>ML977321.1:0-621542 GCA_010015825.1 Lophiotrema nucula | reverse complement strand
AACGCAACTCGTCTTCGCGCTTGTGACACCGACCTCCGGCCCAGGCGCTAAGAACAGCGTCATCATTAACCTGCTCGCTGGAGCGATCTCCGAATCAGCAGCCTTACAAGCTGGGGACCTGTTGCAGGACTTGAAATGCGGACATTTACTAGGTGCGGCCCCGAACGCGCAGTTCTGGGGCCAGATGATCGGGTCCGCCGTCGGTGCTGTGCTTTCAGCGGTCGTATACAAACTCTACACGCACGTCTATACTATTCCCGGTGGCCTCTTCGAAGTCCCTACAGGGTATGTTTGGGTCTTCACCGCGCGACTAGTAACAGGGCAGGGTCTGCCGCCAATGGTCAAAGAATGGGCTTCTGGAGCCGCTGTGATTTTCGCTATAGGGACGGGGTTCAGGGTGTGGGGGAATGGGAGGAAGAGGGTCGGGTTAAGTGGGTGGTGGGTCGATTGGGTTCCGGGAGGGATTGCTGTTGCTGTTGGTAAGTTAATACAGGTTCCTTCCATGATAAGCAATATGTCTGACTTTGGTAGGGATGTATAATACCCCCTCTTTTACGCTCGCACGAACAATTGGAGGCTTGATCAGCCTATGGTGGAGGAAATGGAAAGGGAGAACCGAGACGCCAATTATCGTCCTCGCAAGCGGGCTCATTCTGGGCGAGGGCTTGTTCAGCATCGTCAATCTGCTGCTTGCGAGTCTGAAGGTGCCGCATCTTTGATTTCACACGCCTCAGAGCAAAATCAGAAGACCATGTCTGTATATAAGGGTGATATAGGAATTATGCATGCTCGCTTTATCATGGAATAACCGCCTTGCAGATGATTGACCACGACGCCGAAAGTGCCGAATGGGACTATGCAGCATAAGAAGATTGAACACAATAATACACCAAAACACCGCTGCTGGAAACCCTCCGGTATGCAAAGTAAAATAGAGCGCTCTGAAGGTACACAAACACATAAATCCCACTTCGTCTCATAGCTTCCTCGTCGGTCTTCTTCGTGGAAGTCCGCTGTCCATAACCGGTGGCACAATGACCTGCGGGAGCTGTAGGCCCTTTTTCTTCTTTGGCGGCGATAGCAAGAGCTGTTGGTTCTCCTTCCCTTCCGAAGGAACATTAGGAGCCAGAGACACAGTCTGGGGTAGCTTCAGCTTCTTAGGCGTCGCAAGTTTGCTTTTGCGTTCCTTGACGGACTGACTAGCTTTTGTGGGCTCGATATTCGCAGGCGCGACATCGAAGGCGGGAAGCTTCGTCTCCTTGGGTGCAGTTACCGAAAGCGGCTCTAGAGTCGTTGTCGTGGGAGCAGCATTCATCTTCTTGACCTTCGACGATGCCTTGGGAAGTTTCTGTGGCTCTGGTTCCTCCTTTTCCTTCTCGTCTGCAACCTCGTCGGGTAGCAAATACGCTGGGGCTAGAAGACCCTTCCCAGGTGTACCATTTGATGCCCCAAGACCTCGTACCCGGCGAGTTTTGGGCGTTGAGGAAGCACCCTTGACCTTGGAAATCCTGGATTTAGACTTGGATAAAGACGTAGTGATGGACATGCTAAGCTCATCCGGGGTCTCAAGTGATCGCCTCTCCGCGTCTCTCCCCGTACGCGTCAAACCACCAGTGTCCTCTTGAAAGTACGCCAATGTTGTGTCCCACTGAACATTCTTCTTGCCTGCTTTAGGCTCTGGATCTGGATCCGGAATTGCATCGTCGAAAGTGATGCCTTTAGCTTCGGCCTTCATTTTGAGCAATCGCATATTGACTGCAAGCGCACCTTGCTTGTTCTTGCGCGTATTATTTCGGGTCAACAGACCTAATTCCTGCGCTTCTGTCTTCTTCAAAACAATCGGTTCCCCTCCGTCGGCACGACGTACGGAAATGTTCGTTGGTCCCTGAGGTTGTTGTTGCCCAGAGGTATAGGCCGGAAGACGCGATTTTCGAGGGCGTGTAGAGCGTCGGGAGCTCTTGAGCGACTTGGTGTCATCTTCATCCTCACCCATTACTTGGTCAGCAGATGGGGACAGCGGGAGTTGTTGGCCCATGTTAAGCGTAAGAGTTTGGGACAAATCCAATGTGACGTCGTTGTCATATTTGGAAGGTGAATTAGGGTCTTTGTCTTCAAGAACTTTTCGAGGAGATGCTAAAGCGTGTCTCACAACCCCAGAGTCGCGACGATTCTGGAGAGATTCACGGCGATGTACAACTGCAGCTTTGTTGGCTTTGCTCTGGGCTGCTCGCGTAAGGAAGTCCTTCAATAGAGCCGTGTCATCATCTAGCGGCATCGTCATTGTAACATCATCTGGAGGTGAGACTGGGGTCGGTGGAGGTGAAGACCGCAATTGGCGACTTGGAGATATAGAATGAAGGGACAAGGACAAATCCAAGGTGAGGCCAGCTGCGATGTCGTCTGCCGAAATTTCGGGGATATCCTCAGGATAGGAGATAGACTCTTTCGACGCGGTCTGAGCCTGCTCATCCTTAGGGGAACTCGTCTGTACAAGCTCATAGGAGTCGCCCGTGTTCGAAGCGTTCTCCTCTTCATGCTGAACTTTCTGCTCGTGTGACTGAATCATCTCATCTGCATTTCTTATGAGAATGTCTTGATGAGGTGTATGCGCGACTTCTTGCTCCACCTCATCCTCCTCTTGAAGCCTAACGGGCGTATTGAGGGGAGACCCTAGAGCTCGTCTCTCGTCTTCGGGCTTAAGCATCTCCACTTCTTGTTGGATCTCCAATTGGAGTGACTCCTCTGTAGCTGTGACATCTTCGATGGGTAGCTCAGATTCTACTCCTTTTTCGATATCGACAGTAACTTCATGCGTCTGAGGAGACGATCCAAAGATGTCTAAAGTGATGTCCGACATCTCAGCATCTTGCGCGTCAATCACATCAAGCTGGCTTTGAGCATCTTGGGTGATAGCATCCTGAAGACTGGCCTGCTGGTCGAATACCGGGTTTTCCTCGCTAGCTTCTCCAGCGACAGAGCGAGATGCAAGTGTGGTCATAAGCTCTACTGATCCACCAATCCTATCCAGTTCGCCTTCCATGAGCAGGATGCTCGACTCCTCGAATTCGTTCGTCTCCAGTTCCATGGCATCCCCAGGCGCACCCACATCGCTGTCATACACCAAGACGCTTGGAGTTGATCTTACTGGTGGCACGGGCGGATCCGCTGAAACTGCATTTCTTGCACGTGGTGAGGGTATGCAAACCATCACCTTTGCTACTTGCTTTTTAATTGGAGCCGGCATGGGTGCAGACCCGAGTGCTTTGGGGGACTTGGCCCTTTCGCGAGTCTTCATTTCAGGCAATGACTTGAGAACAGGCTCCCCGGTAAGATATCCGGTACTCTTGCGTCGAGCCGCATCGCGAGGCTTCTGCACAGTAAATGTGAAGGTCGAAGTATTCCTCCTGCTGGATCTTCTCCTGGATATTGCCATCTCATCTTGCACTCTCGAATCTAGGTCCTTGACACTGTCTTCGCCATGCTCTGCCCGGTCTGGAGTATCCTCTTCGATATCTTGATCTTCGTCCACGGCTTCGAGTGTCCTTCGTCGTGTGGCGATTCGCTTTCCTATATCCTAATTAGTACCATACTGTGGTACAGTTGAATCAATTCTTACTTGGAAGCACGCTTTTCCTGCGGTCGAAGCGCGTGCCCTTCGACGCGTGTGTCTTGGTTTTGGCAGGCGCGACCAACTCATCCGTATCATCTGATCTCACCCGCAGCTTCTTGGTGGCTCTACTATGTGGATCTTGCAATTCTTCTTGCTCGTCCTCGCCAGATGCGCCGTTCCCTGGCTGCGACCGAAGCCCATATCTACGGTACACTTTCTTCTCCTTCCCATCGCGTGATCGTTTAGTTTGTACTTTGCGATCCCATGCGCGCGGAGCCCTAGACATGAGGAGTGAGGCTGGGTCGAAGGCTCTTGTATCGGTCTCGTGCCATGTTTGTTCGAACGGTTGCGGCGCGCTTTTGGGCGGTGAAGGCGCCATTGGGGTGATGATAGATACTCTACTAGGATGCAGTATTGATAGTATATACACATGCAATCCTAGGCGAGAAAGCGGCCGCGTGTCGACCGGCGGTGCTGGTTCGATGTTCGTGATGCAGGCGGCAACTGTTTGTTTACACGCCAAGCCACGTGCATGGAGATGCGCCAAGCCACCAGCTGCACCTTCCCTCGGAGCTTCCCGCATCTCGAATATTTTCGTACTCATCTTCGCGACCGCCATCCACCACCGAAGACGCGCCCGCGTCAATTGCGGAGACAGCTTTATCTCAATACCTACGAAATCCCAAACCTCACAACAAAATGGTCCCTAAACCGCAAGGCGGCTCAGCGACCGCCAAATCTGTCACCAACCGACCTCTTCCTCCGCTCCCCAAACTTCGCGTGCGACGACCGAACAAGCCTGAGATGAACCCTTGTCTGGGTATAATGTCCTCAGTTCTGGGTACGGCACTCTAGTATGGCGCACATGAAAGTGGCGTGGGAAGGAAAGCCCAGCTGCATTCACAGATGTGGCAGCAGGATTGGCGATGGCGGCAGTAGACCAAATTGCTAACAGATTCTTCACAGGTTGCTGGGCTTCCTCAGGACACAGCATCCAGGGCTGCGCACAGCTCGAGCAGAAACTGAGGCATTGCATGGATGCGCCGGTATGCGCCAACGCGAAATCCATTCTGTCTGCGGATGCTAACGGCCAATACAGAGACCGCAAAACCAGAAGAAGAACAATATCAATTACCATCTCTCCCGAAT
The DNA here is from genome assembly GCA_010015825.1 of Lophiotrema nucula. Classification (NCBI taxonomy): domain Eukaryota; kingdom Fungi; phylum Ascomycota; class Dothideomycetes; order Pleosporales; family Lophiotremataceae; genus Lophiotrema; species Lophiotrema nucula. The sequence continues at coordinate 616,783 of ML977321.1, read as the reverse complement.
GTATCCCAAGATCATCGGGCCTCACAAACGGGATTAGCTGCACTTGTTCGGTTGTGATGAAGACGAGACACAATCGGTTCCTGTATCATATGTATACCACGCTTTGGAGACGGCGACGAGACATTTAGCACGTATGCATTTTTGGAGTCATCTGTAGACTATATCATTGGGACGGTGTTAGGAGCTGGTATACCACCACACATACTAGGTAGACACTATAGTGCGAGGTGGGGGATTTGATTATCGGGGACTTGCTCTCTGTTGAATAATGTAACACTTGATTGCGGTATTCGACCATGAGAGACAGACCAATGCCACTACAACCAATGCCACTACTTATGCAGGAACCACAAAGTTACATCTGCCAAACTAACAATAAGACCCGGAACAATTATTGGACCGAGCTCGTCCGCTCAACTCCAAACTACGACCGACCGACCGTAATTAGGAATTGGTGGATTACATCAAGGATTTGAATCGGCGAGGCGCGAAGACTCGCCAAGGGCAAGCGAAGGTTAAGCTTGAATGTCATAAGCGCCTCCTTACTAGCCCTGCGAGGCCTCCAAGCCAGCGTCGGCCTAAAACCCTCTCATCTACCCATCACGAAGAGATTTCCCAGGTTTGGGGGCCGACTCAGAAATCGGCCTGGACGATAATCCAGGTATTCATGTACATCAGCGTGTTCGACTCTGCTGAATCGATAATGCTCCTGGATGGGAACACAACGACGAGAAAGTCTACTGGGCAGAAGTGTCTCGGTTCGGACTATTCAACTTACGTATTCTCCGCATCGTGCGTGCTCCTTCCTTCCTCGAGCGAGGCGCGATAATCCCGAGGTCAGCACTCAGATCCGCTATCCGAGATCATCAGCAAGGCTAAACTTCTTACCGCTGGCCTCGGCCTGGATGGATCCGAATACCAAATCGTCTATCTCGACCGTTGCGAAATGCGAAATGTCACCGTATCTCTAGAAACATCACTTAGAACACGCAAACAATGCTCTGCGGATGTTATGTCCTGAACATCGCTCGTTGTTGTCCCTCCCAGCAAGGGCTATTTTTATAACAAGTGTTCCCTGAGTGGATGAATGTGGGACCAAGACCCGTCGCGTTGCAGTTCACCCATGCGAATTGGGCTCAGCCGCACCTTGGCGACAATCACCCTCATCTCCCATCCGACAAGATGTGAGTGGTTGCGTGCAAGACTGCGGCCCAGCTGGACGGAGCTAACATGTGCAAGGCTGCCAAAACATCTGTTTGATTCGACAGATGTTTACCGTGGCGTTGGTCTACCTCGAAAACCTTCCCTAACGCAGTAAAGAGATCAATGCTTGACCTGGGTTAGCCATAACGCTACAACGCCAGCAATGGCACTGGCACTCGTTGTCCTGGTGCAGATGCCGCCGGCTAGCCTGGAGCTTCCAGGCAGCTCAGCCCTCGTGGGATTCATTTATCAAAGCAGCCCCAACGTTGCTTGGCTGCTCAAGGCTTCTCCCTCCCTTCGACGCGTCGTCCTCTGGCCTTGGTTCGCATTGCTCCTCCGTACCTTTCGATATTCACGATACATTCTTCGAAGATCGTCCATTCGTTGATACATAAACATAATGCTTCAATATACAATATGCGCCTTCCTGGCGCCTGCGCTCGTGTCCGCCGTGGCGTTTCCAGCAGCGTTTCCATGGGCTGCCCCAGAGCCGACCTTCGTAATTCCGGCAGAAGACAACTGGAGTCCTGCTCCCACTAGGGCTCCTGATATGGGAGCTCTCGAGCTCTTCAAGCGCGATGCTGGTGACAACACTTGCGGTTACATTTCCGGTGTTTCTTGTAAGGCCTCCGAAACCAGTGGATAGACAATGGAGACTAACATGTTCATCAGCGCGATCATTGACTTGCAACAACGCGAACTACGTTTGTGCAACGAACACGGCCTACGGCGTACATGGTTGTTGCGATCCCAATGGTATTTCGACATGTTCTATCCCAACCACATGTATCCCAAGCAGCTTGATGTCCGCTAGCTGTACAGGAGACTGCTCAACCAACGACTACATTGCTAAATGTACCGACTCGGATCAACCATACTGTTATGAATGGCGTTACGTTTATAGCACCCGGACTGTTATGACGGAACACGGTTGTGCAGCCAGTGCATTTACCGTTTCGGTTGAGCGCACTTTCGATGACGAAGGCACAACCAGCTCTTTGGCTTCTGAAGTCCAGATCTCATATGTCACCGTTACACCTTCTGCTGCCTCTACCACAAGCGATGCTTCCTCCACTGCAGTCAGCGGCACTGCTGTATCGCAGACGGCGGGTCCAACTGAGACTACCACTACTAGCGAGCCCCCGAAAAAGAAGACAAACGTCGGAGCCATCGTCGGAGGTGTTGTTGGTGGACTCGTCGTTATCGGCGCCATTGCTTTCGGCATCATCTTCCTCATCCTCCGAAAGCGCAAGCAGAAGCAGAACAATTCCGCCGGTGGTGTTAACCAACCCATGATGGGCGGAGCAGGCGGACCCACAGGCCCAGCCGGTGTCACCGAATACAAGCCACAACCTGGTGTCAACGCATACCCATCTCCAGGCCAGCAGTACGCTGATCCCTCGAACGCCGGCTACTATGGTCAGGAGCAGAAACCTCAGGGATTTGCACAGCTGGGCGTTCCGGGACAGGAAATGAACCACCCATACAGCCCCCCAATGAGCCCAGCGCCTCAATATACTGGACCTGCGCCTGTACAGCCCGTACCTTTTGGCATTGCGGAAGCAGGAGGAAGCCCTGTCCAGCAGCAGCCTGGACAGCATCCTCAGGGCTCGCCGCAACCTTCTCCTGGAGCGCCTCCTGTCGCCCCTCACCAGCAACAGCAACCGCACCAGATCTACGAAGCGCCCGCTTAGACAGATTGAGCATCATTTTTTGCATGTATTTATCCACTTCCCAGAGCATGATTCACCCCTTTTTGCATAAGACGGTTTGGAGACCACAAGGGTAGATGGACAGGCCCGGCTTTCGGCGGCAGCGGCGTTGGAGGGCTTACTGCATTATCGTTTGCATTTGATATCCTGACTTTTGTATATCATTTATCATCAAAATCGCGACGGTTTCTTGTCTATAGATACCATTTCTGCTATATAGATGCTAAAATGTAATTGAATAACTCGACATTGATCGAATACCATAACAATTCTTCTCCTTCTCTGATACTGCTCTGTGAGGCTTGAGCGGAATTCGATATCCGTTTGTCACACAAGATCACGCACATATCGGGACCACCTGCAAGCCACCACAAACCCCCACACGGCGACGCCGTATCTTCAGCACCTCGGCGCTTCCAGCTCTCCAATCGCACTTTTCTAGAACCAACCGCCCGTCACGCAGGAATGCAGGAGCATGCGTGCCAATACATGTACCTGTCAATCATTCACGTTTTCGACTGTGACAGACCGATCGTGCGTTGAGTGAGGTTCGATTTGGCGTCTGAGAGGAACGTGGCGCAGACGAACGGGAAGGAAGCGTATTATGTGCAGGGGACCTGCGCGTGTTGGGGCTGTGCCATGAGTAGTATGAGGCGTATGGTAGTGCTAGAATTGACTTCGCTGTTGTACTGATTCTGGGTGCGAATGCTCGATTGTAATGAGGGCTTTGCTTAGTCGTCGCGGTAAGTGCGTGCAGAAAGCAGCTTGAAGACATCACTTCAGGAGGACAGTTGTGAAGCGTGCAAAAGCAAGGTATGATGGGTAGACATTGATTTGTCTTTGGCTACAGAAGGTCCATAATGAAGACCGAGCCTTGTGGAGTATATAACAAAACGCCATGAAACTATGTATATGAGAATTTGGTATAAGCTCGTCCCCAACACCCTTTGGTCAATTGACTCCGGGTATAAACACACCATACACGCCATATCCTACTCTTCATGAAGATAAAGATAATGTAAGACAGCAGTAAGAATCAAAAGTCATCAGTCGAGTCGTCAAGCTCTAGTAAGCATCGCCGAAGATCTCCTTGGGCGATTGTACCATGTCGTCTCGATCCTGGACTTTTCGGCCACCGTACTTCTTCATATGCTTCCTGTCCTTCTTTGTGACAAGATGGGGTGTCACGGGTGTGACTGGTGTGAATGGCATATACGGCGAGTAAGGAGTGTAGGGCACGCCGGTCTTCGGCGTAGTCAGGGAGAGCTTGTCGGTTCTTCGATCGAGGACCGTCGTTCTGAGATCGGGCGACTTCAATGGTTCAGCAAAACCTCGTAGGGGGAGAGATCCTGTGCTCGAGGTTGCGGATCTCGGTGCTGTGGCGCTCGTTGGTGTCTCTTGGAAACCTGAGCCTGCTCTTTGAGGAGCAGGACGAGGAAGTGGCTGCACTGCATCAAGGTCTTCGTATGCTTCCTCGACATCGCCAGGTGTGATTGGCGAGTTCTGCTGAGTTGGGGGCGATGGAGGTGCGCCAGGATTGTAGAAGCGCGGCGAGAGTGGAGTGCGAGCCTCGTCGTTGGCAGCTTCGCCGGGGTACTTCTGGATCGGACCAGAAATGCGCAAATTCTTAAGGTTGAAGCGAGTCTTGCTATTCGTGGAGTTGACCGATGTCTGTGACTTCTTGGAGAGAATGCTTCGTGGGCTGGCCGGCGGTTGGTCTCGGACGCGATCTCTCGGAAGAGGGGCAGTTGGTGGGCCGTTGTGATATCCTGGGGGATAGATAGCCCTCACGGGAGAGCTGGGGTTGGATCGAGTCCTCTCATGGAGGTCCGTATCTCCTTGCTCACTGGTGCTGACCTGGCTGTATGTCTTCTTCTTGTCGTGGTCCATAACAGCAGCGTAGAGTCGCTCCATTTCGACTTGTGCGCGCTCCTTGTCGGCGTCGATAACCTTCTGGTCAAAAGAGCTGGGCGAATGAACGACAGGACTGCTTGGGCTCCCAATAGCAGAGTCGGCAGTACCGTTCTTCTTGAAGCTTCTCTTGAACCAAGAGGTAGCTGACTTGGCCGACGAAGGCGACGCTGGGGTATTGAATGCCTTCGCGTTGACGAGCTCGAGTTCCAGTGTCTTGGGAGAATCTTCTGTTCTTCGTCTCATTCTTCTTCCAACAGTGAGAAGCAGGATACCGAAGATAAGTACTGTTCCAACGTAGGCGCCGACGATGCCACAAATCTCAGCAGGGAGGTGGGCTTTGTTTCGGTCTGCGTGATAAGATGCCGGGGCTCCTTCTTCTGGCGAGGGGGTGGGGTCCTTGTAGTTGGTGAAGGGGTTGATGGGGTTCGATGGTGCGGCAGCTGCGCAAGAAACAAAGACAAGCAGAGAGAGCGATGTAGGAAGCCTACTGAGCATCATTGAGGAGTCACCCGGCCAGGTCGCTGCTCAAATTGATCCGACGCAGGTTGCGACACACAAAGGAGCCGGATGAAATGCTAAGTGTCACAGCTGGCGACATGCTGTAATGAAGATGGGCGGCTGTATGTATTTCTACCTGGGGACGGCAGTGGGCAGCAAGCAGCAGGGTGTGATGGCTGGAAGGGCTCGTTGTGGCCGCTGATTGGGGCCTGTGTTTCGCTGGTGGTGAGCGTGCAGCCAGGGACATGCATCCTGTAGCCGCCCGGGCGGGGTCGAGATTCATGCGAGCGAATCCGGTCCAGGACGGCCTGTCGCTCTTCGGTTGATCAAAAAGGTGCTGAATCATGAGAAAAATGTGTGAATTGAAGAGATGTGATATTGATTCTCGAAAACGGATTGCGACTTTCGAACATCAAGGGACGATGCAAGAAACATTGTTTCGCGGGGTCCCCTCGAGAAACACCTCAATCCCAGAATATCGACGGGAGGACGCTTGCCCCGTGCGGATCGCCCCCGTGTCTCCAGTAAAAAGCTCGGGCAGCGTGCGGGAGACGGTCGGTCCGCGTGCATGAATGATTTCCCTGCAGGACGAAAAGGTGATCGTTCTTGTGTGGTGTGATTCGTTTCTCTTGGTGTTTTAGCTCGATGTTTGCTAAGCGCCGGCCACACAGTACGACACCAATCGAGCTTCACAGCACCTTGTCCGTCACAAGCCACATCGAAAGCAGCAAAAGAGATGCTTTTCTGCTCCCGGCATCCCTTTCAAGGCGTCCAGACTAAATAGAACCTAACGTCTGTTCGAGAATCTGTCACATTGCAAAAGCACTTTTGTTCATGCATTCTCTTGTCACAGTCAGCCTCACCCCTGGTCGATTATTGAAGCTCAACCGCCAGAATGTGATTTTAAAGGACATTGGACGATTGGGACAGTTTAGATGATGGTTCCTGTGCATTCGTCTCGCACGACCGCATTTGCAAGGGGAAGAAGACTTCAAATGTCAAGTGTTTGACTATCAAGGGGTCTTTCACCGCCGATTGAAATTGGGTATCACTTGTGATGCTAGTAATAGACAGCCTCCCTACGAGGCCTTCTGAGACGGCCATAGCAGGACTGGACGATCCTAGCATGCCTCCTCACTTTCCTTCAGCCATTTGCACCAGCTGCTCCCCAAGGCCTATCGCATCCCAAGACGCTTTCTCTTTTCGGTTCTGCGCATATAGGACATCGCCCTTTATATACACTAGCACGCCCCCCTTTCCAGTTGCACTAGCAGTTATTCTGAATAGCGGAAGGCCCGTCGTCTGATGTGCCTCGCGCATTGGCAGTAGAAGCAGGTTCTCTTCGCCTGCCCATAACTCCACAATGTCTTTAAAAGTCATCTCCTGCACTCCCGCATTCTCGGGTTCCCTAACCACGTTTTGGACAGGCTGCGGCGCCTCGATAGTGTCCAGCTGAGGCACTGGAAGTGTGTCTACGTTCTCGCCTAGGTCGAGAGCCTGGTGTATGTATTCGAATCCTTTCTGCCAGATTTCCTGCACAGTTGGCACTTGATCTACGTTCACAGCTTCTGCGAACGTCTCTCGGGACCACTTTAACCATACGGCGATCTCTTCGTAATTAGCTTCTGGCGACGACAGCCACAGTTGCAGTATTTCAAAGAACTTGGGCGCAAAGACGCGGGCGAGCAATTCTCCGAAGACAGTTGGCGAGAAATACGGATGCCACTCTGCAATCCTATTCCATACTTCGAGGTCCTGGTTCGATGGATCGAGCGTGAAATCCTCCTTCAAGAGCGTCGCCAAGCGAGGAAGGACATTATTGACGACGAGCGTTTCGACAGGTAGTACTTTGCCTACTTCTTCTAGCCAGGTTGGAGGTTTAGTCATCTCTGAACCTCTCAGTGCTGTAGCCACCTTGCTCTTCAACACACTTGTGACCTCTTTCGCATCGCTCGGCGGAAGTGCCTTCAGTATTGGTAATATATCCGGAAAAGCATGTCTTTTCTTGGTTGATCTGGCGTTCCAGGACTGTAACGTCATCATAAGTCTCTCACGAACCGTCCTGCAAATGTCGTTGTATAACCAAGGCGGAATGACTTCGGACCATTGAGAGAGCCATCGTACCAAATCGTAAGGTTGATGGACTACATCCCATGTAACGAGCAATTGCCGGGCGCGGGGCTGAAAGTCGCTCAGTAGCATGGACTCGAAGGGTGTGGCCTTTTGCCTTGGTTTCTGGAATGTAGGCAGATTGCCATTTACAAGGTCTGATTTCCTGATCCCGAGAACAGTGCCAAGACGAAGCAGTTCTGGTACAATTGCCGACTCGTCTTCGAGAGTCTCTAACCTAATGTCTCGCTGAAAATGAGGTCTCAGTGCTGCGACTGCAACTTGCTCCGTTGGTCGGGCCATGCTGTTGAGCTCCTCGACAACAGCTTGTAGACTCGCAAGGGACCCCATAGAGGTAACTTGCGCCAGGATTTCGCGGCTTCGGTCAATCTCGTCATCCAGTGCGTCCATTTCCTTCTGTAACTGCATCTCTTGAAACGACAGGTCCTTCATGGAATTTGACAAGTGGACGTAGCTGTCGGAATAAGCCTCCAGGTCAAGCCTGACTTTGCGAGCTAGCTTGCTCTCAGTCGTCTCGGCAGGAACAACGTTTGCCGACAGCAGTCCATCCGATGCCGTTAGGAGCTTTGAAGTCTTGCCTGTTGCATCGTAGATCTCTAGCATACTAGGCGGAATATGTAGTCCATCCTCTTGAGCCTCGACTACGGTCTTGTATTTGGTCTTGATCTTCGGGGTGCTTGCGCCGCTTCCTGTCGCCGACCTAAGCTTCCTCCTTCTCTTCTCAGCCGTCTTTTCTTCGTCTTCCGAGTCCTCGACCTCCTCACCCCTAGCTTTTTTTTGCTTCTTTTGCTCCGCCCGATCGGCTGCGCTGATTTCGGAGACGGCCCCAAGACCTACTTTGGTCGGGCGCACCGTCACTTGAATGGGCGCTGTACGTCCAGTACCTTCTTTTCCCAGTCCAGTACCAGCTTTGTGTCCCATCTTCGCCATCATACGCTCCGCAAAAGACAGCTTCTTTCCACTCGGAGCATCATCGCTGTCCGACTTGGCGCTTTTCCGGCTTCCAGTTTGCGCGCCATCGTATATCTTCCTCTTTACGCCGTTCATTGTGGGAGCACTCGAGGGGAAGCCTGGTTGGGACGGCGCGGGAACGCTGGAGAAGCTCGATGCGACCGGCGCGGGGCGTATACGTGCGCCGTTGGGAGTGTTGGTGGCAGATTTATTGTAGATGTAGACGTGGTGGTTTCGAGATCGTGATATTGAAGCCTAGGAAAATGATGCGCCACAGATGATTCAGCAACTTTAGCGTATCCCAGATTTCGGAAAGGTTAACCGGCTATGTCTCCAGGTTGTTTGTATATTGACCCTTTCAGGGATTATCGGTGAGGCTCCACCGTACAGGAGCGAGATGCTTCCTGCGAAGACTCAAGTGAATGCAATATTGGAAGACCTCCCACAATGGTGAACGAGTTAAGGACGCTCGAGCCGAACGCTATCACGGCATGAGCTATTATTGGCTGTGGCGCTGTGTCCGCTATCAGGTGGAACAGAAACATTTCCCCAGACCTCCCCTTTTGCAAACATCGAACATCCCTTCCCTGCGCTGGCGGTACATATCCTGCGATGGCGACCTCACCGACCGCCGTGTCGCACCCAATGCCCCTTCGAGCGGTCGAAAGCCCATCCGTCGACCTCCACCACCCAACACCCGATCTGCAATCGCTGCAAGGGGCCTATGTGGGCAACATCGATCGTCTGGAGGAGCACGCCGAGCGAATGAGCTCGAGTGGCTCCGATATTGGGGAAGAAATCCGCAGGCTTCAGTTGGAACATAAGCTGTCGGACAGCCGTCGCTCCTCGCTGCGATCGGGGTTTGTTGACGAGCGACAAGTTGGTACTCGGAGCCGCAATGCGTCGACGAGCTCCTACACCCACTCGATCGTCGACCTGAACGGCACTGCAAGATGGGGCGGATACTCTCCTGGAGGCTACGTGACATCGCCCGTTGGCTCACTTCGCTCTGGGTCCTTTTCGCAACCCCCGCGAGAGCGACAGCGTTCGGGCTCTCGTGCGTCGCGTCTGGGTCAGGTCGTCCACGCTGAGGAGCACGATGCGAATCAGCACACCATCGCTGAGCAACCTGGGTCACCACAGTCGCACCACCCGGTGCCTCAATCCCTTCCGCGAGATGATTCGCCGCCTAGTCGCCGCTCAGTATCATCGTTTACGAGGCAGTACGACATGATCGCGCAGGAGATCCAGGATGAGTTCCACAACGACTTGGGCCCCTCTAGACATTCGGGCATGCAACAAGGTCCCTATGGCGGCCAACGTTACTCGGCGCATCACGATCTCCCAGACCGACCGTCCACAGCAGCCTCGACCGACACTACCCATCAGGCGAGAACCCTTTGGCAAGACTTTGATGGCGTACATTGCCCCGATACAGTGCCAGAAGAGGAGCTCGCTCCTTCCCACGCAAGCGGCAGTCGCGACTCCTCCATGATAAAGGCTGCGCCTGAGCTGCCCTTGGAAGGAGCACCTCCCCCGGACGATGGCATGGTCTTCTACCCAGCGCCAGTCCCCAAAATGCTCAACCTCCCGAAGCGACTTTCCAAGATACCGGCTGCAAACGTGCAGGCCCGGCGGCGCACGCAGCTACTGGAGTCGATGCAGACCGAGAACAGGAAGTCTGCGCCGTGGCTATCGAGCGATACTGGTCTGGAGTCGTCTCAGCAGAACACAAAGAGCATGGATCCTCGAAAGAGCAGGATGAGCTTGGCCAATTTGCCTCCTCAGCTGCGCGCGAGCGCCTACTTCGACCAAGTAGGCCCTGCTCAAGAATACGAGGTGAAAGGTGAATCTGCTGAAGACACCCTGGACAGTATCTTAGAAGCCTCTGCGCATGCTCCCGTTTCTGCATTTACTGACCATCCTTTTGCGGGGCATCTCGGCAACGAGATATACGGGAAAGAGCACACCCGCACACAGTCACAAATTTTTGATCTCGAGCAGATAAACGCTAGAAAGAGTCGCAGTTCTCTCAATCTGCTGGATACACATCGAAAATCTAGTGGCGACCCTCTCAACAAACTGAAGAAACGTAACAGCTCTGCTGACTTGAATTTGCTCACGGTCAAGGCCAGCAGCAGCCGCATGAGCCTGGGAGACGAGCTGGATGAGCCAGACCACGAGGCGCGTGGGCCTGAAACACACGACGACCTAACACCTACTCGACGATCTTTCGACGGCGAGCATGATCTGGATCCGAATCTTGATGAGGAAGAAGATGATCTCGGAGAAGAGGAACAGCCGGAAGACGCACATTTCTTTGGGCCACCAACAACTTTGCTAGCTGAGCTTCAAATGCGGAAGCAGCAACAAAAAACGCGTAACCTGACTGCTGCTACAGCCTTTCCCAACGGCATGCATTCTACCTTGCTTGAGCTAGATGCAGTCGCGGAAATTGAAAAGAAAAAGAGACAGCGACAGAAAGTCAACTTAGCATGGGAGGCTGCTCTACCCCCAAATGCGGAGGATGGCGACTCCGATGACGATGTGCCACTCGGAGTGTTGTTCCCTGGGCGTGACGGACTCATGAACAAGCGACCAGGAGCTAGTGCTCAGCAACAGTCTGATTGGGACCGTCCATTAGGACTAATTGCACGACGGGAGCTAGAGGACAGAGAGCCTTTGAGTCGGCGTCGCAATAGGCTACTAGGCGTTAATGGTAGACAGCCTCTATCAGCGTCCCAAAGCCAACAACATCTCGCTGTTCCTACATCGACCACGCCTCAGCCTGAATCTTCCGAAGGGGAAGAGGAAGGGGAGACTCTCGCTCAACGTATACGTCGTTTGAAAGCTCGGCAGGCGCTCGACAACGCCATCGGAACAGATGTGCGAAAGAGTACGGTTAGCGGAGACTTCGCAGCTGAAATGATGAGCCAATTTGGAGTACCTGAAGAGGCTGGAAAGCCCAAACTATCGCCTTCCCTTGGAGCCGAGGAAGAAGAGACACTGGGTCAACGACGCGAGCGATTACGCCTTGAAGCGATTGCCAGTGGAGATGCCAACCCTATGGGCAGTCGACCACCTCTACGAGCGTCGCTTAGCATGGCAGATATTCTCTCAGCCCATCCGATAGATAACACCAACCAAGCTCGCAAAGTGTCCGAGGAAGCGCTGTTATCCTCGCTACCACAAGGCAGTTTACTTCACAAGAATGAAGTAAAGCAGTCTCGACGGAAGGCTGAGAGGTTAGACGTGAATCGTCGAGTTTCCAGCTTCGCCAACTTTGATAAGCCTCTCCTGGGCGACCTTGAGAGGCAAGCTCCCGAGCAGGCAGTGGCAGCAAATATTCAAGCCTACAAGCAGAAGATGGCGGGTACCCCGATGACGGCACCAACTCAGTCCACGCCCTCTTTGGCGATGCCTGGAATGATGGGGGGAATGATGGGCAACATGTCAAGCATGAATTTGACGGGGCAACCCGACAGCTATTTTCCCCAGGCCAACATGGGCATCGCTACACCTTTCGGCATGAACCACATGGCTACCATGTCGCCCATGGGTTACCCAATGGGTGGCATGATGCCGCAACAAATGATGAGCATGAACATGGGCATGAATATGGGCATGCCAATGACTGGAATGCCATCTATGCCGAGTATGCCTAATCTGACCTATCCGTACCCGCAAATGGCGAACATGGGTGGTATGCGACAGTCTTCGATGATCAATCTGCCTGCTCAAATGAACATGACTCAGATGCAGCAGCAGATGGAGCAGCCGTTAGACCCACGACAGAGAGATCAGATTGATCGATGGAGGCAGTCTGTTGTGCATTAGAGGTAACCCATTATATATCACGCAATTGTTTTGGAGGACTGCTGGAAAGCATCGCATAGCATTTTCTATTTGATCTGCATTGGGTATTGGTATCGCATAGCATAGCATGGCGTCTATTCGTTATCGTGACGGGTACGCTGTTTTACTGTATGGGTGTAGAGTAGATGAGATCCAACGGGCTCAATGCATGGGCGGGCAAGTAGACATGATCGCACACTTATCATACAATATATAATGCACTGTCTTTTCTTTCTCCGCATTCTGATCTGTCACTATCAGGTCTCCTAGCGAACGTGAACAATTGCATTAAATCACTCAGCTAGGTCTGTGTCGTTTTCGCTCCCGTTTGCAACTCACTAGAGATATACCAACTAGAAGTGCGATTCAACCCTGGATCTTGGGGTCTCTTGATGCCTTCTCTCCATTCAATTCAACTCACAGATATCTGAAAGCTCGCAAACATGCAACGTTCTTTTCTCAAATCCATGCGTCATTGGATGTCCATGCAAATAAGCTCAATTTCCACAACCAACACACCCGCGCCCACTGTGTCTACGCCGCCAAGATGGCGTGCCGTACCTAAGCCCTAACAACGGCCCCAGAAACTTAGCCTACACTTCAGAAGCTCGCGCGAAAGATCCGAAACTAGGGGACATTTGCTGACGTGAACTGCGCCCTGCTTCCATTCTCCGATCCCTATAATAACAAGGCGTTCACACGTCCTCTAGTGTGCCGTCGGACAAAGCCAACGTCTCCAAAGTTAGCTCTCAGTACCAACCTGGACCTCTTTCCCCACCGCGTTAGCGAGCGCTGCACCTCGATATCAAAAGTCGAACAGGCCTCAGATACGGCACCTTGGCGATCCCGGCCCAGTTTCCCGACGAGGCTTGGTCGCACCGGCGATCCTGGAACACTGGTGTATCTCCCTGCCGTTAAAGGCGTGCAGCGCGTCGGCGCGTGCTCTGCAATCGAGCTCCACGGCCGCTTCAGTGAATGCGCTGCGACTGCTTCGTGTTCCCCCGCATGCTGTAGCGTCGTTTTTGGGCACGCGATACCAGATACTGTTCATTCCGGATTCCAAAGGTGTGTCCTGGAGGAGCAGGGTTTGAGGAGTTGGTTTTAATGAAGGGTCTGTCCGGCTCTTGGGTGAAGATGGCGGATCTGTCACCAACGACTACGAGCGACAGTATGTCGAAGAATGCATCGCAGCGGGAAGACGATATCACGGAGCTAGCGGATGCGAATGGGAATGGAGAGGGCAATTCGGCGCAACAAGCGATGCCCGCGCAGCGAAAGAACAGGATATCGTTTAGGAGAGGTCGTTCAGGACATGAGAGTTATTCGCACGCGCACTTTCGCGTTTACAAGAGGAGATGGTTTGGGTTGCTGCAGTTGGTGTTGCTGAATATCGTAGTGAGCTGGGACGTAAGTACACCTTCTCTGCTGTTGTTCCTGTGCTATGTTTTAACTTTGACCTGGTACTGACAACTCTGGTAGTGGTTAACATTCGCGCCTGTCTCTACCAAAGCAGCGGACTACTTCAACGTCTCGGAAACAGCGATCAACTGGTTCAGCACCGCATTCCTTTTCTCCTTTATCGTTATTTCACCAGTAACGGTAAGGATGTTGCACAAAGGTCCGAAGACGTCCATGATCTGGTCTTCAGCACTACTCCTGCTAGGGAACTGGATCCGTTATGGAGGCACGCGAGCAAATAGTTATGGCGCTGTCATGTTCGGTCAGATCTTGACAGGACTAGCGCAGCCATTTGTGCTAGCTGCTCCAACAAGATATTCTGATCTTTGGTTCACAGAAAGAGGGAGAGTAGGGGCGACGGCTTTGGCAAGTCTGGCGAACCCCTTTGGAGGTGCAGTGGCACAGCTCGTCAATCCGGCATTTGGCTCTATACCTGATATCGTGCTGTATACGTCTGTAATTGTAAGATCTTCCTATCATATCTACACTCCCAATACTGACATGAGATGAAGGCAACAGTGGCATGCGTGCCAACAATCTTCCTCCCCGCCACACCTCCAACACCGCCATCAGCGTCGAGCTCCATCTCCAAAACTCCAATCATGGAGTCGGTCCGCCACAGTCTGCGCTCTCCCTCCTTCTACCTCATCTTCTTCACCTTCAGCGTCTACGTCGGCTTCTTCAACGCCTTCTCCTCCCTCATGAACCAAATTCTCTACCCCTACGGCTTCACCGAAGACGAAGCCGGATACTGCGGCGCCGTACTCATTCTAGTCGGCCTCGTGACAGCCGCCATCACTTCTCCCATTATCGACAAAACGCACGCCTACCTCGTCATGATCAAAGTCCTGTGTGCGCTTGTAGCCATCAGTTACTTAGCCATGGTATGGGCGCCGCAGACCCGAGGACTAGCTGCACCTTATGTCCTAGCTGCTATCCTTGGAGCGACTAGTTTCTCCTTACTGCCAGTTGCATTGGAGTACCTGGTCGAAGTCACATTTCCCGCGAGTCCGGAAGTTGGGTCTACGATATGCTGGGCTGGTGGACAGTTGCTTGGTGGGATTTTCATTGTTATTATGAATGCGTTGAAGGATGGGAGGCCTGTTGATCTGAAGGCAGTAAGGGAGGCCGGCAGGAGCCATGCTAGTGGAGGTATCAGACCACCGGGCAACATGTATAATGCGCTGGTATTTCAGGCTGTTGTTGCGTTGGTGACTTTGCCGTTGCCTATGCTGCTTGGTGTCAAGAGGCTGGGTATGGGTAAGGTTGCAGGACGATTGAAGGTGGATGAGCACCGAGAAAGCGAAGAAGGGAATGCGGTTTTGTAAGCTGAGTGGCATTTCGAAATCATATAAGCGATTCATAGCTCGCTATCTATTTACTTCAAGACATTCGAATACGTCTTCTCATCATGTTTCGCCATACTACAAGAATTCACAACAGCAACCTCGGCCACCGCGGGGCATTGGAACCCCACCACTGTCATAAGCTCGTACCTTGCATTGTGAGGTCTGCATAATACCAACCCAACCATGTCTGCAACGATACTAGGCGGAACAGTACGAGCAGCGAAGCATCCACCGAGATGGAAGGAGCTTATGCCCTACTCTGCTTGCGATGTAGGTCAATTTCTCGAACGATGCTTTGGGAGAAGGCTCAACTGAGTGACAACAGATCGCAGATGCGCTGCTGAAACTCAATGTACCGGGAGCTGGCTTCTTAGTCGACATATGTACGCTGGCAGACACTTTGACCTATGCAGAGGTTCAAGCACAGCTTACAACTCACAGCACCAATACCTCACACCACGACTCTATCTCGAGCAACCTTTAACAAGACCATCGCCCCAGCATCCACCTTCCTCATGGTCCCTAAAGCTTCAGGTTCATTCCCTGCTCCAGCACCAATCGCACAAGATACACCAGACTCGAACGTAAATGGTAGCGCACCCTACTCAGATTACACGGAGAAGGATACTACAGTCATCATCAGCCAGCCGGCAGGACAGTCCTGCGCCGTCGTTGGAGGTATAATGGCACTGCGGATGAAGCACCTAGGCGCTCAATCTATCATTATAGACGGCCGTGTGCGCGATCTAGTCTCGTTGTCTGAACTAGAGCTTCCAGTGTGGAGTAAGGGCACGAGTATCATCGGCGCGGGCGCAGAGTCGAAGTTTCATGCGCGGAACGTGCCTGTCAAGATCGGCAATGTCACGGTAGAACCGGGCGATATTATCATGGCGGATCCTTATGAGAATGGAGTTGTGGCTATTCCGCGAGGGAAGCTGTACGACGTGCTAGAGCTGTTGCCGAAGCTCGTGGGTGCGGATGAGAGGGTCGTGAAGGACGTCGAGGAGGGTGTGAGCGTGCAGGAGGCTTTCAAGAGACATCGAGGCTAGCGTCCAATGTGAATGTCATCAGCTAAGACAATATTCGCATTGCAAGACGTCCTACTTCAGTATCAAAGTAGCTGCCCACCAGGCTCATCGCTCAAGTGGATGACAATCAGCACAGACCAGCCTCTTGGCAAAACCAGCAGCTTCCAATTCCTGCCGAACACTCACCTCCAAGCTCCAAATCCATCCCTAACCCACCCCACAACCGTCGCAGACGCCCAATTGCCAACAATGGGTATCACAGACTTCTTCTCCGCCGCCTGGGACACTTTCTCCCACCCTTCGCCGGACGCCGAGGCCCCGCCGTCGGGTGGCAGCTCGACCGAAGGCACGCCCGCTTCCGGTACCGATGAGGAGAGCAAGGAGGAGGCTGACGTGAACAAGGCGGATGAGCAGGAGGAGGGCGAGGGCGAGCAGGGACATAAGCCGAGTGGTGGGGATGATGGAGATGAGGAGGAGTCTGGGGATGGCGAGGAGGAAGAAGAGGAGGAGGAGGAGACTAAGGATCCTAAGGAGACGCTTGAAAAAGGTGAGTCTCAGCCCATACGCTTCCCATTGCTTTGGGCAGCTTCTAGGTGTAGTGGCTTGGGAATAGGACTGCAGTCTTTGGATGAGGCGCTTGAGCAGTCGAGAGACATCGCAGGCGTTCGATGACGGCTTTACTCCCCCGAACCAGCCATTGAGCATCAAGAAGCTAACACTGTCCTCCAGAATGCGAAACCTCCAAGCAGTGCGCGCCAGCCAAGCACCACTACGATGAGTGCGTCGAGCGCGTCACCAGCCAAATCGATAACGACGGCAAGGCAAAGGAGGACTGCGTAGAAGAATGTAAGATACACAACCACACATGATCTCGGTCAATCACATAGACAATTACTGACGGTAGACTCTAGTCTTCCACCTCGCACACTGCGCATCTCAGTGCGCCGCGCCGAAGCTCTTCTCTCAGCTAAAGTAAATCCTCCACCGTTGCCGATTCCGTCCACCCGCTGCAGGCTCTCGACGGATACAGATGGCGGACGCAGTAGGCAAACTCCGAGTAAACGACAACCTACCAAATGCATGATGGCGACTTGTAAATATTAGAGTCATGTTTAGAATACCAATGTACTATGCCCTCCCACTATATCTAAGCTTTACAGTCAGTAGCAGCCGAGCACCATGCCTTTACAGAGCACGCAACGGTCTATGCATTTGATGTTTTCTTCGTTCCCATCCTAGCCAATCTAGCTACCCGTTCACTACGTGACAAGGCCAAAAGCATAGAAGCCCCAAAAGGCCCGAGCCCGAAAGCCGTCGCTACCAGGCTATCACATGCCCATATTCTAAAAGTACAGTAGAAGAAATGACCGTGGGTCAAGTAACGTCCGCAGTATCAGCGTTCGATAAAGAGAGGAAAGTCGAGAACGCCATTCGCCTCGCATTCCATGCATGCATGCCAGAGATGATACTAGCAGATTAGTCTTCGTCCTCCTTTTCTTTCATCCCAGATCCGTGAGTGCTTATTCCCACTAAGCAGGCACGCCCGTACCCGGTGGAGCAGGGGGATCATTACTACCTCCACCTGCTCCAGGGCCTGGGATGATACGTGCCGGAACACCGGGAAGCTTGATGGGTGTATCTGGCATAGACATTAATCGATCAGGCAGCTTCTCGCCTTTGATGACCTTGACAATTTCTTCCTTGTCCAGCGTCTCGTATTGCACAAGCGCCTCAGCAAGTAAATCGAGTTCTTTCCTATGCTTGTGTAGGATCTTCCTGGCCTCGCCTGCGGCGTCGTCGACTAACCGACGAACCTCGTTGTCGATGAGCTGTTTTGTCGCTGGCGAGACCTGCTCGTAGTTGCTTCGGAAGTCGACGTTCCCCAGGAGATCTGAGAATCCGAACGAGGTGACCATTGCGTAAGCTGAGCTAGTTGCCTGTTGAATATCTCCTGAAGCGCCGTCGCCAACGTTCTCAGCTCCGTAGACAATCTCTTCGGCCACCCTGCCGCCCATGCTCACTTGCAACGAGATGAGGTACTGTGCACGGCTCCTGTGATGTTCTTCCTGAGGAAGGAAGTACGTTATACCGGCAGCCTGGCCTCGTGGAAGAATAGTTGCCTTGTGAATCTCGTTAAATCCCTTGGTGTAGAGGCCGACGAGCGTATGACCGCCCTCATGGTAAGCTGTTTGAAGCTTGTCACTCAGCGGTACATGCATGCTCTTCCTCTCCGCGCCCATCATGATCTTGTCCCTGGCCCATTCGAGGTCGTCAATAGCGACGAATTTACTCTGATGCTTGGAGGCTCTGATAGCTGCGGTGTTTGCGAGATTCTCTAGTTCAGCGCCAGAAAAGCCGGGTGTGCCACGAGCGATCTTGGTGAGGTCGACATCAGGAGACAGACGAATCTTCTTAGTGTGATGCTTAAGAATAGCCATGCGTCCACGAACGTCGGGGAGATCTACCTGGACATGACGATCGAAACGACCAGGTCGGAGCAGAGCTTTGTCCAGAATCTCAGGATGATTGGTCGCGCCGATAAAGATGACTCCAGTGCTTTGATCGAAACCGTCGAGGTGGTTGAGAAGCTCGTTGAGCGTTTGTCGGTGGTAATTGGCCTCCCGAGAATTACGCTTTCCACCTACAGCGTCGAGTTCGTCGATGAAGACAATCGCGGGAGCCTTGGATCGAGCAGCGGTAAACAATTCACGGACACGCTTGGCGCCCACACCGACGTAGACTTCGTCGAACTCGGAGCCAGACATGTAGAAGAACGGAACACCTGCTTCACCTGCTACCGCACGCGCAAGCAGTGTCTTTCCAGTTCCGGGAGGACCGACGAGCAGGACACCCTTGGGAAGCCTGCCACCAAGCTTATTGTATTTTTCCGGGTTCTTCAGGAAGTCGACCACATCCACGAGCTCTTCTTTTGCCTCATCGCAGCCCTGGACGTCGCTGAATCGTGCATTCTGATGTTCGGGGCGTACCTCAGCGTTGGTACCACCTCCAACTTTCTTGAGTACACCGCTAGTTTCGACGAAAAGCGTGATGAGAATAAGAGCGACGTAAGCACAGAGTCCAAAACCAAGAAGCCAGCGTACCCATTTGAAGATGGTACTCCACATGGATTCCTCGATGACAACGTATAGAGGATCGGTCTTTCCTCCAGACCCTTTTGTTGCCTTTGCGACGTTTCCACCACCAACGTGGGCTCCTACAGCCTGTCCAAGCGCTTGAAGTTGTTGATCCGTAAGCCTCTGGCCGTTGATAGATTGAATACCATTTCCTGTCGTGTCGTCCGTCTGCCCCAGTTTCTCAAGCGCTTTCCGATAGGCGACTTCAACGCTACTGTTAGTGGCGAATTGTCCCGATCGGTATCTGTCCACAACGATGTTCGACATGTTGGCTCGGAGAAGGGCTTGGTAGAAGGCGCTCTGTGCCGTTGCACTCGAGGGGTTGTTGTTCGCCGCCTGTTCTAACCGTGCAAGAGTCGCATGGGATGGTCCACCAAAGATCGATCGTCGTTGTGCCAAACTCAACCCGACTTGTCCGGTTCGAGGACTAGGACGCAGATTCGAGAAAGGACTATTTCGGGGCATGGTGGAGTACTGCCTCGCCATCAAAGACTTGATGGGCATGCTACGCGCCATTGGGTTGCACATCCGAAGCGCATTGCGCGGTACGCCGGCGAGTGTTCCAGCAACGCTTGGTATCGACCGCAGCGCCTCTGATGAAGGCGTAGAACGTAGTGCGGACATTGGGATGGATTGGAATGACTCGGGAAGAACGAAGGATGAGCGAGTCTGTGCCGCAGATGTTGAAGAAGGCTCCGCGACTCGGCGCTGGCTGCTACTGCTGGTTGAAGCTGTCTGTCGGCCGAGGCCTTGCCAAGGTGATTTCAGTACAGCGGACATCGTGGGCCATAGCTCGCTCGTCGCAGATACTATATTCTATACGACTGTTAGCAGAAGCGTTGCGATTTCACCGTATACGGCAATCGTGGCGAAAACTTACCTGCACGGCGACCGGTGCCTGGAAAGCCATGTTGACGAGAGAAGGCGGCGAGCGCCGCTGCTGAGTAGTAATGGAACCAGTTCAGAAGAGAGCTGAACAGCGAGGGTGCATCAGTTGGTGTTGGCGGGAAGATGACCACTCAGCATGGTGATGTCGCAAGAGCGCGCGGGTGTTGAATGTTCATCGGCGAAACAGTCCGATCGCCGCTCACGTGGCTTGGCGCATTCACTTCGCCCGCGGTTCGCCCGCTTGCTAGCACCTGTCAATGCTTGACAGTGACGTCTACCATCACGAAAGACTTTCAGTCACTGGCTTTCGTATTATAGACACATCAGACCAATTTCAACCTAAAGTAGATACTGCATGTCGAAGATATAAACAGCATTGGGCGTTGCTCGTATCAATCCATTCACGGCGAATATTAATGCTCTTCCAGCGTCTTCACAATCCTCTTGATTCCTTCTCTCAGACAAGCCTCCTCACGACTAAACACCAACCGGAAGTGCCCAGCCGTCTCACTCGCCTGCCCTTTCCCTGGCGTGATAAAAACATTGTTACCCAGCAACTTCTTCATCAACTTCTCTTCCCGCACCCATTCATCGTCACTACCTTCCCCTTTCAACCAAGGCCTTAGATTAATCCAGAGGAAGAGGCCTGCATTAGAGCCAGATGCGTACTTGATGCTAGCTTCATTTAGCAACTGCTTTGCCAGCTTGTTGGATGTTGCAAGCCGCTCGCGGGATGTCTTCAAGAAGTTGTCGAGCCATATTTCGTCCTCAAGGATGAGACAAGCAACTCGGTCGTCGAGTTGTCCTGTGTAGTGGAATTGGCTGATTGCGCTTATTGCTCTGCTCAGGTCCTTGTTCTTCGTCCAGAGAGTACCTATCCTGAGTCCTCCACAAGCGAAGTCTTTACTCATACCATACACATGATGCAAATAGTTTGAATCAATGTACTGTGAGTAATCGAAAGACAGGACTGAGGTGAAAGGTACGGCGTCCGGCTCTGGAATTTCGTAGACACACATGGCGTAAATTTCATCAGCTATGAGATGGATCTTGTGCTTGTTGCAAAATTTCATCAGCGCGACCAGAGTATCCCCTGGATAGCATTTCCCGAGCGGATTGTGTGGGTGGCAGAGCATGAGCATTCGAACTCGGATACCTTCATTCTCTGCCTTCCGCCGTGCTGATTCGTAGTGTCGTATACAGTCTGGCGAAAATTGATCTGTGTCGCCGAAGGGAACGAAGACTGGCTTGACTCTGCAGGGTTGATCAGTATAACAATACAAAGATTCAGGGGTACTTGGTCAAACTCACCTCGAAATTAGACTCACGTCTGTCGCGAACGCAACATAGCTCGGCATCGTCAGAAGTACACCGTCTCCAGGATCAGCGAGAGTAGTTCCAAGCATACTGAAAAGCGATGTGCAGCCATTGACAGAGTTGAGCTCGTCTGGTTCAATCGGAGTATGAGGTTTGAAATGTCTGTCATATCTTAGTAAATCATTGCTACATTCTGGACAAGTTTGATGGATCTAAGGGGTTTTCATACCTGTTCATGAAGCGCGCCATACCGTTTCGAAGCCTCGTTGACCCCCAAGGCCCTTCGCCGTAATCCATTGTCGGTCCATCTATCTCGAGCTGTTCGCCACTTCAGTGATCACCGAAAACTCCAAAAACTTGGATACTCACATCTTTGGACTTGACGAAGTCTGCTACGTCTCCAAGCATGGGGTGCTGCAAATGTATCAGAATCCGTAAGGTGGAGGCGTAGTCTATCAGATCTACTTATCTAAAACACTAAGAAGAGCAAACTTAGCTTACATTCTCAGCAGTACCAATGTTCACGATGACATCCGGATTCTTCGTAGGGTCCCAGGGCGTACCGAGTATTGCACCAGCCAGATCCCGCATATTAGGTCCTTGAGCCAATTCGGCTCCTCTTGTGCTAAGCGTTGATTCAGCCATAGTGGTGAGTCTCCTCGACAGGATTCCGCGGTATGCGAGTAGTGCATCAACGAGAAAGATTACAGAGTTAGGATATTTGAGCATTAAGTGGGAAGGATACTAAAAAGGTAAGATGGAGTAGAAGCTTCAGTGATTGGGCGGAGATATGACTCATACAAAGGATGTATCTAGACGAGGGTAGAGGCCTTTCCGGAAAGACGCGACTGCAGAAAGCGATGAATGCGAGGGCCTCTTGACTATTCGTACAATTCTTCAGCATTGCATCCATGCGCGTCATAGTTGCAGACGACCCCACATTCCAGATACGATCTCAACCTGAGGCTGACGGTCTAACCCAATGAGCAACGACAATCATACATGCAGAAAGCTGGTATAATTCGACTAGAGAAGTAGACTGAAAACATAAAGAAGAGGTACAGGGAACGAAAGTAGCGATGCTGCGATAGCTTCAACTCTTTCCAGTCCAAGCTCGAAGGTCGCATCCAACGGTTGTATCGTCTATGCCTTCGACTTCAACTCCAATCGTTTTATTGCCCCACACTCAGAGTACCTACAAGACCTTCATCAATCCCCTAGAATGTGCCTCTCAAACCTACCCACACGTGGCGGGGTCTCGTCCATAACATCCAGCTGCTGAGCATCTTCATATCGCATACCGACTGTCATGAGTTCTTCTCGCATCAAGCCGACTTCAGCCTCCCCTGAGTTCTCTTGGTTCTCCAGCCTTGGGCTCATACGACGTCGAGATGTACCAGCGCGAATCATGGGCGGCCTCCGATTAGCAGCATGTTGGTGATCGATTGGAAGGGAGACTTGTTCTTCTTGACGGAGTACAGTTGATTGGGGAGGAGCACGGCGTTCTCGACGAGCTCGGGTGCCTAGCGACTGCATGAGGCTTCGACGTTGGGTGTCAACTTCAGGCTGGAGGATGTCTCCCATAGCAGCATTTGGAGAGACCCTGGCCATCATCGATGCTGTATCGTAAACTTGATAGCGTTGTTGCCGGCGTTGGTTGGATGACATGGGGCTTGATCTATGTTCGCCCTCACTTGCCGTGGCATCTCCGGGTGGACAACTGGCTGATAGGCCAGCTACAGGAGATGGTGGAGCTCGACGAGTGCGATCCATGGGGCTGGATGCATGCTGGGCATTGGTACGAACAGATGCCGCATCGTGTGATGCTTCGCCACCTCGCAGTCTAACTCCTTGAGGAGGGGGCCCATGTTGGATTTGTCCCATAGTTACTCTGTGAAGTTGTGCTCGACCAATACGCACGTCACGACGGGTTTCATTTGCGCTGGCAATCACAGGAGCGTTTTCGCTGGATCTTTGTGCTGACCGTGCATGTAAATCGCGACGACTGGGTCTTGGCCGAGCAGTTGCACTGTTCCCAGACATCTGTCGTATACTGCCAGAGCCTGATGATCGTTCGTGTGAGCCAGAGTTGTCAACGTTTCGGCGACGATGGGTTGGCTCGATGGCTTCTGCCTGGGTAGCAGCCTGAATCCTAGATAAGTAAGAGGCCGCGCGTTGCTCGAGAAGGTCGAGTGGAGAAGGCAGGTCTCGCTCTGCAGCAATGGCAGCATCTTGGCTTTCTCCAACAAAATCGCTCGGAGTGACGATCCCTGTGGATGGTCTTGGGGTGCTCTGTGAGCTACTCGCTCGTGTATAAGGTCTTGCAGGAAGCGGTGATATGCCGAGCTGAAGGGCCGCGGTCAAATTCGGAGAAGAAAAGCTCGAAACTCGCACTGGCGGCGGGCGCAGGGGTCCATCAACCGTAGCGCGAACCTGAGAAGGCCGAATTGAAAAATATGCTCCGCGACTGAGATGCCTAGATGAGCCGGCGCCATCGTACTGTGACTGAGAGAGGGGATCTGTATAATGTGAATTGCTAGAATGTCGGGATCCCGGAAGCTCGTAGAAGGAATAAGGTTGACTGGAACTCGAGGATACTTCACTGAACCTTTGAGAGCCATGTCGTGGTAAATCACTGCCCGAAGATCCATTTTTGCGATACTGGATTCCGTCTCCTGGACTGGCGAAATGCCGCAGATGGAGTTCTCGGAAAGACTCTGACGTAGACTCTAACGTACTGCGAGATCTGGTAAGAGCTCGAGCTTGAGATGCAGTATTGTCCCTATCATTGCGGCTATGCGTTGCATCCTCACGGCCATAGTCAGGCTCAGCGCTTGGGCCTGTCCAGAAATCGTGCTCGGCAGACGACTGGCCATCTAGCTGTGGATCGTAACCAGTCCTTGCTTGTGAGTGGCCATTGTTGAAAGAATGATCCTCGAGATTGCGAACAGGATGTCTAGAATGTCTCCTAGGTTCTGTATGAGGTAGTCTCCGATGCTCTTCGAACACATAACTTCCGGGCGAGGCAAAGTACCCCTCAAGGTAGGTCGTTGGAAGAATCTCGGGCTGTGATGAGCCATGAGCATCCGTCATATCGTCGAGCTCAGGCCGTCGAGGCGAGCTGACAACGTGGCCTTGCCGGAGAGGAGATGGTGCATGGCTGCTATGTTGACGAAGAGAGCGTAAACGGCCAGCGCCGGGTACATCGTCCAATCGAGGCAGAGCAATGGGAGTGGTATCGGCCAGTCCATCGGTAGAGGCATATAGTTCAGAATCGACTTCCTCACTGATTTCTTCAGATGTATTTGTCCGGGCACGACCAAAGACAGGAAGACCAAAACGGTGCTTGGGAGGCGAGGGAGGAGTGTCGTCTTCGGTGTTCTCTCTAGAGCTGAGTCGACTAGTTGCTCGCCCTGATGATTGTGCGAGTCGAAAGGGAAGCTGTGTACGACGAGTTGGGGTAATCAAGGCTTCTGTAGCGGAAGGTTCATCTCGTGCAGATGGCGAGAAATGAGTTGGGGAGGATATAGTCTCGTATTTGTGGTCTGTCTCGCTTTGAGGCTTGAACGATTCGTCTTGATGTTCTTGTTCGTCGTCACCGTCAGCGTCTTCGGCAGATGAATGTACAGCAGCATGGGGCTCTAGGAGAGGGATATTCCCAAGGCGTGTGGTAGCAGCGTCCCGCAAGCGCTCCGGTCCACGTAGCAATCGAGGTACAGAGTCGTGTGGAAGTTGGCCAAGGCGAGAGGATCTTGCAGAGCGTGTGTTGGGTAGTGCCTGAGCAGCTTGCCTGCGTGCCATTCGGCGGCGGGTTTCTTCAACATCGGCTGGCGTCAAAGTGATCTCTGAGGGCTTAAGGCGTAACATGATGCGGACGTGATAGCCCCGCTAAGGGAGTAAGACAAGATGAACGAATGACAATCCAAAAGACTCAAACGGCCAAAATGAAGACTGAAGAAAGGAGAGTGACCCGGTTGGGTGGAAGATGCTGAAAGATACCATCTGTTGTTGCTCGACAGCTGCTGCCATTGTCGACAAAAATCGGAAAGTCTGCCTCATCTTCAACTGAACAGAGCAGCCAGCCCCAAGCAGTCGTTCTTGCAGTCCCGCAAGCCTGCATATGGATATGAGAACAAACATTGTAGTTCAGGTAGATTTGGTTCAGCCCGATAGTCTATGGTAAAGAAAGTTCAAGCGCTCCTGTAGTCATTCATATCAAAGAAACGTACCTCCTCCCTGGGCAAAGTGCGTATAAGTAGGTAGAGGGAGGTACGCAGCGTGTTGTTTTAAACGCTTAAGATCGCAGTTGCTGAAGCTTGTTTGACAGCGCATGTTCTGACAGGCTTCGCCACATGTTTGACAGATTGAAGTAGCGACTGTACCCACTTAGAGAAGATAGAATGGGCAGACACTGAAAGAGTCGCAGACAGGGATATGGGGGAGAATTGGCAGGGTTGACTGTCGTGCTCGCCTACCTCGAGCTCAGGGGCAGTTCTGAGGGCAATATCAGGAGAGGTAGGAGGGTGGACTAGGCGCTGAAGCGCTTTTGGGTGAGTAATACGGCAGTGGAGGTAGTGGCAGTAGTCTGGAGTTTTGGCAATTGAATATGAGGGATTGAGTGAACGGAGCGATGCAGATAGCCTCCTGGAAATATTGATTGTGCGTAACCTGGCACGAAGTTGAGGCCCGCGATTGATGCTATCGCACGCCGCGTCGCACAGGCCGGGAGAATCCTCCGCATGTGCGTCGTCGCCGAAGGAAACACGATGACAGCTCTGGCGTGCCGCCGAAAGCGTGCTGTACACGATGAGAGCGAGTGAGTTGAGGCGGCCCTGATCGGGGGAGAGTCGTAAGCGTGCCGAGCCTCACGACTGCCCTTCGTCACATACTCTGCCGTCTGCTGGCCCTGTTCGCGACGACGAATTCCCTCCGTATTCTGGCCTCTGGGCCTCCCATGCCACCACAGCTCGACCTCCGCCCGCGACTGCTGCTCCCACGCCGCCCCCTGCGCGACCGGCCGTCCGCTCGCTGCCCAACTGCCGTCCGCTCGTTGGCACGTATCGCGGCTCATCGACCGCCATCATGAATGGCGATTTGAGCCTGTCACAGTCCCTCGGCGGATTGCGCATCGCAAACCCAGACGGCTCGCCCTCTCCACCGCCGCAGCGGTCCGCCGACATAGATACACAAGCATCGTCGACCCGGCCGCCGTCGTCGCCGTCACAATCCTCGTCGAGTACCATTACCGAGAAGCAGCGACAGCAAGCTCCCTCCCACCTCCTGCCCGACCCACAACCCGTAGCTGGATCGCTGGGCTTCAATCCAAATGCATACTCCACCACTCCCCCAGGCCACAGCTCCCCGCTGACTGCGGAGCCCGCCTCATACTCACCGCGGCTCTCCCACCGGCAATCCATGCCCTTGGCCCATCAGGCGCAGCAGCAGGCCTCATACCCGCCCTACGCTGCGGGGCCCGTCGCCCAGGCTCGAAATGGGCCGCCGCCGCCGCAGGGTCTGAGAGACCGTCCCATGTCCAGTATATACAACCACCCGAACCTGTCCTCCAGCTCGGCCGCGGCTCCTACGAATCCTAGTACTTATAGATATAATGATGACGCTATGACGGGGGACATCAGACGGACGAGCAGTTCGAGAGTGGCACCAACTGGCATGCATGGAGGCATACCAACGAGAGAAGCAAGCAGAAGCGACAGGACTGGAGGCTACAGACAACCTACACAACTCCCGCTGGGCAACGGGCCTGCTCCGCCACGGCGAAGCTCGAGGCGTATACCCGTGGACACCCCGCATAGCAACAGCGCTCCCGTTACAAGCCAACTGTCTGCTTCGCCCTATGGTGCAGAAGGAGGTCCTTTGCCCAGTAGCGAAGAGTGGAAAGATAGGGGCGCAGCTGTTGGGACGAGGCAGGAGTTGGATCAGAATGGCAGGCCTGTCACGAGGGTAGTCAAGAAGGGCGTGAAGGATTTCAATTTTGGGAGGACCCTGGGCGAAGGCTCGTACAGCACGGTCTTAGCCGCCACCGACCGCCAGACGCTGCGAGAATACGCGATCAAGGTGCTCGACAAGCGCCACATCATCAAAGAGAAGAAGGTCAAATATGTGAACATCGAGAAGGACACACTGAATCGTTTGACGGAGCACCCGGGCATCGTGAGGCTGTACTACACCTTCCAGGACGAACGGTCGCTCTACTTCGTACTCGATCTGGCCGCTGGGGGTGAACTGCTGGGTTTCCTAAAGAAGATGGGCACGTTTGATGTTGAGTGTACGCGGTTCTATGGCGCGCAGATACTGGATGCAATCGACTATATGCATTCAAGGGGAGTCATACACAGGGATTTGAAGCCCGAGAACGTGCTGCTGGACGATCAGATGCATGTCAAGATTACGGACTTTGGAACCGCGAAGATATTGGATCCCAAGAAGTCCAACGGAATTGGCTCGATTGCTGGCGATCCAATGGAGGCATCAGAATCAGATCGGGCTCAGTCTTTTGTCGGCACAGCAGAATACGTCTCTCCTGAATTGTTGACGGACAAGAACGCCTGCAAGGCGAGCGACTTGTGGGCCTTTGGCTGTATAATGTACCAGCTTCTCGCTGGACGGCCTCCGTTCAAAGCTGCCAACGAGTACCAGACCTTCCAGAAGATTGTCGGCCTGGAGTACACCTTCCCTGACGGCTTCCCGCCAGTCGCGAAGGACTTGGTCGAGAGGTTGCTGGTTCTGGACCCGTTGAAAAGATTACCGATGGAGCACATCAAGTCACACCAATTCTTTGACGGCATGGTCTGGGGCAAGGGTTTATGGAAACAGAAAGCACCGCGATTGAAAGCTTATGCGCCTCCACCTCTCGAGCCTATCAGACTAAACGGTAAAGACGGGCCTTACCCTCCAAGAGATGCACTTCTCGGTAACACGTTACCAGGTCCGACAACACCGGGCACATCAATTAGCGGGCCGATAAGACCCACGCCGAGACTTATCACAGAACTACCACCACCTAGTCAACTAGACATTGACTGGTCTCCAGTCTTGACGAAGAGAGATGAGCGAATATTGAAGCTTGGCAACATGTTCGTCACTCAACATCCCGCAGGTCACCCTGTTGGAGGAGACGAGCCTGCTGCGGAAACGCCGAAGAAATTTTCAAGATTCTTCAGCAGCAACACTGTAAAGAAACGACAGCGATTGGTCATGATCACTTCAAACGCAAGAGTTCTCATGTGTGCAGCTGGGACGAACGATAAGAAGCTGAAGGAGGAGATTTCGCTACTGTCTTCGGGCTGTCAGTGTCGGAGCTTTCAGGACTCGAAAGGGCTGACGGCTTGGTACGTCGAGACTGTAAGTTCTCATGATCATTGCACTGTGGTCTCTTTCTAACTCTTCTGCAGCGGGATCGGCAATTCGTCTTCGAAGACCCGAAGAGCACTACTAGCGACCCTGACGGCAGTAAATACTCAACCCAGGAATGGCTTGATAGCATTGAACAAGCCCGCGACTACGCCATATCGCAAAGTATGCAGAACTCATACTCGGGCGATTCTGCCATCAACGATCTCAATTCAGGCTTCTCAAGTCCTAGTAGTACGTTAGGAGGTGACTCCGCCCTTGAAGGCGTGAACATTCCTACCGCACGACATCTAAGAAAAGAACATGGGGATGCTGATTCGATCAAGGGCAGGAAACGCTTCAGCAAACGGCACAGCAAAAACGGACTCGCAAATTTCTGAGCCGTCGGTCCCTGTACTTTTTGTCTGCGTCCAGCCCTTGAATCATCTCTAGAATTATCCACTCTGTACTTAGAAAGAGGTTTTGATTGGTCTCGCCCAACCTTCCTATTTCACATATTCGGTCGCGTTTGGAAGTATTTGGAGCACCTTGTTATATGTTTGGCATCATCTATCGATCATCATCGTCATCATCATCCAGCGCTCGGCGTTCATTGGCTCCCTCGATCCTACATCGAACCTTTTCCGCCTTTCCTTTGTTCTGGCACCACCCACCCCTCGGTTGTTGGAGGGCACCGTTTGCGCCTTTTGGTTTAAAGCAACTGCATTTAGTGGCTTCGGCTTGAGACCTTTTTCTCTACTCCTACTTCTTCTCTTCGGATTGAAGGGAGAGATCAATTTTACGACTTCAATCCTGCACTTCGCTGCTGTTTATGTTACGTTTATGAGGGGACGCTTTTGTGATTGATCGGTTGATTGGTAGAGGGATTGCGAAGTTTGGCTGTCTTCGTGTACTTACTGTGAGGTCGAGAGCGGTCGAAGAGGTGGGCCTAAGACCTGCTAATAATAGGCGGATCTAGCTGAGAGTAGACCGCGAATGGAAATGCGTTTCGCACACTTCAATCATGCGACAGTCCTTTTCTCGCTAATGGGATGCAAGACCTCGGGATAACAGAAGTCACGGATGTAGCATTTCTTTGAGAGAAGTCCAAGGTTGATGAACTCAATGGTTTCATTACAAACGGGTATCGCTAATAGTGCATATCGCCTGACCCCGAAACTCCAGTTACTTTACCCTCCCAGCTAATGACTTTTGATGTTTTGTCTAGCCAGCCATAATGCTACGCTTTCCCTCGCGGTCTCGCTGCCCCAGACGCTCTCTGGACCGCCTCGCTTCCATTCTTCGCCTGATGCATCTTCGCCTCCGCCGCGCGAAGCTTCCCCAAGGAGGACTTCCAGGTCTCGCTTCTGCGATGACAGCCAGCGCTTGACAAAGGTGACTGGATCCTTAGACATGCTAGTGAAGAAAGCATGCTTAGCTTTTGATTGAGAAATAGCGCCCATAAGTAGGACCAGCTGGTCGTCGATGTTGTGAATGTGCTGTAGAGTTTCGACGCTGTTCTTGGGGCGGAGAAGGTCGTGGACGAGTGGCTGAAGCGGGTCGTCGAGAGCTACTTGGACATCATAAACCGTTGGTCGCGATGCAGGCACCCCAGATTCCTCAGATGGCGCAATGTAGTCCTTATCAACACGGATGGTGTAATTGAGCTGGACTGGTGGCAGAGCAGTCAAGTGTGGCTTGACAAGTTGTGGCAACTGTGGAAAGTAGAAGGTATCGGAATTGAAGAGCGTCTTCAATTTAGCGTCGCAAGTCAATTTGCGCTCATCATCTTCCTGCTGTAGGTGATGCGACCTTGCGTACTCCCAGATGCCCATCATGACGCCTGCACGATCCTCTTCATCCGTATCCAGCAGCTCGGCTAGGGGCTTGCTTAAACGATATCGCTCAGGCTGGTGATGGCGCTGAAGGTTTACTGTGATGTTGATATTCTCGTCGCCCTTGCGTTGGAACTCGAGCTCGCTGAAATTGGCCTCCTTGGGGTTGGGGTTCACTCCCTCCGGCCTCTTCCACTCTATTTGCGTGAAATTGTCAGGCTGCAAGCTCTTAGCGCGGTCGAAGTCGACGGTAATGGATGTGAAGTATTGCGAGAACATCTTCGGTTTCGCAGCGGATGCTTTCTCTTTCTCTTTGGGTTCTGCGCCGTCCTCCTCCATGGCGTCCGGGTCCTTGCCCTCCTCGTCCTCGTCTGCAAGACCAATGTCGGTACCGTCGTCTATCAGCTTGCCCTGGATTTTGACCTTGTACGTCGCATTGTTGTCGCTGTCAAAGTCGAAGGCGTCCGCATCCATGCCGCCGGTCTGCCATGGCTGGTTCTCGGCCGTGTTTGAGATCCAGATGCGCATGGTGCCGTGGCGGCGAGCGCGCGCGAGCGACGCATCTGATATTTCGAGCTTTTTCCGCATCATGGTCGCATCGAGGGTGCGCTCGACCTCGCGCAGCTGCTTGTAGCGGGCGACCCCGTCCCCAATGGCAACCTCCTCGACGCCATCGGGCACGTTCTTGTCGGTCGGAGTCATAGCCAGGCGACGCATCTTCTCGCGCTTTGCTTCCTCGGCACGCAGGGCTGCCTGCTGCTGGATCTGCTGGGGCTGGGCATACTGCGGAACGGCTTGGTTCTGCATTATGGGGCCTGGTTTGCGGAACATGTGCTCCAAGTCAGTCTTCCTGATCATATTGGCGGCGGCGCGCAGCTGTCTGTGCAGTGTGGGTGAGGGTACTGACCAGGCCCGCGTCGGGAAGGCGTAGCATGGTGCGCTTGGGCGGGAATCGGGTAGTTCCGATACTGCGGTTGCATTTTCGGTAGGCGAGGACGTTCACTTGCGGCAGCGACGATGGGAGTAACAACTTCGAGATGCAGAGCCGCGCTGGGGATGGAGGTGAGGTTGGGACGTGTGGAGGTGCTTTTTGGGAGACGCGTCCAGTCCACGACCAGAAGAAGCACAGGGCTGGACAAACGTGATTCGCCCCCTTTTGCTCAACCCCACTATCGGCTGGCTCCCCGCGAGCAAGCCTGCCACACCTGCACCTGGCCTTCACTGCGCTTGCGGCTGTTGCACGAGCGGGTGAGGGCGTTTGGCTATCGAAGTGCGGTTCCTGGCCTCGGGAGCGCACGTCGGCGCGTCGATGAAGCTGTTCACAGGCTGCGCTCCTCCTTCTTGGCTACACCCGAACACGGGCCCTTCAACAAGTACCTGTCTCCAAACCCCCATCAAGAACTAGTCCAGACGTCACCGAGTTACCCCACATCCTGCAGTATCGTTGAATTCGCCAACATCTCATCCTTTTGCGCACAATGGCTGCCCCCTCCTCCCCTGATAGCGATGCCGATCTCGAGAAAGAGATGGCGAAGATACAGCTGGCACACACTCTAGCTGGCAAGCTGAGGCAGACGAAGCATCGCGCGCCTCCTCCTCGATACTCTGATGTGTACCCTTCTGGCCAGCTGAACACGATAGCCGGAGTCCGTCTGCCCAACAAGCCAACCTCCACCCTGTGGGACGTCTCTATTGAAGATGGAAAGATAGCATCTATAGACGCTCACGATCCCTCATCTCGGGAGGGTGCTTCACCCGGAATGTTAGAGGGCGCAAACAGACTTCTGGCGCCATCGTTGTGCCATGCTCACATCCATCTAGACAAGTGTTTCCTGCTGCAGGACCCTAAGTTTAGTGATTTGCAGATCGAGAAAGGCGATTTCCAGGAAGCTATGGAATTGACAGGCTCGGCCAAGTCGCGATTCGAAGAGGACGATCTGTTGCGAAGGTGCGTATACCAGCACAATCCGCGCGAATGACGGAGAGTCCGGGTACAGATATCATTGTTTGTATCAAATCTGCGGAGCGCTGCAACTTTCCAAGTGAGAGCCCACATGCGTGGCCATCGCATATTGAAGTGCTCTTCAATAATCACACAGACAATTTTTGGTGTCTGTACCTCCTCACACCGAGGGCTCGGACAAGGAAATGATCGATGCTGACTCAGTTAATCTTCGCAGAGGCCGGCAACTTATTCAGGAGAGCATCCACTTTGGTGTCACCGCCAGTACGTAAACCCAGGTGCAAAGTGCATTCATCGTCAAGAGCGCGCCCCTGCCCTCTAGCGACTGTCAGGGCCTCATATGCTAAGTCTAAGGTTTTAGAACTACACTGACTGTGTACCTCAGTGAGGGCATTCGTGGAGGTGGATAGCGGCGTTGGAAATAAGTGCCTTGAGGCCGGGCTAAGACTGAAAGAGGAATTTGAGGCTCGTTGCGACGTCCAAATATGTGCGTTTGCGCAGCTTCCGCTGTTTTCAGGGCTTGATGGAGGTGAAGAGATTAGGAAGTTGATGACAGAAGCTTCTCTCAGACCTGAGGTGGAGGTTGTGGGTAGCACGCCGTACGTTGAGCAAGACGAGAATAAGATGAGGATGAATATCCGCTGGATGTCTATGCTTGCATTAAGCTCGGGGAAGCATCTAGATCTGCACCTGGACTACTTCCTTGATGAAGACAAGCAGCCTCTGGTATGGACGGTCATGGATGTGCTAAAAGAAAGAAACTGGACTGAGAGAAGTAAAAAACAAATCACCCTGGGCCATTGCACGCGCCTGACGCGGTTTAAGCACGCTGATTGGCAGCGTCTCAGACATCACAGCGAAGCACTGCCCATCTCGTTTGTTGGGCTTCCAACTTCGGACCTCTTCATGATGCGCACAGAAGAGAACGTTCGCGGGACACTACCTGTAGTCGAGATGATCGAGCAGCATGGTTTCAACGCCGCGATTGCCGTTAATAATGTTGGTAACGCATTCACACCTTACGGTACTTGTGATCCGTTGAGCATCGCTACTCTGGGCGTCGGGCTCTACCAAGCTGGGACACGTCGAAAAGCCGAGCTTCTCTATGCAAGTAGCCTTCCTCCATCTGCACAACGCCACATTGGAACGCTTTGACTAACGCCACAAACGCAGGAAACCGTCTCGTCGCGCGCGAAGGCCGCTATTGGCCGCGAGTCTACCTCGTTGGACCCGGTCATTGGAGAGCCTGCCGACTTTGTTCTTTTCGACAGGATGGACGCTGGGTGGCGGTGTAGGAAGAGCATTGTAGAAGTCGTGTATGATGCAGGGATTGCGAGACAGACGGTTCTGGGAGGCAGAGTCACAGCATTCTGACCGAGCCAGAGACAGGCCCTTGTGTGAGCGTGTTTGCTTGTGAGCAAGATGGTGGAGCTTCCGAAGAAGCGGTGGGCAGCCGCTGCCATCTGCGTGTGGATGAGTGTCAATGCATCCATGTATCCTCAATCCGTCATGCAGACCTCTCACGACATATGCGAAACTAGCGTGAGTACCCGTGAAGCCTTTCCTAGTATTGTATGGGCTCACGGCTCTGAATCTTCACCTTCACCGCGGAGGCGCCTCACTTAAAGAGAAGGTACGACCTCCACTTCGTCAATTGCGCACCTGTACAAACACGTCACTCTGGTTCCATATAAAGTCCAACATGAAGAACGACAACGGTGATGTATCGCCCGGTCGGTATGTTCTCTATTTGCTCTTGATCGACCTGCGTCACTAACCCGATATAGGCACGTTGACAGTGACAACATGGCTGCCATGCATGGTCTAGTAGCTGCTGCAGCTGCTGTTGGCCAGAGCGCAGCAGAGCCTGCCATCTCTGCCGCTCTCTGGGACAGGCACGAATCAACACAGCAGTACTCCGCAGTGTACGATCTTAGCGTGAAGTTCCTGGAGAATGTCCAGGTGAGCCCAATCCAGTATCGCGATGTTCTATGAAGGCTTACAGGCTATCGATAGCACCGATTCGGAGAGCATTCCCAGCAGGCCGGTATTTCGTTGGACACACTCGGCGAGTTCAAAGCTGGAAAGATTCCAAAAAACCAGGCCTACGCTACTATTGTAAACCAGCTGGGTGACGACGACGATCTCAAACAGCAGCTTCACGCCGTTCTACAGCATGAAGATGCCCGTTGGCACCCGGACGACTTTCATGGCCAGGTACCTTCTGCTCCTGAGCCTGCAGTGTTTCCAGGTTTTATGCAGCCTGAGCACCATCCGCAATTGCGAATGCCTTCGGTATCATCGCTCTGGGGCCCGGACTTGTACTCACAACCTGTGCAGCCTGCAATGCCTTCAATCAACCCTGCTCTGCTACAAAGCCTATCGCAAATGGCTCCTCACGGTATGGACCGCCCATTCGTCTCAAAGAGTCCTGAAGACACCACGCAAGGCAATCGATCTGGCGGTCAAGGTCACGTTCCGTATGGCTTTGGCAGTATGCGCTCGGCACGCTTCAACCCGATGCCATCATCTCCTGCCCCATCCATGCCCAACCCGTTCTCTGGATACGATCAGTATCCTACTCAGTCTGCAATGCAGACTCCGACCTTCTCTTCGTACGACCGATTTGTGCACGGATTGTCGCCAACGCACGGCATGGGAGGCTTCCAAGCGCGCAGGTCCTTCTCAGAGACTGAGAATTGGAATGGAAATGACCTGGCATATGAGCACCCGCTAGCTGCTGATAATTCTCAAGCTGAGCGCTCCCAACACCAGTACAGCTCCCCTGGTCTGATCTATCGAGAGCCTCCACTGCGATCTGTCTCACCTCGCCACAACTTCGCGAGCCAGACACCCTCTGTTCTCGGTGATCCAATTGCGATGCCCCTAGGGCAGCCCTCTCTTGATATGCCTCCACCTACCAAGGTACGTGCTCACTGCTGTGCTGCTTGTGCAAAAGCCTCTTCGAATCCCAAGATTGCGACGAGTGTCAACTGATGTTTTGATAGCAGTCCTTTAGGAAGAAAGCGAAGACTCAAGGCAAAGCGAATAAGACGGAATTAGGTCGAGGTTCACCGAGTGACGATTCGCCCGCAGTATTGGCTGGGCAGCGAGTTCCAAGTGGAGAGAAGCCTTTCATACACAGCATATGCAAGAAGGGTTTCACGACCCGTAACGGTGTGAAGAAACATCATTGGGGCTCCAAGTATGAAGACCCTTCTACCACAACCGGCTGCTGGTATAAGAGTGGCAAACCTGACATCGCATGGGACGACCATCCAAGCTGCAAAGAACCGGCAACGAAGCATCGAGCTCCTAAGCCTGCGAAGCCGTTTAGGACTAGCGACATTGATGAGATGGCTCATTACAAGTCTACCGCACCTTTGGTTCCAACTATGATCCCAAGTCAACAGAATACTCTGCCCGGCTTTCCAACGCTGGAGGATCTCCCGTTCAAGGTGGCTGAGTCCCTTCAAGCCACCCCGCCACCGATGACTCCATCAAGCACCGCAGTGCCTCCATTGTACTATTCCCCTCAACTCGCAAGCCCGGTAGCAAGGGGCAATCTTGACACATTGTTGACGGCAGTCAACGTTGCATCTAAGATTGAGGCTCCAACCCCGCAATTTCAAGGCCGCAACGACTCTGTCATTTCTCACCTAGACGCGCAAGTGACAGCTGCTGAGAGTAAGCAATACTCAAAGGCGACCTGGCCGGAATTCAGCCATGAACACGAACATGTATTGTCGAGCCATGCAATACACCAGCCTATCGTTCACATACCATATCCTTCGGTTGGCTTAGGCATTGCTTCCATCAATGACGATAATCCGGCTCCAAAGAATCTGGGTTCGCTCCAACAACAGCTCAACGCAGCAACTCGTCCACGAACTAGCATGTCGGCAGCGGTCCCCATGATTGCGACGCCATCTGAAGTGGTCCAAGGCGAAGAAGGCAATGTCATCAATCCTGCTGCTTCTGTTGGCACGGGTAAGAGAGGTCGCCGCACTCGTTCTATCATATCCAAACGCGAGCTACAAATGTTGATGGACTCCTCTCCGGGTCCAGATAAGAAGAGACTCAAAGTCTAAGGGCGTTTCCAAACGACTCCACCTAGAGACTTCAGATTTTCTTCAATCTTGTAGCACGGTGAACTATCAGTATCCCGGACTCCAGCATAACAGACGCATTCGGCCCGCTTGTTGTGCAGGCAGCGTTCGTGACTGCTCAATGCGTGTGTGCGTACAATATGTATAATTAGAAACCTGTTGACGGCAATGTGAGTGGGCGCGAACCGGAGAGGTGGCATGTTTCTCTTTCGTTTTGCCACAACACTCCTCAGGGAGATGTATGGGTTAGCAAGGCATCTGGATAACAAAAGGATACCCGAGAGCTGTCTCGAAACTAAAGGAATCTTAGCATCAAGAGAAGAGACATCCTCTGTAATGTGCTTACTTTACTTCCACCTGGTCTTTAATGTGTGTCTCAAGAAGAAGCTTGTGAACAACGACCAACAACATCACCGCAACAAGTCGAATAGAATCAAGCATGCTGACAAGCTTTGTCTACTTGGTAGAGCCAGGCGGGCGAAACGATGCCGAGGGTACGTATCAAGAGCGATCCCCCGCTTCCAAGCAAACACAAGCTCACCAACGGCGCTGGCGCAAGGATCGCAGCAAGCCCCATCCGCTGCACCTCATTTCTCCACATTGGAACCGGCGTGCCTCCTGACCCCGGCCGCTGTCATCACGGTGCATCGTACTTTCTTCCTCCAATCGGTGCCGGTCATTCTTGCGTCCTCCGCTGCAGCTGCGCCGAGCTTCCCTGCTTAGCCAGCTTTGAGCTCTGAGCTCATCTGCAGCTCTTCCTGCTGTAGAACTCGACTCTCTGGTGCAATTGAGCAGACATCGAGGAGATGTATTGCCTATCCGCCGCGTACAACGTCACCCTACAAGAGCTTGAACGGATATGGAAGACCTCGAGCTCACCATAAGCTCGCTAGCCATCATTTTGTCATAGTGTTCCTGAAGATCGACCTTTCCAACACTCTCCGACCCGTCTGCGGGGAAACCGAGCCAGAGAATTTAGTTGCTCTCTCTAGAATATAGGCGATAGACCCGGATTCAGGCTTCGCTAGCAACAGGGTTACATCGACCGGTTCTTCCTAGACCCTGGTCATGGGAATCGCGTACCCAAGTACATAATTCCAGCCTTTTCTTCTGCGTGGCTCTCACGCTTCCTTCCCCTCAGTTGCTGTTTGCCCACCATGCTGAGCTTCAAGTTACCGGTTGCGCTCTCTTTGCTAGCCGCGACTGCAATTGCGCAGTCGTATGGCGACAACAGCACCCTCGGACCGAATGCAGATGGCAAATATGAGCTCTCTGCTGAGGGCATTCGCGCGTATTTCATACCGTATGGCGCGTCGATCTCGAATTTGTTCATCAACGACACCAATGGGATTGAGCGCGACATCGTTCTTGGTTTCGATAATGCGAGCCATTACTCCGTTGACCCATTCCACCCTCATCTGGGAGGCGTTCCAGGTAAGGAAATGTTGCTTGAGTTCGGACAAACAACTCTAATCATGCCCTAGGACGTTACGCAAACCGCATCAAGAACTCCAGCTTCGTGATCGACGGCCAAGAGTACCACGTTACACCCAACGAGAACAACAACAACGACACGCTACACGGTGGACCAGATGGATGGGACTTTGTACGTCGCTAGCATGGTTTGGAGACTGAAAATTACTTACGCATCTGTAGAGGAACTTCACAGTTGTCGCGCACACGACCGACTCAATAACCTTCTCGATCGTGGATCCCGATGGCAAAGAAGGCTTCCCTGGTGAGGTTGTCAGCTACATAACTTATACGCTCACACCGCATACTTGGCACCTCAAGATGGTAGCTCTTGCGACTACGAAGAAGACGCCAATCATGCTGAGCTCGCACGTATGTTAACTTGCATCGTTATCTATGGTGGCTAGCTAACGATATCAGACGTACTGGAATCTAGACGCTTTTGCGAACCCGGATACTCCTACGGCTTTGAACCATACGCTCTCACTGCCATATTCTGGCCAGCGTATTGGTACTGACGGTATCCTGATTCCAAATGGTACCATTCTTCCTAACCTACAGTACGACGTGAATGACTTCTGGTCTGCACCAAAGCAGATTGGCGCGAATTTCACCTCACCTGACCTTCTCGGTAACTGCGGCACCAATTGCACTGGCTACGACACCTGCTACCTTGTCAACCGCGCTCAGAATGGCCCCTACGACTGGCGGACTACAGGCTCCGTAGCTACTCTTTCGAGCCCCTGGTCTGGCATCCAAGTTGATATCTTCACTGATCAGGATGCTTTCCAAGTATACAGCTGCGGCGGACAAAATGGTATGTGCACCTTACGAGAAGTCAATCCTAACTGTGCATACTGACAACATGCAAAGGTATTTTGCCCATCAAGTCAACGCAAGGTCTTGACGGTCGATCACGCGTCGTTGAACAATTTGGCTGCATTGTCATGGAAGTGGAAGATTGGATCGATGCTATCAACCAGCCAGAGTGGCAGCGAGACAAGAAGAACATCTTCGGGCCAGGTGATGACCCATATGTCCTGGAAGCAGCATACGTGTTCTCGGTGAAAAAGTCGTCATAAATCCGCAATACTGAGTTGTAATGGTATGGAGACGAGTCTAAAGCATATTACAGATGACTCTTAATCCCTGATATTGATAATGGACATGACCCAACCGGGCAACCATAAGTGCAATTTCTTTCTGTCTTCCGTTTGTTAAATTCTCGGTGAAGTTGCGCACTTGAAATTCATCACTAAGCCTGCCACGGCAACGGCCCAATCTTGCCGAGCTTCAAAACATCTCAACTGACCGTTAATGAAGCGCACGACCTCGCTACCCCTCCATCTACCCACCTCTCCCTTCCTCTTCCATTCACCTGGGCGGCCATTCAAGACGCTGCTTTCTACATCATGGACACTCCGCTAATCTCCGAGGTCAGCAGATTAGTTACGATTAAGAACCGTACAGCAGCCACTCGCACGACCAATAGCCGAGATCCTTTGCCAGTAGACCAGACCAATGCGATTGCGCCCACTCGCAGCGATGGTTTAGGTCAACCTGCGCAATCATGCTCACCACAGCACAGCCGTGACCCAAGGACAAACTTCACCCCGAATGAAACGCAACGCAAGAAACGACGGGTGCGCATCAGGAGCCCGTCCTTCTTATTCGGGACCCGAGGCTCGACTGAGTCGAAGCGGAAGAAACAGACAGGGAGCATCGCAACCTCTTCTCAAACAGATAGGACCACAGCCAGCATATGGGAAAGTATTGATACACTCCCACTCACGGCACCAATGAGCCTTGGTCACAGCAGCATGAGGACGTCAGCCCTTCGAAGGCGAGATTTTCTGCAAGACAGTGCGCGAGAGAGCCAGGAAACGCTTTCGCCAACGAACTACAAGTCATCGCCAAAGGGGAGCCTTGCTCAGGACAGCAGAAGGTCGCCACTCCATCACAAGCAAGACAGCTCGTGGACGAGCCTCTCAAAGGAGCAGGATATATGTTCGCTCATGTCCCGTGAACTGTCTCTGCGAGAAGTTTTGGAGGAAGGCAGTCCACCCGCATCAATATCCCCGAAGCGAGATAATCCAGCAGTCCAAGGGCATTTCGTTCCTTCCTTGACACCACTAGACACACCTGCTACGTCGACTCCGAAAGAGCTGCAGGAGCAACCTCGGAAGAAAACTCCGATGCCTCCCAAGAAACAGGGAAAACAGAAGTCAAAGACTGGTCGCCTCGTGTTCGCACCTACTCCATTTGGTTACGATGAACCACCAGTATCAACATCTTCCTCAGCTCTGTTAGACGAGAGGCTCGACCGGGCTCGGAAATTACGAGATCAAGAGCAAGAGAACACTGAGACGCCCACCAACAAGCGAGATGAACGGAAATCCAAGATAGCGTTGGAAACACTTGCACCTGCTTGCGATTCTTACGATCTACCGGCATTGACAGCGTCTCTTGCAACATTGTCCGATCAAGACTCCGAAAGTTCGACCAAGTCGAAGAGGTGCGAGCGACGACTTCAATTGACAGGTCCACCTCTCTTGAAGGAGCTTCCGAGCATCACGTTCACACCAGCTACCCCAGCGACGCTCGCGCCGCATGAGTGGGCAATATCTCGTACGGGTCTCCCTGCACTTCCACTTGAGGCAGCACATATGTGGGAGACGCCTTTCCCTGGAAATAGCAGAGAGCTGACTCTCAGGCTGTTGCAATGGCACGAGGGCATGCGGAAGCAATTCCTCTTCTCGGCTCCTGCAGGATCCCGAGCCCTACCGGAGCATCCAACGTCCAGGAGACCTGTCAATGTAGCCCTTGTCATGATGCAGTTGTGGGAGACCACGCGAGATGGACCAAGCGAGTGCAACAAGGATGTTTACTGCATCGGCCCTGGCGAATATGATGCCATGATCTACTGTGAGGTCGATGTTGTCTCAGAACGGCGAGCGCCGCAAGAGAAGAAGCCAAACCAGAAGTCGAAGATGTCGAAAGTATTTCAGAAGCTAAGAGGAGGACAGGAAGAGGAGTTCGACACAGTAGAGAGGAATGAACGCTGGGCATTCATCGTCGTCAAGGGCAAGAAGGAGAAAGGCGACTATGGTGCGGCTCCCTATCTCACGCTGGCATTCCGGAAAGATGATGTCGCGAAGTCGTCAGACTGTCTCTTCACTGTCTACCCTGATGAGGTCCCATTGCCTGAGTCTACGCGCAACAGTTTCGAGCCGGACTCAGAGCTGGAGCCAGAGCCAGAACCACTAACCCCGGCGTTTGAGCCACAGCCAATCCACCGCTATGCCTCGATGCCTGCAATGCGCCGTGCGTTCAGTTCCAGCAATCTCGGTCATGGCCCATCTACGCACACTCTCCGCCCCTTGCGTACCGTGTCTAGCCTCGATTACATCTCTCCATTGGCGATCCCCGCAAACTCTTCAGTACTTTCACTACCACCGCCAACCTATCCACCGGTAGAGATTCGCGAGGATGGATGGACGGTGCGAAGGACTACCTTCTGGTTGAAGAAGACATTGGTGTGTGTTGAGGGCTTCAGGGTCGACTTGACGGCGTTTCGTGAGTGGATTGAGGCTGTGGGTAGAGGTGAGGGGAAGATGATGGTCTATTGCGAGAGTGAGAGGATCATCTTGTGAGCGAAGTTGAATGGGTGGCATACTTTGGAGTTTTGTATATGCTGGCGGGAACAGGATGCAATTGTAAGATGAGTGATGAAAAGCGAATGGCTGTTGAATACTACCCGATGCTACCTAGGTAGCTGGCGAGTCCTTTGGATACTACCTTGCGATACGAGAAATGCCTACTCATAGGTAATTAGCGAGTCCTTAGATACTTTCAGGCACTATGACAGATGCCTATTTTGGTCCAATACATGAACTTCAAACATGACTTATGATGGTGAAACATCCTCTGCAAGGCTGCCTTCCTGCTCACGTTGTGCAAACACTAACTCCAAACATAGCTCTTCTTCATCGCTATTAGATCGGTACTGAACTCTAACCGACTTCGCCTGTATTTGACTAAAACATCTACCGATGGGCGCCGACTGCCAAAATTACAGGTTTCCGTGCTGGTAGACCTTCAATGACCAGACCATTGGGGTAATTGAGGGGGCACGGAAGGAAATGCAAAGCAGCATGAGAAGAGACACACTCCGCTCTCCTGTCCCTTCTGTCCTTCTTGCGAAGAGATCTGCTAGACTCTCGACGCCGTCCGCAATAGCGACCTGCTGGTACACTGGTTCATCGATCGCCGCCGATGTGCATTCGGCCTGAATAGTGTTTAGAGGGTCTAAAGTTGCCATCGCGTAGCTGCTGGAAATTCCGAGTCTTCAACGGTAAGTTTTCGAAGTTAGAGAGTGGATGCAGTGGTTGAGACGTAGCGTATCGTAGCCATGTAAGATGGTGTCCTGTAGGATAGCAAATACGCTTGAACTCTTTGGTTGATACATGACAACGAGTGCGACGGGAAGAAGCACACAATAGCCACCATGTCTATAGCCTTGGACGGGATCTATCTACTCAGTATGCGGAGAGGGAGTGAACGGTTACGAGTCGTAAAAGACGCGACGTGGTGTAGATCTTGAGACCAATCAACTCTGACAAGCATGTAATGCGAGAGCACCAACAACACATAAGGGCACATAGTAGCTCGATTGTTGAACAGTATGATCGAGCTGGGGAGGACCAAGTTGATTAGCACCAGCGGGCCAGATATCGTACGTCTATTGTTAGATGAGTTCGACAGTTCAGGTACAGCCAACCACTGCTGACTCTTTGACGAGCCCCCATCCAACCCCGCAACTCTCGCTTCACAGCCCCGCTCCGCCACACGGCCATCCATCCTCCATTTCCAACTCTCACCATCTTTATATACGTCATAATTCAAAATTTCACCATCAATCAAAATACGGCTTCGTGGTCTAGTGGTATGATTCTTGCTTTGGGACGTCACGTGCTCAAATCTGCAAGAGGGTAAGCGTCAACCGAGCTCCTTCTCCTGCGCAATCGCTAACATCAACAGCCCCGCGTTCGAATCGCGGCGGAGCCCTCAGTTGGTACACAACAGATCTTTTTTTGCAACCTTTTCGTAATTTGGCGCTTTTAGGCTGAGGATTAGAAGTTGGGTTTTGGTGGTGCGGCGGTTCGAGTCTGTGTATGCGCGCGTCTTTTATATTATTGCTGGGGGCCTGGGAATATGGGTTTTATTTTTCGAAGCAACGGGAATGCCTGATATTGCTTTGTTTATTGAGCTAGGTAAACACGAAAGGAATTTGTGATGAGTTGACTCGAAGTATTCGAATGTATGTGAGAAACGGGAAATAATATAGGTGACAATTAAGAACTTCTTTTCTTGCTCAAGGTAAATCAGAGTCTCTTTGTTTGCGATTTTTTGTTGTTCAGATTCAGATTGCTGTACAAAGCCGAAGAATTGATCTTATTGCGCAAACAGAATGGTATCATAAATATACACCCGAGTACTACCAAACGCCTTGAGAAAGATTCCATCATATCGTCATACAGCTCGTGACAACAACCCAGTCTCATTCT
The DNA here is from genome assembly GCA_010015825.1 of Lophiotrema nucula. NCBI lineage: Eukaryota > Fungi > Ascomycota > Dothideomycetes > Pleosporales > Lophiotremataceae > Lophiotrema > Lophiotrema nucula. The sequence continues at coordinate 573,049 of ML977321.1, read as the reverse complement.
CGAGCAACTATCTCGGCCATTGAACTTCCATACCGCCGACACGTTCAACGACTTTACCCTTCTTCTCATCCTTCCTCAATTCCGCGCCCATGATTATAGTAGCTAGTCTTTGCACAACCTCCAGTCCCTCGATCGCAGTCCCTGCCGGACCGGGACCGCAATCACCAAGCTGGATGCTCTTCCCGGTAACGCGCTCGTACTCAGCGATATCCTTCAGCGTCAGCAACTGCGTGAACACAGCGCAGAGCACAACCAGCGGCTTCGTCATCGTAACACTGTAGCCCCAGCTACTCAACTTTGCGCCAACGAAGGGATGATTGTTCGTCTGCAAGAAGCGCGCGAGAAGGTCGTTGTTCGTGTTCGTAGAGTTCGGAGATGAAGATGGAGCGAAAAGAGTTGGTTGCTTCTTGTGTGCTTGGTATAGCTGGTCGAGTGCTTTGTAATGCGTCTTTGTCCATGGTTCGACATTGGGCAGATGATCGAAGTCGGCGATAGCTGGGTGCTGAGGTGGTGGCGCAGGAGTACCGATTGCATTCCAGAGCGTTGAGGAGAGCCGACTGATGAGGCCAGGTCGCTGTGGTCGAGAGTATGCTTCTTTTACTAATGGCTCTTGGGGCTCTTCTTCTACCGGCGGCGTGATTGCGATTGCTGGCTTCGAAACAATTGGCTTCAGTGGAGATGGCTTTACAAACAGCTTAGCTGGCGAAGGCTTGGACATCGCTCCCTCGCCAAACAGAGACGGATAGTGCTTCTTGGGCGCAAGGATACTATCTTCAAGCATCTGTGGCGGTGAAGACGGCAACATCATAGTCGAAAGATGACTCCGCGAGTTCTCCGTAAGCTCTGTGATGTCGCCCAGGGTCCTATCCTGAGGCTGATATGCATACGCATGCGCATCTGCTTCTTCTCGTACACGTCGAAGACTGGAGTTGGTCACTTCCATCTCGTTGTAAAGCTGCTGCTCGTCCGAGGCAATGGTGTCGTCGACCTGAGTGCGAAATGGCGAGCTCTGAGGAAGGAGCGACTCGTCGAACTGCTGGTAGCTGTTGTCCGAATCTGATGCCCGTAGCTCCTGCCTTAACGGACTGCTGCGAAATGGAGCAGCCTGCACAAGCGCGATTTGAGGTGGCGTATCCCTGAAGGGATCTGGCTTGGCTGGTGTTCTCACGACAGGTGACGACTCTGGCAGGATGCTCCCCCCTTCTTCGATAAGCTGTGTGAGATCAACGTGATCTGCTGTCATCCTACGCCTCGCTTCTCTTGTGCGGTTGCGGAAGACATTTGGTAGGTTGGACTGAAAGAACATGCCGGTGTCGTCACTCGCTACACTGGCATCGTCTTCCTCGTATACCTCCTCAGGAATAACAGGCTCGAGGACCTTCCCCTTCCCCTTCTCCAAAGCGCTGGCTTTGGGCTCATCTGACTCGGTCGACGATGGCGTGTCTTCTGGGATCTCTGCTTCATCACTGTAGTTGAAGTCGCTGGAGCTCCTGCGGCGCCATGACTTTGGAATCTTAGCACGCGCGGGCTTTATAGGTTGCCCATCGTCAGCGAACAGATCTTGAAGCTGGGGCGTCTTCTCCGGTTGTTGGGCGCCAGCACCCCCATTGTCGTCCTCTGAACCTGGGGACCTGCTGGCCTCCTCTTGCCAGATATCGCCGTACCCATGCTGAGCTGGTTCGGGCGCGACAAAAGACCCAGCCCTGGAGAGTACGTTGTTTCGTTCGACGTTAGCGAAGGACAGCTGCTGGGCACCACTGCTTTCTGCTCTGACTGGGGGAGGTGTGTCTGCCCGCCAGCTCATCTCATCCACGCTTCCTGCAGGGCTCATCAACTGGCTTTCTTCTTCCAAAGCCTGCAGTGACGGATATCGAACCTCGATCTCCTGTGTTGATGGCGGAGGCGGAGCGAGTACGTAGTCTTGGTCTTCTGGCGTCAACAAACGGGAATTGCGCTGCTTCGCTTGACTAGAGAACACATCATCCGTTTGCTTTCGCGAAGCGGCCACCTTGCAGGGACTTGACAGAGCTGGAGTAGACTCCCTGCTTCGTCGCTCATGGTTTTGCCTGGCCAGTTGCTCTCCAAGTCGAAGTCCGGCTTGGAGTTCTCGTCTAGTGCCCTCGCTGAACCCGCGGAACAAATCGTCCAGGCGATCTCTCTGCTCAACCAAAGCCTCTTCCGGCGACAACGCGGTTGGAGTGATGCGAACTGGGTCGAGAACACCTTGAAGTTCGACTCCCGCTTTCACAACCCGCGCAAGTTTTGGAGTTGACGCGGTTGAATGACATGACAAACCAGGCTCTATAGCCGGCGGATTCGATGGTGACCGTTCGTAGTTGACCGGGGTCACCTCTCGTTGACGTGAGGCTGGCGAAGAAGCCTGAGGTTGGGAAGTCGTAGTCGTTTCTGAAGGTGGTGGTGTTATTCTCGGGCTAGGCAAAGGGCTACTTCGAGTTGCACGAGATGCTCTACTAGGAATGTTGAGGTAGGAATTGTCCAAACTGGGTCCCGATCTGGCGAATGCTGGTGCGTGCCTTGCGATATCCAAGGCCGGACTGCTCAACCCCCCTCCACTGGGCAGCGAGTCTACCGATACCATGCTAAAGTTCTCACTGTCTAGGATGGTTGTATCTTCAGGGCCCCTAGTAACACCCTCATCGAATGCGAAATGAGTGACGTCCCGAAAGTCGTCGTCATCATCATCATCGCTCATATGATTTGGAATGTCTGCAGTTGCTTCGATGAAGTTGACCTCTTGCTGCAAACGCTCCTTTGATGGTACATGGATGGGACTCTTTGACCTCTCGTCTGCACTGGTAGTGGGAGTTGGGGCCTCCACCTCATCATCCGAAGAGTCCTCGAAGACGATCTTCCCCTTTGCGGCCGGAGTGTTCTTCCTTCTGGCGATCTTTCGAGATGTATCGTCTCGTGACGGAGTGCTCGTGTGCGGCTCCTTGGAAGGAGACTCATTGGGCTCCGCGAAGGTTACTGTTGCTGGAGTCCGTCTTTCTCGTGCAATAGCAGGCGTAGCAATCGGCTCTTGTGCTTCTGGCACATCTGCTTCTGGCTCAATCGAGACGAAGTCATCGGCAACCGTATTGTCCACTCTACTTGCCTCAGTGTCAAAGTCTGCAACTGTCCCATCATCCTCGACTGCTAGCTGGATGCTCTTCCGTGGGCGTCCTCGTTTCTTCTTGGGTGGCACATCAGTCGACGACTCGGCAGCGTTGTGCTCGGTCGAGTCGACATCAGTGGCTTTTGCCTTTGACTTTGATCTTCGGCGCACCGGTGTACCGCTCCGTTTGGGCTTCACGCCTTCTGACTTCCTTGGTCTACCGCGACGCTTGACGGGAGACGATGCATCCGCGTCTTTTAGAGGTACGGTGGTTGTCTTCGTCCGCGTCACGCGCTTGACTGTCGGTGACTGCATGTTCTCTCCGTCCGATCCGCTTCCTGGCTCCGCCTCCACTGTGACCTTGATCTTCCACGGGCTTGCTCCTCCAGGCCGGCCCGTGTTCATTATCATCGACTTCGACGGCGAGGAGAGATCGAGAAGCTGCTCCGTTATGCTCATCCGGCGACCCTGTTTGTTTGGCGAGCTGTCCGCAAGAGGCTCTTTCGTCGGGCGCGTCGATTTGCGTCGCGGCCGCGAGTTGTTTATGCGCAGCGACGCCGCCAGCGGGTCTGGCGACGATTCCGGGTGGCTGCTATCGAGGTCGTCGCTCAACATGGCTGCTCGCGCGCATGCTGCCATTGTGTCTTTCGGTCGCGCGTCTGCCTCGTGGAATGTGTTGATGTGGGTCGTGGATTGGCGTTGGGCCGACGTGTGGCATGCATTCTGGCTGATCCTTGTTGTGCCGCGCGTTGCTCAGACAACCATCTAATCAGATCCCTGTCTGCCTTGTCGAGCACAACACCGTCATGGAGGCGACACTGCCAACGGCTGGATGGGTATGGGCATGAAGGCGCAATGGGCATACACGGGTACGGCATACTTCTGATACAATGCGACAGCTGCTCACCTTTGCAGAATCTACAAAGAGATTGGCCCCGGCGAGAGGACAGCGCTATCGAAACTCGCCGTCGAGAAGTTCGAGCAGACTGGCAGACCGCTGCGCATTGCTATCGACGTATCCATATGGCTTTTCCAGATACAAGCAAGTAAAGGTACGGATGCGCACCCTTTCTCGGTTTTTGCTCGCTCTAATCATTGCATTCCAGGCGGCACGAACCCTGCGTTGCGTACCTTCTACTACCGCCTCCTGCGCCTCATATCGCTATCCATCCACCCCGTCTTCGTCTTCGATGGGCCGAACAAGCCTCCTTTCAAACGCAACAAGCGTACTGGCCCCAATGTTGCATCTATACCCGAATTCCTAGCGAAACAGCTCCTCAAGCAGTTCGGCTTCCCCATCCATCGTGCGCCTGGAGAAGCAGAGGCTGAATGCGCGTTGCTACAAAGGGAAGGGATCGTAGACGCAGTGCTGAGTGAAGATGTTGACACGCTGATGTTTGGAAGCGGCATCACCATACGCAACTGGTCACCGGAAGGCAAGAAGAAGACGCCAACGCATGTCAACCTGTACGACGCGGTCAAGACGAAAGCCGGGGCTGGACTCGATCGCGCAGGCATGATTTTGGTCGCGCTGATGAGCGGCGGAGACTACGTACCTGAAGGCATCCCAGGTTGCGGCCCAAAGACAGCATGCGAGGCTGCACGAGCTGGCTTCGGGAGCGACTTGTGCGGGATTAGAAAGGGCGATACAGCGGCCCTGCAAAACTGGAGAGACAGGCTGCAGCACGAATTGAAGACGAACGAGAGCAAGTTGTTCAAGCGAAAGCATACCACTCTGAGAATTCCAGAAGACTTTCCACGCTCGGATATCCTTGGCTATTATACGCATCCTGCTATCTCAACACAGGCTGGGCTGGACGAGCTTAGGAGATCAATCAAATGGGACCAGGAGCTCGACTTCCCGGGCCTTCGAGACTTCACTGCCGACGCGTTCGACTGGGTCAAGCTCGAGGGAGCAAAGCATTTCATCCGCTGTTTTGCTCCTTCACTCCTTGTTCGCCAGCTCCGACTTAGGAGTAAAGAAGACAGGGGATTCGTCTCAAACGACGTCGTCGCAATCCAGGAGGATGAAGCACTTCTTGTAAAAAGCATCCACGGGAAGCGCAAACACCCCGAAACAGACAATTCGACCGAACTTCGCGTGAGCTTCACGCCCATAGAGCTTGTTAAAATTAATCTGGACCTTGAAGAGCCTGACGATGATTTACCGCCATCTTCACAGCTAGGGAACCAGGCCGCTGAAGAGGACCTCGACGAAAGCATCGCCGAAGAGTTGGAGGGCAACGAGAGCGCTCCTAAGAAGAGGGCTCCTACCAAGTTCGACCCTACCAAGCCAGTAAGAGTTTGGGTAATGGAATCGTATGTTAAGGTTGGGGTGCCTCTGAAGGTGCAGGATTGGGAAGCTTCTCTGGTGAAACCCAAACGAGCCGCCATAGCGAAAGAAGCAGGCAAATCTGCGCCAAAGACGAAGGGGGCCAAGAGATCCAAGACCACAGGCGACTTGCCACAAGCGTCTATAGATCAGTTCACGAAGGTGACGAAACCTGGAATGAAGCCACGAACGACAGCGAAACCATCGAAAGCCGGACAGAGCAGCGTCAGTTCTTCGCAATTGCCGTCGGCTCAAGACAGCAATGCGGTCGTCAGCTTACTCTCATCCTCGCCTGTGAGGCCTTCAAGAGCGACGTTCCAACCATTAAGACCGTTGAGAGACTCGCTGTCTCCTGTGCCGGAAGTCCCACCGAGTGTGACCAAGAGGAAAAAGAGAGGTCCGATACAGCGCTCGAAAACTCTACCTGCCAGCCTTGAGGATATTGACCGTCCTTCGACACCGCCGGCGCCAGATGTGATCGAAACCCTTGATCTCCTGAGCTCCCCTGTCGTCCCATCACCATCTCAGCTCCCAGCGAAAAAGGCCAAGACTACATCGACTCGAGACCCTCCAGTTACACGACTGGCGCGATCCAAGTCTGCAACAGCGTCACCTGGGGTCAAGTCTAAGCAGACTACGCTGGATGCATTCGCCATCGGATCACCAACAGGCACACCGACAAAACGTAGAAATGCAACGCCTCCTCCTAATGCAACACTTCTACCTCCTCCCCAGTTTCGGACAAACAAGGACGGCATTGAAGAGCTCGACCTCACATTATCTCCTCAAATTGAACGGACTGTACCCGCGTCGTCGGCTTCCGCAACAAATCCTAGGAGAAGCACAACGGATCAGGACACGCAACGACCGCCTTTGAAGTCTATCACATCGAATACTTCATTCTCTTCCACAAGCTCGGATCTATCATCCAGGCATATTGCGAAAGCTACCATAAGGGACCGTCGACCTCAGAAAGCCAAGGCTAGGTCCCCTACCATTGAGGAAGTAGACCTGACAGGCCTCGACTCACCCCCTTTATCAACATTACCTCCACCACTCCCTAAAACTTCCTTATGTTTAGCCGCCCAAACCCGTCCATCACTTTCGAATGATCCTTCCGATATCCCAGCCTCACCTCCACCAATCCAGCCAACAACCTCACTACGGCGCTCCCCCCGCACTCACCGGACATCATCAGAGCCTTCCATACCCCGCGCCCAGAAGTCTCCACCAGCGGCATGGAAACAGCATTCGCAGAAGATGCAGGCTAAGAAACGTGAGATCAGGTTACGTGACAGTCTGCGTGGGGCTTGGGCGTATGTTGACGAAATGGATAGCCCAGCAGCAAAGGACGGCGCGACGAAGGGGAAGGGGAAGGGGAAGGGGAAGCGCTGGCGAGAGAGCGAGGTAGCAGTTTTGGATTTGACATGAGGGTGGGGTACTTCAATGAGTTGTTAAGCTGGATAGTGAATGAGTAATGAGCAATGATCCTTTCTGTTGACATGCAAGTTTTGGCATCCAGATATACATTGCAACTATCAGGTGTAATGATTCATAACGCATCTAACGTCGACAAATTCGCTAGGGCTGAATGTCTTCAGAAATATGTGTTTCCCTCTGACGTGAGCAACGTTCGTCATGCATAGAAGCTATCGTATCGCAATATCATGTCATTGCTAGTCTATAAGATGCGATCACGCCCGCGCCATGCTTGGTATACCATGCCTTTGAGTCTCATCATGTGATAGAAAGAAAACGATGTCACCTCTTCCCCGACGACAACTGCGGGCCGTCCCCTACTCAATTTGATTCAACCATAAACGCCAGAGGCCCTGACACCGTATTGCGCGGAAGCGCTTTTGATGCGTATATCGTCCATGTCGTGAACGCGAACTGCCAAACGCCATGCCATAAACCGAAGGAAATAGTTTCAAGAAGTCAAACACTGGGAATCCTTAGCGCCGTGAACCCTGCCCGATCTGCTGCCCCTGGTTAGCCCAAGGATACAAAATGGAGATGCGTTAGTACGGATGGGCTGGACCCTCTTTGGTCGCGCCTCCGTATGCCATCTCCCTGAAGCCAGCCGGGACCTGCCATCCGTGGACATTGCAGGATCGGATGTAGGCCTCAACAGCTTCGCCAACACCGTAATCCATGCGAGAGTTGTGGGTATCGAGACGCGCAGGCTTCGGTTCAAGACTAGACATAGCCATGCGGACCTGGAGCAGGACGGACTCGATCGAGGAGACAGCACTCCAACCGTTGTTCGTCAGCAGCTGCATACAAGTTAGCTTGTCTCAAATCAATTTCAAGGGAAGGATAGGAAAAGGTACGTACCTCCATGCACAGAGCTCCACCAGCGGTTACGTGGCCACCACCACCTTGCTGGAAGCCCAAGAAGCGCGGGCGAATGACCCTAACGAAAGGAGGGCTCATCGGGTAATCCTTGCCAAATCGTAGCTCTAGCACGACGCTCTTCACACCTTTCGCCTTCATATCCTTAGCCAGTGGAAGGGTTGCATCGAAGGAATGCATCTCCACAATCCACTGGTACATGTTCTCTACTTGCGATGGGTCCATATACCAACCCAACTCATGCGGTGGTGTCATCTCTTGGACTTTCAGCAGGTCTTTGAAGTCGTTGAGAAGTCGCTTCGTGGCCCCTGGCATTGCAAAGGCTGGCTCCTGCAACACTGGCAGCTTGGAATAATCCAGCGTACCAGGTTCGAAATCTGTCAATGGTTTGGAGGATTTCGAACCCATGAATTTGGACAGGAAGCCACCTGATTTTGATTTGCCTTTGAGCGAGTTGGGCGTGGGTAGAGGATCAACATCCAGTTGGGATTGTGGGACGTAGATGTCTTCATCATCGAAAATAGCTCGGTCCTCTTCCAAAGTTGCTATGCTGGCTTTATCGTCATCGTCTATGTCCAGTTCAATTGGATTAGAAATGGACGTTCCCGCTGCACCCTTGCGGCGTTTGGCGGGCAGCTTCGAAGAGTCAGACGCTGGACGGCGACCTGAAATAGCATGGGAAGGAATTATAAGCTTATCCGAAGCACCTCGGGGGGTTACACTGGGGTCCTGATCGATGAAAGCCTTGGGCTTGAGCTCGCCGGAGGTTCCACTTGATGGCGCAGCATAGTGCGTGTGGTTCGTCTTCACGAACAAGTAACGGGTTTGAATCCAGTTGAGCTGAGCAACTACAAGATGTGGGGATTTGCTCACAAATTCGTTCGGTGCGTTGACGATCTCGTTCAAAGCCATCGCTTGCCCTATCTTCAACTCGCTCGTAGGCCAGGTGTAACCATTACCTCCATAGCCCGAGTAGCCCATGGAGGTGTTGACGTCCAGGGAATGATAGACACCATGGCCGAAGGCTCGACCGTGCGCAGTGTCCTTGAAATGTAGGCCTTCACGGATAATGCTGTGCCAGTTGTGGAGGGGGCTTCCGTGAAATGCAAACAAGGTAGGATACTTCAACTTGAGGCGGTCAGACGTGTCGCGTACGGCTTTGATAAACCGACGTTCCTTGTCGGGAGCTCCCATTGCGAAGCGAAATTGGGTCCAGCCAGTCATGCCATACAGGCGCTCTTCTCCCTTTACGTCGCTATCCTCCACTTGTACTATACAGGCTCGATTAGAAGCGATGATCCAGCGCAAGATTCCTAGGGCTGAGGGCGGGAGACGGTCTATCCAGGAGCTCAGTGGAGACTGTGCTCTACGAGTGAGATACTGTTTCATCTCTGCCACGCTAGGAAGAAGCTCGAGTAAGGAGTAGACCGCTTCTCGCTTATGGTAGTCGTGGAGATCGTCGAAGTTCTGATTGTAGATGTAGAACGAAGCATCCCGGAATTCATTGGCAGATGTCGAATATGCTGGTGTTACCGATTTCGTAGACTTCGCTGGAGTAGGGGGAGGAGGGGGAGCACCGTACTGATTGTTCGATGCATTCGGGTCCACGGTAACCGGTGTGATCGGAACAGCCACTTTTACTGTAGGGAAGAAAGTCGTCTCGGTAACACGGCAGTGCAAAGGTTGGCCATGGTTCTCCTTGAGACGAATGATGACCCAGTCGCCTAACCGAAACGGACATTTGTCTGCCGGGTTGTCGAAGATTAACTCCCGCGTAATAGAGTTGTATCGCACGGGTTGAGGCCTGATTGGGTCCGTCACAGTGGGTGGTTGTTCTGGCGTTGAGTTGTATGCGTAGTTGTAGTTTTGCGCCTGTTGAGCTGAAGGATCTTTCTCATACGCCGCATTGGGAGGTACCATGAGACTCAATCCGGTGGGAAAGTCCTTGAGAGTGCCTCCACGCGACTGTGTGTAACAGAAGCTGATGAGGAGATCGACGACCTTCGGTTGAGACAAGATCTCGTGTTCTATGCTGGGACCGAAACCAAGCGACATGTACTGGTAGAGGCACAACGGGTTCTCGCATACATATGGCTTGATGGCCTGCAGCTCGTCCGACATCTTGGAGAAGCAAATGAGGCAGAATTCGGTGCAGCGCACAAAGTGCCGAAGAACAAATTGCATGCCTACGAGAGGTAGGGAGTGCTCCTGTGTGTGAGATTCAACGATGTGATCCGCAGTAACGATCGGAGGATATGCAGCACTGATCTTCTCCGGGTCTAAATATTTGCCATCGAGACCCAGGCTAGAATGGGCGAAGTTGGTGCCGTAGTGATCGTTGTAAAAGGCTTCGGCGCCATGCCACGGCATACCGTTATACCGGTAGTGAATCAACGCCGGGAATCGCTCTCGGAGGAGTTCGTTCAGGGGTCGTGAAATCTAGAAATACGTCAGCAAAGATCTTCAAATGAGAGTGCTGGCGTCAGTCAGCCCTCATAAAGCACAGCCCAGAACAATCTGAGGGATCGCTGTTGAAGTACCTCTCAGATGTCTTTTCGCGCTGGCTTGACGACATACACTGACAACGTCTTGTCAAACTTACAAAGGAGTTCCGGAAGCCCTTGTGATGGGCGTTCTGTGATTCGGTCTGCGACTCTGTCTCTCGTCGCTTCTCCTCATCCTTGGAAAGTATGGTGAATGCCTGAATCGCTTCCTGCATAGTTGGCTTGTAAGACGTGCTGATACCGACGCGCATCTCGAAATTGCGACGAGCTGTGTGAGGATCGTACGCCTTCATCGAATCCATGCTCTTGTAGCCATTCGGATACTGGAAGATGAGGATGAGATACTCCGTGGGCTCGACCTGCCATGCTCGCATAGCCTCCTGCGAGATACCTAGCTTTGCGATCCGGATAGATAGACTGACATAGCTTCCCAGACCGTCCATCAAGCCACCGAGATGACCCACTTTGAAACCATGGGCTTTCGCAGTGAGTAGGTCGGACCGAATTCGATGGCGGAAGGCTGAGGTAGGCTTCGTGAAGCCCTCTGGAGTGGAGCCATTATCCTGCTTGCCCAGAGCCACTTTTGGTGCTAGATCGTCGTCCGGAAAGTACTCATCCTCGCCAAAGTCGTCGTCGTCCTCATCCTCATCCTCCATCTCGCTGTCGCCAAAGTCTGCTTGTGAGTCGAGCATCTGCTTGTCTCCGTCTGCATCTGTGGACTCCAGCTTTCTCGAGACGAGTTCCAAGACCTGCAGGACAGTCTTTGCCGTGGCCGAGTCGGAGATATCAGACAGAGCGCTAGCGACGCTAGATGGTGCATCGTCAGGAGCGAAGAGCATGCAGGTGTGGCTCGATGGATACTCTGACAGATCGGGAATCAAAGCTGAGATTTTGTAGGGCTTCCCATCGGCGCTTTCGCACTGGAATGTAAACTCGCCATCGTCTCCGCCAGTCTGGACGTCCGTGATACCAGCTATGGAGACGCCTTCAACTGCCTTACCCAGGTCCGCTACGAAAGCGCGGCGAGGCATGGTGGTGAGTTTTGGAGCGCGAACAGTTGTGATGGAAGAGTCTCAAGCAAATGAGTGGCAGGCAACCTCCAGCCTTATATTCTCTGTCGCGTTCGACCTAGACTCGTTTGGCCCTTGTGGTGAACTAGGCAAAGAATTGAAGAAATATAACGTGTGCCCAGGGCTGTCGGAGTGACGTCTGGTGTCCTGAGTCACCCGAAATGGAAATAACTGAAGAGTGAGGGCGTGTGTAATGTGAGCGAGGTTTAGCGTCAGTTGTACGTGGTAGGCGCCCTCGTTGGGTGGGATTGCGAGGAGAAGAAGAGCGAGGTCGCAGCGGATTAAAAGGACGCAAGCCTCCCGGTGATGCCCAGCTAACGCCAGCCCGAACAGTGCACAGAAAATCGCTGCCTTGCGGCAGGAAAGCAGTAGTGAGTGAAAGTGTGCTCCAGGCAGCAGGTGCAGGAGCTAGTGTGGCTGAGATACGGGAGCTTGGGCCAGCCCCTCAATTGTGCACCCATGGAGGCCCGCAAGCAGAACAATTCATGTCAAACTGGAGTGAATATAGATTTTCTCAATAACTAGTGTGATGTTTGGGCGACGAAGGGCATCGGATATTACACAGATAGCTTTATGAACTCGTAAGCTTCGCTCCGGGAGCCTGCTGCATATGCAGAGAAGCAAACACTGGCCAGCATTCTGAAGCAGATCGAATCTGATTTAGGACACTACAACCCCATCCTACTGGCCTTTGATCCCTCTACTAGCGAGAGATTGAAGCGATTGCAGCATGTACGTTTGTGCCTTGCACGATAACAGTCACCGGCGACGCCACATTACCCCACCATCCCAACCTAAGTGCGGGAGCGAGCTGCAAGGGCCCAACTTTTGGACATCCTTGGCCATATCAAAGCACCCCGCCTCCGCGGCGCCCTCGCACGTCGACTGCTCTATACAATGGCTGTTCTTGCTGCCACAGACGCTTCAGTAGAACCCAGATCTACTCACGTGTCCGATTCAGCGCTCCGACCGTTCTTGCGACCCACGTTCGACCCCACCGATTACCTCAATGCCACCCTCCCGTCCCTCTCGCTGTCCTCAGTCTCTTCGAGACCCTTGAAACAGGGCACTTCAGCGTCTCTGGCAGATCTATCAACCCAAACGCAAGATCTCCTCTCACAGCTCAATGCTCACACTACGCGTCTATCCGCTATTCTTACGCAATTGACGGACGACGTACTACGGAGCGGCGGCCGGCTGGCATACGAGGTGGAGGTGCTGCGAGGTGAAACAATCGGGTTGACGGAGTCCCTTACAGAAAGGCTGAAGGCAGATGTCGACAAGTTCTTGCCCGGTGGCGTCTCTCTTGAAGGGAAAGAAGCCTATGATGGGACCCTTAGCCCGGCAAGAGAAGAGCCTGCGGCAGAGGAAGCAGAGAAAGCTGTTCAGGGAGGTGCTACACCTTCCTATATATCGGAGCTACGAACTCTCTCCACGATACGCGGCCGGCTAGAGACTGTCATCAAAGTCTTCGGCGAAGCCATGCACTGGACGCTACCACCCTCCGAGATCAGCCTCACCTCCTCCCTTATATCTGTATCCGCGCCCGACCCCAACTCTTCTGGTGACCAGGAAAGGAAAGGTCGCGAGTTTGCTTCCCAGTTGCGCTCCGAGATCTCCGATCTGATAACGGGGGATGAAGCGGGCTCAGAAGCTGCGATGGTCCGGATACAGGCTCTGAGAGATCTCGCAACAGTGTGGAAGGGCACAGCAGAAGAGAAGGCAAGGATAAAATTTGTCGAGAGCTTAGTGAAGCTTGTAGAGGAGCGACAGAGGGCTCTAGAGAAGGAGGCAGCGCAAAGGCAAAGGACAGGGAGAAGTGCGGTCGTCCAAAAGCCAGCGCCAGCTACACAGAAGACTGGTGGCTTTTTAGACAATCTGTCACGATTGAGAGGCAACAGATAAGTGGCATATACCCAATGAAAAATACGTCTTCATTTTCGACCTCATCGTCGGACTTTTCGTTCTTTACTTCTTTACTAGAGAATCAATACAATCACAGATAATTCCTTGCTTATTACTTCTAGAGGACACTCAGAGCTTCTTGGGCGACTTTATTGACGCTCGAGGAGGTTGATCACACCCTTCCAAGCCAATTTCTCTGCGCATTCACGTCACGTGACAGCGCGACTCCTTCGCGTTCCGCGATATATACTCAACAGAACAGTGCTACCATCTTCGATATCACAAGACGCCGTATCATATAGCCTCTCCGGGCCCGCTTGTTCCCATGGAACATATCCCGGGGACAAGATATGGATACGAGATTGAACCATCGTCCAGGAAGCACTTCAAGCTTCAATCAGTGTATGGGTAGGACCTTACTCGAACGGCTACGGCATTACTAGGACTGTCATACAGGATATTCAAGCCCGGCCTGGGTGCTAGAGTGAACAGATGCATACCGGTTTCACCTTCTTTTACTCTTCCAAGGTTGGATGTACGCCATAGTGCGAAGTACACTACCTGTTTCTACATTAGAAGCTTTCTGTGGGCTTGATCTTTGTGTACACTTCGGAAAGGATTTAGGCTGGGTAACATACCACTTGCACGCGGCCTGGAGTTCGTGGAGACCGGTGCGGAGACTACTCGGGAACTGGGAACCGTGGCGTACTTGCAGCCTCAGGTGTTCTATGCAAGAAGCTGGCTGGCGACGGGAATCGGATTCAGGATCAGCAAACATGTCCGCCGACCATTCGAACAGGGAATGCGGAATAAAAGCTGTCCCAATAATGTGGTGTGTCGACGATTCGTGATCGCGCCGAGCGAGGTCGATGTCCTGGGTTGGAAGGGTGAGCTGTAGTTGGATAGGTGTGTTGTAATGGGAGATAGCAATGTCGACCTTCGTCCTGAAATCAGACACCTGGAGAAGAACCCAGACCGATGGAACGTCGCCGCAACTATCTATATTTCTTCGCCCTCGTGTGTGTACAGCAGATACCCCAGTATACAATACTCGTAGAGGTCGCCAACACAACGACATCTTCTCGACAACACCAGTGGTCGTTCAAAGGGGGTGAGAGTTATGACAATGATGCCAGCTAACGTGACCATACCCGCTGCGGAGCATTTCCGTTTGAGTGTGGATCAGGCCCCCGATTATGGGTGTCAGAGAGGGGAAGAAGGAAAATCGTACAAGACACGGTGTGTGTAATTTATACCGTGGCTCCGTTCCCATTGTGTCAGAGCCCGGTAAACTCTATCGTTGATGTTCGCGACATGGTCGCGCCCGATACCCTTTTCTTGCGTTTTGCAGTCGTATCGGCGTGGTAGCGCAACTCCAATTTGAAGAGGAGGCAGTCTTCGGCGAGACTCTGGTGCGCTGGTGCTTCTCAGCTGAGTTGTCCCCAATATCAGCGAAAGAGAGCAGCAGGGGCGGATTCGGGAAAAGGCATTCGCGGTGCCCCACCAGCTCCAGAGGTTCTAAGCGGAAAGCTTGCAGGCGACAGAAAATCTTTAGGGGTAGAGGGTCTTTTGGAGGAGCTCTGGAAGAACGATCGAATGTCGTTTGGTCTTCTTCAGTTGAGATCGCTCCTCTATAGTAGATGTTAGATGAAGTTAGGAGGAGTAGTTTAATACTTAATAGTAGGACTAGGGACGATATTTACAGCAATGTAAAGGGGTCTAGATTGAGAGAAAAGACCTAGGTAAGCTAGGCAAGGGTTCAATTGGAAAGGAAGAGGAACGCTCTATTCATCTCCTTCAACAGCTATAAGTTGGCAGGTGAACTCGGCTAGTGTGCACTGGTATGAACGATCCAGTCTAGAAAGTATGAAGGTCGTTGAGCAAGTGCGAGTCTGAGCGTGTAAGCAACACCATTTTGCATAGTACTTTCAAAGCGCTTCTCAGAAAGGGGGTACAGATACTATATCACGAATCCTAAAGTGCTAGAACAAGAAGTGTAAGATCCTACCTAACTCGCTTTTAATCCACAAAGCGCTCCTACAACATGATCCGACCACAGTGTTTAGAATCTCACTCCTTTTCTCTGTTACGTTCAAGGTGTGTTCAGTTCTAGGTCTCTTGCAATGCGGCACGATACCTCCTTATCGATAATTCTCTTCGCGACTTTGCCTTCCCGGGCCGAGGGTTCCGATACTGTAACACAATCCCTAAAGTACTGTATTGAGTTGAGTAAGATCCTGCCTGAGTCGTCTTTGATACACGAAGCGCTTCTACAGAGTGATACAAGTATAGTACCTATACTTCTATCAGAGATCCGACGACTCGCCTTGAGCGAGAGACTGCGGGATAGTACGTACCTAGCGCTCCCAATAAACAGAGCTGGAGGTATCGAACAGTCTTCCGGATCAGGGGTCAGACACGGTATGACGATTCTTGAGGGGTTGTGATCAGATAAATAAGATCATATTTAGGTACTTATTAATAGGCGAAGCGCTTGTCGAGAGTAATGCAACTTTAATATCCAGACTCTGGGGCTCCAACAATTCGACTCGAGCGAGAGACTACGTAACAAAAACAATGTCGCGTATCTAACGTCCCCACCAAATAGAGCTAGAAGTATCGAATATGCGGATACTGGAATACGGTCCCTGAAGTAGCCTAATTAATAGAACAAGATTCCATCTAAGTCGTTCTTATTAGACGAAGCGCTTCTATAGCGTGACATAGTTATAGTATCCAGGCCTCTACACTGATAGTTAGAGCTAGAAGCATTATATATACAGGTACTGGAACACAGTTCCTGAAGTGCCCTCTTTGCTGTAACGAGATCCTATCGACCTAGTTATTACTAGACGAAGCGCTTCTGTAGGGTAATACAGCCATAATACCGCTTTAAGATTCGTTATTACGTGGGTCACAGTCTCTTAAATAGAACTGCATTCTAATCTGGACATTACTTCCCTCCCGTCTAAGATCGCATTCTGTACCGATAGTCTAGTATATAGAGCTACAAGTATCGTACATACAGATACTAGAACACGATTCCTAAAGTGCCCTAACTACTAGAAGAAGATCCTAGCAACCTAGTTTTTAGTAGATGAAGCGCTTCTGTAGGGTAACGCAAATATAGTACTTATACTACTTCGGCCTCTGACAAGTTGTCTGGAGTCTATCTTTGAGCTGTCCGTCACATTGCCAACAGTGTCAAGTTCAATTGCAGAGAGAAACAATCATCATTCATTCAGTACTAAAACAAGAACCACCCAGTTTTGAAGTACCCCAACGCCTTGCAAAACCAAAATGACAGCTCGATGGCTGTATGCTGATGAGAACCAAATGCCGCTGAAGCGCTCCAAAACCACAATTCTATCCTGAACAGACCCAAAACCGAACGCCGTTGACAAACAACTAAAGCTCATCAAAACGAGCTATCAAGAGAAAATGCCAAGAAAAATCGCATCCACCGCGCATCAATTACAAGCTGTCCAGCACCTCCAATGCCCGTTTGCCTTCAGTCTCGAAGGCCGCAACTTGGCGGTCGAACTCTGCTCGCAGCTTGTTCTCGTACTGCTGAGCGTTGAACAGGATCCACTGCTCGACAGTCATGGCTTTTTCAGTGCCAGTGAGTAGCTGAGCTGCCTCAGCCCCAGCAATTCCAGTGCCGTCCAGGAGTAGATCGATGTCGACCGGTGTCCACTCGGGAACGGGAAACCGCGGCGTCCCAGCAGCTTCAGGCGTTCTAAGCGAAAAGCTAGCGGGCGACGGGAACTGGTCAGGCGTAGATGGTCTTTTGGTCCTCTTCAGTTGGGGTTGCTCCTGGACGGATTCTGCTTCACTAGAGCGCTTCGTGCCGCGTTTGGGTGCCTTGGGAACAGCCTTGCTGGGTGCCTTCGCGGCACTCACCTTCCGTGTAGTCGAAGTGCGCGAAGATGCGCGAGACGCCCGTTTCTTGCCTTTCGCGGCGGGGGCGGGAACTGGGTGGTAAAGGTCTTTCAAGGTGAAAAAGAGACAGTCTGCAGCGCGGCGCTTGTGTTCGTCCAGTGGGTTATCACCGATGTCCCATGCGTCGAGGGACAGTGAGCAGTACGGGCAAGTAACGCCGTCTGGTGCGTCGTCGTGGGGGTCGTAAATCCAGCCTGCGTTGATCATCTGCACAGATAATGTTAGCTTAGTTGCGATTAGGATAAGGGTGGCTGGATGGACGCACCTGATCGATGTCCGGGAAGCCAGCTGCCGTGTCCAATGGCCATAGATCGCCGAACGTGTCGCGTCGCGCCTTCAGCAGGGTCTCAGTGAGCGGGTCCTCTTCCACTCTTCCTGGGTCGCCAGTGCGAAGACGGATGCAAACGTTGATTGCGAAGCCGCAAGTTGGTGAATGTGTAAGGTGCTCATGAGCAGGAACATCTGAAGCCTCCCAGCCATCCAGTTGGCAATTGCAGATGTTGCACATGACGTTGTCCGGGGCGACCGGTGAGGGCTTCCAGTGGAAGCCGGCGAAAGCGAGATCGGCAGGCGTTGGTGAGGTAAGAGGCCATGCTGCCTTCTTTGCTGAGGTCTTCTTAGAGGCTTTAGAGCTGCGGCGGCCCTTTGCTGCGGGCGCGGGTGCCTTGAAGGAGTCCAGGCGCGCCTGTACGGTGGCCATGACGGCCGAGATTGCCTTGCCGAACATGAGGTTCAGGTGCAATCGAAGGCGGGATTGCACTGTGGGTGTGGAGAAAGTGCAGTAGAGCAGTGGCAGGTGCTTGGAACAAAGTTCTGGGGTGAAATTGCACTTTGTGTGGGGAGCAAGTGCAGTGGAAGTGTGATGGAGGAAGTGTTGTCAGTCGCGTCGCGAGCACAACAGAAGTACTCGGTTCGCGCTACCCAGATCACCGGCGAGCGAGCCACCTGCACGGATCGCCCAGCCACTCCGCCGGGACAGCGTGCAGCACAACAGAAACACCCAGTCCGGTTCGAGTTGCTTGTCCAGAATCATTTGCGCACCCATCCAAACGCTCAATCATGGTTCACGGTTGATCTGAGGTTCGGTGTCGATGCGCACAGGCCGCCTGCCACCTTGCTCAGTCCATCTCCATCGTCGCGCTCACCATGATATAAGTATCGTGAGCTGCACCTATTCATCGCCCGTTTCGCCCATCAACTTCTGCACCAATATTGCTCCCATATGCGCCGCATCGCTATTTAGAAGCGTCTCAGCACCCGGTACAGGGCGCCATCGAGGTCTATCTTAGGTGTCGATACGCTCCAGCAGCACAATGCTCGGATAGTTGTAGATGTATAAGTCGAGTAGACTTCTGTTCAGCCCGCGCGTCTGCCCTGCGACTTACCCCAGGTCATCTACCAGGTTGCGCAAACCCACTCTCCCTGACGTAAACATTGTCAACGGTTTCGAGTTGGCTCATATATGTTCAGCACAGCATCCATTACAGTGCTCTGTGAAGGCCCTTTTGTGTGGCCGATACGCTACAGAAGCGCGACACTCTACTAATGCGGTAACATTAGAGACAGGAATCCGGCGTCGGTCAACCTAGCGAGCGCATAGTTCCAAATCTAACTCTTATGCGTCGACACGTGTACATGACCGACGATTTTCTACTCTGCTCACGTATATCTAGCTCTGCATTGCAAAGAAAGAGCGCCCCAGTATGCGATATGGGATCGTAGCAAGCACAACATCAGGTGTCGATGAGCTTCAGAAGCGCAATGCCGACATCATTGTAAGACCAGAAACATGAGGCAGGCTGTTTTTCTACTCTGTCAGTGACCAAGTCAGGTCAGTTTAAGTGAGAGCCCCGAAAATATCAAATTAACCTGTCAGTGCCGTTTGTGCCCCTTTGGAAAGCGCTTTAGTATCGATGGAAAGCTACCCCGAGCCAACTTATACTAGACAAGACTACTCCAGAAGTACAGTTCTCATATACTATTGCTGGCGACAGAACTAAAGTCAGGTCATCTTAGACTGACTATTTCCCCAGAAAATGCCTACCAGATCGGTAAATTCATGCCTCTTGTTTCGTTTTACTATGAAGGCAGAATCCGTTACATCACCTCCGTATCCCACCTAATAAGCGCTTCAGCACCTAACACAGGGTTCTATAGAGCCTATTTCTACGAGTCGAGACGCTTCAGATGCGCAATCCCTACGATATGAAGTAGGATTCCAGGCTGACTTGTCTCTGGGTTCAATTTCCAGGAGCTGGCAACCAATCCAGCCGTTTCACTTCATCTTCTGCTCAATGTCACCGCCTATTACTTTCGTCTTACGATAAGCACAGTACCTCATCCTTTTGATGACTCGATTGACTTGATAGTATACTATTTGCATGATGTAACATTTAGTTCAATCGATTCCTTCTCATGATTGTTCCTGTTCCAGATGGTTCATGGCAGGGAGTTCAGCATGCATCTGCACGCAGCACGGCTCACTGTCCGCGTCTAGTTAGTTTTCAATTGGACCAGAACTGCATTTCCCACAACCTCCAATCTTTCCTTACAAAGGACAGTATCAGTATCTGATACGTTACCCTCTTTCGACGGTGACCTTACAAATCAAACACACGAGAAGCATTGTACCGTCGCCCTGCGTGGACAGTCTATCGTAGAGTGACAATGATTTTGGTTGCACCAAGCTCGTATAGTAGACAACAAAAGTACTCCCAAATAGATAGAGAGCAACTTGCAACGATAACGACGTTTTAACAATGATGTCATATTTGCTTTTGATACTGTAGGACTGTGATGGACATCGCACAGTGAACCTCGGAAGATTTTCAGCCTTACCCGCCAGGAACGCGCTGACTAAGGACTAGCTCAACCTTGGAACTCAACATCTCGAAAGCTAGACATAGTTTGCGACGACATGTGAACAACAGCACCTTCCGGTTAGTTGATCCTGTCCACCCTCCTGCGCACAATTGCTCGATCAATTCCGTTAGCGACTGCAGCCGAATGCACAACTGTTCTTGCCATTGAATTACCATCTACGTGTTTTCTTCCACAACAATGTCGCGCATCCGCTAGCTCCAACGTCCATCCACCATGCTCCGACATCCTCTTCTCCTGGGCAGAGCGTGGCTCCGGCGGCCATTGCTACTCCCGCTTCGTCGCACGTATGCTGAAAAGCAGACTCCGACTCCCGAGTCGTCCATACAATCTCTTCCACCCGACTGGGAAGAAACCCCTCCCTCGCTCTCGGACTTTTCCGAGCTTCCGCACAAGGACTTTGGCAAGAACCAGTTATTGGAGACGAACGAAGAGTTCAAGAGGAGCTTGAGAAGCATCGTCCGGCGGTTCCCCGCAATCAGCTATGCCTTTGCGTACGGTTCGGGCGTCTTCCCTCAGTCCGATGCGACCGCCTCGCTAGTAACGCATTCGCCGCATCCCAACCCGCCAGAAGCTATACTGAAATGGCAAAAAGGCGGAGGGAAGATGATAGATTTTGTTTTCGCGACGAGGTTTTCCCAGCACTTCCACTCTCTGAACTTGAGCAGGCACAGGGATCATTACTCTTTCCTAGGCTCGATGGGCTCGGCGGTGGTCAGTCATGTTCAAGATGCTTACGGCGCCGGCGCATACTTCAATCCGTACATCAACGTCAATGGAACCATGATCAAATACGCCGTCGTCAGCTTGGACACCCTACAACGGGATCTCATGAATTGGGACACTCTATATCTTGCCGGTCGCCTTCACAAGCCCGTCAAGATCCTTCTTGAAGAACCTAACATCCGGCTTGCCAACCAGCGCAACCTGTTGTCTGCTCTGCGATGCGCACTTTTGCTCCTGCCACCTCAATTTACAGAGAAGGAGTTGTATACTACGATAACAGGTCTCAGCTACCAGGGCGACCCTCGGATGGACTACGGAAGCGAGAATCCCAAGAAGATCAGCAACATTGTCACCCATCAAATACGAAATTTCCGTCTGCTGTACCATGGGCTCATCACTGATCTTCCAAGTCTCCGCTATATGGACGAGAAGACCGTCGCCCAGAAGGACTGGGAAGATGACACAAAGCTGAACATCAAGATGGAGCAGGATATGAGCACGGAGCGCAGAGGCAACATCATCAGGAGACTGCCCAAAACTTTCCGTGAAAAGATATACTTCGCATACCAAAAGAAGTTCGGCATCCCGGGTCGCGAGTTCCAGGAGATGCTGGAAGCGACAAAGGACGAGGATGAGAAGGGCTTCAAGAAGCAGATTGGCGGCAGCTTTGACAGGCGGATAGCAGGTGAGAAGGACCTGCCAGAAGTCGTGGCTCGAGCTGTCAACCAAACTGTCAAATGGCCGTCTACCGTCCAAAGCGTGAAAGGTATCGTCACGGCTGGGCCGATACGTGGATGGAGATACTTGCAAGAAAAGAGGGCGAAGGGTCGCGAGAAGTGAGCCAGCGTTCTTTGGACACTATTTTGACTACCACTATGGGCTACGCCTGTATCTCTTTTGTACTTGTACCGCGTCTGGAAAACTCAAAACATTGCATAGACTTGGATTAGGTTGCATTGTAGCCGCCGTCGAGAGCGGACGGGTCAGGCTTGTATTATCCTTTCGACGCGGATGTGTCAAGGGCAGAAAATTTGTGTGAAGCTGTCTGAGCTGGCAAGCTAATCAATGTATCAATGAGCTTCTGTATCTCCAAGCGATACTTGACCGTGCAGGTGTACGGTACAGATTGTACCACTGGAGTGATATTGTAGAAGTGCAGGAATCAACCGTGTGAGTTCCCACTAAAATAATGCTTGGAAGTTGATGTGCTTCTGAACCATGTCTGGCTGGCTTGTACACTATGTCTGCTAGACGTCACTCTAGTATACCTTTCAAATAACATGCGTGATTTCACACCCCTAGAAAAGAAAGTTCAGCCCGGCGCGATTCTTAAAAGTTAAACAAAATTGCAAAATCCCATTTTAACGTTGCGCTTTTCAAGGGCTGCCGCACGGTAACTGAAGTTGGTACCAAGGTTCTTTTCGTCGCAACTCAACACGCCCTCTGTCTCCGCCGGGATCAACTTCCCGTCTATATCTTTCACAAAGAGATTATATATGTAGTGGATATTCAATAAAGATAAGTAATAACTATAATGATAACTTGACTAATAATTAATATTATAGAACTATAGTTAACTTTACCTTCTACTTTTACTACTCATAAGAAAAATAAAATTATATTTTATAACATTAATAAATAATTTACGCAAGAGAGGCGGAAACCCTCTAGGTCTAAAGAGAAGCCCTGGCGCTGCTCATGTACATGGGTTTTCGCCCCCGAGAGGGGAGGCCTAGCCATCTAATAAATCTTCCTCTTGCAGGCATCGAAATGAGGGACAGAATTACATCGTCTTTTCGATTTTCAAGCCGTGACTGGGCGTAACACGATCTTCTCCAGCACACATGATGAGCAAAGTGGAGCCCAAGTCACGACAACGGGCGTGGACTCCTAAGTCGAGAACTGGGTGTATTACTTGTCGGTATAGTACCTTCTTCTCGAAACCAGAGTACAGTATGATTGAAGTCGCCGGCAGGATACGCAAAATCAAATGCGATGAAACAAAGCCGGCTTGCACCAAATGCACAACAACTGGACGGAAATGCGACGGGTACTCACCCCCAAAACCCAAACACTTGAGCGAGATGCCGGACGCAACCAATGATGAAAAAGAAGGATTTCACTACTTCCGAACATTCACAGCCACCGAGTCGACAGATTATGTTTCGGAATCTCAACTTGTTCGTCAGGTCCTGCAATTGTCGCATAGCATTTCTACAGTCAGACATGCGGCGATCGCACTTGGTGCTATGCATCAGAGATTTGTTCTCAAGAAAGAGCTGGCTGTAAATGTCGACGTCATGGATCCAACAATGCGCTTCGCCCTTCTACAATACAACAATGCCATCCAGCAAACCATTGAGATCTCTCGCTCGAAGCGGCGGATCAGTCAGGCTATTACACTAGTTTCGTGTATGCTCTTCACTGCTTTGTCGAGCATACAGGGCCATTATCTTCAGACAATCCTCCACCTCGGAAGAGGGATGGAAATCCTCGAAGCGCTAGAGCGAATTCAGAAAGCGCGTTGCGGCATGAACCAGCCACTCCCGGTCTCATTGCCAGTCTTCCGGTCAATTTTCGAACGACTCAATGTCCAGTGCCGTTTTTACCTAGATCTTGGTCAGCTTCGCGTCTGGCGTCCGACTGCAATCGCTGTTCCTCAGGCACCAAAAGCGCCATTTAAGTCCATTCAGGCAGCGCTCTCTTTTTACATAGACCTGTTCTATGCCTTGACGCTAGTTCTGCAGTCCTCAAACCCGGTGCGAAGTTCGGAGTTTTCACACGACCGCTCACTCATTCAGTCTATAGAACTTCAGTTTGAATTTGGAGAGGACGCCTGCAGATACATCCCTCTTGATGGCAGCCTTTCTTGGGCATCTTCGAAGAAAACTGTTCATAGCCTTAGTGTGTACCGCACCTCCACAAAGTTATTCCTGCACATCGCAAAAAAGGGACCAACGCGAATGGAAACACATTGGGACGAGCTACACGCGGAATTCAATCAAGTTGTCAAGCATTCTAGTATAATTTACGACGCTTCTGCCAACGAGATTTTCCAGGATTCTTACCAAACAAGTATCGGTGGCCCGCTGCTCAAGCAAGGTGTGGACCAGGATGAAAGAGTCGAGAATGAGCGGGTGCCATGGTATGCCTTTAATCCCGGTCCGATCGAACTACTCTTTACGGTTGCTACACGCTGTCGCGATCCGTATCTTCGTCGGGCCGCTATATACCTCATGATGAAGTTTCCACGCAGAGAAGGGGTCTGGAATAGCGTCGTTGCTGGCGGCCTTGCTCAGGAGGCGATGGATATAGAGGAAAGGCTTGCGCTCGAAGAGAAGCAAACGCCTGGGACGTTACAGATGGTCCGGAACGCATCGGACATACCTGATGACTGCAGAATATATGGCATAGCACTAGATGTCGATGGTCCACGCACGGCTAGGGTAAGATTCCGTCGCAAATTGGACTACGAGTTGGGACTTGATGGGTTCATCATGAACATTCAATGAGTGGAGAGCTGTATGGCTACTTCAACACACGTAGGAATACTACACGTAAGGAATGTAACACTACGCAAAGACTTAGAGTTAGAAGTAATGTTCATAAGGAACGCTATTCTCTCAGAACAGAAACGTCTCTCCACGGTATTCCTCCTTCACGTCGCCTTCCAAACCCGTTCCTATTCCGAGCTCGACAAGCTTTGCCTTAAGGCGATTGTTCATCGCCAATGGATATTCAGGAGTATACCTCTTAGGACCCTTGCCTTCTTCAATCAATTTTTGCGTGAGTTTCGTGTCCGCTCTCACGAAAACAACGCCAAGGTCCATCTTTGAACCACCGCATGCTGTCAACGAAGCGTCATACAAGGTTCGGAATGTTTCATCGTCGTAGCCACCCCCAATAGCAACAGCAATGGGACGGCGATCAAAAGAGTTGGACCCAATTTGAGTATGTAGCAAGGTAGGAGCAGGCGGATTGCCGCTTAGGATACGTGGAACTTCGGCAAGCGTTGCGGGAATGCTGTAGCCTGAGTAGACGACTGGATGTATGTCAGAATTTATGTTTCATGGTATGGGGGGCTGGTCGCTTAACCTTCATAATCAGGCTTCATTCTAGCATTCACAGCTGTTGCGTCGGGTTCGTTATCGCCGCACGTTATGATGACTGGAATGAAGGACATTGTGAGGACAATATACTAAGGTACCAAAGGGAATGGTCGTGTTAGCTATATGCTTCTATACGAAGTTGAATGGTCGAAGTGACTGTTGGCAACCATGCCATATATACATAAAGATATTTGAGATTGGGTTTCAGCATATTCTCAGCACGAGGATCACATCTTTCCTTTTCGAGTATCCTTGCATTCGAAATTACCAGCAGCTGACACCGGATTCCGTCCGTTGGCGCACCAACTTGCCACCTCGGACTATAGTCGACATGCAATTTTGGCCCCCAAACTTGATTCCTGAGATTGAATGGTAAGTTGACCTTCAATGTCGACGTTTCAACAACGGGCAGCATGATGACAAACCCGAACACCGACAGGAATGAGGCTTAATCAGCATCGCAATGTCGGTCGTCTTGCTCAAATTTTGTGCCAGTCCTGTCGCAGCCTCGGCCTTACCTTGACGCGAGTGCAGGGATTCCATGAGGTTGTACGAACGAGCCAATCAGAATACTCCGTAGCTCGTAGCTTTTTGTCACCATCTCTAGAACATGGAAGAATGATTGTAAAATACCGGCCTTATTTCCATTCTATCGAGATCTCCAGATCGTCTGTTGCCCGATGCCAAATGGTGGTGGGGCAACCTGACATTCGTTGCTTTACGTGCGCCTGCATTTTGTCTGCAACGAATGGATCCCTTGAAATGCGTGTCAAGTGTGGCGCTTGCTCTTGTTTCTCTGCAGCCCTAGACTGTAGTTCTCCCACTTGCACCACTGCTCGGTATCGTCTTTCATCACTTTGCAGTACGAAGAGAGCACAATGGACGATATACGCATGCTTGGGGATCCTTCACCTCGATACACCGCTCTTAACCAACAGGAACTTGTGTCAGCTCAAGACGACTCAACCAATATCTCCCTCAAGGAAGCAAAGCCGACGTCCAGGGCCAATCCGGACAACAACAATTCCGTTTCCTCTACCTCGAGCGCACGACCAGCGTCCCTCCCAATCACCATCGGAAATGCGACTTCTCTTTTGCAATGGTGGCTTCCCGAGCTGATTGCAACAATAATGTGTGTGTGGCGACCTTTGCTTCAATCATCGGCGTCCTTCGCCATTACAATGGAAGACCCTTGGATGACCTCGGCCTGCCGAATGGGCTCACGCTTAACGGCATCGTTGCAGCTCTCTCTACATTGAATCGAGTTTGTCTTATGGTACCCGTCGGAACGGCTCTCAGCCAAGAAACGTTGTTGTGGTTTTCGCCAGCTTCAGCGGGTATCAGACATAGTCGCTTGCGAGACCTAGACGTATCTGATTCAGCCTCTCGAGGCTCTTGGGGTGCCTTGAAGCTTCTACTTTCGGTGAGAAATCGAAGGTATGCAAAATTCTCTATAGTCTTTCTCCCATTATAGCCGCGGTGCACCTACTTTCAGTGACCACATCAGCCGGAAATACTGCTGTTAGATAATAGTGATCGATGGTTTGCTACAATCTCATGGCATCGCCGGATTACTGATCTAATTGTAGATTCATCGCGTTCCTGGGAGCTCTGACCACAGTGCTATCCTTGGCCTTCGGGACCTTCGTCCAGCAGCTTCTTTCCTCCCAGCCGGTCAACATCACTAGCTTACACTCGAGTCTCTTACCTGGTAACACCCCGCGAAGCGAAACATGGAACAGTTCTAAAGGTGCCGGATCCGAAGCGAGTACGATACAATTCACATCAGCAAAGAGCAGATAAGCTGACCTCACACGCAGACATGGAGCCGTTGCTTGACATGAAAGCTGCAGTGCTTAACGGCATGTTGACGCAGGGGATTACGCCTCTCATGCCTAATTGCCCCTCCGGAAACTGTACCTGACCAGTCACAACCTCGATGGCAGTTTGTGGAGAATATGTCCCGTCGAAGCATACTCGTATTTCGTGCTGCGCCCCTTATAACAACAACGGAGAATGGGGAGGCAACACTACAACAGAAGGCTGTACCTACGGCACATGCGACTTCAC
Organism: Lophiotrema nucula; assembly: GCA_010015825.1. Classification (NCBI taxonomy): domain Eukaryota; kingdom Fungi; phylum Ascomycota; class Dothideomycetes; order Pleosporales; family Lophiotremataceae; genus Lophiotrema; species Lophiotrema nucula. The sequence goes on along the minus strand of ML977321.1, from coordinate 546,041 downwards.
GTTTCCCTCTGGCGCGAGGTTGACGATGCAGGCTCGTATTAAGATGATAACTGGGATTGGATTTCGCTCCCAGGCTACTCGAGGAGGCTTTTCCAACGCCAGCAAAAATGACAAATTATATCTTGCCAATTTCGACGTTCTAGGCATGCCTTACGGCTCCTTCAGCACGGATCATCCGCAAGACTGGACGATATCATCCGAGTGTGCGTTCTGGATGTGTGTGCAATCCTACAACACCGTCATGCAGTCAGGTCGCCAAGTCTAGAGTGTAAACAACACCTTCGACACTATCAACTCTTCCCTTCCTGCAAGTGTCATCGATTCTCAGACTGTCTTCCAGCTCCCGAAGCTCCCCGAAAACATGTCAGTGACAACGGAGACGAACTTTACTGTTGACGAGTTTGCTTTCTATGCATTGAATACCTACCTCAACGCATCTGTCAACGCCTCCGTTGATCTGAACATGCAGGGCTACACACCGAGTAGCGACGCTATAGAAGGGTTATGGAACGGATCGAGTGACCTTCATACTTGGGCGCAGGACGTTGTTCGTAGCAGCTCGCCAGTGACACGACCCGAATACGACGGAGCTACGCAAGTACCCGGTGTTATTGTGCGATGGGAATGGCTCGCCTTTCCAGCTGCGGTAGTGGGACTTTCAATCGTCCTTCTCGTTGGAATCATTATCCAGACGTCACAAAGTTCTGTATACCCGTGGAAGGGGAGCCCGTTGGTGTTCTTGCTGTTCGGTGCTGGGGATGAGCTCAGGAGTGAGGTCTATGGTCACAGTGTTAGACCTGGCGGCATCGAGGGAGCAGTTGGTTCAAAGAAAGCGGTGCTGGTAAAGGACACTGCGGGTCTGTGGAAGTTTAAGGCGGCTTGAAACGCAGCATCCATGAAGTTATAGAAGAGTAGCTTGATACCCTGCTTCACTCTCAAAGACCCATTAGTCCTCCCCCTCCCCTGCCCTCCCCCGCCCCGGTTTAGAATCGTAGCGTATATATAACTTAATATAGTTTACTACTAATTAGTTAGAGTACTACTAACTATTTTACTTAATTTTTAACCCTTAATAACTTTTTAAATACTTAGTATTTATCCAAAAAATAAAGAATTAGAAGTGAGTCGAACCGTGCAAAAAGATCGAGTTGCATCCTCCCCCGGATTCCTTGCACCGCCCTGCGGCCAAGCGTGCCAGAAGATATTTACCACTCGACCCTTTTGCCGTGTGTTCTTAGTTGGAAGCAATATTCACTTTGAAACTATATATGGTATCATAAAATTTCGTTGGATCAATACATTATTTGTGTGCTGATGTTAAAAGGTGAGTCGAAGGGAGGTGGTCTGAGCGAAAGCACGTGGAAGCAAGCACTTAATAAGATTTGACAAGACTACACATGAATTTGTTTTATAGCGGGGAAATGTGACTTAGGTATCAACAAGAAGCACACTCTGATAGCAAGGAGGGCAGAGGTAGACCCGGAGCAGGGGTATAGATACCGTGTTTGTATCCATCCTGCGGGAGCGCTTCAGATAGCTAGACGAGAAACTACCATTGTAGTAATCGAGGCTTCAAGTGCTTTTAATATTTTTACCTCTACTCCGGGAGAAGAGCTTCTAGTGAACTTCTATCCAAGCTATTCCGCACTCCCATTCGATGTACCGCTGCCGACGCTGAAAATGATGTGCCCACGTCTAGTGTCCCCATAACCCTATGATATCGCCATTCACCTAAAAGACCATGCCACCATATGTAAGAGATCGCCTCAGACGCTCAGATAGCAACGTCCCGAAGGCTGCGCTTAGCCATCAGTTCCTGAGGATCTAGCTCGCCCTTGTTGTGGATCAGGTACTTGATCACCTTGACAACATCAATGGCAGTTAGCTCCAGAAGTGCCGCGCCACCCGTCTCGATCTCGACGCGCTTAAAGACGAAGACATTGAGAACAGCCAGCACAATGTCTTTCGATGCGCCCTCGGTGTAGTCGCTAAGCAGTGCCAGCGGGACAAGAAGGTCCAATCCCCAATCCAGAGGGTTCTTGGGATCTGGACCGGGGTTTGGGTCCCAGCCCTGCTCCTCGCATTGCTTCCTGTAGCGTTTTTGGAAACCGGGGTCCAGCTCCCAAGGCTCTGGTTCGGGCTCGGATCGCTTCGGTCGGAGATCGATGCCCTTGGATTCATCGAAGAGGATTTCCATAGGAGGTGCGCCCCAATTCTCTTGGATGGCGTCGAGGGCCTGCTGTTCTGGGCGAAGGACCTTGTAGTTGTCATGCTCTTCGGCCTGGCCTTCGATTTCCTTGATGTCGATCGTGAACTGTGGCAGATCCTTCTTGGGGACGACAAGCTTGCGTTCTCCCTGAGCCGCTGATGAAGGCTTTGACGGGCCAGCAGACACCTTTTTGAGTGGGCGAGAGGCCGCACCGGTGCCCTCATCTGGGAACTTGACGGTGAATTGGTGATCGTGCTCATACACATCGAAGCCAATATCCTCCTCAACTGCGTTATTGAGCTCGTCGTAGATGACAACGTCGGACTCAAATGGAGGAACATGATCGGAGAAGGCGTCGATTACACGCGCGACCGTCTCCAGGAAATGTTCGCCAACGGAAATAAGTAGAGCCTTGTTCTGCTCATAACCCTGCGAGAAGAAATGGAGGCATCGTGGAGGGGCTTTGGCGACGGGGCGGAGGCCACGCTTGATCGGTAGCGCATCGTCGGAGGCTTTACTGTCAAGCTGAGCGCCTGGGATCCTAGCCTTGCCGAGCTTGCTAGTAAGCGCATCCAAGTCCTCGTCCGATGCGAAACCAGCATCGGCGTCCCGCAAAGACTTCGCGTGAGCTGCATTTCGTCCTCTAGCGGCGGCATCCCTCCCAATCCAGCGTGCCTTCTTTCCACGGTTGACTATTGTCTATGCGCAAGTCAGCTTGGACTGAATGGTGCCGAAAAGGGGTACAGATATGCAGTTCGCATTGATCTTGCAGGAGGGCTTCAACTAGCTGAGTAAGGCCCAATCTCAGTGATGACACAAGGTTGAAGTGCTCAGAGTTGATAATCCGTAATACCCTTCAGTAATCTGTTTCCCCCCTTCAGGTTGGAAGGGGAGTACAGGGGCACCTTTGCGCAAATTGTTGGAGCGTTTCAGCAGGGGCAATACTTACAGCCAATTTGAGCTTGGCACAGATGTCGGTGTAGACCCTCATCACGTCCTCTTGCGTGATAGTCATCTTGGTCTTCTGTCCATATCTCGCCTGCCTAGCCTCCGCTGCCTGCACCAAGAGCTCGCCTACTGAAGCGGCCTGACCATGTGTGAAGTCTGATAGACCCCGCATGAGAGCGAGGATTTTTCCCTTCCACTGGCTCGGATCTGCTCCTCCACGAATGTCTGCGCGATCCGGCATCATGGAAGAGACCCCGTCACCCCAGTTGACGGTCATCTTGGCGAAGGAGTCGAAGGCCTCGTCAAGCTGGGTTGCCGGTGCCTTTGCTAAGGATTTCACTAAAAAGGATGTCAGATTCCGCGCTCTGGATCAGTTGTGCAGGAGCGCTGTAACCAGCGAAGCAATATCCCGTCTGAGCAGTGCTCGAAGGTTGAAGCGCTCCTGAGAGATTATCCAGACTAGGTATCTATAAAACCTCTGAACGCTGAAGCGCTTCAGGTCTTGTAGTAACAATAAAGTCTTACTGAGCTCGTGGATCGCATCTGCATTCATCGTGATGCAGACAAGCTGCTCTTCCTGCGCATCCTCCAGAGCAGTCTTTACCATCTCACACTTGACCGAACCAGAGGCTATATCGTCGTCGATAGGGAAGTGCACGAAGGTCCATTCAGCACTGATGTTGCTTGAGCTTGCCATCGCTGCGAATGTAATGTTCGAATTGCAGATGCGGCGCCAAGTTAGAAACGGAGGGAGGATTTAGGAGTTCTTTTAACCTCGAGCACAAGTGTGTGCTTCTTTCACATATCACCTAGGTAACCTACCGTATACCGGGAGTTCACTCTCGGGCTGCTGCGGGCCGTGATTTGGATCATTGCGTAGGAGCACTTCGTCTCCTGAACAACACATAGGTGGGATCTTACATGAACGTTTGAAGAGCTTCTCAATCCGTAATTCGATACCCGTACTCTCATTCCCAATAACTAGCCTCTGTGAATTGCACGCTCGATAGAACACAGTTGACAAGAAATCTCATGGGAGCTCGCCAGTGTCCGATCTTGCTCTATCATAGGGGTGGGATTCGCAATCATATCACAAATGCTCTTTCGGTTTGGCAGAGAAAATGTGACTTAGAAAGAGGCGGACTCAAGTCTAAGTTCTTGACGAGAACAGCTAAAGAGAAATTTGGTCATGCTTTGAAAGATTTGAAGGCATGGAAAAGTTCTCGTGCCCCAAGCTCCGGCAGATGCCGTGTAATCACCGAATTCACAAAAGCTCATGAAATTATTAGAAAGAAGCTTTACTGTGTAGTTCATACAGAAGAGAGTGGCGTTACCTACTTCACGCCTTCTAACTTATCTGGAGAAGGGTGTGCTCAATCGCATGTTCCAGGGTTGCCGAGTGAGTGCTAATGCGGGAAAGGACGCCGTACTGGACATTTGCAATGCAGATGATTTAACAAAGTAGAGAGTTTCCATCGTGATGCTGTACACGAATCGAGCGTTGATATGATGTTGGGGCAAGGTGGAGCGTTCGCTAAGGTTGCGGTAAGGGATGAAGTTGCAGATGCCCACGCGGCCAAGCAAATGCTCACCGCCAACACGGGCCACATGTTTTTTCAAGGGTCTACCAGCTGTCCTCTCCGCCGCCAAATCCTCAATTGCGCCAACTCTCCTCTTCTCTCCCGTTTACACCGCTCAGAACACACCGTAGACACTTATACAACCACACGCTACTCGAGACTATTCCAAGATGAGCCTGCAACCGCCCTCACTCGCCGTCCGATCCAAGGGAGGAGCAGCGCACTCCACCAAAGCTGTGATCTTGGTACTAAAGCTCCTACAAGCAGCATGTTCGATGAAGACTAATAGATACAGGTGGGAGGACCCTCCAGAGGTACCAGGTTCAGGCCTTTGTCTATGGAATTGCCTAAGGTCAGCACGTCCTTCATCTATACTTGGCTTCACCGAACCCCACTAACCGTCTATAGCCTCTCTTCCCTGTCGCCGGCCACCCAATTATTGAACACTGCTTCCGAGCCATTACCAAGATCCCCGAGATCAAGGAAGTCTTCATCATCGGCTACTATGAGGAATCCGTCTTCCAGCCCTTCATCAACTCTATCTCGAACGTCTTCCCCCAGCTCAGCGTTAAGTACCTCCGAGAATACCAGGCATTAGGGACGGCAGGAGGTCTATACCACTTCCGAGATGTGATATTGAAGGGCAAGCCGGAGAGATTCTTCGTTTTGAACGCAGACGTCTGCTGCTCGTTCCCGCTGACGGAGATGCTCAAGCTGTACGACGACAAGGATGCAGAAGCTGTGATGCTGGGTACGAGGGTCGCCAACGAGGCAGCCACGAACTTCGGGTGCATTGTCTCAGACGCCCACACCAAGCGCGTGCTACACTACGTCGAGAAGCCTGAGTCGCAGATTTCCAACTTGATCAACTGCGGTGTTTACCTCTTCTCAACCGACACCATCTTCCCCGCTATTCGAAGCGCAATCAAGCGCCGCACTGAGCGTCCGCGGCTGCTCTCATATCCCTCGTCAGAGAACCTCGAGTCTTCGTTCTTCCAGGGCGATGAAGATGACGAAGACAAGGAAAACGCTGTGATTCGTCTCGAGCAGGATGTCCTCTCGGACGTTGCAGACAGCAGGCAGTTCTTCGTATTGGAGACGAAGGATTTCTGGCGCCAGATCAAGACAGCCGGCTCAGCTGTGCCTGCCAACGCTCTCTACCTCACCAAGGCGTTCCAGTCGGGGTCTGACGAGCTTGCTGCTCCCTCGGCGAACATCATCCCTCCTGTCTACATCCACCCGTCCGCTCAAGTAGACCCAACCGCTAAGCTTGGACCGAATGTCTCAATTGGCCCTCGCGTCCATGTCGGGGCTGGTGTCCGTATCAAGGAGTCAATTGTTCTGGAGGACTCTGAGATCAAGCACGATGCGTGCGTGCTCTACACTATCGTCGGCTGGAAGAGCAAGATCGGCGCTTGGGCCCGTGTCGAGGGCACGCCAACACCAATCGCCAGCCACAGCACCAGCATCGTGAAGAACGGCGTCAAGGTACAGACTGTCACTATTCTCGGTAAGGAGTGCTCAGTTGGCGATGAGGTCCGCGTGCAAAATTGCGTCTGCCTGCCTTACAAAGATCTGAAGAGGGTGAGTCGATATTTGCAGAGTTAGCAGATTAGGCGTTTCACTAACATTCTCATAGGACGTTGCCAACGAGGTAATTATGTGAGCTGCTCTCTTTATTGTTGATACCAGGAGGGGCCCTGCATCCTACCACATGGCGTCTACTTGAATTCTAGGGGCGATTGGGTTTGAGAGCGGGATTTATGCACCACATCAGAAGCGGTCACCACGCCAAAAAATATAGAGGAGTTACTAGCATCTTCAACACGACTCAGCCATCTAGAACAAGGAGAATTTCTTCGTGCCCACATCGGCGCTTATTTGCATAGTGACACCCGATGAGCGGTCCGTGTCACTATCACAAGGACCTTTAATTACGCGATTTGTGTGACTCCGGGGAGTACTTCGTTTGATCGCGATTGGAAACCTTCTTTTCATTCAACGCATCACGAGGTACCTTTGCGGTAGCCGCCCGTACAGCCTTACGATCCAATAGCCGCATGGAGATGTCCTGCAAGGTTCTGATTGGCTAGTCCAATTCCGGGAAAGCTGTGCGAGGATAGCTTCACCTCACCATTTTGAGCTTCGAAAGTAACAACAACATACTCTGAACTCTGCCACGATTATAGCTGTGAGCCATGATTGACAATGAAAATCTCGAAATGGTCTCTCAAAGTAATACAGGCTCAGCAGCTGCTCACCGCGAAGCCGTCACCTGGCAAGAGGTTAAGTCAATATTCCCTATTACTTGAGGCGTATCTGACCCTTGATCCTTCCCGCACATATCTCTGATTCGTGTTGCGTGTGATTCAATACTGACTTCAATTGGCTGTGTTTGAGGATACTCGCTTGCTGTCCGGAGTAATCACACCGCGGCTGTCTCCCGCCCGCATCTGGGGAAAACCTGGGGAAGCGAACGCGAGGTATACTTTGTATAAAGGTCAGTATTTATCTTTGAATGTTCACTTTTTTCATCATCAAACGCATCAGTTTTACCTAGTCATTAACTCCATCTATCATTTGTCCTTTCACTTCTTCATCAGCGTCACATTGCAAAGCTGTCTACCCTTCGTCACAATGGCCACTATGGTGGAGCTTAGTGTAGACACCATGGCTAAGCTTCAGAAGTACGACTTTCAAGTCACAGCCATGGACACCCCGCCGACGACACCAGTCATCAAGTCTCTGCCCATCATCGACATCTCAGCCTTCCTTGACCCAACCGCCTCATCACAAGCTCGCCAGGCCACAGCTGTGTCCATAAACTCTGCTTGCCAAGACTTTGGCTTCTTTTACCTTACAGGGCACGGCATTTCGAAGACCAAGCTCGACCAGATCGTCGATCTCTCTCGCCAGTTCTTCGCCTTGCCAGTATCAGAGAAGAACAAGATCAAGCGTCACGATGCTGGCGGTCCTGAAGGTGGCGATGGAGCAAGAGGCTATCAAGGCATGCGCGAGAATATTACTTTAGGAAGACGAGATGTACAAGAAGCCATCGACATCTACCGCGAATGGGACCATGCACCGAAAGAAGACGGCAGAGGCGGACCGGGAACACACAGAGTCCTACAGGGCCCGAATATCTGGCCCACAGAACCTAAAGAGTACAAGGAAGTCTATCTCGACTACATCTCTCAATGTCAGAAAGTCGGCGAAGCCCTCGTCCGCGCCATGGGCGTAGCACTCAACCTCGGTCCTCCCACTCCCAACGCAGACCAAACCACCGAAGACGAAGAAATCTTCGTCCGCAACACAGACCACTCCTTCTGGGTCATGCGCATGATCGGCTACCCGAAACTCGACACGCCCCTCGCAGAAGATACTTCAGACATCACCGAGTTCTCCTGCGGCGAGCACACAGATTACGGCTGCGTGACGCTCCTCCTCGCCGACCCCACGCCCGGTGCGCTCCAAGTCCTTCTCAAAGACGGCAGCACCTGGCTCAACGCGGACCCGATCCCCGGCGCCTTCGTCGTCAACATCGGAGACATGATTGAGCGCTGGACGAACGGGATATGGAAGTCGAATAGGCATCGCGTTATTCATAGGGGGAATGGGTACAGGGTGTCTGTACCGTTCTTCTACGAGCCGAACTTCAATGCGATGGTGAAGCCGTTGGGGAAGTGTGTGGAGAGGACGGGCGGAGTGCCGGTGCATGAGGGAAACACATATGGAGAGCATTTGCTGGGCAAGGTGTTTAATAATTTTTACAGTGAGGTTATTGGCGAGGAGGTTAAGAGTATGCTCTAACTTTGTGCAGATTGATGGATTGAAGGGAGAGGAGAGAGTGGTGGTGGTGAAAAATGACATTTGTTACTTGCGTGTTTGTGTTTGGCATTGCGGTGTGGTTGCATTTGGGAGAGGCATTTGGATGGGGGACTGAGAAAGCATGGTTATCTTTTGGTTGCATCCTAATCTCAACTTCGTCTTTGGTCCCTAGTATCTTTGCCATGCTCCGAAAATGCGCACCTCTAGCTTCTGCATACCTGTGCCAACTCGTGGTGTCGAGGTACAGATATCGCCTCTGATTAGTCATGTAGGAGTGTTATAAGTAGCTAAGTAAGGTCCCACCTGAGTGGTGCTTGAAAGTTGAAGTGCTCCTAAGTCCCTAGACAGACTGCTATCTGTACGTCCCCTCCAGGACCCACTGTCCCTGATCTACCCATCCCACCTCAGACATCTAAAACCTCATACTCCACACCCTTCTCAAACTCCGCCTCCAACATCCCATCACCCCCCTCCGTCGTGGGCCTCGCCACATAACCCCCAATCCCCACCTCCCACCCCTCCTCATCAGCAAACGCCCAATTCACCTCCCTCAACGGCCTCCTCTCGACCTCCTTCCCCTCCGCATCACTAACAATCTGATACACCCACAGACTCTTCCCCAGCTGATCTTTCTCGCGTCTTGCCTCAACCGTAGCCGTCGGCCTCGAAGCGTTAGAAGAGAAGTCGGACAGAGGCACGATCGACCAATCCGCCCACGCGTCCGCGCCCACAGTGCTGATGTAAGGTTTGCCGTAGTACCATTCGATTCCGGTTTTGAGCCATTTATCTTTACCTTCCTCTAGCCCGGGTTTGGTGAAGTGGAGCAGGAGGCCGGCTTGGTCGTATTGCCTTAGTTCATTTCCCGGGGGTAAGGCGAAAGTCAACTTCGCACGCTGGAACTTGCTTAAAGGGACTTTTGGTAGCGGACTCGGGTGTGTAGGTGCTGAGAGGACGTTGTGGGAGGGTGGTTTACGCCAGATGTCTGTTCCGGGTGCGGAGGAGAGGTTGAAGGGCGAGATGGTTTGAGTCTTGATTGGGAGTGTCATTGTTGCGAAGAAGAGGAGGTAGGAGGAGATGAAACGAGTGACTGATGTTGAGAAATACATTGAGGGCAGTATTTGCAGTACTTATATTTCACTTCGAAGCACGTGTGGAGACGAGGATAGCGTGCTCGTGGAGCTGACTCTGAAAGGGAAGAAATTCGGATAGACCAACCTACCTTGGGATAGGACATCTTCCTGATTTATAACCCGTGAGTCACGGCTAAACAGGTTGTTCTCCGGGCGAAAGCTGCGTCTTGGGTTGGGATGAGAGTATCACAGCATCTGAAGCAATTACGTGCGCGAATGGTGACTGCGGGGCAGCGTGCTTGGCGAGCAGGAAATCGAAAGTTCAATCGATGGTCCTGGCAATGCTGCATTTGTCAGGGTGGATAGCTGCAAGTATGGTGCGTTAATGCAGGTCAAAAGGCTTGGGTTGTATCGTGGTTGTTGCACGGGGTACATCGACATAGTGTTCCGCCGGGTAGAGACGGCGCTAGTGTGGCTGCCCATGTGAGATGGGGTGAGTCATTGGCTGAAAGTCGGAAGAGCGCTGAAATCAACCAAATGGAGCAAGGCGCTGGTAAAATTGCTGGATGCGGAAATGCACATGGCTGGACTGAACTGGATTGGATATATACACATGGTACAGCGTCTAGGTTTCTATTTCTTCTGCTCGCCCTCCTTTGGTGGCTCTGGCTTCGGCGTTGGCAGTTTGAACTACGAATAGTATCAGTAATGCTACAAACACGGACACGGCCTGAGATGCTCCTTGAGCTGCGGGTACATACCTGATCTGGTGTCCTGCTGTCACCAGGACCAACTGGTTCCCAGACAGTTGAGCCGCCGCGGAAATTTCTGAATGCTTGAGTCAGTTCTAGAGGCTCGACCACTATCCTCTTCTTCTCTTCATCGTAGCGGATCTCTGTGTAGCCGGTCATTGGGAAATCCTTTCGCAGCGGATGCCCATCGAAGCCGTAGTCGGTCATGATGCGACGCAGGTCAGGGTGTCCGACGAAGAACACACCAAACAGATCGTAAACCTCCCGCTCGTACCAATTTGCTCCGTCGTACAGGTCACAAAGACTGGGCACAGGCGTTGCCTCGTCGGCGTATGTCTTCACCCTTATACGCGAGTTGTGCCGAATGCTGAGCATGTTGTACACAACCTCGAAGCGCTGGTCTTTCGTGGGATAGTCGACAGCAGTGATGTCCGAGACCTGTGTGTATTCGGCTGCGGTGTGGTGTTTGAGGAAGGTGAAGACTGGGATCACGCCTGCGGGTGGGATGTAGATGGCTAATTCGTCCTTCCACACTGAGAATCTGGCAGTCATTAGATGCAGTCAATAGCCTCAGTTGCGAGCGAGAATCCGTACTGCTGGATGTATTTCGGCAGACAGGACATCAGATACTGGCCGTATTTGTGCAGCGCCTCTTGCTTCGCTTGGTATTTGTCTGCCGGGTTGACGATGGCAGCTTTGAGCTCGCCTGGCGGGTTTCGGGGCGCGAACTAGATGTGCCGTCAGCTCTGCCAGCATCCACTGCTATGCCTTGCAACGACGCACCCTCAAGTTCGGCGTGTTCGCCTCGGGCCCAGCGACTTCCTTTGCCCGCAGAGCCGCTGCTGTGAAGGTGCGCGCGACGACGGGGCGAGAGCAGCTCGCCGAGCGCACGGCAGCGCCCAATGGCCGTCCTGCAGCAAGCCGGAGCGCCATTGTGTGAGTGGAGAGGGTGGTGAGGCTGCGATGCAGCAGTTCGGGCGTGCAGTCGTGAGGTCGTCGTCGTCGGTCGACCTCTCCGAAGCTCTCAGCAACCCAGGCGAGAGCGAGGTTGCCCATCGCCACTAGCGCGCTGCCAAGAGAGCTTCAAGCCTTTCCAGGGCATCGACGCAGCGTCCTTGCCTCTGCATCTCATCACCGTTTTCTTCCCCTTTCGCTGGTCGGCGTTTGTCGTTTTCTTTACCTTCGAGCTGCGGCAATCTCTCAAACTGCATCGACTGCAAACACCGCTGTCCTCGCTCGCTGCCACCCCTTCTCCGCACGAGCGCCACCCGTCACGTCTGGCCAACGCACATCGCACAACCACCATGTCGCGCATACAACAGGACCAGTTTGTCGACGACGACGAAGAGGAGTGCTGTCCGCTCTGCGTCGAGGAGTTCGATCTGTCCGACAAGAACTTCCGCCCGTGTCCCTGCGGCTACCAGGTGCGTCCCCCCCAATATCCGGTGAAGTCGTCTTCAACCTCAGGCCCCGGCTAACCTTACACGCGTAGATATGTCAGTTCTGCTTCAACAACATCCGGACGACCATGAACGGTCTGTGTCCAGCGTGTCGCCGGCCGTACGACGAGTCAACAATCGAGTTCAAGAACATCACGCCGGAAGAGTGAGTGCAACCCCTCCCGTCAGTATGGACACGCGGCTGACATGTCCAGGATGGCCAAGCACAAGCAGCAGATAGCCCAGAAAGCGAAGAAGAACGCTGCTCTGCGACAAAAAGAGGCACAGAAAGCGGAAGCCGACTCCCTCAGTCGAAAACATCTCTCCGGTCTTCGCGTCGTGCAGAAGAACCTCGTCTACGTCACGGGACTAACGCCAACCATCCGGGAAGACCGTCTGCTCGAAACACTCCGCGGCCCTGAGTACTTCGGACAGTACGGCAAAATCATCAAGATCGTGGTCAGCAAGGCAAAAGAGAATGCACAGCATCAGCAATCAGTGGGCGTCTACGTGACGTTCGCCCGAAAAGAGGATGCAGCCCAGTGCATATCTGCTGTCGATGGCTCACAAAACGGCGACCGGACGCTAAGGTGGGTTGTTCTCGACCTTGCAATGGTAGCTGGTTGGTAGACTGACAAATGCGTAGGGCTCAGTACGGCACGACCAAGTACTGCTCGGCGTACCTGCGTGGCGAGCAGTGCAACAATCGCAACTGCATGTTCCTACACGAACCCGGCGAAGAGAACGACAGTTTTACACGGCAGGATTTATCCCTCATGAACTCAATATCTACGCAGCAACCCGCACAGTCGCAGACAAGTCATGCCGCGCCTCCACCGCATCGCGGGCCCGCCGTTGCCGCTGCAGCTCCCATGCATAGACAAGACAGCAACGACGCACAAAGTCCAATAAGTGGAGGAGATGCACCAGCGTTGCCAGCGACCGCAAACTGGGGAAGCAAGGTCACGCAGGAACGACGTGCAAGTCGGTCGACAAGCGCCTCAAATCCCAGCCCAATGACATCCAATGCAACACCAGCGCAATCATCCAAACCAACCAAAGCTGATGAGCCGCTAAAGAAAAAGGGCAAAGAGAAGGACACGTCCGCGCAGACTTCAAAGTCAGCAACCCCGCAGTCGACGCCTGCGCCCGTTGCGAAAATTGTAAAACCAAAAGTCTCTGGTCTAGACAACTTGCTCAAGGCCATCTCCAATCCCGACTTCAAATTCGTCTTTTCTGGTGCTACATTCACCCCTGAGGAGCTAGAAGAAATCAGCAACTTCCCTCAACTTCTCGATCCCAACGGCGGTGCAAAGAGGCGAGCGGCGAGGGAAAAGCAAAAAGAGAAGGAGCTAGAGGCTCAACAGCGAGAAATTGAGACCCAGGATTCCACGCAGACTGCGCCAGCAATCGAACGAGAAGAAACAATTGAGACGACTGCAGGTGGGAGCTTGCAGCTGGGCGGTGAACCAGAAGAGCGTCACGATGTCGGAGGCCCCCTTGGGAATCAGCAAGCGATCGCACCTCCCGGACAACACGGCCTGGGTGGTGGCCTATTTGGACAAAACTCTTTGACAGACGACTTTGCCAGCCTCGGAATCAATCGCGGTCTCACCCCGCAACAGCAGCAGCAGTTACTCCTCATCAAGGCGGCCGGTAACCAATCCGCTGGCCCACTGTCCAATTTCCAGGCCAATCCATCTCAACCGCAGAATCATAACCAAGCGAGTAATGCCCCAGGTCACGCAAGGCACGCATCTCGGTTCAGCTTTGCAAACGACAGCTCGTCTGCTTCGGCATCTGTGCAACCGGTCGCGAATCAAAAGCTGATGAATCAACAATCCACAATGATGCCTAAGAACACCAACCACTTCAACCAACTCTCCCAGCATCAGCCTCTGGGTAGCCCATTTTATGCCAGTGGTGTTCAAGGGCCTCCACCAGGGCTCAAAGCTACTGGCACACCACCAGTTTCTGGAGGTGGCATGTTCGGCCAAGGTCACGGCTTTGCCACCGGTGGCCTAGGTTATGGAGCGAATGCTGCTGGAAGGAACAACAATGATGCAATGTATCAGGATTTGCTCCGCGGTGGCAGAAACATGGATGGTGGTGCTAGGTTAGCTGATGCTGGAAAGCGTGAGTCCAATTTTCCTTCTTTTCTTAACCAACATCCTACGACCTCGACACCAGCCCCTGCCCCCGGCCTTCTGAGCTTTCCTTATGGACCTTCGCCTGGTGCTTACCAGGAATCTGGCGCACACAAGCCTACAAAGAAAAAGGGAAAGAAGCACAGACATGCTAACACTTCCTCCTCCGGGGGAGGTGCAGTAGATGTTCAAGACCCAAGCATCTTACAGGCAAGGCTCCATCAGCAAGGCAACATGGTCGGGCAGGGACTGTATGGTCAAGGTCAAGGTGGGTACTCCTCCCTCTACACCAACAACTACGGCGGCGCCGGACGATGGTAGTCCTGGATTTCTCTTCTTTCACATATCTTTCCCGACCCCAAGTCCTATACTGTGTTTTATTATCTTTCTTTGTCATCGATGGCTGCACGGCGTTTTTTGAGCTTTCGAAGCGAATGCATCGGCATACAGACCAAGAGATTTGGCTACTGAGCATGCCTGGCGTTTATGAAATGGGATCGGCCATCGTCGCATATCTGCTGCCTTTGGCCAGGGCATGGCTTCACGGATTCACAATACCTTGATATTTCACCCTTTTTGTCTTTCCTGTTCGGCATGTTACGCTGCTTTTGCCAGGCTTCTGAGCAACAGTCTTTCATCGTCTTCATCATGGCCATCGTATGTACGTAAAAATCCCCTTCCGGCCGCTTTTCAGTCGGCATGCTTACGATTAATTAGAAGATGGCTTCTCCCAAACTCGTTTTTCTGCCTGTTCTTGTGACGAAGATGTTCAAAAAGACTCTCCGGTGCACTCTGCTGTAGATAACTTTTTGACTGATCACCCGTATGGTCGTCATCCACTGTCGTCCTCCGCCGCCGCCGCCGTAGTTTTGGCGCGGGATTCGACCGAATCGCGTCTACTTTGATATGATGAATGCTGACATTGAGTAGATGACCAGCTTTTCAGTCCCGAGGAGCCTGCATCCATCAATGTTGACGCCCTAGTCAATGACTCTGATTTCGAGCCTCCGATGCAAACCCCCATTGGCGCTCAAGCTCTCCAACAGCCTCGACGGGCTACACCAACAATTCCACCGGGTTTTACAATTCCTGCAATATCAAAGTCTCTGCATGATCCTCCATCTCGCCCCTTGTCGCGTAACAATTATTCGATCGTAACACCAGCAGTTCCATTTGTTCCTGTGACTCCGATTAGGCCGGCAACCCCAACCAAGCCAAAGGAGGAAAAAGCAGCCCCAGAGCCAGGACCGGCACAGGCTTCAGCGTCGTCGGGAAAGAAGGCTGCAACAAGCACAAAGCTCGAGACACCGTCAAAGTTGATTCGAAAGGCGTCCTCGGTTAAGACACAGCCTCTTGTCGAAGCAGTTGACCAGGCAGCCCAGTCAAGTCCTAATCAGAACGAGGGTAATCTCGCTACGGCGGTTCAACTGGAGCAGAAATCACCATCGAAAGGTGCAATTAAGAACAAAGTTGTGAGTAAGAAAGCCCAGACAGATACCACACCAGTTCCCAGTCCCCACAAAGACGTGAAACACCCAGGCACCAATATCGAGACAATTCCATCATCGAGGCGTCAACATCCAGGGAGGCTGGATATAGCTGCAGCAACAACCTTGACAGAAAATGTGCAGCCACCTGCAGCGTCGTCGAAGGCAGAAGGTGTGACCAAGAATGTTCGAGCTGTGTCACTAGCATCGACAAATTCGGTACCTTCCAGCCCTATGGCAACTTCTACCGGATCTCCCATCAAGCGATCGACTGCTCCTAGGACCTTGCGTGTTGTTCCAACGCCAAAGACCGAACACCCGCCTCCTCTCTCTGCTGTGTCTGCTACTTCAGTCCCTCATGTTCCCACAGTGGAAAAACTCCGCTCGAGACAGGCGAGCATTGCTTCAATCAACATGCCTGGTACGCCTGCCAGCGAGCTCATTTCTGATACTGCTTCGATCACTTCTGCATCAGTATCACGCGCGAGTTCTCCGCCACCAATTGGGGGCAAGGTCGGAACTGCGCCGGTGAGGAAGAAGACGAAGTCTCAAGCAAAGAAAGAACGACAGGAGCGTGCTCGGCAGATCGCGGAGGAGCAAGCCGCTGCAGTTGAGGATCAGACAAAGTCCGAACTAGAACCTGAGCAAGCTCCTATCATGGGGCGAAAGAAGAAAACGAAGAAGCCTGGCGCAACGATAGCGAAGCCGCAGCCTCTTCCGGGCAAGAGCCAGCCACCATCACCGAAACCCGCCAAAGTCGAAGAGGAAGAGGAGGAGGAGGAGGAGGAGGATGATGACGACGAACCAGAGACTAAAACCCCTGTGGTCGCTGCCATGAAGGGACCTTCAAGGAAGACATCTGTGTCTTCACCTCGCCGTACTCAACCGTCGCCGGTCCTGGAACGAACCCCTACACCTGACCTACCGCGAGAGAAAGGCCAGGCAACAGCGCAATCCATCATTGCTGACCTCCAGAAGACAGGGGAGCTGTTGGTATCGACACTTGAGTTCTTCAAGCCCTTGTCAGCTTCACTGGCTCATGCTGCGCGTACCTCACAGGCAAACTCGACGTCAGGACCCCTGGATCTAAAGATAAATTTCTCTGAAGCTGACCTGGACGCTCTCGCCAAAAAGAAGCCAGTTCGTCTGAGCGGTCAGAATCGCAAGTCTGACTCTCGGACCCTGATCACACCGCAGGGTAAGTTCTTCTGGGGTCTGACACAGGAGCTTGAAGAGAAGGCTCTGGAGCTAGAGAAGCACATCGAGGAGCTGAGGGGGGCAACCCGCTTCCATCCGAGAAAACAAGCAAACCACCCGCATGCGCAAAACATGGCGCCGAATGCGCAACCTAAAGATGTCCTCCCAGCTATTGCAACAGCACTGAAGGAAGCCGGCGCCAAATTAAGCAAGACCGCAGCTGCGTCTCAACCAAGCCAACCTATGTCTAAGCTCGACCCAACATCGAGCTTGCTCGGCTCCACATCCTTACCTCTTCCCCCAGTTCAGGCTCCTGCCGATCCTGCTTGGCTTGACATGAGCAAGCAAATGAACCAGTCTATGGATCTACCGCCAGTCTCTTCTGCTCCACCGCAACCACCTCCACAGCCCCAGACACCCGCAGACGCCGTTTCCTACCTCAACCAGTTCGTTATCCCGAAGTCAGATAGTCCTGGCCCTTCCACGGCACGTACAGAGATGGCTGCAGTCGGCGGTCTACCTGGCGCAGGTATCAGCAACATGACCGTCACTGTCAACAAGATTGCAAAAGCTGCTAAAGCCGTGGCCGAAGGCGGCTCTTTACCTGGTGAGCTCGAAGGCATGGGCGTCATGGCTGCTGATGTCCTCGGCGGTGTGGTTGTCCAAGGTCTCGAAGCGCTCGTTGGCGCTGGTCTGGGCTTTCACAGCAACCAGGACCTTAGCGTTGACGGCCAGGGCAACATCACGCTTGGTGGGAACGGGCTAGATGTCAAGGGTTTGATGGAAGCTGTCCATAGTGGCAGTGGTCTTGGTGGCTTTGGCCAAGCCGCAGCAGGACAGGAATCGCGCCGCGGTCGCAAAAGCGTTCTCTCGGTTGACGAGGCAGAGCAGGCGATGTTGACGGCGAAGAAAGAGAATGAGGTTTTGGAGAAGAAGCTGGCGGGCGTTATGAAGAGGAATAAGAAGATGGTTGGTGGTATGGGGAAGGCTTAGCAAACTAACTCAAGTTGCGATTAGTAGGGGTTTGTGTTGGCGTTCATTGTATCGTGGTCCTGATGGCTCTTGCCCAGCAATGAGTTCTGGCCTGTAAAAGGATTGTATGATTATCATTAGCATGGTAACAAGGGGAGGAGCATTGACATGATGTATCATTACCAATCCTTGGCGCACTACGATTACTATATCAAGTCATATCAATATGAGCTATACACATATTGATCTACTCCACTTGTGCTGTCCCTAACTCCATTCATCCATGTTGGTCGGACCAAATTCCATCTCATTTGCCCTCTTTAGTGTTCATCTCCAGTATCCCTAGCTCAAAGGGTTCAAGTGAAAGACTTTTACCAAAAATATCTCCCTCAACCGCACCCAAGGCGCAAAACTAGAGCGGAAGTAGAGTCATGTCCAGTGAAAGCTATGAAACCGAGACTACTGCGCCAGTTACGGACGCATTGAGCCTAGACTGTAATCACCATGATGACGGAAACTAGCACTAAAAAGTGTATATTGTAGGATGGAAGACACGATATATGGTGGTGTTGCGTTGCTCGAAGTGTACTTTGCGAACTTCGCCACCAAATGGCAGAAGCAACAATCCCCACGGAAACATCCAAAATCATTCTATGAGTACTCTACAGTCTGTAACTGAGCTAGATCTACCATCACGTACATTCAGCGTTGCTTTGTCGATGTGAGACACACGTGACAAGCTCGGACCGCAGCAGCAAAGGCTCCCGCATATCGCGTCTGAGCCTCTCCCATTTTATACCCACACATAGCGAATCCCAACAGCGAAACAACACCCACAGTGCACTTAAGGTATGCAGCCCCACTATCGTCAATTGCTATCGAGCCGCCGCTGATGGCTCAGGAGGTTAAGGATATCATCACCCCGCCCGCCGCGATGGCGAAACCCGTTGTTTTGCTAGCGGACGGAAAGGTCGACTCTCTGGACACTCATCTTGAACAGTTCAAACTCAACAATGAGACAAACCAGAACGAGCTTCAGGTAGGTATTCTTAACATTGATACTATTGTTGTCTTGGCCGCTCTATTAAGGACGCTGGCTTTTTGCAATTCGCGCGTCCTCTACCAACCCCCGTCACCTATCGGATAGTCAACCGAGCTTCCCACATCACGGCTGTTGGTTTTCATAATTTCACATGCTGCGTGTATTAGGTCTCGGGACGCATTCTAACGGTCGCATAGGTACTTCTGAAAGAATACGGTCAACTATTAGACGACTACAAGATCCTAAGGAAAGCGTACCAGCAGAAAGGTACAGGTGTCGCTGTGCCCCTCATCACCAATGGGGTCAGCAGCCCTACCCAGGAGAAACCCCGCAACCCTTACGTCTTAGTTCTCATTGACGGCAATGGCTATATCTTCAACGATGAATTAGTCAAGGAGAAGGAAGAAGGTGGCATGAGAGCTGCCCGGATGCTCAACGATGCGGTAGAGAAGCATCTACGTGATTCAATACCCGATCTGCGTAGTCATCGCGTAGTTGTCCGTATCTACGCTGACCTTACTACCGTCTCAAAGAACTTGGCTAAGTCGAAGCTGGTTGGACTAGAGAAGCGTTCGCTTGCTGCTTTCACGGCTGGCTTCACGCGTGCGATTAACTTATTCGACTTTGTCGATGCGCTTGATGAGGAAGGTACCAAGTTTAAGATTAGAGGTGCGTAATCGACTTGCTTCGTATATCTACGGCGCTTCAGCACGTAGATGGAGCAACTATGTTAGCGTTCTGGAAGAATAGCTCACGTTTTGCAGAGATGTTCAAGCTTGCCGCAGACGATAGCGCTTGTACTCATATCCTGTACGCCGCTTGCCACGACAACAGCTATTTATCATTGATGGTACCCTACTCGGGCATGCGAGATAAAATTACTCTAGTTCAAGGAGCTGGCTTCAGTAACGAATACCATCAATTCAATCTCAACGTCACCCAATTTCCGACCGTATTTCGCTGGTCTGGTTTGCCCTCCACGGTCCCAAGCAGCAAGTCATCAACAGCAGTTCCAAATACCCCAACCAAGAAGAACACAAACAACAAATCTTCACTCCGTAACGGCGAAACTCATGATACAACTCCTGGCTCCAACGGATATCCTATGAACGGAAGCAACCAACTTGATGACCGCAGCGACATTCCCTGGGGTACCAAACCCAACACATCGAAGCAGACCGGTAGTACACCATGCAAGTATTTTCAGAAAGGGTTCTGCAGGTTCGGTAATGGCTGCAAGTTCCAGCATGTGCCCAAGAACCTTCAACCTCACATAGCAGCATTGGATGGTATTGATCGGTCTAATATCTCCGCCCTGCTACCGACCTCAGTCGTCCCTGGCTTCTTACCTCTCAATAAAGATGGGCACCGACTCGATGTTTACATGCAACCTCCTACCCAAGACGAATGGGTTGTCTACAATGCACGCTTCCGTCGCCAGAAGCCGTGCAACAACTGGCATCTCCAGCGTTCATGCACTACCTTTCACTGCCCGTACGATCACTCTGATCTCGAACCTGAAGCACGTCGCGCTCTTGAGTACGTCTTGAAGTGCAGCCCGTGCCCAAACAAGGGCGCCTGCCGAGCGTCTGATTGCTTCTATGGTCACTTGTGTCAAAAGGACGACTGCGTCGGCCAAGCTAAGGGCTGCCGAATGAAGGCCGATCTGCACAACGTTGACCCAAAGCTGGCTAGCATGGTTCCTGCCGAAGATGAGATGGTACACAATGGCGGCTACAACGATGACTTCGGATATGCTCAAGGCCCCTCTGATTGGTACTAGGAGCTCCAATCATTGTGCCCGGGTTGTTACTCTGCAAGTAAACGCCATACTTGCGTGCGGATGGATCTTCTATGAGGCATATAGCTACCAAGCGTAGCAAGACTGCTATATATGTCCAAGTATGTAAGGGGAAAGCAGGATATGGATTGTATTTGACCCGAATGGCGCTAGGATATGGGTATGGGGCTGTTGACTATCAATCACAATACTGCAAGATTACGAAGCAGTAACATGAGACGGTACATGAGTGTCCTTAGATACGGTCAGACAAAAAATGGATGGCATTGTCATCCCCAAATACTTGTCGATCTCAGTTGTGTGATTGAGTGGCCAGATCATGATCATCATTTGATTGTAGTTTAGAGACGTCCACGGCTACAAAACGCAGGCAAGCAGTCTTACGTTAAAACAAGAGACAGGGTATAGGTACCGCCATATGCATCACTGAATCACCGCTGTAGTAGTTGCCCGAACAGCTGCGTAAGGTCCCACGTGAGTAGTGATTGTTTGCTAAAGTACTCCCGAATAGCTATCTGCACCTCATCTCCACACACACTGATACCCCAGGCAACGAGCTTAGTATAATTCACTCGTTATCTGGAATAGCTGTATAAAAGCTCCCGCGCCCTTGACTTCATTCCTTTTCTGTCAACACACCTTTGCAATTGCACTTTTGGCATAGCTTAATCTCCACCAACAACACACAATGGTATATCAACCCCTATCTTCACCATTCGAAACTCATCTGACTATACTAGGCTCGAACACGAGTTCCCCCAACAAACTCTTCGACCAAACCCGCACCTCGCTCGCACGCTGACGCGTCTCCGGAACATCTCCTTTCCAAGCTCCGCTTAGACGAGCAGGTCGATGAAGATCTATCCACGAACGAACATGAAGATGCTAGCGCAGATCAGGATGCAGGCGATACGGGGGCTTGGACGGCTGTCCGCTGGGAAGAGCCCACTTCCGACTTGTCTGGTCCCGAGATCTGGGAGAAGTTCACTGCGTATTGCGGTGGTGCTTTGCCGGGCGAGGAGCAGGATGTGTTGTGTGTTATGATGGATGTTGGGGAGGCGGAGAAATTGGGTGAGTACCACAACATTCCCCTTCCTGGGTAGGGTAACTATCCAGAAGTACTTCAGCCTCAGATCACGACTCCAGTGAGGTCTCGCTTGGGTGGAAGACCGCTTATCCGTACTCCCAGGGGCCCGCTGCTCCATGCTCAGGATTCTACCTATACACAATGAATCGATACTGACAACATTCTAGTCACCAGCATCCACCGCCTCCGCAACTCCCAGCTCGCCACCCCAGATGTCTACATCTCCAGCATCAACGAGAACTGGGGCCCCGACGCCATCCAGACCTTCCTCCCACCCGAGATCCGACCGCGTCCTGACCCGCAGGAGTGGCTGGGCAAGTTACTCGCGCTGCTGGATGCTGTGTCCTCGTTCACGCACGGGCAGGCGCCAATGGTGGGACGGCTTCTGGCTGAGGCGGCACGGGGCCGGGCTGTGGGCGGCAAGACGAAGAATGTTAGCCTGGCGATCGTTGATGTTTTGGAGGTTGTTAAAGCTATTGGGAAGGAGATGAGGGGTGTAAGTGCCAACCACAGACTAGGAAATGAGATAGGGTGCTAACGAGGAACAGAACACCAAGTCTACCACGCCACGTGAAGCACAGGAGGCTCGGCATCTCCGCCTCACGAAGCCGGCTCCAGACGTCCACGATGCCGCTATTAAGCTCAACCGACCAGTTGGAGGCAAAAAATTGCATTTCCACATCGAGGATGTGAATATCACTGTCCACCTATTCGTCCCGGCGGATGAGGATTTCTGCACCACCGTTCGGAGGGTCGTTGAGGAATGCCACCCTCGGATTGCGAACGCTTATCATTGTACTGGTCGAGCTCAAGTTACTCAAAAGAAGTTCAATGTCGCTGCTCTGCGCAACGAGAAGGTTCCAATCTCGTCGTTTCGCGAGGTGGAGAATGAGGCGATGCTCTGGGTGCGCTTCTTCGACGGACCCAACCTGCTCAAGAAGCCTCAAGAAGCCTCCGGCGACGACGAGGAGAATAAGGACGAGGACAGCGATGACGGAGAGGCAGACGACGAAGCAGAAACTGGGCATGATGAGAACGACGCCTGGCTACACAAGCTCCCCCACTCAACTCCCAAGCCCCCGAAACACGGGAAACGTCCCACTCTCTCCCAGGCATCAGAGTCCCGGAAGCCCACAAAACTCGTCCTCACCACCGACCTGACTACTTTCAAAACCGCCTTCGCCGAGCTCGAGAAACGCTCCTACGACAACCCCACCCTCATCGAACCACCCGAATACCACCTCGCCGTCCTCTCGACAAACTGGTCCACCGACCCTGCTTCCTTCCTCTGGGACAGCGAGAAGCAGATCGACATCCGTCCCAAGACGCCCACCACGGACACCGCCAAGGACCCGCGCAACTGGGACTTGGCTCTGCTGGATGCTCTCCGGTTCCTGTCTGAATCGACGGAGAACGCAGAGCCGGGTGTGGTGCTTGCAGTCCTGAATGTGGCGGTGGTTAAGCGGTTGCAGGGTGCTGGCGAGGAGGAGTTGCGGCCGGAGCTTACTGCGCAGGATGTTTTCAGGGTTGTTAGGATGCTTGTTAAGAATAAGGGGGCGTTTGATCCGGAGAGGGTGATGTCTTTGAGGAGCTTTCGGTAGATGGGGTTGAGGGGTGGGGCGATTAGTCGGGTGAGTATATGATTTAGATATTGGGTGTTGATGACGGCGTTATGGGGCATCTGAGGTGTTTGGTGTACGGTATGATGGCTAGATATCATGAGAAGCGTGGGGTAGTGGGGAGCGTGAGACGCTATGCGTAGTCATGTTGCAATCAACAATGCTCAAGAAATGTTTTGGTAAGGTTGAGAAAAGTTGTGATACACGTACATATCATACATAAGGTTACAAGTGTTCATACACGCTCGCTGATCCAGATTGCTGTTCTACATCCTCCTCTTATTACGTTGGTCAGCAGCTCGTAGGGCTTCGCCTCTTTTGCATCATGCTCTACTGCATGGTCTAAGTGTTCCAGCTCCTCGTCTCTTATCCTTCTCAACTCCGTTATTAAGGCCGTCATCTCCTCTCCCATGCTCTCGCCACGCTTCTCCGTCTTCTCGGCCCAGTCCAGCAGCACCCTGACCTGCTCGTTGTAGTGCGTACCAATCTCCGTCTCGACCGCCTCTGTGCACGCCATTGCAGCTTCTCGACCCATCACGGCGGTGCCCCATCCCAGCGCTGTGGCGGCTGCCTTCCAGACCGGGTACATGAGGGTCGGGCGCACACGGTGCTTAGCGATGAGGGCGTTGAAGGTCTTGAAGTGCCCCGCTTCCTGGTCGTACATGTGCTTCATCAGCGGTCGCAAGTGCGGATGCGACCGGACCACGGGGGGCGTCTGTGCAGCGTAGATGAGGACGGCGGCGAGCTCGCCAGCTTGGTTCACGCGGAGGGCGCTGTCGAGGAAGTCGCGCTGGTCGTCGTTGAGCGGCCGTACGCCAGGCTTTCCAGCGTGTGCAACATGCGCCTGGGCTGCTGGTTGGGCGTCAACTGGCGCAGACGAGTGGAAACGCGATCTCGGCCCCGATGTACAGATGCTCGGAGCAAGAAAATCGAGCAGGGGGTATGCGATACGCCGGGAGGGCAGGCGGGCCGTCGGCCGTGTCGAAAGGAGCGCGTGCGACATGTTTTTTCTATTTCTTTTATTATTACTACAGTGGTTGAAGGCAGGAAGCAGAACAATGAACGAAGGATGTTCTGTTGAAAGAAAGTGGCGGAACGTGAAAATGGTCGAGGCCGAGCGATAGCAACCTTGAAGATGACGGCACGGACCCACTGCGAGTCGGGGCCAGCATGCGGCAGAAGCGTGCAGCGCGTGTTTCTGGGTTACTTTTGACAGTTGCCCTCCCATCCCCTCTTCCGCCTTACACTGACCTCCCACTCTCGCCATCCGCGCACTATCTTCGAGCAGCCGCGTCACTATCTACATCTCGACAACGCACCGATTCATCCCGACGTCCTTCACTGCTAGCAGCAGCCGCGTCACTCACCATGGCTGACCTGGACGACGAGCTCTTTGCCCTGGCCGGCGGTGACGATGAGGCAGAGATCGAGGAAGGCGAGGCTTCGTAAGTCTACCCGCACCACTTTCGGCTCTCTCCCCGCCCTCTCTGCACCAGCTCCAACCCACGCCACCGTCATACCGTCGTTAACCATGCGCAGCTCTGTCGCCGCGTCGTCGCCCAATTCGCTCGGCTCAGGGGCCATGGACGAGTCCGACTCTGACCGCGAGGACGACCAGGTCCCGGACAACGAGCACAATGTGCCGTTCCCGCTCGACGGCAAGTACCTCAACTCGAAAGACCGATCGTACATCAACGGCCTGCCGCAGCTCGAGCGCGAGCGCATCCTTGGCGAGCGCGCCGAGCAGATGTCCAAGCTGAAGTTCCAGAACGAGCTGGCGCGACGAGCGAAGCAGGCAGAGAGCTCAGCACCAGGCGAGCGGAAGCGCAAGGCAAGCTCGCTGGAACCGGAGGACAGCCAGCGCAAGAGCAGTCGCCAGAAGGTCAAGCCCAAGACGAACGACAAATTGGAGGCATACAAGATTGCGCGCGAACAGCGTGGCCAACAGCGGCAGCGAGACACCGACCGACGCAACGGCCGACGGAGGTCAAGCTCTGCCGATCGCGGTGACGGCTCGGACCTGGACGCCGAGGGAGAGAGCGAAGTAGACTGGGACGAGCCCAAGCCCACGGCCACACGGGAAGAGCCTCCAGCAACCGTGGAACACTTCGACTACGTCCGCGTGAGTCGAGGCCTCTTTGGCAAGGTCTGTTTCTACCCAGGCTTCGAGGATGCAATGAGTGGTACATTCGCGAGAATCGGGGTCGGCCAGGATGCCCAGAAGCGGACGCTCTACAAGATGGCTCAGATCAAGGGTAGGCGAGATACCAGCGGTCGGCATTCAGAGTGTCTAACATTGCGCAGGCTTTTCAAAGGGCAAGCCGTATGTCTTCGAAGGCAAGAACGGTCAGCGCATCGCGACGAACCAGTATGTCGTCGCTCAGCACGGTTCCGTGAAGAAGGAGTACACGTTCCTCTACCTATCAAATCAGCGCTTTACCGAGGTATGTAACGCTTCTCCATCGTGTTTCAACAATCGCTGACCACCACCAGGGCGATCTCGAGGCGTACAAGCAGTCCCTCTCAGAAACCAACTCCAAGGTCCCGACTCAATCTTACCTTAAGCGGAAGTTCGATGACATTCGAGCCCTCGAGAACCACAATTGGACAGACGAGGACATCAGCGCAAAGCTTCTAAAGCAGAACGAGTTCAGCCACCTTCTCCACACTTCGAACGGCCACAGCTCTGTCTCGACACCCCAGGCACCACGCCAGGATCCTGGTATGCGAATTGCAGAGCTCAACAAGGCAAACCGTAAAGCAGACTCTGAGCGTGTCCGGAAGGCCTTGATTGAGGAGAGGAAGCAGCGAGATATTGCGCGAAAGAAGCGGGAGGCAGAACATGCCGCCAAGGTGAAAGTAGAAGCGGAGAAAAAGGCGGCGGAGGAGGCAAAGGCGAAGATGCTCAAGGTGCCGACGATTGACGATCTGTTCGAAGGCAGCGACCGGAGCCGCTCTGCAACACCCGCCATCAGCCGTGTTGGCACGCCGAAGCCGGGAGAGAAGAAGAAGGGCTTGCCGACGTTCAGGAAGCCGAAGATGGAGGACGACATCATTGCTTCGATCGATATCGGTGTCGACATCGAGATCTAGAGGTCCTTTGATCTACCTTCAACGGCGTTCGATGGACATTCCCGCGGGCAAAGGCTATCCATTTTGGCGTTTGAAATCTTTGACCATGGCATTGACGGAGTCCAAAATTGCGCCAACCCCAGGATCATTTTTGCATACCAGTCAGCGTTTTGACTGTCGGTATAGAAAACATACCAGATCTCTTTTCCGGAAGAGTCGTAAGATAGCATTCGTGTCACTTTGCATAGCATAGTCAAATGCATCACATTCCTATAATCTTGTCTTTGTCAGTATTGCTAGGGTGCGTGCTCCTTCTGCTATCCACTCTCTCGTGTCTGACAATAGTTTTAGATATCGTATCTTTTACATTGTTGGGAACTCCATACTGAGTGATCACAGGGTTGTAGGCGGCCCCCAACCAACTAGTGGCGGAGCGATACACTTCCACATAGGTCCAGATGCGTCGCTCTACTACGACTTCTCTAATTGGCTGAGTGTACATCCAGATCGAGACACCGCACGAGAAAATGCAGCCTGTCGTTAGCGGATCGCCATCCATCTTTCATGATAAGGCGACATGAAGCCTCGACAAGCTTCGACATGGGATCCATATTTCGCGAGCGCGTTGCTCCACCTCCCCGAGTTCACTGAGGAGGCTCCTGACCTCTACAAAACATGTCGTACGCACCAGTACAGCATGTTGAAATTTCCGAGGATGCAGGCGAGGCTGAAACGTTGCGCTGGCGACATCCCGTTTCCCTACACCACGCCGACGAAGCGGACGAAACGATTTCCCCAGCCTTTCATACGCGAGGAGAGCAATCTGAGCATACATCATATAGTGCTGAAGCTACGAAAGACATAATAGACCGAGACAAAATAGAAAGTGGCAGTGCCGATCCTCCAGCTAAATTCTGGCAACCTGTTTGGCTTACCAAACCTGTCCTCATTCTCCTCGCGTTACTTTTCACCTTGATAGGCGCTTCACTGCTCGCCCTTTGGCGAGTAATTAAGAAAGAAAATGGAGTAAGCTTGACACTTACCGAAAATCACTACGCTTGGACCTATGGGCCGACGGCTATTCTCGTCCTATTGATTGGCTTGTGGAGGCAAGTGGACTACTACACCAAACTCCTCCAGCCTTGGAAGAACTTGCAAGGGAAAACTCCTGTGTCTGCCAGCCGTAGCTTACTTCTCGACTACGTATTGCGATTCCAGGGTCTTGCTTTGCTAGAGGCCGTCCGGTTCCGAGAATCGCCAGTCGTTATTACCGTCCTTGGGGTTATCTTCCTCAAGCTCCTCGTAATCTTTTCCACCGGGCTGTTGGTTCGGTCTCAGACGACATTTACTAAGTCCGGTATTCCGGCGAGACAGTCTTTGAAGTTCGATGCTCAGCCGTGGATCGATTCAGAAGGCTTCGGACGGTATGATCCCGATCCTAGCGCACCTCAAGGAGATCAGCTCACGACATATGATACGAACACAACGCAGCCCGTGTACCTCTACTACGGCATCATCTCTAACGGCCTTAAACCCCCAATGGGCTACAGAGATGGCATTGCTTTCCAGCCTTTCGAGTTTACCAACCCATCCGACAATGTAACAAGCATGACCGTTATGGTAGATGCATTCGTCCCCACAACCAGCTGCGAGACGGCTACTGTTACTGTCTTAGCTCCCAACTATGACAACTCGACCTCCGATCCCCAAATACATGCCAAGGTGGACACCCCAACTTGTCATATAGCCGATTTCTCAATCAACATGGTCTTTCAACCACAAGTCACAGACCTTCCTCCCCGAGACATCTCACCATACATGCACTGGGCCAATTGTTCCGAGAGCACGCAATCATTGAGTTCGAGGCAGAACTACAGTGTTTCAAATGGAGACTGGCGCTGGTTCCTAACATTGACCGACATCGCATATAGCAAGCCCAATGCGACCAGCTGGACTGCAGATGTGGACACAGTGAACATTGCGGTGTGTGACATCGGGTACAGGATGTCCACCGTGCCTCTGACTTTGACATATAGTAGCGACAGCACTCCAGGTATAGTGCTTGGAACTCCCAACCCGTCCCCCGAGACCAGTCAACTGACAAACCTAACGAACACCATGCTCAATCGAGGGGTCATCGAGGCACTGGCGTCCACTGGTTTTCAGCGTAACACGGCTCCCGGTATTGCCTTTCACGGTATTGATCTAGTGTCTGCACCCATTTTTGGTCTTATGGAGATAGTCGCCGGCACCAGCTCGACTCCCTTGGAGTCGCTGTTAGATGCAGAGCGAATGACACATGCAGCACAAGATGTTTTCGACGGGATATCGGCGCTCTACGCCTTGGAGCATTTCACGATCTCAGGTCAGAGCAACACTGCTGGAAAGCTAGTATATGTCGAACAGCGCCTACATGTGGGGTCAGTAGCATTGTGGGTCATGTTCTCATGCGCTATAGCTCTTGCGATCCTTGGAATCCTGCTCGTCTATCAACGAGCAAATCACGTACTTCCCCGCTCTCCAGATACCATCGAGGCTTCCGCGAGCTTTGCGCAGACGAGTCCAGCTATCAGTAGGATACTAGATGGCACGGGACATGCTAGCGACGTGGCACTCGAGCGCCATCTAGGAGAGATTCAATTCTTTGCGACAAAGGGCGTCTTTCAAATCATGACGACCTCGGACGAAGTTAACACTCTATCCGCTGAACAACCCTCGACTAGTAAAGAAAGAAACCAGTGGGTCCCACTTCCAGTGCAATATCCCATGATTCTCCTTACGCTCAGCCTTCCAGTCATCGCAATCGTTGTCCTCGAAGTCCTTCAACAGGTGTCCGATAGTCATCAAGGAGTTGCAACGACCGATGATGATCATCTAAGAGAATATGTATCTTGGGTCTCGACATTGGTGCTCGTTGGCATCGCAACGCTATTTGGCGGTCTTGATTACACCGTGGCTCTCTTCACACCGTTCGCGGAGCTCAGAAAATCACCCTGCTCGAGTCGCAGAAGTGTGTCCACAAATCTCGTTCGTCGAGGCGTCGACGCCCTATGGGTATCAATTCGTAACCGACATTTCGGCGCAACCCTTTCGACTACAGCAGTACTCATCGGCTCGGTCCTTACGATCATCTCGTCTGGCCTGTGGGTCTTGAATACACATGTAAATTCACAGCGAAGCACGACTGCTCAAAGACTGGATACTTGGGATCCAACATGGGCAACAGACAGTGCTGCAAATGACAGTGGCGCTGCGCTTACACTGAATATGATTCTCCACCAAAATCTCACCTACCCAAGGTGGACGTGGGATGAACTAGCATTTCCCATCATCGAAATTGACCATCCTCACGCTTCCGGGTTGCCCCCACATTCTCCAACAACTGGCAGTGACGGGCCAGCTTACCTCATGAATCTTTCTGCTTTGCGTGGAAACCTAGAGTGCACCAAGGTACCAGAGTCTGGTATCAATGTCTCAACTACAGGGAGTAATAACTTTCTTGCCACAATCGAAGTATCCCTGGACTTACCACCCGAGTGTCCTGCCGGTCTACACGAGAACCTTACCTCGGTTACCAGGCAAGTGTTACAATATATTGGTTCGTCGGGCGATGATATCAATTCGGCATTCATGGCGGAGATGCATGATCTTCATCTCCATACAGATGGCGGTGTAACCGACGACGTCCTACCGGATCGGGACGGCTGCCCCTCTCTGCTTTTTGCCTACGCCGCTTACATAGAGGCGAACTTGACTTCGCCTGGTAACATAACAGTCTTTGCTTGTTCCCAAGCGCTGCAGGAAGTGCAGACAACCATATCCTTCAACTCGACTTTGGACGGACTGAACATCACCAACGCTCCCCTAACCGACGAATCTTCCGCGCAACTGCTCACGAATGGCACAGCTGGAATCACGGCGTTCCCTTTCCGAATCCAAAACACCATAATCGAAAACCTCCAGATGAAAAACGACACAGCACCGGGTATCTGGTACTACTACAACGCTTATTCGGGCTGGGATCCTTTCTTCGACAATCTCATCAACGCGCCAGAAGGGCCTCGCTCACCTGCAGAACTCGCCGGGCCAGAGAACGCCGACAAACTCCTGGGTGCTATCAATCATTTGTACCGCCAGTACATGGCGCAAGCCATCAACGCCAACATGCGACGGAACATCTCGCATACCGACACTGCGCCATTGCCATTCAACGTCCGCGATCAACGCAGCTTCTCCGGTACTGCTCGAAGCAACATCATGCGCTTGAAAATGGACCGCACGTCGAAGATTATACTGCAGGTACTTTTGAGCGTCATGGTATGCTGCGGGGCGGGGTCCTTGCTGCTTGTTAGGATCAGAGGGAGTCTGCCGCATAATCCGGGGTCGATTGCAGGCACGATGAGTTTGGTTGTTGGGAGTCGGTGGGTTGAGGAGCTGGAGACGAAAGGGGTGAGTGAGGAGGGGAGGAGGTTTGCGCTGGGTTGGTGGAAGGATCGGAGGGTGGGGGAGCGGGATGGGGGAGAGGGAAGTGGAGAAGGTGTGCATCGTTTTGGTGTTGATGTTGTGAGCTAGGTAGGATGCGAAGATGCATGTGTAAGGAGTGGAATTTCTATGATCGACGATTTTGCGAGCGACGCGCCGACCGCGGTCCCTATTCGGAAATACGACCTCAATAATGAATAAGAAGGTTGTCTTTAGCGAAGCATACAGATATCGGACAAGAGGTATCCATAGTCAAATTCCGCCCAGGGTTGCTTGTATGACATTCAAGTGTATTGTATTCCTATATTCATATCTTTTGTTCGTCTCCCTATTGCCTTCGTTCCCCTTCTAGTCACACTTCTACCTACTTGACCGCTTGATCGAGAGTCATGCTACCTTATTGAGCAAACATGTCCCGCACACATACTCCTCTAACACTGTCCCTTCATATGCTAACTATACCGTCAGTGTACATCCCGTCTAGGCATATATTATCCTAACCTCTTTAACATTTCACATATTCGCCTTCCCAGCACAAACGGTGACAATTCTAATGATGGAATGTATTTTGATATGCTTCAGAAAATCATTTCCAGTCCAGTAAATATGCGCGTGGGAGTTTTCTTGGGGCCAACGTTAAGGAGAGGGGTTTCTGGCGGAGCAACGACGAGATTGGCATATGTAAAGAGCGCGCCGCGATGAGCTTCTGCGACTCGTATTTGCACAACGACACGCAGAGAAAAGAGTCATGGAGTGCTACAAACACAGTACATAACACCTCTATTGAGTACTTGGGAGCGCTTTGAGATATATTCACTCGACCCTTGGCCACGGACTTCAACGTGCGAACTGCTACCGGCGAACGCGACAAGAGGAAGCGTAAGCACCCAGAAGCACTTCACTTACCTACGCTAACGGAGAAAGGACATGGCTAGCAAATCCAAAGTCCTTCAGCTAGATGACTCCAAGATCGGGGACGCTTCCGCTTGGTCCGCAATCCGCTTCCAAGTCCCCCCCTCAACCCCCTTTCGCGAGAAACTTCGCCGCGTCCAAGAAGCTCTGAACGATGAAGGTACCGAGGAGACGGTGTTGCATGTTACGCTGGACGCGGATGTCTTCGAGAAGGAAGGTACGTTCACAACAAGCTTTGTACAACTTGTAGGAGCACTTCGACTCCTTACAGAGTACTCGAATAGAACAGGTTTTGCTAACACAAGTCCTTCTAGTGAGAAAAATGCACCGCACAGCCGCTACCAACATCGTCGGCGCGCAGTTCTACATCGACACTATCAACGAGAACTGGGGCGATGGCGTCGTCAACACTTTTCTTCTGCATGCAGTTGGACACGATCTCCGTCCGGAGCCGGACGTTAAGGACTGGACACCGCGCACTCTTGCTTTGATCGCCGAAGTCTCGAAGTTTACGCCCGGTCAAGGTGCGATAGTTGGACGAGTACTTGCTGAGATTGTGGGCGAGCGTGCTTCTGGACGCAAATCCTCGAAACGCGTTGTTGTGAGCCAGCCGGATATTCTGGAGTTAACGAGGAGGATTGGTGAGAAGTTGCGTGGAGTAAGTGAAGATATGCTGGTTTGGTTTAAATGCTTCTAGTATATGTGCATGTACTGAACGGGGCCCTGAAGTACCCAGCTTACCTATACGCCGATTAAGCCGCTACGAAGCATCTACTGACCGATGAGCAGGATGATCCGTCCAGCAAGAAGGCTTTACCACGCGACTCTCGTCGCAACGGAAAGTCGTACGTAGTTGCTGAGGACGAGGAGATGGGAGATGAAGACCCTGTTCTTCTTGCCCCTGCCCCTGCTCCTGGAATTGGAACTGGTCTCCGTATCGGCCGCACACCCATCCGTGGTCGCCGCTCCGTCGCTATGGCGTCTGGTGGGAAAGACCTCTTCTTCCACAATACCGCGCTTAAGAAGACTGTCAAACTCCTCCTTACACCTGATCAGGACTTCGAGGATGTGCTCGAGCAAGTCGTGTTGAAATTCTACCCCGACACCTTTGCTTGGGATCCTGAGACGGTCGTGGTTAGGGAGAAGAGGTTCAGTGTTGGGAAGTTAAAGACGGAGATGGTAGTTATTAAGGAGGCCAGGGGGTTCAGGGAGGCAGGTGCGGAGACGATGTTCTGGGTTGAGTTTTTGGAGGAGCCGGAGCTGGGGGATGGGGAGGAGGATTATGCAATTAAAGGTAGAGAGTTTGGTGAGCTGCGTTAATACCTTTGAAGAGTGGAGGTGTGATTGCGTCTGATGAGGGAGAGATCGTGATCAGATAAGGAAGCTTGATTAGCCCCACAGGTTTGAGCTCTCGTCTTAGTCAACACAACTTGAAGCAGGGAAGAAGCATCATGGTGATGGTGATGGTGGTGAGAGAGATGACGTAGGTCTAACTGAGGACGTGAATAGAGAGAGGCGCGAGCTCCTGGTGCCTGCCTGCCTGCACTTCAACACCCAAAAATCCTTCTCTTACAACTCGTACTTCTACCTTAACACCTCACTGCACAAAGAAACTGTCAGACAGCCCCAACATGTCTGCATCACTTGGCAGCAAGGCAGTGACTACACCGGTCTCCTATGAGGAGGCCGCAGCTCCTAGCAGCCCATCTCAAGCGTCCGACCTTTCAATCGATAAGATCACACTCAACGAGAAGCTTGTTGCCAATGGCCGCGACCTGTCTGGCCTCACGTCAGACTTCGGCGCCTCCCTCGACTCCCTTCACGAAGAGCATCCCAAGTTCTCTCTCGCCGACCCCGTGACCGAGAACCTCGCTACAATCGCGAAAAACTGGGCTGGCGATCCAGCGAACCTCCTTCACAACGACAAAGTAGGTATCGACCTCCGTCCACTTGCCGACTTCACAGGACATCTCAACTCCGGCGAGTTCCCGCGAATCACCGAGCCTAAGGACTGGGATCTCCAGATCATAGTCGCTCTAGCCATTCTGTCGGAATACACCGTTGGTGCCCCTGCTGAGACCGTTCTCTCCGTCCTGTATACCGTCGTCAACTTCCGTTGCGAGATGGAAGGAGAATGCGAGCCTGAGCCTCTCGACGAGGACGTCTTCACGATCGCCACATTGCTGGTCAAGAAGAACGGCGAGATCGATACCGAGACGTGAGTCGCTTCCTCGTACCTTCTATCCTCTGTGATGGCTAATGTGGAAGGTAGGTTGACCAATGACATCGAAGATGATCTGTTCAGTTCCATGAGGGGTTGAGGGGAAAAGGAGGTATGGAGTGGAGTGATGACCAAGTATGAGGACATCCGGCGGCTAGGATGGCTTTGAATTGGAAGTTCCCGGTTTGATCTGCTCGCTTCTTAGTCTAAGGATGGGCAAAATACAGATCAGTCCAGTGCTCATCAGCATTGTACTTACAATGCAGTAGTCTACACGGCACTGACTCTCAGTTAAACCAGTTCCCCAGTGCCTACGCCAGACTATCCTGGAGGATGTGAGTGTCGAATGAGAAAGTAAATCGAAGATAAAAATATTACTCGTACGGAGTCGTACGAGGGAGTGGTACCATTTATCCTGCCCGCTAATGCTACATACCAACATGCCGAAAACGCCTATACAACTTACAAACCAAAACTTTACTCAAAACCACCATCGAGTCCACCCAGAACGCTGCGCTTACCCCGCGCCTTGCCCACCATCTTCTTCAGGCTGTCTTTCCTCCTCTTGTCGCTCTTCTCCAGCAATGCCCTCCTCTCTGCCTCCCTAGCTTGCGCGTGGATGTTGCTCTTCCCTGTTCCACCCCGTCTCACTGCTCCTTCGATGGGGGTGCTAGCCCCTGAGTTGGTCGTAGACGATGCTGCTGACAAATTGCTCGTCGCTCTCCTGATCAAGCTAGGCACCTTGAATCCTGGCTGATGGGCGCCTGAGGTCGGCGCATGGAAAGCTAAGTTGCCAGAAGAAGACTCAGACAATATTGACGTTCGAGACAGGGTTAAGCGATCAATGACTGGCTTGCGAGTGGGCTTGATGGGAGCATCGGTAATCTCAAGCTCAGAATCTGAATCCGAAACTTGCGAGTCTGGGATGATCATCCTTGGGTCTTCCACGAGTTCGCTGATTGAATGTTGAACGTCAGCGAAGGTCATTGGCTTGCGGACGAGGTTGTCTGAAGGAGCTGTGCGGCGCATGTTGGGTGGCGGCCGATTCTCCTTATCTTGAGAGTCTGTAGATTTGCGTTTCAGCGGGTTGATGGGAGCAGGCATCGTATCTGTAGTTTGGGAATCTGGCACAGTGATATCCTCGTTGCCCTCTTGACTCGCTGGGTCTTCCTTGGCTTGAGACTGCGAGGCCTCCATGTCGACATCCATGTCTGGAGCGTCCATGAAGTCATAGTCAGGGTCGTCCTCATGATCCGCGATGGCTTTGAAGAAGGCAGCTGACTTTGGATTTTCGGCAAGCTTGCCGACCCTCTCATCTGCCAGAAGGGCGTTGGTCATTTTTCGGAAGTCCTGTTGCTTCTTTCTCCGCCGCTGTTCGGCCTCGTCCTCGGAATCTGACATGTCGAAGCCGTCGCCGCCTCGCCGTCTTCGTAGATCACCGTTCATGAGATCTTTGTACAGCTGGTTGACTTGCTTCTCATCTTGGGCCTTGTCTTTCTCGCTATGACATCGTTAGCTACTTCAATTCGCATCAGAGCGCGGAGTACATACGCCCAGAAAGCAGCTAGCTTCCGCTCATCAACCTTTACGTCTTGTGAATCAATCATTTTTGCCATTTCCTCGTCTTCCACGCCACTGTCATCGTCGCTTGCGCCTCCAATACCTGCGTATTCGTCCTCGGATTCCTCGGCTTGCTCTTCGACGACGTCCTTTGCCCAGCTGGTCTTTTTGTTGAAGTTGTCGACAACAGCCTTCTTCTTTGCTGCCTTCTTCATTACGGCAAAGGCATCCCCGGACTTTCTGGCAACAACAGTCTCCTCATTATCATGCACAGAAGCAACTTCGTCCTGGGCGGATTCGGATTCTTCGTCATCGATAACCGTACGACGTTGGAGCCGACCCTTCTTCTTGACAACTGGTGACTCAGTGATAGGCATCATGACTGTGTCAATGGTCGATGGCGGAGGCGCGAGGCCGACAGGCGACCGAGAGAGCTCTAACCCTGCATCTTGAGTTGGCTCAGGTAGCTGCGAAATTTGAGTGCGCGAGAACGCAGGCGATGTCTCGATCAACTGACTGATGCCAAAGTCGAACCGAGAGACCTGAGATTCATCCTGTTGGGTAGCTTGTGCCTGACTATTTGGTACTTGCAGGTCAGGAGTTGCGCTAAACATTCCACTTGGCTGCGTGTCGGGAAGGCTACGCAAAAAATCGATCGAGTCCTGTTCGGGTTCTTTGTCCAGAGGATGAGCATTCTGAGACTCAGTACCCATGTTCGCCATTGTACCCGCAAACATTTGGGTGAGGCCTAAGGTTGCGCCAATGTTATTGAAGCCGAATGCAGCCGCCATGCCATCCTCTTGTGTAGCTTCTTGCAGTGGCTCTGGAAGAGGGGCTGGTTGCTTTTGACCCTCAGTTTCGCTGTCTTCATCTTCGTCTAGAACGATTTGTCGTTTACGCTTAATGGCATAGTTTCGGACAGGCGCATCGTCATCATTCTCTTCACCTGCATCCATGAATTCCTCCTCGTCGCCATTCTCGTCCTCGTCGTCGTCTGCTTCATCATCAAATAGATCGTTTGGTCTTTGAGCGGCTTCTTCGTCGTCTACTTCTTCCTCATCATCTGCGTCGTCCTCGTCTTCCTCAGAGCCGGAAAGATCAACATCCTCCTCCTCCGCCAATTCGTCAGGCTCAGCAGCAACTTCATCACCACTACCAACATAGTCATCATCCGACTCATCGCTCGATACGAGCCCGTCGCCTGTTTCGCCACCCTTTTTTGCCTCGTCGCGCTCAAGTTTACGAAGTTTAAGATCTTCTTGGCGTGCTTTCTCCAATTGCGCTACCATATCCTCGATCTCAAGTTGGTGCTTTTCCCGCTCCTCTTCAGTCTCCACGTGAATGCCGCGCCGCCTCAGTTCCTCAATCTTCTCTTCACGTGCCTTCTGAGCTTGTTGGCGGGCCTTTTGGGCTAAAGAGAACTGGAGCTCAGTCACATTCATCGACGGTTTTCCCTTTGGTCCGCGCTTTCCTGGAGATGTGAGATGGGCAAGGTGACGAAGGTGGAGGAGAGATGTGGATTCGCGCTTTTTCTTCTCTGGCATACGATCAAATACGGGGAATCTGCTCTTGCGTCTTTGAGCGGTACGCTCTTCCTCAGAATCGGACAATTCAATCATGTTTGTCTTCGCCGGCTTGCTGGGCTTAGACACCGCCTTCGCCATGGTTGATGGAAGCGAAACATGAGCGTGCGCTACCAGAGGGTTGACAGGCAGATGCTGAAATTCCGGTGCTCGTCCTTTGCCCTTGTCGGTTCTGGCTGGTACTGGAGAGGTGGGCTGCGACTCAAGGAGAGTTGGCACAACGCCCGTGCCTTGCGCATCACCCATGGCATCGGCCGTTTCAATGCCTGTCATCGTAACGTCTTTGTCAACAATGTCGTCTTGACTGGGTGGGCTTGTTGGAGGAGTGTCGTGGCACTGATTACCTTCCGCGTCTGACGATGCCATGGCTGAGCTTGCATCA
This sequence comes from Lophiotrema nucula, assembly GCA_010015825.1. Classification (NCBI taxonomy): domain Eukaryota; kingdom Fungi; phylum Ascomycota; class Dothideomycetes; order Pleosporales; family Lophiotremataceae; genus Lophiotrema; species Lophiotrema nucula. The sequence continues at coordinate 508,651 of ML977321.1, read as the reverse complement.
GGTGTAGGAAGGGCAATGGGAGCTGGCAAGATCTCCGAATCAACCTGCACAAAGCCAAGCTTCGAGAACAGATCTTTGGTGCCGTATCTCTTCTTCGTCTTGGCCTGGTGCGTCAACTGCATATTGCGACTGATCCTCTGCTGTTCTCGAGCCATTTCCTGCAGGGCTTTCTTGCCAGCCTTTCGAGTCGGTCTCGATTGCTGGGTAAGTCGCCTCCCATTTTCACCATCAGGATCGCTATCAGACTCTACGCCTTGCTTCTGCTGTGTCTCGTTGTATTTTCGACGTTTCTCCTCCTCCTCTTGTTGCTTCGCTCTCCGTTCCGCACGAATGCGCTTAACGCGTTCCTCTAGATCCTTGTTCGCGGGCTGCTCGCTTGACGCGTCGGAATCGCTGCCAACTGCGGATCTTCGTCTTGCATTCTTCACAGGGGAGATGTGTGGGGAGACGAAGAGGCCAGGCGATGGTTGACGGGACTGCATGCGTGGAGGCGGAGACGACCGCGGGGAGATACTCTTCTCTTCTCTTGGAACTAATTTGCGGGCCTTGTTGCTTCGAACCGGCATGTCATCTTCATCCTCATCCTCATCACTACTGCTCTGCTCATTTGGGATTGAGGCTGGCTGGACGTTTGTATCCTGTTGCTTGGGGTCGATGCGCGACATGAGCTCTTTCTTTAGACGTGCGTACGCGTCTAAACCGTCCTGCTCATCTTCTTTTCCTTCTTGGTCATCTTCCTCGCTTCCAGACTCATCGTCGGCCGACAGCTGCGGTTGGAGGCGCGCTATTAGCTTGTTGCGAGGTATCTGCACGGGTGCATCATCGTTGTCGGGTTCCGAGTCGCTGCCAGCAAGCTTCGAGAGACCATTGACGTTTGTTGCAGGCGCGGCTGGAGGCGACGACGCGTCAATTGGGTTCTCGGCCTCGTTCTGAGAGGAAAGCAAGTCTTCGAGAGCCATATCGACTCTGGACGGCGTAAAGTCTTTCGAGTCGCAGCTTTTTGCTACGCACTGAACGCAGTATTCGAGGTTTATCAAGGGAATAAGAATTGAGTGATTAGGTCATAAGAACGACGACGTTAAGTAGAAACACAAAGCGTTCGGGCTAACAGGAAGTTCTTGTTCGGAGACTCAGTACATGATTTGGAGGCGGGGAACGTGGTGTTCTGCGCATCGCGTCGCGTTGCGTTTTCGCGTCAGGGTCGGCATTTGCATCCACCGACAGGGCCCAAGCTCCTTCAGGTGTGGCTTTGTGGCTCACCACTCCTCCCTTTGCGGATGGTTCGGTGAATGATCCTGTTGTCCACCCCACACTCAATCTCCCACCAGCTCTAGAATCCTTCTAGCTGCCCTCGCTTGGATGATTATTCGATCTCGCAAACCTGCTTTCTAACCCTGTAGCTGGTCTCCCGCGTCAGCTCTGGTTCATGCAAGCTCCTCTACTTCAACACGGCACAGCAGGGCGTACTGCATCGTCGAAACACGTCCTCGTTGGTTTGGCCATCAGCATTCACGTTTTTTCCTAAACAGGTCGAGGCCCCTCAGGATAAACGTCAGCATTGTTGGCCCTCTGTGTGACCTTCAAGCAGCTGTTCAGCTGTTGGAGTCTTTCCAGCCATCTCTAAACGCTGCCAAAGCGTGTAAGCGCCCACTGTGTGGGTTGTACTTTCTTTCTCTTCACCGGAATTCGTTTTACTCTTGTCTCATCAGTGAGCAAAACCAACTGTGCATTCTCATCGCCTTGTTACTTCCTCTGCAGCCGTCTATTTCATCGTTCGAGTAGCTTTCAGGTCTGTCTCAAAATAGCATCGACTATCCGCTTATGCCCAGTTGAAACACTTGGGGATCCTCGTAACCCCAGATTGCCAGATTGAAGGACGCCGCCAAGGAACATCTCCAGGGTTGATGATGACTTCGAACGCTTGCGATGACAGCAGATCATCGACAGAGCGATCCCGACGCCATGCAGAACTCCTTTCTTATTTCAACCCTTATTATGACGATAGTGGTGGGGAAGGTGGGACACCTGCTCTTCGGCACGTTTTCGCGAACACACGTGACGGACCGTTCGGAGCAATTGAAGCCAATTGCTTGGCCAATTGCTCTTCAACAAGTGTTCCAACAGAGCACAACAACTTGTGCCCCATCCGTCTGCCTTCCTGACAGAAAGGCGGAGCTTATCGAACATCTCTCCCACGGTTTCTGCAGCTATCGCCTGCTCCTTGTGCGCGCACGACAAATTGCCTTGTTCAAAGTCGCATCGCGAACCTACTGGGAACGCGTCCTGAGACATGTCCCGGCCCAATTAGCGGCACTGAGCTGTGTCTATAGAGTGAGAGTTTTGTTAAGATGAGGCAAGGCAGGCTTCATCATGGACGACGACGCAAGCGAAGGCTGCAGATGCTCTTTTGCGACGCGCAGACTGGCAGAGAGAAACTCGATGCGGCTCTTCTAGGGCTGTGCAGAGGAAGCTGAGATGGCACGATGGTGTTGTTTCTTGTCGCCGTGCGATGGGCGAGTAGAAACGGCTCTGTATGCGGCCTAGTGTCGTTTCAGCTGTCTACCCCTGAGAAATGCAGCCGGCCCGGCCAGGAGTATCGGAGCCATGGCGGCGCCATCGCAAGCCGTCGTGACGATCCGCTCAGGAACTGTTGCGCGCTCGTCTTGCGAATCCACGCGCTGATGGACGCGCAGCTGCATGCATTGAGGCCGTTAATTAGAGCTTGTCGCGTAGAGATAGGACTCGGCTTAGAAGCGTCATCCCAGTGTCTAAATTTATACAGCCCTGCGCACGGGGAGGGATGACAGCGTGCATGCCAAGGGTACTCTCCGTGGTTTCATGCTCGACCCGATGAAACGAGTTATCCTCAAAACAAGACCATCCGCTCTTGCCCGCCGGGAGATTGGACGATCAGTGTCTTCCTGACGGCCTGAGATCCAAGCTCACAGCCATCCACCGCATCCAACAAAACCTTGACACCTTCTCGAACAATTCAAACATCGTGTCCAAACCGTCTCCTGCCTATCCCGCCGCGAGCTCCAGCCAAACCTCCACGCAACCCCCTTCTGGCCCGGCCCGTCCGCAGTCAATCTCCGGCATGATACTGGTGTTCACACGGGAATCTGGATACCATGGAGTCTGACGAATCTCAACTGCTCCAGTATAGCACACCGCAACCTAGTAATAGTTTCAAACGTCCTCGTCGAAGTCTACAGAGCTCCACGCCCTTGAGCAGCGTGTCCGAAAGCGCGTCCCCTTCGCCTCGCCCGTTGTCTAGCCAGGCAGTCCTCACGCCGGATGTCATCGAACACATCAATGGACTGAAGCACTTGGACGACAAGTCGATCTTCTTGCTGCTCGAAGCTGCCCGCAATGGAGGTTGGTGCTTTTCCCTCGTCTATGGCTTCGGTTACTCATGATGAATTGCAGATCGCATGCGCCTCCCGGACCGATCGTCCATGTCATCGCTTGGTAGCCGGACGTCCTCCTATCTCAGTGTGCCATCCAGCAGAGTCACTAGCATGATGTCCGATCCCCGATCCTCTATCGCCTCGACGGACACGTCCTTCAGCAGCTTCACCGCAGCATCATCGCGACTGTCAACCGCGTCCTCCCGCCTCTCCACCATCTCTACAAACTCGTCGCCGAAGAACTTCGCTTGCACCTTTTGCGACAAAGCTCTTAAGTCGAAGCCATATTGGAAGTCGCATGAAGAGGAGTTCCATGAGCAGAGGCTCACATGGCGCTGTCCAGACTGCGAACAGATATTCCATGCCGGAAAGCGCTTCCGTGAACATCATACCAAGCTGCACGTATGTTTCCCATTTACTGTAAACATGAACTCGAGCTAACCGTGCATAGGGTTGTGAGAACTGCAAGCAGCCAAGAGAAAGCGGCCAGCCAACCAGCCGAAAAGCATCGCCCTGCGTTAAGAAGTACGAGATTGTCATGCATGACAAGGATGCTTGGGGTTGCGGCTTCTGTGCTAGTCTCTTGAGCACGTGGGAAGAGCGTTGCGAGCACGTTGCTCTCCACTTTGAGGAGAAGAGATCGAAATGGAACTTTACCAACGTCATCATTGGCCTGTTGAAGCAAGCCGACGTCTCACAGGCATGGAATATGTTCTTGACCCAGCGGCATGGGGATCAACAGAATTGGCCACAGTTCACTTGGGAGTCGAAAAAGTGCAATCGCTTAAGGTACAAGCTGGAAACAAAGTGGGACATGAGAGGTTTCGACATTGAGAAGCTTGTGCAAGAGACGTATGAATTGGCTGAGATCGAGCCGATTGACAGCACAGATGCGACCGAGGCCACCGAAGTACCCGAGCCTCTTGATTGCAAACCCGAGACCTTCGAATGCAAGTCGGAGACCTTTGACTTTGTGAACGAGCAGAACTCGCAATTGTCCACAGACAACACCCTTATGGATTTAGATCCTGTTGAAACGACCCAGAGCATGCCGCCACCAAGCCTCCAGCAACAGGGTCTCGAACAGACTCAGTGGCCTGTCAGCTCCACCGACATATCGCAGAATAGTATGACGACCGACAACGGCATGGATGCTTTTGGCAACTTTCCAACTCCTATGGGAAATATGTCAACGAGCTTTGCGCAGCCTGTCTCACAAAGTTACCATCAACCAAGCTGGTCGAACGCAGGATTTGTCTCGACACCGGATCTAGTCAACTTTCAGCAACCCAGCTCATACATGAGCTACGCACCGAAAGAGATTGTTCAGGTCCCTACTTCACAATATGCGAACTTCGCACACTTTCCGAGACAGAGTGTGCCGGCAAACTTCCTCCATCATTCGAATAGCACAAGCAGTTCACGCAGATGGACACCAAAACTGATCAACATCTCGCGTCCGACATCGCAGCATTCCCAACACCCCGATCAGCCTCCGCCTCCACCACCGAAGGACGACCATAGATTTTCTCGTATATCGATGCGCAGGCGACCAAGCAATATTTCACAGCATACCGTCGTCCCCCACCGAGATATTGGGTGGCAAGATGAAGTAAACTGGGGATGAGAACATAGAACGCGTTTCCTTTTTTGCGACTGAGCCGGCAGGTTCCGACACAGCGCTTCATCTCTCCTCGTCTGAGCTATTTGAACTCCCTTTCAAACTTCACTGAGAAAGTGATTCCGATCCTCGCCCCATGACGAGTCATGAGACGAGCACAGCTTCACCTCAACGGAGTCTTTCCTATGTCGTCAATGTTCTGACTGAAGTATACCCATAATATGTCTGTTATGTCTTGTAGCAATGCCGCGTTTTATTGCTTCGTATTGGGGTTCCAGTAGTCCTAGGGCTGATCTTATTAGTGTTTGGACGTAATATTCCCAACGAGCGCACAGATGTAATGACGGGGCTAATAGAAATGCAAATGCTTCAGTGCCTTCAACTATCCTCGTCTTGCAGTTGGTTCACCATGTGCTCATGTTCCTGTTAAGAGAGGACGTTGCGAGCGGCCAATCACCAGGGACATATCTTAAGAGTCCCCGCGGAGGTGCCTTTGTCTTGCGTCGCGCTAAGGCACGCTTCCCGTGGTTGACCTTCTGTCCGATCACCTCCGCACTTCGTCATTGCACTTACCCGGCACGCTGCCGATTATAAATTTGGCCTGCCGATTCTCCTGCTTTGGAATCATTTTGGCTGGATTCATGTTGTTCATTGAAGAATAAACGGGAACTTGATTGCGAGCATTTACGTGTTCATGCCCCGAGAACAGCTGAGAATACCAATTGATAAGGTCACAATCTCGGGATTCCGCAATCGGCATGTGGCCTATCTTCTTCGCCGCCTGTAGCATTTAAGATATCAAGAGCTGGTGTTAGCTTCTGGATCTCAGACCCAACATGGCTCTTTCAAGCACTTCACAGGCTGCCATCATCCTTTCGATATTTTTGGTCCCTATCCTCAGCTATCTGTATCTCCAACGCTATACGCGAAAGTCATCAGGAGGACCAATCCCACCTCCAACCCAAATAACGAAGCTCCTCATTTACCCGATCAAATCCTGCCATGGCATCTCTGTACCCTCAGCTCGACTTCTACCAACAGGCCTCGACCTAGGTAACCTTCTCTCATATATCACTTTACAAAGTGCTAATGTTGACAGACCGACAATGGATGTGGGTCACCTATCCGGACTACAAGTTCCTGACTATCCGCAACCTATCCAAGATGACTCTGATTCGCCCGGCCTACGATGCCGAGAGAGACGTCTTGACAGTCACCGCTCCGGCACCTGATTCAGTCGACGAGAAGTTGCACTTCGAGATACCAGCTCACCCCTCCAAGGATTGGCTTGCCAAGAACACCGAGGTAGTACCAGCGACTGTTTGGGGCACGACAACACCCGCTCACTGCTTCTCTACAAAGCTGACCGGACCCTTCAATGAATTCTTTGGGCAGGAGGTGAGACTTGTCTACAAGCCCCCGGTTTCGGACGAGCCCAGGCCGCTGGTGGGTAATGGAGCGAAGGATGTCCTTGGTCGAGATGCAAGTGTCTGCTTCGCTGACCTGATGCCGGTCCTTGTGGGGTGTGAGAACTCCCTCGCCGAGCTCAACGCGCGTCTCAAGAAAGCCGAAGATCTTTCTATCGAAATCAGGCGCTTCCGACCAAACATCCTTGTGAAAGGCCACGAACCATGGGATGAGGATCGCTGGAAGAGTGTCCGACTCACTGGCTCATCTAAGCGATCACCAATCAACCTGGATGTTGTGGCGAGATGCGCAAGATGTCAGGTGCCGAATGTGGATACAGAAACCGGCGAGAAGCATAAGAGACAGCCATGGGATACATTGATGAAGTACCGAAGAGTCGATCCTGGGATCACGTTCAAGCCATGCTTCGGCATGCTGTGCGTACCGCAAGGCAACGGTGGCGAAGTGAACGTAGGCGAGATGCTAGAGGTGACCGCGACGACGAAGAACCATGTATATATCAAGGGAATGTAGAAGGCGGTATCTCGACCCCTTGGCAGCATCAACCGACTCAAAATCTCACGTCCTTCCTTTCCAGACATATTTTCCAGATTTTGGAAGCGGAACTCCACTCAACTTCGCCACATCATTAGCAATCCTTTTCCAATCCATTCCGCAACCGAATCGATGACTAATCCTTTCAGTCCACGCTCTCCATTGTCGACTTGCTGTTTCCGTACGACTGCTTCGCGAAGGTCAAAGAGGACCTCTCGACATAACGGGCAGGTGTTCGCGTTCGGTCGGTCTGAAGATATCCACTGCTCGAGACAGGTGCGACCAAAAACATGTTGGCAGGGCGTGTTGAGGCGTATTGGAAGGTCCCTAGTACTGAATGGTAGCAAGCATATGGGGCAATCTGTGCTCGTTGAGCTCTTCATATTCGTTTTAGTAGTTGCTTCCATTGCTAGGGTTTGTGAACTTTGAGGAGACCAGATCGCAACGCTTTCAGTAGACGTTCGATACATATACACAAGAAGTTTCAAGAGGGAGATGTCCTATAAACAGCGGTGCTGCTGCGATAAGTAGGAAAAATCGCAAGATTACTTTCCCATCTTCTAAGATGAGACCTAATCAGATAGCTAAACTCGGCGCTACACTAACACCCTGTACTGTAAGCAAGCCTAGAACAACCACCCAGCTGCAGCGGCCGACAATCTCAGCATTTTCCCAAACTATGCCACGACTTGTCAGAGCAGCTTCAGGAAGCTGACCAGGCCAACGCTCGGTGAAATGATCTACGAAAACGACCACTTCATTGTCCGGGTTGGGACAACTTTGGGGGCCATTCTAGATGTAGTATTCAGGCGGCGACTACGTTATATGCACGAAGGAAGGATGCGGTAAGCGCTTACAGCTAATCTTCAGTTCGCCTTTAGGCTCACGATGGATGTACAGGTCTCGGAACTCTTTTTAGGAGAAGGCTCAGTAGTACCAGAAGGACAAAGTGCTCCTGCAGCGCCATATAAACCGTAATATTGCGTATCTCCCTGATTTCTGAAATGATTGTTGGTTATGAGGGAGCTGGCCGGCCATATCGTCGTGAAGCCTCAGGCTGTAATGCGGGGTTGAAGCTCTAGGCAAGTCTGCTATTGGACATCCGATAGACAACTTCAGCCATGCCAGCCTTCTCCAACTTTCATCAATTCCGGCTCCTCTGTTTGCGATTCCATATCAATCACTACGAGTCCGGAAGGGAGAACAGGCATCATTCCCCGGTTGAGTACTCGTTCAGGAGCACTTCAGCGCTCGATTACCACCCTGACAGAGCCTCACCCAGCTGTCTTCTCCAACTTCTACAAAGTCAATCCAGTAATTCATATCTCGGATTTTCAATTTCCACCCCGATGATCACCTGCACGATGCTGTGCGAGATCTGTCGCTCCGGCTTGAGTAACACTCTCAACCAGTGGCAAAATCTTCGAAACTGGAGGAGCGGCTATAGCGCCATGGGTGACCCAATGCAGAAAAGGCTGCATTACATGTACCAAGCTCTACCTCGAATTCTTCAAAGACTGTGGGCTTTCTGAACTGGACAATGGGGCCGAAAAGATCATAAATTTCTTTTCGGTCAGACGTCTTACACCGAGAAAAGAAGGGGAAGTATCGCATCTCTCCGAGGAAATAAAGTCAAGTGATATGGCCCTCGGAGTAATCGAAGAGTTCGAATCGTTGACATAGACCTTTGGGATGAACTCGTTGAAAACGCTCCCGTTAATCGTAGAGGTTGGGTAATGCAGGAGCGGATAATGTCCCCGAGGATATTACATTTCTGTGATCCTGGCATCGCTTGGGAGTGCAAGGAAAGAAATGACGCCGAAGGATACGCCAAGGGGATTGAGATCAAAGCCATTCGACAAAATGAATTCGTACCAAAGACAACAATTAAAACCTCAGTGGTGCGAGAAGATTGCAACTCTGATAGTGAAAAGGTCCAAGAGCAAGCGAATGCAGAGTACTGGAAGGAGTCAAGCACTTCACGAGCTTTCGGTAGCTGGAAACAGATCGTGGAGGTCTACTCAAAAGCGGGGTTGACGATGCCGCGTGACAAACTCATTGCACTTTCAGGTATCGCGAGACAAATGTCTGGAGGTCTTGGTCGCGAGTACGTCGTCGGAATGTGGAGGAAGCGTTTAGAGAGACAACTCCTTTGGCAAGTCAATACTAGAACTTCAAGTAGCCGAAGTCCTGCAAGTCGAGCAACATCAAATATGCCATCATTCACCTGGGCTAGTCTCCACACTCCTCTAGGTATTATATACAGGGACGCTTCCAACGGCAGTGTCGGCTGGAATCAAGATGTAGACGACAGTGACAGTTGGAACCAGTACTTCGAAGTTGAAGAATGCGAGATCCACCTGGTGGACGAACAGAATCCGTTCGGTCTCGTCGAGCATGGTCGGCTATGGCTACGAGTACGGTATATCAGAGAAATCGATTTCGTTGGAGTATCCAGGAAAAGTGCTGGGTGGTTCTTCCTTGATTCCCAACAGACAACTAAAAACCAAGTGGCATATGCACAGCTCGACGTCGGGTTCGACAAGGAAATACTTGGACCTCGTCCAAAATTCAAGACCTACTGTATACCTGCTGTCTGGGATGGGACAAAACGAGGCTTGGGCCATATGACCTGCTTCCTCTTGAAGCGTGTAGGAGAGACATCGACAGGTCACACCGAATTTTAAAGGGTGGGCTTGGCGCAGATTTATACCCGGGACGCCCAGGAAGAATTTATGGAACATTTCGAGCAATACGAGAAAAATGAGATTATAAGTCTTGTGTGAGGGCAAGTCAGGATAGACGGTAATTGTACCGCCACGTCCAAAGGGAATCTAGATATCGCATTTCTGGTCAGAAGCACTTCAGCTTTCAATCACTACATACGTAGAGTTTCACTTAGCATTTCACCACAGTTCTACTAGGATATCTATTCGCAAGGTATGTGCATCAACCCCGTAGTATATCGAGGCTGGGTCGATGTGCACGATCTTCTTGAAAAGGATGTCGACAGAAAGGTTTAAAAGCAACCTCGGAAGTAAGAAATGCTGAGCTAGCCCGCTTTGAGCTTAGGCGCAAACTGAACATTGGGAAAGCGCGATCGCAAGATCTCGTCAACTGCTCCGAAACCCCGGAATCTTGACAGATATAGACGAGCCTTATATATTTCATGTGCTACTCTGGCCCAACTTGTGTGACTATCTCTGCCCGTTATCCGGCAACCCGAGGGACATTTGCACCATGCGTATCACTACATTGGCTGAACCAACCGGCTAAAACGCGCAGTTTACCTCAACATCATGATCCACCTTTTCCATTCAATTGCCATCTCTCAAAATGAGCAGAATGTCTGCCACCTCGCCCGACAAGCTAGGCGTCTTGGTGCTATCAACGTCACCAGATAAATGTTCCGCAGGTTAAAATGGCTAAATTGAAGAACCGTTGAGCCTCGCGGGGCAGCGTCTTAAGAACTACAAATGTCCTATCAACCACCAATAAATTGCAAAGGACAGCACCCTAACCATACACCTCCCACTATTTTCACAGCAAAACCGCAGCAACAATGGCAGACAAAGACCCCATAGTAACGCACCTCTTCACGGCCGACCCCTCGGCTCACGTCTTCAATGACAAACTATACATCTACCCCTCGCACGACCGCGAATCTAACGTCCCCTTCAACGACAATGGCGACCATTTCGACATGAACGACTACCACGTCTTCAGCATGGACAGCGTCGGCGGCCCCGTCACGGACCACGGCATCGTCCTCAAGCAGGAAGACGTGCCCTGGGTTTCCAAACAGCTGTGGGCGCCCGACGCCGCATTCAAGAACGGGAAGTATTATCTGTATTTCCCGGCGAGGGATCAAGAGGGGATTTTCAGGGTGGGAGTCGCGGTGGGTGATGCGCCGGAGGGACCGTTTAAGCCAGAGCCAGAGGCGATTGAGGGGAGCTTTAGTATCGATCCGGCGACGTTTGTGGATGAAGATGGGAGCGCGTATTTGTATTTTGGTGGGTTGTGGGGAGGCCAGTTGCAGTGTTGGCCGAGTGGCAAGTTCGACGAGAGTCAGATTGGGCCGAAGGAACCTACGTCAGGCGACGCATTGTTCGCCAAAGTCGGCAAATTGGGCGAGGATATGAAGTCTTTTGCTTCAGATGTCCAGGACGTGGTTATTCTGGATGAGGCGGGGAAGCCGATCGCGGCCCAAGATCATGACAGGAGATTCTTTGAGGCGGCTTGGCTGCATAAGTACAAGGGGAAGTATTACTTCTCGTACTCGACAGGCGATACGCACTTTCTCTGCTACGCTATCAGCGATAGCCCATTGGGACCGTTCACGTATGCTGGAAGAATATTGGAGCCGGTGATTGGCTGGACGACGCATCATTCGATCGCCGAGTTCAAGGGAAAATGGTATCTGTTCTACCACGACTCGTCGATGTCAAATGGCGTTACGCATCTGCGGTGCGTCAAGATCCGGGAGATTCTGTATGATGAGGAGGGCAAGATATCGTTGGCGGAGCCGCAGCCGAAAGTCTAGAGGCGGAAAACAGATTAATCCGTAAGCGTGTACAACGGTCGATCAAGCTCATGAAGACTCATCATCGGAGTCGTAGTCCATGTAACATATCCAACTCTGGTCTTCTGGAAACGTGAGTCTCGGTCTGGCCACAGATTCTCTAGTCTGCCCAATACCCTCAGTCTGTTCCTCTAACGCTTTTCTCTTTCTCACCATCTCCTGCATTTCCATCTCAGCCCCGAATTGCTGCTGTGCTGCCACCTCTTTCATCTGCTTCTTCCATTCCTCTTGCTGCTTCTTCTGGAACTTTGCCACCTGCTTCGCACATTGAGGACCTGTTCCTTCCGCGTAGCAAAGAGCATGTAGCCTTCCCATTCTTCCCTTGACCTGCGTTTCCTTGTCCAGCAAAGTGGCTACAAGCATCTCCCTTTTCTCGATCAAGTGCCTCTGCGCTCTTGTTTTCTCACTATGTGGGATGTTCTTGGGAAAGATACGGCCTTCCAATTTAAGAACGATGGCCCGCCAGCTTCCAGGCCGGAATTTGCGCAAACGTTCGAGTTTCCGACCTGGGAGGATCGCTCGCTCAATCCATGGCGCATGACGTACAGGTCCTTGGCTTGGAAGATTGCCTGAAAGTGGGACGGCCGCTGGACGGGGCGCGTATGAGTTCTTGATGGCCATTTCCTCAATTCTAAGTTGCTCCGAATGCATATCCATCTTTCTTCCCTCTTTGAGCATGCGTCTCTTCCCTGCCCTCAACGACTTTGTCTCAGCAGGTCTTTTCACATGCTGGACAAAATGATAGTTCTGGCGGCCGCGGTAGATATTAACCAGACACTGTGTGGACGCTTCTGGAATGCGGTTCGGGGAGCTTTTGGACGGATAGCGCTCGCCGGCTGCAAGTAGAGGCACACGACGCTCGATATACTTGGGCGGATCATTCTGCGGTAATGGCGGACCCGGTAGCATGCTCGTCCAGCTACTAGGGTTAGTTGAGGCGGAGGTTCGTGATTTGATCCTGGCCATGATTTCGAATCTGTGCGTGGGTCCCGGATGAAGGCGCGATTTAGACAAGCTTAGAGCGCAGGAGTAGATGTTTATAATTGAACGAGTGTTTTCTAGCTCGAGTCATCTTGGACAACTCTATATCACTCTGTCGATTTTTGGGTAGGTTGAGGCGAGCCCTCGCGCGATGGTGGTACTCGGCTACACTTGTAGGTTGTGACTGTGTGTCTCGCATATTCGCCACCAGACCGCAAGGTACGATTCATCGTGCCGTTTGCAACAGTACGAGAGAAGCAAGCAAGTGTGTCATAGCAATTCTTGCTCTGCCGTCGTGCAGGTCGTGGCATTTATTCATGGGCGTTGTGCTTCTGGCAAGCTTAGTGATGACTTTTGCGTCACAAAGTGCTTCCCCTGCAGCACTGAGCTGTGTGGAATATGGTGTCATCATCTTGACGTTAGCATCTAGAGTAGCGAGAAGGGGGGAATACAGCACAAGATTGACATAACAGGTTGGATCTCTAGGGGACGCTGTGGCTAGTGCGCTGCGCTTCCTCATCGGCATCAAGGATGGTCCACTACCTCCTTCATTACAGACTTTCGTGACGCCGAAGGATGGGTGTAGGGCGCAGAGTCACCAAGAAATCAGGTAGTTTTTGGAAGATAGTATTGATTGCATGTGTTGTCCTTCTACCCAGCTCGCACCAATCCTAGAAGACGATTCCGCCCACAAGTGTGAATAGGGTATCAACCGTGACCGTAAAGCTGTGCCCATAACGCCGTCCCGAAAACCAGAGAAAATCGTCCCGTTTGACCGCCCCTCTGAAGCCTCCGAAGACCATGATGCCAGCCATAACAATTGAAGTATACTGTCGCCATAATAAGAAAAGGAAACAGGGAAGGGAGGGAAGATGTGCGCATATCGGGAGAACTGGACCACAGACACCAGAGGTTGTGCGCTGTGTGAGTTGTAGTGAAGTGCTACAGATATGGTATACCTAGATCCGGTAAGCAGTTGCACTATAAAACAGAGGGTTGGTGAGTGACTTACGTGACAGGAAGTCAGCCAACTAAGCCTTCTGGTTAGTCTTCTTGATACCGCCCTTAGCAGATGTGCGAGCACCATGGCCCTTGGCCTTCGCCTTGCTCTTCCGGTCACCCTTGCGTGTGCCAGGGAAGAAGGGGAGGAACTCGATGGACGGCACCTCCTTGGTCTCGCCCTTCTTGAGCATGTCAAGGATAAGTGCGACAACCTCCTGCACCTTCCCCTTGGACCTATCAGGTCCAAGGTAGAACTCCAGCTGACGCAGGACCTCAACAGGGGCCTGGAAGGACTTGATATCCGTGTCGGGAGCGACTGTCTCGGCAGCATCAGCAGCATCCATACCGCCGGCCATCTTGCGCGCGAAATCGTTGAGGCGCTTCTCCTCGGCCTTCTTGAGAACGACGTCGTAGGTCGTGCCTGGGTGAAGTTCCTCGATCTTGTCGAGCTGACGCAGGATCAGAAAGACCTTGCGGCGCTGCCAGAGGTCGGGCTTGTAGGTAGCACGCTGGTAGTGCTTGCGACAGAAGAGCGGCCAGTCCTGGATCAAACGCGTGCAGCCTTTGTTGCGCCCAAAGTGATTGGAGATCACCTTGCGTGAGAGGGCAAGCGTGTACTGACCTGGGGGTGGAATTAGCAAATGGCGGCGAGATTAATGTGAGTCTGCTGAGACTTACCCGTCTGACACTCGGAATACTCGTCGTTCATGCAGATGAACTCGCGCACGGCCGGAGCAGTAGCGTTGCCAGTGCTGCCAGCAGCAGCAGCATCGCCGCCGTCGGCCGTGCCCTCGGCCAATTCGTCAGCATCTTGGTCGGGGATCTGAGTCGATAGTTCTGTGGTGCTATGAGAGCCAGGAGTAGGCCCAACGGATGAGCCTACCCCGGTGGTGTCGGCGTGCACTGGAGTCAGTGGAGAGCTAGCCGCGGCGTCCGACCCAGCACCGACACCGTTAGTGACTGGAGTCGGTGATGCCTGGGGTGCCGGCATGGACGTAGGGGCCGCCTGACGCGGCGAAGACAGGATGTTCTCCATGCTCATGGCCGCGCGAATGTGCTCGGTGCCATGAGGGGCAGAAGGGAGAGCCAGTGTCTCGATAGCACCCATGGTGACTGAGGAGCAATGTAGTCTGGAAGAATGCTTGGGGTTGAAAGAAGAAGGCGGGCCACAGGTGCTCGAGGTTACTTGAGATGAGCTGCAGTGCGGTTGAGAAGGTGGTAGTGTGGTGACTTCTGTAAAGAAAATCTGGAGCGAGGTGGGCGGGGCGAGCTTTTATATGGTAGGGACGAGGAAGCAAAGCAGAGTGCGGGACTGCAGCTGGTGAAGTAGAGCTGCATAGCAACGCGGGGACCGCCGCTGTGACAATAGGCGGATTGACTCCTCGAGCGCCAGCTGACGGTCCTCTTTTGACAATAGCAAGGCTGCCAACACAATGGGGCACTCCAATTCACATGCTATTGTCCCGCTGAGCTTCAAACACGCTCATCTCATGACACCTTCCCTCCCAATGGCTTCATGGTCGTCTGGCGGAGCTCCAAAATCCATAGCTGTTTTCGGGGGCGTGGGCAAGCTTAGACCAGCAGTTCGACAGTGACACGCTAGCCAGGCACATGAAACACATGGAAGAGGTTAAGCCAAACGACTGACCCGGTCGGGCCAGGCGCGGGTCCCATTGACACATCCTATTCACAGTGACTGGTCGATAAGGCAGCGGTGACAGTGCTACCGTTTGGCCAGGCACCAAGCCGATTTGCTGAATTGACATCCAACGTGATTCCAGTATCGTGAGTGAACGTCACTGGAGGACTGAGCTAACAGCCTGACGGGCGGTGGGAGCATTCACGGCCGGAATGATCGTATGATAGCCATCGAGGTGGGCCACGCGGGGCAGGGTCGGGGCCAGCGTGCGCGCGCAGCAAAACAGCACCGGAGAGGACCGCTCTGACTCTGCAGAGGACTCAGGATCTTGATTCGCCTCCAGAGGTCGGTCTCCCGACGAGACCCCGCGTTTGTCGTCGTGGAGGCAGGCAAGGTTGGTAGGCGATAGCAGGACGGCCCCCTCTGGCGAGGTAGATCCTGCATGTTAGATATCATGGGGAGACTTCGTAGTCTCAGGCGATACATAGACATCCTACTTCAAGTAAGCATTCTGCTGCTTTGGCATGCCAAGTGTGGAAGGGTCATTGGGTCGCAGCTTCCTATCCACGCATCTTACGCAGACCTTATCTCACCATGATGCACGCACTCTTCCCCATCTATGGAGCTCAGTTCAACTTTTCAAGATCATTCATTCCCACTCTTTGCATGTTGTGCCAGTTTCTGATGCCCAGAACGATCCCTGGCGCCTTGGACAAGACTCGCGAGAGGGTTGACGCCACGCATAGCGGTCGCTCCCATGACCTTGCCACGCAGCTTCCTGAACCATCTGAAAGAAATCCGAATATGAAGCAACTCTGAGTTACAGAGAAGGGAGTCCTTGAAAATGCGCCATAAATCTAAAGCCTCTTGCCATAACGTCGCCCTCAAATGACGGATGCTTCCCCCGACCCAAAGAAAGCACCCGCCGTAAGGACTCTCCTCACGCGTGAGGGCACTGCCAACAAATTTGGGACCAGGAAGAGCTAGATCGAACAGAGCAGAGAACTGATTGGAAATGCGTGCCTTGAGCTAAGCATAGACTCGAAAGAGGTCTAGGGAGAAGAAAAAACTTCGCGCGTTGACAGAAACGAGAGCAACCGGATGGTGTAAAAGAATACGACGGGAGAAGATACCTCAAAACTTCACTCCCGTTGCATGACGAAACATCCTTCCTGGAGATCCTCGAATGCGCGAACAGGTGGTGGAAGGAGGGATCAGGTTCGCGCAGCAATCGATCACGTGTTCGGAAGAGAGTCGGCACCAGGCCAGGGTGATACTCTACAGCTCAGCGATACCAAAGACTTTGCATCAAGTTTCGGTTTGTTGTCGAGTGGACCTCCAGGGCTGTCTAGATCTAAACATGTCGTTGTCACTGACATTGCAGATGTTCGCATCTTCTGGCAGAAGATCGGCTGCGAAAACGCCCTATTGGAGTCCGCCTCTCTTTCGGGGCACCCTCCCCACTCTACTAGCAAACTCAACCAACATCAGTTTAGCGGCCGCATCATTCGACGGCTGCCGAATTAACAGTTACTATTCGATATACCTATCACTAAGTGTACCGGTCCAAGTCAGCCTCAGCCTTGTGAGTTAGGCAGCAACATCTGGACGGTTGAGCGGCGAAGTTGGGTGACGGGCACTCGCACCATCTCCTAGACGCGCGTGTCTACCAACACTTCAGCTAACAGCCAAAAGTCACATGGAATTCGATCTTACATACAGGAATATTCGAGGATGGAAGCTACCGAGAAGCCAGAAGAATCCCGCAAGGGGGTCTCCAATGGGAACTCAAAACGGTGTACGCTCGTTACTGTGCCTCTAAAATCTCTGCCAGTACGCAAGAATGTCCTATTGTCTCCAAGTGCCCCAGAAGTTGACGGTTCGGTGGGTCGAGAAGAGAGCAATGGAGCGAGTCGACCGGCCTCACTGGAAGCGTCGCAGCATCTCGATTCGTCTGCAAGTGCAACGAACGAACCCGCTATCCAATGGGAGTACGACGTATATGCGAAACCATTCGTTCCGTCCGCCTTACGAGCGGTAAATCTCGAGCCAGCCCCTTACGTGGTTACCACTACAGCAAAACATCAGATCAACATCAACCGTTATGTAGAGTCATTTGCAGGGAAGGAGTTTATCCCTGAACGCGTACACGTCCCATGGCCGAACCCGGGTCTTCAGCGGCTATCTGGCCACCTGAAAATGAATGCATCGACTTACCTGGAGTACTTCGTGGCGCTTTGGAAGATTGAAATTGAGGCGAAAAGGGAAGAGAACGAGACTTACACGTTATACAAGGTGGATTTGATGCCTTTGCCGCCAACTGATGATGACCGCCTGTACGCGTTATCGATCCCGGGTCTGCGCGAAGACAGCCCGTTAGTCGAGCTTGGTGACACAATTCAGCTTCGGCAACTTCACGTTGACTCTTACGGTAATCTGCTCTGGCTCACAGTCATGGTCCCTCCGGAGGGGAGTTCGAACCCTTCAGATTACAAGGTCCCGAGAGTTCTGAATTGGACTGGCGTACAGTATAACGCGTCCGTATATGGCATCAGTAGAGCTCAAGAAACCGTGTACCTCAAGATCTCAGGCTTAAATGGCCTATTCGGGTTCGGAGTTCGTGGTATAGTTTGCTTCAACGCAGTGTTGCCATTAAAAGAGAGGCTGCTTGGAGCACAGTGGACTGCGCTTGGGATCATCAGCCGTGAGCTTCTGAAAGGAGATGTCCACGAAGAGTTATGCCGCCAGACTGCTGAAATCGCTGTAGCTGCCACTTCACAGGGTAAGAGCGAAGAGACGGCAAGGTCGAATGGAACTAGCCAGTCGATCCCAGCAGCCACTAACGGCTGGATACGCCGAATGCTTTTCCCGACCGACTCTGATGGAAAGATCCAAACAAAATTGCGAACTATCAATTTTCGACGAGGCCTATTCGACCACAAACTGAATTATGAGCAATTGCAGGCGGTAAATTCCGTATGCGCAGATGAGTACGGCACTCTGCCCTTCCTTATCTCTGGGCCTCCAGGAACTGGGAAGACGAAGACGCTCGTCGAGCTAGCTCTCCAGCTTTTGAACACCACGAAAGTCGCTCACATCCTCATATGTGCACCGTCTGAAGCAGCGGCGGACACGCTAGCCCAACGCTTGCGTATTCATCTATCACCGACACAATTGCTGAGGCTGAACGGACCCGGTCGACAAGATATTGAGGTCCCAAGAGAATTGACACCGTATTGCTACATGGAGAACAACATGTACTACCTTCCTCCTTTCAAGCAGTTCATGAAGTACAACATAGTGGTTACTTCTGCAAGGGACGCTGGGCTATTATCAGAAAGTAGGCTTACCAATGCAGACCTGTATAACATTGAGCAGAACACGATGGCTGCATTTCAACCTGAAAGCAACCACGTACCGACAAGCCTTCATTGGGGCGCGTTGCTCATGGATGAGGCAGCGCAAGCAACTGAATTGGACGCATTACTTCCACTCAGCATTGTCATGCCGCCTTCAGCTTACCCACAGGACCTTCCCCAGCCTCGTTTAGTAATGGCGGGTGATCAAAACCAGCTGGGACCTCGTACGGCTTCCCGAGACGAGAGGTTTAGCAAGTCCCTGTTTGCCCGCCTCTTCGAACGCGGGGTCTATAGCAAGCATCCAATGGCGCGTGACAACAGTCGACCTTCAGTAGGCGCGGCTGTGATGACAGCAGCCATGCTTCCCATCCTCTACCCGCCTTTCGTCAACCTCATCCGCAACTATCGATCTCACCCTGCGATCTTGTCCGAACCGTCTACACTCTTCTACAACGATACTCTTATACCCGAGATCCCGATCCCGCAAACACCACTCCAAGCCTCCGGCATATGGCAAGGCCGCCGCTGGCCCGTTCTCTACATCCCACACACTGGCCTCGACGACATTGAGCGTGATGGCGGTGGCTGGTACAATTACTCCGAGGCCCGCATTGCATGCGATCTCGCCCAACGCCTCATCATCGAAAGCGGCGTTCAACAGAAGGATATTTGCATTATGTCACCCTTCGCGGCCCAGGTTCGGGTCCTGCGAAACACGATACGCAATACTCCCTACGGCGGCGGCTCGGGTCTCTGGGACGTTAACATCGGCCCACTCGAAGCTTTTCAGGGTCTCGAGAGTCGAGTCGTTATCATCTGCACTACACGAACGCGCGACAGGTTCCTGGAAGCAGATACGCAACGCGGCCTAGGTCTAATTGGTCAGAAGAGGAAGATGAATGTCGCTATCACCAGAGCTAAGGAGGCTTTAGTCGTCATTGGCTCACCGAATGTGCTTTCCAAAGACGAGCATTGGAACGAGTTCCTCGCTTTCTGCGACAGGAACGGGCTCGTCGAGCCCGGAAGCAAAGAGGCACTCACATGGACAGCTGCGCCAGGGAAAGTAGCGTTGGATTCCTGGGAGGCTGTCAAACCAGGTTTCGCAGGATCTAAAGTCGGCGTTCTAGAGAAGGCGCTGCTCGTTAAAGAAGAGAAGGAAAAAGAACAACTCGTCGAGAACCAGCGAAGGATTCTCGGTGGTGGCCATGCTGCTGTTGGCCTCGTGGGAGAGGACGGAATGTGGGAAGCTGGTCTTCGCGCTGCGCTTGAAGACTGGGCCATTGAAGAAGAGGGTGTAGATGGGGAAGAGCTTTACACTGAGGACGAGGAGCAGGAGGACGAAAGTGAGGATGAACATGAAGATGAAGAGACATCGAGCGAGGACACAGAGGAGGAGGGCTAGAATCCATCCTTCTATTCCCAATCTGGCAGTGGTTGGCCCCAAGAGCATCGGACAAGAGTTGGCATGAGGAATTCTTTGGGTACGAATTTCAGGTAGATTGCTTTTGGGTAGATAGCGTAGCATAGCGCGGTCTTCATTCTTACGTAGATAATATCAGGTATTGAACTCTTCAATCTCCCGGCAACAACCCCCACGCTTGACATGTCGTGTCATTTCCAAAGGCACAGTCGTAGTACAATCAATCGTCAGGAGCACAAAAGATTCAACCCTTTGATACCAGATCTCCAATTTCTGCTACGCTGATCGCATAGCGGCAAGGGAAGGGAAAGCACTATCTAACTCCAGATCCTGCGCTTCGTTTCGAGATCGAGATCCGCGAAGCGCATCCAAGCCATGCATTCCCAAAAGCGCCAATGCCAAATGTGATGTCTAGTGGATATCCCAACGCCTTTTCCATGCCGAAGCAATGCCGAAGCCCATGCACCATGCACCATGCACCATGAACCATGCACCATAAGAGATATACCACCATGCTCCAAACCAATGTGATCAGATCGCCATGTGAAGAAGGACAGAAAGGTAAGGAAATGGGTAATTATAGGCAGGGGAAGAACAACTCACGTGAAGGGAAGAAAGAGAAAGGGATGAGCCGTGCACCGTCTCCAACCCTTATGATCTCCAAATAGACGGACCCTCACGCCTCAACCCATATTCTGGCCAAGGAAGCCACGCAGAGCGTTCGCGACGACGTGGTCGTGATCAGGGTCATCGACATGCCGACCCATGTTCGCCGCCTGTCCTCCAGGACGCTGTTGATACTGGCCATTAGGTTGACCCGAAAGATGTGCGCTAACGCTGCCAGGCACAACCGTCGGGTTCGGGTTAGGTCGAGGAGCATGCATGCGTGGAGTGTCCTGCCAATGCTGCCCACCAGGATGCATAGGACGCGCACCACCTGGATAACCCACCGCGGAAGGACCATGCGCTCCACCCAACCCCATAGCCTTCTCGCGATCCTTCTTCTTCTGTTGGACAAGCGTACCCTTCACGCCGCGCAGATACTTCATAGCCGCCTCGACGAGATCGCGCTGCTCAGGCGAGTTCTTGAGGGCCTGGAGCATCTCGCGGACCTGGGTCTCGGAGCGGATGTGGGGGCACTGGCGAGCGTGGCCGAAGTGGGCGAGGCCGCAGAGACCGCAGTGCTCAGCGCCGGCCAGTTTGAGGGCGCATGCGCCGCGGGGATGGATCTGGCGGCACGCGGGGCACTGCTTGTCTTGCCACTGGCCGTAGGTTGGCTCAAGCGGAGAGCAGACAGGAAGCTGGGCGCGGATGAAGGGTTTGACTGGTGGTCCGTTAGTTGGCGGAGCTTCGTCGATCGTTGAGTCAGAAGATGAAGAAGAGCGGCGAGCCGAGCTGGACTGGCTGCTAGGAGCACCGTCCACCTGTGCGACTGCCAAAGCACTCTGCTTCTGCAAAGTCGCGTTGATAGCTGCTGTCGCTTCCGCTGTTGTAGACAAGGAGATATTCGGCCTCTTCGTAGGCTTGGCCGGCTTGACGGCAGGCTTTGCAGTGTTCGCAGGATTAGGAGGTGCCAATCGCTTCCTACCTCGGGGTGCTTTGAAACCGAACTTTGAAGGAAGGATAGTGACAGGAGGAAACTTTAAGGGCGTACCTGAGCCGTTTTGCTTGTAGAGCGACCCCACGATCTTGGATGACGTCTTCCGCTCTCGCTGTACCGGTGCCTCGGGAGCTTTGGGTTGCTCGAGCACTGTTGCCGCCTCGCCCTCTGCAGCGCTGTCTTCGTCTTCTTCTTGTGACTCCTCAGCCTGGAAGTCCGTGTCACTCTCTGAACCGATCTTGTTCTTCTTCTTTTTGCGCTTGTCCTTGACAGGCGAAGGCTCTGCGAGCTCTCCTGCAATCGCGTCTTGCTCTGTCTGGTTGTAATCAACATTCTAACCTGTGTTAGCAAATTCGGAGAAGGCTTGCAATCCAATACTTACCATTCGTGCACGTTTGCCTCTGCCCAAGGCATCTGACCGAGCCAGAGCATCTGCCGCTGCCGCAGCAGCCCGCTCCTGCAGAATCTTATCCCAAACGCCGGGATCCGGTGCAACTTCTTCTTCCTGGGCCTCAAGGTTTTCCGCCAAACCACCTCGGTCGTTCGCCCAAACACGAGCGAAGCTGAATTGCGAATCCGCAGTGTTATCGTCTCCAGTCTTCGTGTTTTCGATCTGGGTACGGTCCAGCAGCTTCTCGATTGAGGCTTCATCATAGCGTATGTCGTGATCGGCACCGTTGTCCTTGAAAAGCTCCGCAGCGCCGTGCTTCAAGATCGACTCAACGTCCTTGTCCACCATGTCTTCAGCGTCGAGCTGCTCCACGACGACATGATCAAGCGCCATCTTCTTCCGGCCCATCTGCACGATCTTCTCCTCGGCGCTAGCGCGGGTCATCAACTGAAAGCAGAGGACCTTCTTCTTCTGGCCAATACGATGCGCTCTTGAGATAGCTTGAATATCTTGGTGAGGGTTAAAGTCCGGATCCAAAATGATGACCGTGTCCGCCGTTGCGAGGTTGATTCCCACACCACCAGCGCGAGTGGAAAGCAGAAAAGCGAACAGAGGAGAGTCAGGCGCGTTGAATTGATCAATGCGTTTTTGCTTCTCCAACGAGCCAATTGTGCCATCAAGGCGTTGGTATGGCATGAGCATACCGTCCAGGAAGTCCTCGCAGATGTCCAGCATGTCCAAGAATTGGCTGAAGATCAGGACGCGATGGCCACGCTCCTTCAGCTTCGGGAGCAAGAGCTCAAGGAGCTGTAGCTTGGCGGATGCCTCGACCAAATTCCGATGGGAGACAGCTTGTACATCGGTACGCTCCTCGATTTCGCGACTGTATACGAACGGATGGCAAAGACACTTCCGGAGCTGCATCAAGATGTTGCTAAGGTTCGCGCGCTCCTGCTGCTTGAGATTCGAGGTGGTGAATAGTGCTTTCAGCAACTCCGGGTTCTTCGCAAGGATGTTCTTGTATAAGGTCTTTTGAAGTGTACTCATGGAGATCGGGACAATGATTTGACCCAATACGGGGAGGAAGGTGAGCACCTGAGCTTTCGTACGGCGGAGGATGAACGGACGGATCTGTTCGTGTAGCTCGCGAATGTTCTCAGACGTCATCTTGGCATACTTCTCTTCCAAATCCGCAGCCTTGATGGTGTCGTCCAAAAATTGCAACAGGTTGAACAGCTCTCTCGCATTGTTCTGTAGTGGAGTACCGGTAAGAAGCAGCCTGAACGGAGCTCTAACTGCGTTGAGAGCGCTATAAAGTTGGCTCTTATCGTTCTTCAAGCGCTGTCCCTCATCAATGATGAGACCGGCCCAGCTCGGGCTACGGAGGACCTTGCGGCAACTCTCGTCTGCGGCAGCTTCGTATGATGTGACGACAATGTGGGCACGCAGCTCCTTTGAGCCGTTGGGGAACAACTCGTACTTGTGGGCCATCTCGCGAGCTGCAGCGGATCCAAAGTAGGTAACGACGCGCAGTGAAGGAACCCACTGCTTTATCTCTCGTCGCCAATTGGCGCAGGTTGAGTTGGGAACCACGACTAGGAACGGAAAACAGTGATGTTCTTGCACCAGGGTAGCCATGAAACCAATGACTTGAATAGTCTTGCCGAGACCCATCTCGTCGGCAAGGATGCCGTTGCGCTGTACGTACCACTGGTAGTACAACCAGTTAAGACCCTCGATTTGGTACTTCATGAGCTCTCCACCGACGAGATTCTCCGGCTGTTTCTCACGCTCTAGTTTAGCAAAGGGTGTGCTACGAGCTTTCTCGATGCGCGCCTTTAGCGGGCCTTGCTTCGGATACTTGACGTATCGGCCTGCCACCCAGTCGTTGTAAGCGGTGACAAAGTCAAGCCAGCGATCGCCATCCTCGGGAGTTGGAACACGTTCCCAAACGGCATCTTCGTAGCCAAGGCCCTTATACTTGATGAGAGCCTTGTCGACCTCTTTGATACGAGCTTTGTCAACTTCTTCGTTATTGACATCGACGTAGCTGGTGTATTTGACGTCGAGGACGATGTCGATGCGAAGGAACTCTTCGGGAATCGCGTCCTCCGTTCTCATTTTTGGGCCATCCTCTCGCTTGAAGAAAGCTTTGCGCATGGCCGCTGCGGTCACACCCCAAGTCCATGCACCGGAGTGCCAGGATGCACGGAAGTAGGATTGTTCCTCCCACTTTACCAGGTACTGCTTCTCATCTTCGTTCAGCTCGTCGCATGGGGTGCCGGGTCGGTAGGTCTCTAGGTCTGATGGACGCCATGCGATGAGAGTAGAAACCTTCTTGTCCTGCGTATCTTCACAGTCCTTGCAAAGCCAGTGTTTGGAGTATTCGTGGAATCTCTCGTCTGCAGTCTCTTCCTCGTCACGAACTATGTCCATGGAGTAAGCAGTGAGCGGAGGAAGGTGGTGGTAGTGCCATGCTCGAGAGCACTTTGTGCAACGGAAGAGGACATTGTTGGCATTGTTGACCAGTTTTGGGTTCACATAAGAGATCGGATCTTGGCCGTCGTTGTCTTCGCGCTCCTTCTGCTCTTGCTGCGAAGTCTTGCGCTTGCGGAACGGCCGACATGAAGCGCCGTGTTGGTGGCAATCCTGGCACTTTGCAAGATCTGGAGCGGTATTGTCCTTCTTCTGGTACGTATTGACACAGCGACGGCACTGAAGAACAAAGCTCTCGTCGCCGATCTTCGTAACGAGATGCTCGCGTGTTGCCCGGTTCCCGAGACAGTTCTTGTGGTATGCAAGACAGCAACCTTGACAATAGACCAAGGGGGCAGTGTTCGGACCATCACCGCACGTTTCGCAACCTTCGACATGGCGTGAGCGGAACAAGTTAGTGCGGGGCAGTGTCTCGAACACTTCCTTGACGCTCACGATCTTAGGTGCGGTCTGTCGTGGTTCCGAGTCGGATCGGTAGATGTCGTTGACGTTAGCCTCCTGCATGTTGTTCTGAGCGCGAGTTGATCGCTCAGACTGCCGCACACCCATGCGAGGTAGCTTCTCAGGACGGCTGGGAGCACCACGTTTTCGCTTGCGGCCCTTGGAGACATCGGATGTCAGGATGTCCAGGTCGTCGGAATCTTGGTCCTCGTCGTCCTCATCCTCATCGTCGTACGTTTGAGCCGGCTTGCGAGCTCTGCCGGATCGGCGAGTGGGTTCGTGCGTGACGGCCTTCCGCTTACGCTTGCGAGCCTTGGGGGCATCGTCCGAATCTTCATCCTCGTCCTCGTCCTCATCCTCATCCTCGCTGGAGGTAAAGGTGATTGGATCTGGATCACTTCGCCGCGAGCGAGTGCGTGACCTGCTGCTGTCCGTTGCGCGGTTACCGAGTAACTTTAGTCGGGTCTGGCGGGGTTTGCTTGCAGCAAGCTCGTCGTCTGAGGAGAAGTCATATTTTGAGATATCGACCATACCCTCCTCCCTTGTCTGCTTGCGGTTTTTCCGCCCGCGGGTTCCGCGGGTTCCCATGTCTTGTCCTGCTGTGGCCAAGCTCGACGAATAGTCGGCGCTGCCTGCTTGCTGGAAGCTTTCGAGGGCTTTTGAGCCGTCTTCAATGGAGAGAAGATGGTCGAAAGAGATCTGAGGTTGTTGTATCAGTGAGGCAGTAAAGGAATGGTGGCTTAAGTAGGGAAGGACCATGAGTAGACGCTGGGCCGAGCTTTGTAGGAGATGTGCTAGAGATGACTGTTACGCGCAAGCTGCCAGAGCAACATAGCTCTTTCACTGCTCATAGGCCTGGCCAAAGCGCGTCTAATCGTGAACAAGACGTACCTCTTTTATCTGACCTTCGGCCAACTTCACCTGATAGGTGAGTTCTCCCTTCTTCGTAAACTCACGCAATATCTGCGCAACCGCTTCCTTTGGTTCACAGTATGTGTAGTCTTCGCGGTTGCGTACGGGCGGCACTCGGACGGCTACGGCGACGCGTCTCTTGGGCTTCAATGCCGATCCTCGCCGCATGTATCTGCTATCTCCTGCAGCAGAGCTGTCCTCTGAGAGGAACATGCCTGGCGACACAGAAGCCTGCTTGCGGAGCTTCGGGGGTGCTTTGGCCGAACTCTTTCCACTTTTGAAAGCGGCCATTAGCTCCGCTCCGTCGTCGTCGCTGCTCATGGTGCTGAAGCGATGTGAGCCCGTTTTCGAGTCGCAGCAGATTCGTAGCTACCCGGGGAGCTCAAGGAGCTTCGATCGAAGACTATCGCATGAATAATCGCATTGGAAGGACACTCCACCGCAAATCTGTGTTGGGCGATCCCGACGGATGCGGGATGTTTCCGTAAGCTTTCCAGAGAGTGTGTGAAGCGCAAAGTGTCCTGCGACGTTGTGATTTCAGAGCCAAAAGGTGAAGGATGCGGGCCACGGCATCGTTCGAAGACGCGAAACCACGAGGCGACGTGACGTGCCAAGGCACCAATCATCTAGCGCGAACCGTTCAATGGTGCCGTAAATCTGCAAAGCATCCTAGATCAGGTCGCTCGTGCGGTGGACTTCGCACTTCGCTTGATATGGTACGTAGAATATTTATTATTGATGTGGGCCTGTTCTGTCGTCTAGCAGGAGCTGCCTCCGCCGAGAGCGCAGCAGTTCTACTTTTTCGATGCTCCTTGAGTTTTCATCCTCACTTCTAGAGGAGTCCCCCGGCACGCTGTACATTGTTGATTCAGTTGTTGCTACACTCTGCTAACTACCGTTCTCCTGCATAGATCCGCTCCCTCCCGTCCCCCACGAGTCTCTTCCGATCGCATCCGCCCAGCATATCTGTTGCATTCACTCGACACAAGTCCATCACCGCGGCTATCGAACGAGGGAAACGGCAAAGCAGCTCTCGGTGGGAAGTTAGAGGATCAAACAAAACAACTAGGGAGTCAACTCGCGATTCGAATAGGAGACCTTCGTCCAGCGATAGTCGTCCTAGCACGAGGGGCTCTTACAGAGACCGCACCAGTCAGGAGCAGGGCACTGCACGGTTTGAGCGGCCCAGAAGAGACGAAGGTTTTAGGGGAGGAACAAGATCTTCAAGGGACGATCGATCCAGTGGGGAGACACGACCTGAGCGGGTCGAAGGGTTTAGGAGGGAGGGACGGCCCGGAAGAGAGGATAGATTCAGACGGGAAGAAAATCCTAGAAGGGACGGAGAACCTGGAAGAGGAGGACGACGTGAAAGCG
The DNA here is from genome assembly GCA_010015825.1 of Lophiotrema nucula. Classification (NCBI taxonomy): domain Eukaryota; kingdom Fungi; phylum Ascomycota; class Dothideomycetes; order Pleosporales; family Lophiotremataceae; genus Lophiotrema; species Lophiotrema nucula. The sequence goes on along the minus strand of ML977321.1, from coordinate 481,461 downwards.
ACGAGGGATTCCAAAGAAACAAACCACAGCCCAGGCCTGGTGGGAGAGCAGAAGCTAGAAGAGATGCGGAATTCAGGCGATCTATGCAGCCTAGAAGGGTGGAAGAGCCGCCAAGGGTCGAACGTCCGGTAAATGCTGCGTGGGAGGAGAAAGCTGGCCAAGAGCAGCGCTCAACACCAGAAGAGCGACCCAGACGGTTCGATCGGGACCCGAAAGGTACCGATATAGGTGCTGTCGACAACTCTCGAGCAAGAGGTAATGACGTCGCAAAGTCAAAAGAGGCTGTCCCGGACCTTCTACCTTACACTACTGCCGCGTCCGAGTTTCTGTATGGACATTCGGTCGTCTTGGCCGCTCTCAAGGCCAATCGTCGGAAACTGTACAAACTATACATCCACGACCGCGGTCAGAACCATGAAGGAGGAGCTACCGTTGCTACTAGAGCCAGAATGCTAGGACTGAGCACGCGGAATGTGGGTGACGAATGGTTGCGGATTCTGGACAGGGCCAGCAGTGGCAGACCGCATAACGTAGGTGAAGAAGCAATTTCTGGAGTTTCTAGTTTCTGGTTTCTAATAGCACCAGGGTTTCATTCTAGAAGCGTCACCTCTTCCACGGCCGCCCATTACGCAACTGGGGCCTTCGCACATGGAGAAACGATTTTTCACCGTCAAGCTGGACAAGCAGAGCAAGGAAGATGCTCTGGTGAATGGAGACCAAGAGCAATACCCATACAACTCAGATGGATGGAGACATCCACTAGTACTCTATGCTGACGGGGTGCTCGACGAGGGAAACCTCGGTGCTATCGCTCGTTCAGCCTACTTCCTAGGCGTAGACGCGATTGTAACACCTATTCGACAGAGCGCTCCGTGGAGCCACATTGCGCTCAAAGCCTCCGCTGGTGCTGCCGAAGCTATACCGATTTTCGCTGTTAATCAAGCAGCCGACTTTCTGGCGAAGAGCGCTCGAGAGGGCTGGAAGATATATGCAAGCGATGCGATAGCGCCTCAGAAATCAACACCAGGCTCCTCGACCAGCTCTACATCAGAGACGAATATTGTCTACGCGCACGCCAAGAGTTCGAAACCCGTCCTCGATCACCACCCTGTTGCAAGTCACCCTACCATTCTGATGATGGGCGCAGAGGGTAGCGGTCTTCGCAATACCTTGCTCAATCAAGCACACTACAAGATCGGCATCCGAGCTGGCCGCAATGTTGCTGCGGCGGGCGTTGATAGTCTGAACGTCAGTGTTGCGGCCTCGCTGCTTTGCTTCGAGGTCTTGAAGAAGCCGGTGGTGAAGGAGAAGTCTGCGGATCAGCTCTTCTAGGTCTTCTTCCTGAAAGCTTGTTCTGTGTTCTGTATTTTGCTTTGTAGATTATGTATGATATGTGTAGCTGCGCATTTCTAGGCTGACAGAATAAAATATAGCTTTCGTGAACACAACTATTTTGTTGCCGAAACGGCGGATGCCCTGGCCATTGTGAAGGGTTGCTGCGCTACGTAAGCCGCAAACTATATCTCTAGGAAGCACAACAGCGTACTATACAACAGCCTATTCGCTCTTCAACGCCTTAAATGTGAGGCGAGCGGGCTAACGGTGCACACGATACGTCGTGTTGCCGGTTTAAGGCAAGATATCCACTTCTTGCGACGCAAACGTGGAACTAAGCGATTGCTCATCCAATTGGCTACGTATTTGCGCTAGATGTCATCCAGTCAAGTCTTGTGTCATGTGAGTTGCTCGGGCGTTAGTTTGGCACCCGGATGGGGTCCGTGTGGCAACCGCCACCGTCGGTACTGGATGGGGCAGTCCCAAACAGCCATGGGACTCTTAGGGCCCCGAGGGACTCTGCTGGAGGGTGCTAGATGAGGCTCAGCGCACACAACATTATCATTGGGCAATCAGGGTAGATAGCGTAAGACGAACCCCGACTGGCCTGCAGATTTCTCCGGATGTAGCCTAGTATCTTGAGCTATGCTTATATCCGTCTGTTTGGGAGCCAATCTCACACAGATGCCACTTGCCAATACTGCTACTACGAGGCTTGGACGCACGTCAGCATGCAGGTCATCCCTAGCACGCCTTGGGGAAGCTGACCGGAATTTTGTATCCACTTTTCGATTGGATCACAGTAGCTCTATTCGCGAACTAGATCTTATCGGGCCTAGATCATGCTCGTGACTGCGGCGATGCAAAGGGTGAGGGAGGACGACTTGAGACATTCCACGCTAAGGCCAAATGAGGTACATATCATGCCTGTCAGCGAGATTGAGGGGTTGTGCGTTCCAAGGTTGACGAGCTTGGAACTACTATCACGTCGCAAATGTTTGTGTAGCTCGCAATACTAAGCTTTCATTATACAGTAGACTGTCGATGAGCCAGGAGGTTCGAGCTACGGCTGTGAGGACTGGTAATAGACAAGGGCTATGTCGGCATTACGACCATCTGAGGCACTTAGAACCCCAGAAAGCATACAGACATGTATTCAGCTCACACGATACCGGATTGATTGCATGCAAGTGGACCTTCGTACAGTCCTGTTTTCTACCAGGTCAACTTTCCAGACCCTATGGGGATTCCTAAGGATTTAATAACTCTAGTAGACTATACAACTCGAACATATCGGCTATAATTACCGTAAAACTGATCGAATGAGACTAAACAAGTACTTCACTACTTGTACATAGTTATATGAAGTTATAGATGATGCCAGGCAAGAATGTGAGTACCTTGTCGCACAGACCTTAGAAATGCCCGTAACTACTTCATTCACCAGTCACAATGTCCTAAACCAAGCCAGGAAATTTATTGGATATCAAGCGAAGCTCCTACGCCACAATCAGGACCAACAGAGGTATCCGCAACCTATCTCTGTGTGCCGCAAAACAATTTAACTTTACGAGATTGCCCTTGGTGCCAAGTTTGCGACCATAAATGAGAAACAAAAGGTCGGCGTGGCTCTGGAATTTTTCCTTACAGCCTCCTACTTCATGAGCTCTCAGTACAGACCATTACCGTAATGGTCATGTTTTACAATACAATGTTCCTGAACGTTCTTCGGTATGGCTCTCGACATGCGTCGAAGCGAGTCCGAAATGGGGAAGTTGGACAAGCGGAAGGAGATTCCTAGATTGAAACATCGCCCGATCGGTAGAAAATGAGATGCTTTGAGGTAGTCTTACTGCGACTCTGCAGGTGTAGATGTAAGTGTCATTTCTGACTCTTCTTCTTCCAAGGGGAGCTTGCAAGCTCGACCTTTCTCGCTCCTATAGTGCCGGTTGAGCACATCTGCCCTGTTGAATACTCGTCCACATCCCCACTTCGCACCATTCTGGAGCTGACCACCACAAGTAAATTCTTTCGGACCAGAATGCAAAGTACTCTCGTGACGAGTTCTATCGCCCTGTCGTGCAAAGGTTTTGCCACAGATGGAACATACGAAGCTCTTCTCGTTCGGTGCATCGTGGGTTCGCATGTGGATCTTGAGATTGTGCTTGCGAGTGAACTTTGCATCACATTGTGTGCAGTCAAAGGACACCTTCTCTGGTGGCAGTTCTGGGAAGTCTGCTTCATCTTCAAAGTCCAGCGCTTCATGGAAGTCCCTCTCGTGCTTCTGAAGCTCCTTCAGAGTTGTACAACCCAGCAGGGCCATATGGCATCCCGGAAACGAACAGAAGTAGGAACGCTCATGTTTCTGGACGTGCTCGTCCCGTAGCTGACACGTAGCAAAACCATTGTAGAACCGGTTGCAATTAAGGCGTGGGCACTTGTAGACATCTGATCCGTATGCTACCTCATGCTTTCTCCAATCTTCATCTTCTGAACGCAATATTTCGATCAAACGTCGGATACGACTAACAGAGTCACCGAGACGAAGGACTCGTTCATTGGGTGACAGTAATCCGGAGGGCGCGTGAAGAAGCTTCCGAGCCATATGCACTGCGCACGCAATTTTTTCAAAATTCCGTTCGTCTTTGAGCGCTTTAAGTCGAACCAAGATTGATTTGGGAGTTGGTGTTATGGACCTCAAATCATCCCAATGCATGTCAATGAAAACGCCTAAGGTTTCGGCCAAGTCTTGTACTTCTTTCGCGGTTTTCGGTGTAGACAGAGCTTTTTCAAGGTGGCGAGACCAATACGCATATGCGTAATCGACGAAGCCGTAGTAACCGATATAATCTACGAAGCCATAGTAACCGATATCCGGCTCGAACTTTGACTCGAAGCTTGGAAAGGTAAGGTAACCAGCACAGAGCGATGTCAGAGCAAGTTCCTCGGCAGCGGTATCAACACTCTTTGTATCCGTTAAGTACCTGCTAGTATCAGCATATGCCCCAGATGAAAGGGTGTTTTTCGTACCTTTTTGCACTGTAATGTACAAGCTTTACTGTATCGTCGGCCTGAACTTCCACCAAAGACCCAAACATGTCCTTGGGGTCGAATACAATACGTTTGCGCTTCCAGTCCACCGTCTGCTCTTCTAAGTCGATTGATACAGCGCACTGAATCTCTCTCCACTTCAGCGGTCGCCTTGAGCATACAAACCAACCCAACAACTTTACGGTGTCTTTTCTGGTAGAGATTCTTCGCATTATACGTCCGTACCTTTCGAAGTGTCTGTTAGTCTAAAAGTTCAGCAGGTAGCGCAATTCCGCCTTACAGTTCATTCAGTCTCGTAGGTCCCTTTGGAAAGGAACCCGGTATGAGTTCTTCTTCAAGCTGTCCAAGCGAAGACTGCTCGTAAAGGTATGCACTCATGAGTTTTGCGAACAGAAACATGCCTGCCACCGTCAGCGAAGAAAAATCGGAGATTTCTAACCTATCTACCGTCTGCTCTTTCGGTGACAACATCTTCAACGTATTGTAGGCGTTCATCAGACAGATCGAATCTACTCTGAATTTTCAAGCTCCACACTCGAGCGAACGATCTTATATCGTGCTTGACGTCGTTCGTAGTTATCTTCAAAGCAACCATAGTTGAGAAGTCTTTGCGAGCAGCACTGTCATCTTGACTAATGAACATGCAACGCAATGAGTCGGCCTCATCTATAGGGAGAGCTTCCCAAACTGACACCAAGAACGATACAAGGTCCTTTCTTTCCTCCTTTTCGCACTCATCAACACCATCGATGATAATGTAGAGCTTCTCGCAATTTTTGGTTGCAGTATCAAGAATCTCTTTTGCTAGTACTGGGGAGGACAATGTGGTCTGACCGCTTCGGGATGCAATCTCATAGAAGTATGACAAGAGTGAGTCGTCTTGTTGCATTAGTTGAGTCAATAAACCTCGCGCCACAGAGATGAACGTGTCCCGAGTATTGTCTTGATCTCTGCAGTAGAAGAAGACTACAGCGATATCATGTTTTGTTTGCTTCAACTTGATTGCTTCTTCTATGACGAGAGATGCTAAGATAGTCTTGCCTGGAGGACTGTTCAGTTTCAAGTGCTCGAACGTGGAGTGGAATCTTACCGGCGCCTGGAATGCCATTCAACCACAACAGCTGATTCGCACAGAAGTCAGGATCAAACCAGCTGTGGAAACGATCTTTCTTCAAAAGCCAGTCGCCGGTCCCAGGATATTGTCGCCGGATCTTTTCGCAGCTTTCTTGGTCGACATCATATTTAGCTGCAGAAAGCCATTGATAAACGAATTCGCGTCGTCTCCGGTTCTCAGCTACTTCTGCCTTTTGCATTGAAGCTTGTGCTTCATCCTATCGTGCGAGAATTAAGTTAGCGCGAGTCTGTTCCAGAAGGAGACAAGGAAGTGCCGTGTACAAAAGATACAAGCGCCTTGCATAAATCGATCGCTCAGGCTGGGTCTAGCCCTAAATATGACAATCATTAGAGTTAGCACTCGTTTTTATACGTACCCGCATTCTTAGTATTGCAGAGTATTGCAACAACCCAGCTTGCGATTCTATCAGACTCCTGTGCTCCCGCAGGTTGTGAAGGATCGCCTCGAACTCTGTATTGAAAGTTTTCCATAGTGCATGAAACAGCTTCGCCCACACTGATCGAATTAGCGGGGTACTCAAGAACACGCAGTATATATAGAATTACTCTTCTTCTTGAAGTAGCTCATCGCCTTGTAGTGAAAGCTTAGTATGTCTTCGTACATCATGACTAACACACGCGCCATCTGAGGTTCGTTCCGAAACAGAACTTCATATTGGCTCAGCAGGGGAAGATGCTAGAGGCAGAACCATCAGTAAACACCGTGCATAGTCAATATATTGTGACCCACCTCGCCTATTCTTTGATATGCTTCCATTAGTGTGTTAAACGCTTCAGCAAATGTGCAAGCGACCTGCATACATCAGATACATGTTGCGCTCGAAACTCGGAACTTGGAATGATATTAATTGCTCAAGATGAACGTGGAGTCAAAGAAACGTCTCAATAGCGATTAGATGAGAGTGGGTTCTTATACCTGAAGAAGGAACTTCATAGGACCCTATAGACCATGAGACGTCGCTTTCAAGGGCTGCGGATACAGATATACTTACCCAGACAAACGCTAGGATCTCCGACGTATTCACGAAAACTTGAACGACTTTTTCATACTCTTTCATACCTTCGAGAAAGACGTTCAGCCTTCCCATTGCCTGGAGCCGCTTTTCCGACTCTTGCTGATCTTGAATAGCCTTGATAGAAACTTGGAGATCCTCAATTGTTGCCACTTGAAATTGGCGTCTTTCTTTGTCTGTCAGACTAGCTTTGTGCTTGTCTAGCACATGCTGGAACCATGCCGCTTGTGTCCGGGTCGGGGTCGAAACCCCAATGGAGGGCGTTGGTGGATTCATGGGCCCGCTAAGATGTTCGAACAAAACCAGACCGCTATGGGCAACGCATGATTCAGATCGAGTAAAGAGCCGGTAACGGTTCCAATATCGGATTCGGGAGAGAGGGAGCCTAGGAGCAGGCTGTCACATAAATGGGTCCGTGCTGATTGCGCCTCAATCTGCGCCTCGTTGAACGCACAGCCTCGGAGTTCCCAAAGTTCAAGCTTCTCCCTTCTCTCCCACAATCATGAGATCCGATATTAGTATCGAAGCCAGCACGCAACTTGATGACTCTCAAATTTCCATGTCAATGTGTCATTTGCATTCTCCTCATACTCGACATTCACCGAGATAGAGAGATTTGAAGGGTTGTCACGCTCACTACCCTCCTCTAGCGTAGTCCTCATACGCATGGCGGCTCAAACTCAAGTACAAAATGAATTTGCCATGGGAGGGGCAAAGAGATGTTTTCAACCCACCGGTCGAGACCCGAAACGAGCGTGTTCGCCAATCGAACATGAGATGATGGGTATGTGCGCAGCTCCTTTTTGATCTCTAATAAGCCATCGAGAGTACCAAACCCCGGTATTCATCCTACAACCTTCTCGCATTTACAGGAACTGTTCTACGATGCTGTTCACTAGCTTTTGAGAGCTGGGTTGTTGCAGCAGAATCGCGAGAGGCTACAATTATGCTGTTTCCCTTCAGTTCGATAGAGAGACCACAGTTCAACCAGCTGAGCTGACCTCTTCATTCTTTTTCTTGTTGCATCAGACTAGTGAATAGCTTGCAAGATCTCCAACGCAGGAACTGACTTAAATGAACGGTAGATTCTCCAATTCTAGAGACAGAAGCGTCTGAGACTGCACTAGATACTTCCTCTTGTCACGTCGGACAGAGCACTGTAATGCTTTGCTTTGGAGCGGTAACAAACCTCATGAATGAGACCTCGGTCATTCACTTACCTGTGTCAGATCTGCGATGTCCTTGTGCAGTTGCACCATGATCCGCTTGGTTGCATGACACAGCATGCAGCACAGATCATTGATGGAAGGAGTTACGTACCTCTATGTCTTGTCTTTTCGGAAGGCACGGGCTGGATACAATTGCTTAGAGGTGACAGGTTTGGCTGTATGACCTCGAAGACTGCTCGGAATCTGAGACGTCTGCTCTCCCTTCCATGCGTTGAGACCGAAATTCGTATCTCACTCGGTGTAATGGAGAAGGCTCGATCCGCGTGGAGAACTTCTGGTTCTACTGCCACTCTTCGGTTTGATATGAACGTCTACGGACATGGCCATGCTTCCCAAGCAGTTGCGCGAATGCTCAGCTCCGTGCGAGTATTCTTACAATCCCCAGATGTTGATCCGCGCTCGGCACTGTACGAAAATCCGCAGTATCTCAAATTGCCTGACCTACCAAGTACTGTTATCAAGTCGCCGACCGAGTTCACTGGAAGGGGTGCACTTGCGGCACTTTCAACAGAGACAACAAGATCTGAAGTAGAGGCATTATTCGATCAACTTCAGCAGTCAAGCTTTCTCAGACAGATAAGCGCAGATAAACGCGTAACAACACCGCTAAAAGAGTATCAGAAAGAGGCAGTCGATTTCATGACGCGCAGAGAGACGGGAGATCTTCCTCCGTCATTAAGCCTTTGGCAAGTTCACACTACGCATGGTGGTCTTTCCTGTTATCAGCATGTCATAACAGGCGCAAAAAGCTCTCGTGTTGAAGACGTGTTAGGTGGTGTCTTGGCCGACGACATGGGCCTCGGGAAAACACTTTCAACCCTAGCTGTGATTGTGGGTTCACTTGATCGGGCGCTCCAGTTCGCTGTTTCAGGAACCGACAAACCCACGACGCAATGGCAGAGCATGGTACCTTCCAAAGCTACTTTGGTTGTCGTACCTTCTGCTCTTCTGCTTGACATTTGGACGGAAGAGATCGTGAGGCACATAATGCCCGGCACATTAAGGTTCTATCGGTATCACGGCTCGAGGCGACACATAAGCCTACAGGATCTCTTGCAATATGACGTCTTATTAACGACCTATGCTACCGTTGCCGCGGAATTTTGTCGAGGACAAAGTATGCTAAATCATATCGAATGGTTCCGAGTTGTGCTCGATGAAGCTCACGTTATTCGAAACCCATCAACAAAGCAGTTTCGAGCCATTAGCTCATTAGCTGCACATCTGCGATGGTGCTTGACAGGAACGCCTATTCAAAATGGTGTGGAAGACCTCGGAGCGATTGTCAAATTTTTAAGAGTTCCGCTACTCTTGGAGACTCCTACCTTCCGAAAGCAGATCACTGCAGCAATTCAAAGCAACAGTCCAGGTCGTTTCGCAAAGCTACGAAGACTTTTGGAAGCTCTGTGTCTGAGGCGCTCGAAGTTGCTACTCAATTTGCCGGACCCTATTACAGTTACGCACAAAATTCATTTTTCCGGCCCGGAAAGGCAAATGTACAATGACTACGGCGATAGCTGCAAGCGAGCTACGAACGAGGCCATTACGGACCACAGCCTTAGAAAAGCAAACCAAATCATCATCGAAACGATCCTCCGCATGCGCTTGTTTTGTAACCAAGGGTCCGCAGCGTTGGCAGGAAATTGGAACTCCTTCGGTCTCCCTTCAGACCCGCAAGAAGCGCTTAGCTACCTCCAAACGAGCGGGAAAGATGCTGCATGTGCTCAGTGCGATTCGGAGATTATATCAATGTACCAGACTGGTGACCGGAGCTCTGGTGTTTTGACAAGCTGCCAACATCTACTGTGCGGAGAATGTCGACCAAATTACGAGGCTGATCTTGAGGATTCCGTCGAAGATGAGAGAGCGCAATGTCCGATTTGTGGCCAAAGAGGGGAGAAAAGCACATTCATTCTAGAGCCCGCAAAGACGTCGGAATCACCAGTCCCTGCTGCTCCAACATGCTCGACCAAACTGTTGGCGCTTCTTCATCACGTTCAGAAGCAGGGAGCAGCAGATAAATGGTATGGTATTCCACCCCTAGTCGTTTATAGTCACTGATCTTGATCCTAGTGTTATATTCTCATTTTGGAAGAAGACCTTAGACGCAATCGCAGACATCTTCACAGCAAGCGGTATTCCTTTTCACCGCATTCATGGTAGCCTCTCGGCGAGAAGAAGAGCTGATGTGCTCGCTGACTTCGAGATCAATCCTTATATCAAGGTGTTGCTCATCACTTTCGGTACCGGAGCAGTTGGGTAGGCACACCGGATACAATAATGTCTCTCGTACAAGTCCTAACGGAAGATTAACGCAGGATCAACAAGCTCGTAGTCGCAAATCATATTCACATTGTTGAACCGCAATGGAACCCATCCGTGGAGAGTCAAGCGATCGGTAGAATTCTTCGTCTGGGACAGGAGAAGTCTGTGACGATTGTGCGATATATCATGAAGGGTACGGTCGAAGAGACTGTCCAGTCGAGCCAGCTCCGCAAACTGCAGCTCGCGCGAGGCGGCTTCATCGGCAAAGACGACGAACACACTTCACAGAGGATCCAGGAAATCATGGTGAGTCACATTCGACCTTTGTAACATCGTCAGGCTGAGGAGTTCTTGAGTCGCTTCTCTGCCCGTCTGCCAGAACGTAGAAGCAATACATGCTAGCACCCAGAAGACGAATATCGAATATTCCAGCCAATCCTGTCGTGGAGGCAGCGACTGCCAACCGATATTGCGTGGCTGCCGCACGCCTGCAAGTCTTGCAGCTTACATCCCTCGCATATTACCCCACCATCGCAACCAATGTCCCTCAAGATAGCGTGCAGCGAGTCATCGCCCTGCTCTTCTCTGACCGCGGACTCACAGTCCAATCCTGATCTCGCATCGGAAGGACTTTGCTGACGGGCGTTGAAAGCTGATGATCATGTGGTGCGGTTGTGCGGCTCGTAAGGTGGGATCGCGATAGCAAAAGGAAGCATACCTGCCTAGCCTAGCTGGGCGACGGTACTTATCTGCCGCGTCCGTTTTCTCATGATCTAAAGCTCTGCGCAAGTCTTGGTTTCCTTCCTTCACTCTGAGCAATCTTTCTTTGATATCGTGGCTACTGTACTTGAGGCTCATGCACCTTCAACTGAGGACGCGTCTCATTGGAAGCGAGACAGCTGCGAGATGAGACCGTTACAGCCACACATTTCATATTCGCCAACGGCGAGGCATGCACGAAATCCAGATAGCGATTGGATGCTTCAGCTTGGACCATGGGTTCGGTAGAGTGAAGAGCGACTGGCCAGAAGCTTCAAAACTTGCACTTTACTCTTGTTCAAGCTTTATTGTAATGCCTGATTGCATTTATCGTTTGTCTTTTGTTCATACCCTTTTCTCAAGGGAGGAAATAGGGCGTATGTGTCAGCGGGGTTATGCCTCCGAGGAGGACGCTGTAGCACTGTGGCCTTGCGGCACGCGGAGATGAGCGCTTCGAGAGATGACTGATTCCATGTAGTCGCAACAACTTCGGGTCTTGAATTGTTCGAGCTTGACTACTCTGCAATGTACGATCATGATGTTGAAGCAATTCAGAGGCGAATATCACCGCGCAACGCGCGCTATCGTGTGGGTTCCCCGAGGCTGCAGATAGCGGTGAATGGGTCCCGCGCCTGAAAAGTGGGACCGCCCATGCACCCCTCGTCATGGCACATCCTTCCTAGATGGGCGCTAGGCGTGCAAGCATTCGAAATCGCCCACCCTCGCCGTGAAATCCCATGTCGCCCGTCTGTATCTCATACACCTCCACAGACCGCGTGCAGACACGGGCTCGCTAACAACTTCATTTGCCATTCGCCGTTTCCTCCTGGCAAGGCGCTAGAATTTTGCCAAATCGCCCTAATATCACGGCCGGGCCTGATCCTCAACACCTCTCATCGTTCACCTCTTACTCCAAATAACCCCGCCACTTCTGACAGCGTCTCGATCGAGGGAGCCATATATCTTTCCCGCGAGGAGTAGATCACATTTTGATTCACCATGACGCGTCGAATGGTGTACGGCTTTGGCCTGTGGCTGACACTGGCCTGTATGTTTTGAAGACAATGTTGCCCAAAGCGGAGCAAATACTGAACTCCGCAGGCACCGCCATGACGATAGCGAGTATCATCGAGCCTCGATGGCTCAGCTACAGCCCGGTAGGCTTGCCCAAATCTCACTCCCTTCGAGCTCGAACGTTGAAGTTGGCGCTTCTGTTCTCAACCCTGGCTGACAGCTCCTTGACAGAATGGCGAGCGCAAAGCTTCCATGGGCCTCCACCGCTACTGCCGGAGCTCGACCAACAAATGCGATCATTTCCCAGAGCAAAAGCTCGGTGACTGCGACGGCGATAAATGGAGTTTCTGCAGCATGTGGAGGACCGTCGGCTTCTTCATCTCCTTCTCCGTGGTCATCGAGCTGCTCACGGTTGTCTCGTTCATTGTTATAATATCCGGCGGAGTACAACGTCGCAGCACAGGCTGGAAGGTCATCACGCCGATACTGGCCTTTGGCGGCATCGTGCAGTGCGCTGGAATGGCTATTGTGGTATGTTGCCTCGCAGGATGCGGCATTTTTGACCTTCCTGATGCGGAGGCGAGCTGTTGCTGCTAGCTTGGAAGGATTGTTGAAGCTAATGGGACGCAGGCCTTCCTCTACGACCACGACGAGCGCTTCATCGAAGGATGGCACCTCGATCTCTCGTGGACGCTCGTCACTATTTCGTGGACCGTCCTCGTCCTGACCAGCGCTGGCATCGTTGCGAGCGCATTGTACCTCCCAACCGAGGGTGGCTACGAGCTGATACCGAATGCCCAACAATTCGAAGTTGAGGAAGACGAACAGTACGCTGACTGATTACGACTATAAGATTGTTGCCTTACATCGCCTAGGTTGAACTCACGCATCGGCGCCTGGAATGACGGATACCAACGCGACTAAACGAATGCAACTCGGATGATACAGATGAAGTAATGAAGCGAGCAGGTGTTCCTCCGCTTGGAAGCTTTAGCGCTCCAGCTAGTTTGCTTTGGCGCCGGTAGTTTTGCTTTCTGTTCTCTATAGGCTCTAGCATCTCTGTTGCATGTTTCACATTTCTATTGCGGCATCGATATCTCATCTCTATTTATATGATACCCCTCTACTACCCGGTGGTTGGGCTTCGTCCTCGTTTTATCAAGCAACAGAGCGTTGAGTACATCATCTTTGAAATGCAATATGTTTGGCACCTATCACTCTACTCTCTCTTGTGCTTCATGTCTTCAGTGGTCAACTTGCAGCAGCCTACAAGCATTATTTCGCGATTCTTGATTTGCAACATCGCTCAACCTTTTCATCGGAGGATCGAGACGCGTCATACTGTTCCGCTCTCTGCTTCTTCCTTCGCCGTGAGGTGACGTCTGGAAGGCTCGAGCACGTGAGACTTGCCTTTCACTCTTTTGCTGACTTGAAGTTAGGATCGTGCTTGGCAACGTCATCACCAAAATCGTCGCTCAGATCGCGTAGCATCCCCTTGCTCACGGAGTAAGAGCACAAATACGATATCTGGATTGGTACAGGAGCTCTGTTGATATGTGAAAAGATTTGCTCTTCACACGGTGCTTGGTGGTTGAAGTGCCCCTAAAGACTGACCCTGAGGCAGCATCTGTACCCCCACTCCGCATTTGATAACTCTGAGCAGGTTGATATTGTGGGTATAGTCGCTGCACAAGACAAAAACCTCTCCGTGAGAGCTTGTCGTCACCGTCACCGTCACCGTCACCGCACCCCTAAGTGAGCCACAGCGCCGGGATAGTGCCAAGAACGGTGACCGCGCAAATCTACTCCACCCGCTTACCAGTTCTCAAGACTCCAGACTCACGGCCGCGCCTTTCTTTTCCAAACATACACCCACACCACAGCTACCGTAACTCCGACCACCTTACCACAACTGCCTTTCTTCCATATCGCCATACAAGCCATTGGGTCTGAGCTACGATCACAAGATGTCGAACGGAAGCGACCAAACCTCTAGACAAGGCCGCACGCCTACGATGGGACGTAGCGACGGGCCCGGTCCCTCCGGCAGGTCTTCAACGGCTACAGACCAAGTCCCCACACTCAACACAGCCTTCGACTTCCGCAGCGCTGCTACGGACACTGCTACTTCTAGTCCTTCGCCTAGCCTGCCGGTGTCCACTTTGGCGTCCGTTTCGAAATCGGGCACTGGGAATACCACCTCCACAGATGGCGCGAGCTCTGAGAAGAGTGATGCTCAGGACAGCGCGACATCCCAAACGAAGTCATCGCCAGAAGAAGACCCTGCTACTCATACTGAGGCTAGGAACGCAACCATCAGAGAGTTATCTAAACACTTCAAAACTTTCAACGACGAACTAGCCAAGCCGAATCCGTATGATCGTTGGTTCTTGGATGAAGAAAAAATCAATGACTTATCCAAGAGATATGAGCAGACTCTCTGGGAAGAAGCAGACGGCAACTTCAGAAAGTATGTCTCAGACTTCAACGTGCTAAGTTTTGCCTTCGGAGGCTTCAAGAATGAGCCCAGTGCCGACAAGACCCGCCATCATTGGTGTTCTTGGCTTCATAAGAAGTTCGACATGCCGAGACCAGCGCCTTTAAAGCCTGTCAAGTCAATGCGTAAGAGAGTTCCACGGGGCACGGGGGTTCCTTCCCAAGCTAGCCAAGCTCTTTTGTTCTCGCCTTCGTCTTCTTCCTTGTCGAATATCGGCGCCTCGTCTCAAGCGCAGCCGTCTCAATCAAATGCTCTGGCTGGTATTGGATTTCCAGGATCCCAAAACGGTTTCAGCGTTCCCATATCCTCACCCCCGTCATCTGAGGTGACGGGCGACAGCGTCATGGATGTAAAGACATCGTTCCGCAGCCTGCTGTTGATGTTACTCATCCAGCTGGATGAGAAAATGAGGAGCCATCCAGAATTCAAACCCTGGATTATCTCTGACGTCCCAGGGAGGCTGGGTCAGGTTGTGGAGTACGAATTGAACGAAACCAAGGACGCCTGGAAGGGCGATGTTCTGGAGCTCAAAAACCTCTTCCAAGGCAAAGTCGACTACCACAAAGATTTGCTGGAGGGTTGGAACGAAGTACAGTGTCGCGCTTGGTGCAGCAAGTTTCACGTTAACTATCCCAAATGTGACTTTCCCGTACCATCGCCGACCAATACTCTCGATAGTCTGATCAAGAACAAAACTCCGGAGGAAAAGCCACCAGCATCTCCACCAGTTGGAGCTGAACACGCACGTGGCCTCTCGAGCGCTACAGATCAGCTGAATGGAGTGCCTTCACAGGCGTCTAAAGATGACGCCAAAGCTCCAACACTACAGTCCAAGAACACAACCTCACAGGATCCAGGTGCCGCGGGAGCGTCTCTCATGCCGACGTCTTCTCCACGCTCTGCTGTTCAGCCTGGTCCTACATCCCAGCCGACCACAATCGCGAGCAGAACTTTGGCTCAGCCTTCGCAATCTGTTTCTGCTCCGACATTTAATCCTCAGACTACATCCGCCGAATCGATACCACCAATATCAGACGCCCTCTCTGCGAGCCTTAAGCAATTTGCTCTTCCCGAATTCAAACCTTCCTCACTTCAACAGATTGAGGCTAAGAGCGGCCCGGCAAGCAATCCTTCTACTCCGATCGTCTCGAACGCAACAGCTTCGAAGGAGTCTGTCCATGAAGATACAGCTTCACTGCCCATGCCCGACCGTCCAGCTCACTCAGAGCGAGTGGACTCCACATCATTGCCAGCTTCCCAGAGTTCACCCAAGAACAATGCTCTCGAGGAGCTTTTATCAGGTCAACTTCGCATTCCTGCTCATGTTCTCAGTATCGAAGGAGGCAAAGTATTGGTGCAGATCAGTCTCGACGACGTAGAGCTCTTGAAGAACATCAGGAACCACGAAGAAATGGTTCACAACATCCAATCAGGCGGAGACCCCGCGCTTGCAGCAACTTTGGACCGTATGAGGGCCACGCAATATAGTCTTGCAAATGTGGAAGACCTTCATCGAGACGAGCGGGAGCTCATCGAATGCCTGAATAATTTGTTCGAGAAGCGAGCTGCGGCATCTCGCGAGGAAGTGCCTCTAGGAGGTGAGGCACTCGTAGGAGAATTCGCACAACAGGAGCCTCCTTCTCAGCAGGTCTCTACTACAGTCGCCGAGAATGTCCAAGGCATTATTGCAACTAGGAAGACTGTCGTTGGAGAAACGAACCGAGGGTACACACTACATGCGGAAGAACCCGTTACGCACATCGACGTTCCTGAAGAGAAGACACTCGAAGAGAAGCCTGCCGCAGAGAAGACTGAGCCGGGTCGATCTCGCGATGAAACCGTCGTGAGACTCAAGAACGGCAAATTGCACCTCTCTAGCAAGGTCAAGTTGACGATGGAGAACCAGTCGCTTGTTATTGATGCCATTTGTGCTTACCTCCAGCGTTCGTCCTCAACACTCAACGATGTCAAGCAGACTGCAATCTACCTCTCGGGACTGCTATTCTTCAAACAAAAGCTGGAATATGAGTGGAGAAAGAAGGAGGCTCTGCCATCGGAGCTTTTGGAAGCGGCCGAGGCTATTGCTAGGGATATTCCTGATATTCTTCAGGATGGTGGATGGAAAAACCAGCGCGAATTGAATCAAGTGGTAAATGCCATTGATCTTTGCTATAAAGTCATCACCTCTTACTTAGGGGATCCTGCACCAAAGGACTGTACTGGTGTCAAAGCTATCACGCAGCTCCTAAGTGGCCTCTGGACAGGGAAGGAGAAAAACGCCTTAGATCGTCTGAACTCAGCAGCCAAGGATCTCAACGAAACCCCTCCTGGGCACTCCAAAGACGACTCTCGAAAGAAGGCAGTTGAATTACGGAAAGAATATTTCGATTATCTCAACAAATTGCTGCCCAAGATTCAGGGTTGGAAGAACTGTTTGAAGAGCTACCTCGACAACCTCCACACCCTCTCCGAGTATATGAACTCGGGATCGTTGCGAGAACTTCTCAACGAAGAGTTCCGACGTTTGGACGACGATTTTGGCAAGATCAAGATATTCTTCGAGGACAAGGATGTTCATGTAAGTCGCTGTTACATTTAAGTGACGTTTCAACAACTAACGTCGCATAGGTATATGATGACATCACTTTCGTCTTCCCGGAGCATGCTCGCGAAGAGATGGATTCGGCGCTTGATGAAGATGGCGAGCTATGAGCTGGGACTATGCGGCTCCGCTGCGCGCATACCAACTCTAGCATTGTGAGTATTCCATTCACAGACAGGCAAGATCGATACTGATTCTTACAAGGCTAGAGATCGTGACAACAAGGCTCGCTGTGATCGAACCTTAGTTAAGAACCGTCAACGTCCCTCGGTACTCTGTGAGAAACAATCATTACTCTCGCAGTGGTTGCGACGCTGATACGACCCGTACCCCTAAACGCCAGTATCCTTCGGTACACTGTGAGAGCCAGTCAATACTCTCACAGTGGTTGCGATGCTGGTATGGCCCATATTCCGATCCTCTTGCACGAAACACGAACGTCAGTTTCCCTCGGTACACTTTGAGAGCCAGTCGCTGCTCTCACAGTGGTTGCGATACTAGTATGGCCCAAATGCCGATCCCCTTGGTCGAAACACGAACGCCAGTATCTCTCGGTACAATCTGAGAGCCAATCACTGCTCTCCGAATGGCTACGATACTGGTATGGCCCCTATTAACGAAATCGGAACGTCAGTATCCCTCGGTACACTGTGAGAGCCAGTCACTGCTCTCACAGTGGTTGCGATACTGGTATGGCATCGTCCCCAACCTCACCATCCGCGAAGTCACTACTTTAACCAGGATGCAAAGAATGTTACAGAATGGCCCAGACTGCTAAGAAAAGCCCATCGACTCAAATTGATACTTTCACGTGGATGGAAATCAGTAGGAGGAGTTTTTAGAAGTTTTATGCGGGAACAGAAAGATGGCTTCTTACAGTAGTATAAGACTGCTAAAAGGGAAGAAGATAAGTTGATCGAGTACATGTATTGCGTTTTCTAGGGTTCATTGAAATGGAATCACATTGATCGTTGAACAACTGCTCCATCTCCGCTGTGAGTAAATCGTACTTGTGTGTATAGCGTCATTTCCCTGCTTATCGAATCGTAACAGCAGGATTTACATTGGACCACATGACCGATTCCGTCACCTTATTGTGGCAGTGAAATGACCCCACCACAGTGAAAGCCGATTCTCGTACAGATCTTGTCCTTGGTGCAGCCGCGTGATCGCTGAGCCGTCACTGCCGGTGTCCGCTTCGACTCGCGGACTTTTCGTTCGCTATATTAGCTACAAAAACTTGATTATTCCCGCCAATGCACCTCCTACATTCGCCCACACCCACCCACACCCACCAGAAGCTGACTGCGGACTTCGAGACGCAGAGCACCATCTTATCGAACCTTTACGGTCAGCAGAATCAAGAAGTCAAGTTCAGTCGAAAAGGGTAGGCGCAAAGACATTGAGCGGCGCATCGAATAGTACTAGCCGTTGGTCATCTAAGATACGAGGACAGCGATCCACAGACTCGGAAGAATCGAACGTCACGAGCTCATCGCAATTTCTTGGGTCAGCCAGCTTCCATCGCCCAAATGGCCTCTACAGCTCCCCAGACGATCATGGGCCAGGCCGATGGTCCAGCTGGTGCCAAATCGGACCGTGTATATGCCAGAACGCTTATCGGCGAGATGTTCTCAAAGTTTGATCGTGCCTTGAAGGATGCTGGTCAGGAAGACTGGGTCGTCGGTAAGACGAACAGTGAAGACTTTGACCGGAAAGTCACAGTTTACGAAGAGATGCGCTTTCGTGAGTGGAAGGAACACATCAAACAGTATCCAAATGAGTCGTATCGATCTTACATCCTCGAAGGCACGCAAGACATCCTTAAGGCTTGGCTGAGCGAAGAAGAACGCGAGAACGGACTTGAAAATTGGATTGATGAACTTGATTTGCTCGAGAAGTGGTGCAAATTTCTTTGTGGCACTGTTGCGGCACATTTAGAGAATGTCACTTGCATCCTAAACGCTAATCTAACAGCGAGCGGCCTTTCAGGCTACGAAGATGCCATTCTCGATCGCGAAGGCTGCGAGAATCTTACGAGAGCATTCGCCTTCCGCTTGATCAAGAACAACGATGTCAATGAACTCGAAGAGAAAGCAGGAGAGTTGGTTGCAGACCTAAAGGTGATCGAGGAGAATCGTCAGTATAAGATTTGGGCAGTCCGTGTCTATCAAGAATTGGAATTGTCAGCACCTAGCACCGAAGATGTGACTCAGTCGATGAGTCCTCCCGCCATCCCTCCCTTACCGAAACAACCGTTTGCGCAGAATTTCCTACGGTTCGAGGATAAGACCAGCGCGTCTCCATTCAAGTTTGGCGAACTGTCGACTGGTCTGGGACAGGAGAACTCCACTGAGACCTCCTGTATTACCCCACTAGCCGACTCATCTGGCAAGCATACGTTGGGTAGCAGCTTGGGGACCTCCCCATTCAACTTCGCACAGAGTCATAGCCAACTCGGTACAGTCCCTAGGCAGCAACAGCAATCTTTCGGCCAACAGAACGCTACTTTCGGCGATATATCGACACTATTCCCACTTCCTACGACAACCCCGTCAGGATCTTCAACGACCTTTCTTGGTCAGGACACAACCACCACTATTGCACCACCAAAATCGGGGTTCATAGATTGGTCAAGCATCCCATCCTTCGGAACGTCGCCCACAACTGGGACTGGCGAGAAGCATTTGTCTACGAACCCCTTCAACTTTGGACTTCCCGCAGCAGCGCCGTCATCTAGTGGCTCTTTCCATTACGGATCATTAGGAACGGCTACCACGCCAGCTTCGCATCAAGCTTTCAAAACTGGCTGGCAGACTGATGCCCAGGGTCCAGCAGATAGTCGAAAATTTCTTACTCCTCAAGAGCATTTCAAGGCGGCCGGGATCGAACTTCACAATGCTGTTGCTTCTAATACAGAAGATGATACAGGTCATGGCGCACGAATTGAAAGTCGAAAGGAGGAAAATCATGGCGCTGAACCTCAAGACAGGCAAGATCAAACCCAAGAGGTCGATTCAAGTTACATTCACGACGATGACAACGGCTCAGTTGAATCAGATGAAGATGATTTTTACGAGAGCGAAGCTGAAGAAGAACCGGAGGAAGAGGGCTGGGTTGAAGCACCTCCTGACGGAAGCCAGAGTGGGTCCTCCCCCAACGAGCGCTCGAGTTCAGGGCTATCATCAGGGCAACACCCCAGCACAGTCCAGATCCCAGCTAAAGATCCTGAGGATGCTGAGCCATCTGTCGAGCCACACGAAACGACTCCCGCAATCACTACGATTGAAGCTTCTCTCGAAGCCCCTTCAAACAAGATTCAACGGAAAGATAATCTGACATCCACACCGATTACACCTCATGATGAGCCTCAACTATCAGCCGCACCAGCAATGGCGTCCTCCGTAAGCGCGCCGTCCTCATCATTAGCGGTAGAGCCGCTTAGACAGTCTCCGGATCCCCAGCTTGCCATACTGCAGAACATCTTGCAGAAGATAGAGGCCAACAATACCAAGCTTGAAGCAACCAATCTCAAGATTGACACTCTCCAAGACGGTTTCAATGCGCTTCAAAAGGATGTCGCCGAGTTTAAGGAGAGGAATCTTGGTATCGAAAAGCGGCTGGAAGGCTTCGAGACAGCCATCGGAGAACTTCGCACAAGCCACAACACACTGAAGCAGCCACTCAGCCAGATCCAATCATCAACGACCCAGCTGAAACCTCTCACAGAACGTGTATCAAGTCTAGAGGAGACACAGGCCAAGCTAGTCCAAGGCTTTGATAGTATAGGAGCAGACCGACCCCAGGCGAAATTTGAAGGATCGGATACAGCCATTGTCCGCAAAGAGGATCCGCGCGATATGATTTCAAGTGACCTGAAGACCATTGTGGAGGAGGTCATGGAAGGCCGTACCCTGAAGGATTCGTTCCAAGCGGCTACGCCTGCAGCCCAAGCCCCAAACACTCACTCGAGCGAGGATCAAACCAGAGAGACCGAGATAGTGGGCGAACAGCGCCACTTGACAACTCAAGAACATAAGAAACATAAGAAGAAGCTGGATGCGAACGGGGCCAACATCAAGGCCTTGGCCAGTCAGCTAGGCTTGTTTGGAAGCAGAGTCGTTTCAAACACCTCGCACGTAGCCCATCAACGGCCGAGCGCAACCCTTGATGGTAAAACTGTCAAGAGGGGCGAAGGATCACAGACTGCAGCGACCAAGGACATCACCAAGGAACCATATCCAGCAACCAAATCCAAGGCTCGGTTGAGTTCAACAAGTGCCACGCCCATCCAAAGGAAGGAGCAAGTAGGCAAGGGTACAGTGGCCAGTCATGATCCTATCGTTTCACCTCAATCGACTTCCCAAACCATTGGTCGTGTTGCCCTCCAAATCCCAACGAAAGAGTCTCTCAAGAACAGGAATGCTTGCTTGGGCGAATTCAGGACTCAGCTCATGAACGCGGGTGTGAAAGGCAATGTCGTGCCTCAAATTGCAGATGATCTGTTGCGCCTAGTAGAGTTTGAGGTGCTTGACGCACAGGAAGCGACTCGCAATCGTCCTAACGTGATCGCTGAAACTACCAAAGCTATCAAGTCTAATATTCGAGGACTGTTCAACCAGTCATCAGGATCCTGGCTCGAGCAGGACTGTGTCGCAAAGCTGAAAGCCAAGGTCGATGCTTGTTTCAATGCGTTTGAAGCATGTCGAAAGATGCTAGAAGAGAAAAGCACTATGCGCAGAATCCGGACGGACATGGACGAAGCTGAGTTGCTCATCAAGAGCGTCGAGCGCACGCGCAGTTCGTTGAAGCCTGGCGAGCAATTCAAGGATATCGATGAGAACATCGGGTATAGGAAGAAGAACAAGCAGTATATCATTCGAAAGAACAGAGGAGAAATGGTAAACTGCGGCGACAGGATCTGGCAATATGTCGACGCACTCGGCGCACTCTCTGACAAGTTGAGCAACGAACAAGCACTATCTAGCAAGTTGCTCCAGTTCTGTTATGACGAAACACGTACACTGGATGCAGACTATAACACTACTTGCCGACTCCTCGGCGGCAATTACCACATTTGCAAAGAGTTCGAGACAGTATAGACTGTGATGTAAGTATACCAAGTGTGGAAAGTATAGGAGCGGTCCACTGACAATGGTTAGAAACCACCAATGCCTTCGGTACAGTGTGAGAAGTCGTCCACTACTCTCACAATGGTTGCGCGTTGGTGATGACCCCACCCCTTTCAAATTTCCAAATTTGCGCCACCAATGCCTTCGGAACGGTGCGAGAAGTCGACTACTACTCTCGCAACGGCTGCGCATTGGTGATGACCCTATCCCAATTGATTTCCTTCTTTATGCCACCAACGCCTTCGGAACAATGTGAGATGTCGACCACTACACTCACAATGGCTGTGCGTTGGTGATGGCCCCACCCCTTTCGGACCTTTAGTCTATGCCACCAATGCCGTCGGAACGGTGTGAGATGTCGACCACTACATTCACAATGGCTGTGCGTTGGTGATGGCCCCATCGAGTTTACGCTATCAAAAGATACCAAACACTGAGCGAAGACGTTAGTTCTCAAGTAGTGAATGCATGAATGATTTCGAGAATACTCGAACTAGTTGATAGGAATGGTGACTAGCTAAGCTGTCTGCTTGTGCTGCTAAATGATGATAGTGCTCCAGGAATATAGAAGCGCCGCTGGTATAGTAATCTGGTTACCGAAGCGCTTTTGAGGCATGACGTTCCAAAATGCAAAATCTCCAGTAAGTTCGACAAAAGCGATAGGATGTGTCATTATCATTTTCAAGCGCGGTTTTGAGAGTGGAGACAATCCCAAATCTAGGCTACGGTCCCTTTACTATCTAGAGTGGTCTAAGAAGGGCAGGTGTTAGAGTTGATGGGATTACCAAGTAAATAGGTGCGCGTGGCAAACATTGCCAATCCTGCCAGCTGCGACACTCAGCTAGCTCAAGGTAGCAGCTCAATTGGACGACGAGGATGGATGAGACACCGAGTGAACACTGAGAAGTTGACGCCAGATTCCCCCTTCGAGGTGATGTCAGAGCAATGTAGTAGCACATGTGCATTCATATTTCAGCTATGTCAACATTGACGTTTCAGCATTGTGCGAGCAGAACGAGTCGGGTCGGCATTTTCGCGAGGATAGCAGCTTTCACTGCGACGGCATGCCATAATCACTCTTTGCCCCACGAGCATGACTCGCTGTCGTACGTGAGCAGTAACAGTCATGATATTCTCTGATTTTGCACCTTCCAGATCTCTCATATCTACCCGCACCTTCCCTATCTCACAACCAGCAACACAACCACAACCCACGCACACTCTCCCTCTCCAAGTCCCTTGTGGGTCTCAAGACTTTTGCATCGCTATTTAAGCCTGCAGAGATTATGGAGCGCCAACACGATAGAGATATCGCAAGTCGAGAGAGTAGAAATGTCGATGAAGACCGACTGTGCTCTTCAGTACAATCGCTCCAAATCGCACCTGCCACCCATAACCCTGCTAGAGTCTCGCACCCAGGCAAAGCTCTTCCCACCTGCCGCCGAACGTTCCATGTCATCCTTGACTACAGCTCCATCTCGCAAGACAAATGGGACAATAGGTACGAGTTCCAACACCCTACAGGCCTGGATGAGCCTACCACTCGACGAATTGCCGCTGCGATTCAACGTACACTTTTCCAGCTGCGCAAGGACGATATTGCCATCGGTGCCGGCAAGCTCATTACTCGCAAAGAAGGACCCGAATTGCCATCGGTCAAGATTCCCATCGTTACCTCACCCGATTGGAAATCCGGCCCTCTGACTAGTGACTTGCTCCTTGTCCAGTGGATCAACAAACCGCTCGAGCAATTTCTTGGCCACCTGTCTGCACGAAGCTGGCTCTTGACGGGCGATTGTGGCATTTTATCTCAACGAAAATGGTGGATGAAGAACAGCAAGATATTCCGCTTCCTTGATCTGCCCAGAGAGCTGCGTCTGATGGTCTACGAATTTGCCTTTTGTCCATTGTACCCACTTGTGGATGGGATCAAAGCGAGCGCACTTCCAAACGGACCGCCACCAAGAGTCACACTAGGCGCCGGGTATCGCCACAGTCTGCTGGGCCAATTGAAAAACATCTATACTCACCGCGTAGAGAAGGATGACAGCAGATTCTCCCCTTTTGGTTTGATAGGCATTACGCCTGAGGCTCGGGCCAACACTGACCCTCCCAATGTGAATCTTCTCTGTACGAATAAGGTGATTCATAAGGAGGCATCAGCCATGATTCAACATAGCACTCGAAAGTGCTTCTTTGAACCTACGACGTTCGAATACGTGTGCTATACCAACCTTTTTTACGACAACCTGTACCACACTCCTCAATTTCTCCGACGAATCGAACTCAACTTTTCACACTGGTACTACTATCACTTCTTTAAAGCCCCAGAGGAAAAACCTAGGTACCTGCAACCTGGTGACCTTGAAGAGCAGCCATGGAGTGAAATTGGCCACCCAACAAATCGTATATTCAATGTATGGGGCCTAGGGGATGTTCGGCATCTCAAGCGCCTCCAGAACCTCGAGGATCTTCAGCTTCGGTTTCGCAGTCCATATGACGGCTACAAAAGAAATGTTGGTTCTGTGACCTGTATGAAATTCTTCATCCTCAGAAGGGATGGCGGGATTCATACAGGGTGCCAGAAGATTGTAGTCGATCAGATACTGACGCTTGCGTTCCCTCACCTTGTGCATATCAAGAAGGTATCATTCTGTGGGTACATCAAAACCTCCACCAAGCAGAAATGGGATCATATCTTCAAGATTGCGAAGCAGGGTGGTGAAGAGGGGCTGCAAATAAAACATCAACAGAAAGACGAGAGAGCAACACTCCTATCCATCTTCGACACATCTCTGTAAGTACATCTTGATGTCTAATCAAGGACTCGCTAACAAAACAAACCAGACCATCGTTCTCTTCGTGGTTACCACCGCTTTGTTCGTGTCCGCGAAGCTGTATGGTACGATACAAGCAACGTGACAGTAGGAAGAATCACTTCATTGACTATGACGACTTTGACTACGACGATACCGCAGATCCCCATGGTCCTCAGCCACCTACTGCTATGTGAGTATCACGCACATTTCTTTTGCCACACTCCAAAACTGCTAACGCCCAGATCAGACTTCCGAAGGATCACCACACCATACGATGAATAGGAGGGTTTGGATATTGCACGGGAGACTGTACAAGAACCGCGCAGCCAGAGTTGTAGAGCAGAATGGTTACAGTGATGAATCTTACTGAGAGCTTATGGTATGGGAGGCCATAGACGAACAATCGAATATCATGCTACTCTGAATGAGTCAAAACGAGAACACCGCAACAGCCTCCGCCATGGACAATTTTATACCAGAGCATAGCTCAGTTAAACACGTAGCATGATAAAAATGCATTTCCGAAACTCCCAGTCCGTACCTTGTCTGCATCTCTCAAACGCTTTCCGGGGTCAATGTATCGTTCCCATCTCGAGATGTATTAATTCGTCACGATCTAAGCATAAACACTCACAAGACTTCTGAACAGGAACAGCCTCTACAGCTACAGCTACTTCAACAAGCTTCAAGACTCCATGCGGAGAACCTCCTCATGTATTTCTAGTTCAGTTCAATTCAATTCAGTTCACCAAACCTGACTCGCTAGACAATCAGCTACACCCCCTGATACCATCACATCTCCCGTGTATCTTACAAAACAGAAAGGCTTTCTTGACGACAAACCTAGCCCTTAAGCATCTATCTCACGCTGCCTCCTCTTGCAAGGAAGCCACGATCGTCTCGACAAAATACAAGAAGGACGTACGAGGCGAGGACCTCTAATATGGCGCGTACAGCATAGACGCTGCAATATTCCAACCTACGCCCCTCAAACTGTAATACAATCAGACTTTCAAGCGGACTCCTCTCTGACACGATCGCCGCAACAGCATCCTCACTAGCGGCAATCGAGCTTCGATAACCGCAGTATTCTGAACCTCGACGACGCTACAGGACAACGACTCTGTTCCAGCGTCTTACCGCCGCAATCTCAAAAGACCAACGAAACGCTCTGGCTGGTGTCGAAGCACTGTGGCGACGACGCAGTAAGAAGTCAAGCACACAACATGACAAATAGATCCGCAAATGCGCCTGACATATTCGATATCTATGCATACACATACACATATGCGCTCAAACAAACCCTCAAAGCCCAACACAAGCCAACCAAGCTCATGAAAGGACTCCCAAATAACGCCAAAACCTATCTAGATGTGTTATCCAGTATCCCTACATCCGCTTGTAGAAAGGGGAAATATGTTATGTTTTGCCCAGAGAAGAGAGGGAGGTGGTCTCAAGCGATCCACCTCCTCCCTTCTTTCTTCGTCCCAGCCTTAGCACCCGTATTCACGCCCTCGGGCTCATTACCCGTCTCCTCCTCAATCTTCTCTTTGTCCGTCGTCTCGGCCGCTGCTTTCTGTTCCTTCTGCGCATCGCCCTTCTGCTCAGGCTGCTTCGTCTGCTCGTCGCCCGTCTGCTCAGTCTGCTTCCCCTGCTCTACGCCTGTCTCCTCCTCCAACTTCTCCTCATCCGTCGTCTGCGCTGCCTCCTGCTTCTCCTTTTCCGCCTGCTCTTTCTGCTTCTTGCTCTCTGCCTCTGCCTTCTCTTTATCCTCCTTCTCTTTTTGCTCTTTAGCCTTCTCGGCCGCTTTCTTCTTCGCCTCAGCAATCCTCTCTTTCATCTCCTTCTCGACCTTGAGTCTCTCCTGCTCGGCGCCGGAGTCTTTTTCATGCAGCCAGACGCCTTTGCCGTCACCGAACGCTTTCTTGAGCTGGTCGAGCGTCCCGCAGACACCGTCGATTTCGCCCCATGGGAGCCACATGTTGTCTTTTTCTGTCCAGACGCCACCGCGCCCGCCGCGCATGTCCCACATCCTATCGCCGCCGACGGCGACGTTGTGATATCCGATGGGAGACATTGGGGTGCGGAAGTACTTGCGGAGGAGGGCACGAGCGTAGGGCGCGTACCAGAGCTCCGTCCAGTTGATATTTGCGCGGGGCACTTCGTTGGCGCGGACGTCTGGGAGGCGGGGGTCTGCGTCGCTGTCGCGCTTGTCTGGGCCTTTGAGCGTTTGTGGGGCGAGGTTAAGGTGGAAGGCTGCAGGGATGGCGCCTGTGTAGGTGTTCTGGAGGAGATCGATTTCTGACCATGTCGTTTCGCGGCGCTTCAGCTTGTCCAAGTCTTTGTTAATGGCCAGGGGTTCGATGAAGGCGGACTTGGCATTGGGGCTAGGGTTGTTCTTCGACAGATCCGGAGTCCAGAACGGTGGTTTCGCTGACAGAAGAGCATTCGGAATCCTACTGAGAGTTGCGGTAGGAGTATTCGGGCGCTCGAAGGCACTAAGGTCTGTGGTGTTATCGTGTGGGAGCGCAACCAGCTCATCGTCGGCTGCGTAGACTAGAGGTTGGAACAACGTGTGAGTGTAATCGAGGCCGATCGAGAACTCGTACTGGCGGCTGGGGTCTTCAATGGTAGTGTTCACTTTCACTTCCTCCTCTGCTGCGTTCGACTTTGGCCGCCCAATCGTGCCATCGACGAACCAATCAAACCACTTGCTCGTCTTGGACTTGACAGGCCCCCTCTGACTCTGCCTCGCCAGCTCTTGCTCGCCAAGCATCGTTGAAAGGACAGACTGCCCGGTCCCAGCCTGGCTGTTCTCCGCATTGAAGTTCTTCACAGCAGCGTCATACAACCTCCTCATATCCTTCGCTGGGCCCATGACATTCCCTGCATCCAAAAACCTCGCGCGAGTATGGACAATCTCTCCAGGCTCGGTGACTGCCCCATAAATGTTCTCAGGCAATATCGACTCTGGAGCGTGTCTGCAAGCCAGATCCTCTCCTTCGCACTTCTTCTCCGCGCCGAAGATGATGGTCTCGTTGAACTTCTGCACGTTTTGCGCATTGTATCCGTACTGCTGCAACAGCCTCCTATTCGACTCTGCAATGAGACCCTTATATTGCCTAATCATCACATCGCTCGGGAGCTGGAACCAAGTGTCGTGTCCGTCTACTACCAGGACCAGATCCTCGTCATTGACCAGCTTCTTGTTGTCCAGATACTCCAGGACGCTCTTCAGTCTTGCCTTCTCTCTCTCCAATTGCGAGGGAAACGTCTGGAACATATTGATAATCGTCGGCGGCGGGTAGTTCAGCAGCATGGCTGAGAGCGAGGTTTTACAGAAATCGTCGTCGTCTCGGAGGGAAGGCATGAGAAGGTGGAAGTTCGCCGTCTTCTTGTTCAGCTGCTGGGGAACTGTCTTGAGTTCGCCATTCTCCAACTCTCGGGTGGTGTTGGACGTCTTCAGCGGCGAGCCTATTATCGAGGGGAGGTTCGGGAGGTGCGGCCGCCATGAGGGGAGGTGGTAGTTTGTTGATATCGAGGAGGACAAGGACTGGTAGCTAGAGGATAATGACTGTTGAACGTTAGCACCCGAACACATCTCCTATTTCAATTCCTCCATGCGTGCTTCTCCTACTTGATTGCAGTACTTTCACAATCTGTAGAACCCCGTCGTACGCCCTCCCCTAAAAGAAATTATAACGCACCTGCGAATGCCTCACCCCCGTCGCCGTCGCAAAAACCAGCATAAACACCGCCGTCAGCGCAATCACCCTGCCCCTCCGACTCCTCAACCACTGTATCACCGCGCCCACTATGCCGCGCGCCGACTGTGGCGACATAGGCATCGGCTCCAGCGCATCACCCGCCATGTTCGCCGGCCTGCGTATCCGGAAGCGACTTAAATCCAGGATCGCGAATGTATTTTATCGTAGGGTTGGAGGGGAGGTAGGAATATCGTGCGAGGGCATGCGCGCCGCTCGTCGTCGTCGAAGGCGAAGGGGATCAGGCCGTCGTATACGGTGCGTTGCGCAATGGGGGCCTGAACGCGAAGCTTGCGAGGCTGAAAGAAAGGAGGGGATGGCCTTGCAATTCCGGAGCCAGACCTCACTTTGTCATCGACTCAAAGAGCCACCGGTCGTGGAAGGACGTCGTGTGAGTAAGAGCGAGAAAGGGCGACTTGTCAAGGTCGGGAAGTCGCATAATGCCGTTTCCCTCATTCCGTCGTTTCTTTCTCAGTCGGTGCACAGCCCTAGACCACGGCCGCCAGTGAACGCGAAGCAGCAACCCCTGCAACAATCTCGTCTAAGCCTTACCCATCACGATCGACTATACTATTTTGGGCGCCCGGGGATGCTTGTTTTCATGCGCTTCCCTTTTACCATCACATCGGAATGCGCGACTGTATATACACATGCGGTCCTTGTATGAAGCATGTGAACAGGGTCTATGACACGCTCAAGCCTTTTGTTGAGCGCGTCTCCACCTCCACCTCGAGACCCCGAGAAATCTAGATTCCCGTGGTTCTCGCTGCCAAGCAGCGGTCCCACTCTCGGCCTCGTCTTAATGGCATGCTTAATACGATTTCCGAGCTAGAATAGGGAATGCGAGTGGTCCTCTCAACCTGTTCATTAAGGAAGGTGGGACAGCGTTTGCGAATCAGAGGGAACAGTCTGTGTAGTCAAAAATGTGTTTTCGCTGCACAGGTGGGAGGCTTGGTATGACAGGTGTGACAGCTGTAGCACAAAACGCCTGCAAACCACTGGTTCCCTCGACGTAGCTGCGTTCCAATGTCTGTGAACAACCAGAAATACATCACCTTGCCAAAATCGCTAACAGTAGAAGTTAATGAAGATAGTAGAGCAACCTTCACGCTCCTATTGATATAATATATACGTACATAGACCCAATCGAAGGGATGCAAAACCATGCTCTGAGCATCGGACAAGAACCGTAGTCATTCATCACGCTTTTCCATGCAACGCAATGCAAGCTAAGATGCAAAACACCACCTGCCATAAGTGCTCGACAATATCGCTGAAAAGACATTCAGAAACGCTCAGCAATAGAGGGTATCGGGCGCCACAACTCCGTACACAAGCTATCATCAGATATCATCCAAGGAATCGTGCTCCACCAATCGTGCACTTGTCCTTCCTGTCTTGTGCCTCTTGTCGAACTTCGTTGGCTCGCCTCTGACTAAAATCACGCCAGCCGAAGGTTCGATTCATGATATCCGCTATCGTCTCCCTATACAAGCCTCTAGTAAGTAAACTGTAGCGCACGTGTTAGATGGCTTGGACAGAAGGAAAATTACCCCTCGGAAAACAGCTTCATCGTGCGATTCCGCACCTCCTCACACTGCTCCAGCGCCCGGATGTGCATCTCTTGGCCAATCTTCCACGCCTCCATGACCTTCTCGTCCTGCTTCATCATCTGCACGTAGCTTGGGAAGCCGATCTTTGTGGTCTGGTCGCCGCGGTTTCGCGCCAGCTTAGGGTCAAGGCAGGAGTCGCATTCGGTTTGCCGGGCCATGAAGTGATTCATCATGGTCTTGTTGTACTCGCCGAATGATTTGACATAGCCATCCATCTGCGCTAGGTACGCCGAGGCTGTCGTCTGATTTAAGACGGTCGGTACAGGCGGGGCCACAGGAACGCTGGGATACACCAACTTCTGGGTTGTGTTCGCTTTAGCGGGATGCGAGTTGGATGCTTTCGACTGGAACGGGAGTGTGGACTTCAAATCGTCAAAACCATCAAGTGCGTCGCCATTCGCCGTCGGCAAGAAGGGTTCAACTTTGCCTAAGCCTCCCAAGCCGTTCAACCCTCCTGCAGGAGGATGCGGATCCGTGGCTGAAGGAGGCGCTGTTGCTGAGCCGTTTGGTAATCTGGATGCTTCGCTAGGCTGGGTCTGTTGTGGAGAAGTGGGAGCCGTGCGAGATCCAGTTGCTGTGGCTCCAGGTGCTGTCTTCGCCTTTTCGAGAGGAGGCGTGTTGGTATCAATATCCATGGCTTCACTGCCATCCTCCTCCACCACCGCTCGGTACTTGGATTGCCGTCCTTCTGGTTGACCCTCCTTGCTTGTCCCGCCATTTGCTACTACTGAAGGTTTGCGGGTAGATGCCTTGGGTCGCTTTGGGATGGAGGTAGAACCGCGACGTGGCGATGTCTCTTTCGGTTTTACGGGATATGCGAAGCTAGCATCCTTGAAATGCTGCGACCACTCGTTGGGAGCGAACTTAACCTCGTGAGGATTGGGGTTAGCCGTTGCGGATGGTTCGGCCTGAACTCTGTTAGGCGGAGGACCCGGCGGCGGTGGAGGCGGCATCTGAGAGGTGTGTGGTGAGAAAGGCGAAACCGGAGGGGGAGGTTGCGACTGTCCGCCGAACTGTGCCCGCTCTGAAGCTGTTCGTTGGGCTGGCCGACCACGGGTTGGCGATGTCCGACCTTTGTTTGATGCTCCTTTTGGTAAGCTAGGCGTAAAGTAGTCGGGACTCCCTTGAAACTTGCCATGCCAGTCAGAGGGCGAGAACTTCATGTTGATGCTCTCTTCGCTCCGGCTCGCGAACGGCTTGGGGCTCGGCTCAGGCTTAGCATTGCTCGATCCGCTCTCCGAATCTGTTGCAAACGCACCCCGGCTCCATGGCTGGTTGGGTGATGCTCTCGGTGGTGGTGGCGGCCGTGCCTTAGGGGGCACTATGTCTTCATCGTCGCTCGACTCCGAGTAACCAGCCAGATTTGTACGCCGCCCAGGAAAAGAAGCTCGTTGGGTCCGTCGTCCTGAATCTGAGAAATGTCCCCCGTTATCCGAGGAGCCCGGTCGACTATGCGTTGGTGAGTTGCGCACGCTAGACGACCGACTGACTCCTTCGCCGTACATCGATGTCCGCTCCCCCGCAGCAGCAGCATGGTATGGTGTTCGCTGTCGATTGCCTTCGTGAAATGGGACATCCTCTCCTCCCATTTGTTCTTTGAAATGCTTCAAGGGATCGCCACTTTGCGGTGGTGAGGGAGCCGGCCGTTCGTAGTTCGATCGATACGACGAGCGCGCCTGTCCCTCGTCCCCTCCTGGCGTGGCGGGGTCG
This sequence comes from Lophiotrema nucula, assembly GCA_010015825.1. Classification (NCBI taxonomy): domain Eukaryota; kingdom Fungi; phylum Ascomycota; class Dothideomycetes; order Pleosporales; family Lophiotremataceae; genus Lophiotrema; species Lophiotrema nucula. The sequence goes on along the minus strand of ML977321.1, from coordinate 449,524 downwards.
AAGCCAGCTTTGTTCGAGGGCACTCGCGTGGTCTTGCTCCGCCCGAAAGGTGCCCCGTTAGGGTTGTTCGGATTATTTGCCCGCTGTTCCTCCCCTCGAGGCTGCTTCATCTTCTGCCACGCTGTGAAGACATTCTGCCGGGCGTCCGGATCGTCCCTTCGCGGACCTGGTCGCGGTGCGGTCGGCGGTGCTCTAAAGTTCTTGCTCGTGAACCTGTCCGCGCCGTTCGCGTAGGTAGTGTGGTGTTGTGGGGGCGGCGGTCGCTGCGGTTGCGGCCGTGGTTGTTGCTGTGGAGGCGGTGGGGGAGGGCCTCGATAGTAGGAGCCGCCGTTGGGCGTTGTGGTATACGCATTGCGGGGAGGCGGGGGCGGTCGAGTCCGCGGGGTGGTTGGGTTGTACGGGGGGATATTGAGGTTTCTAAACTTCTTCCGCTCGTTGTCGTACTTGAGACGCTGGGCTGGATCGCTAAGGATCTCATGTGCCGCCTGGATCGCCTGGAACTTGTTGAGAACTTCTGACTCCTTGCCCGGATTGCGGTCGGGGTGGTACTTCAGGGCCAGCTGTCGGAAAGCTTTGCGGATCTCGTTCTCCTCTGCGTTGGGGGACACGCCGAGTTCCTGATAGTAGTTGCGGGTAGCATCAGCCTTGACCATCTTGACAGCGGTGAGAGGACAGCTGCGACGGCGGGCAGAGCCTCGCGACGAGCGACCTATATGCTATAAGTCGACAGGCAGCAGCGTTCTCCCTCCACAATAGTGGAAGCGTGCCGCCGCTGCTTGGTGCGCGGTCGTGAATCGTGAGGCGGAGCGTGTTCAGATGATGGATGGCCGTGCGCACCAAGTTCCCTCGACGAGCATTGTGCGAACGTGATGCAAAGGCGCGGCCAGAAGCTGGAGGACGTCAGAAAAAGTGACCTTTGCGTGGCGGAAGAGCAGCAAAAGGAACGTGTGCGCACTCGCCCGTCGATTGGAGCCCTTCACTGGGCAGCGTGTCGGCCGTGAAATGCAGTCGCTCTGTTGGTTTGTTTGGGTGGAGTGGAGGGGCCGAGTGTCTGCCGCCTCGAGGCTGATCCTGGCCTCCCTGCCGAATCGCGGACACTAACAAATGGCGACGGCGTCGTCTGGTCCCTGATTGATGCCTGAATGCTCGTGTGCACTCTCGCTGTGCGTTTATATTCAGCCTCGCGAGGAGCACTTCGACCAAGTTCGCCTACAAGACTGACGTCGTCGCCTGGGCCACGTCCATCGCACCTTGCAGACTTACCGGTCAGTACCACATATAACAGAGCACATATGCCTACGGCACCCGAAAGCGGTTTGTGATAGGCCAGTGATACCAGAAGCGTTGAACCAGGCACATCAGCCTTGGCAACACGTTACGTGTGTCTGTGTCATGGGTTGAAGAGGCGTCACTGTAAGGACGAAACGGAGAACAAGAAGATTTCAGACCATAAATCCATTTTATTTTGGTCCCAGAAGATCTGGAGGGCGGCCAATATGTGACCAGTCCGATGCACAGCTAGAGAGCCGACCATATCATTTTCCACCCATTCCACTCCATACGCACGATTGAAGAGACAAGAAGCACCGTCCAAACCACAACCTCAGACATCTAGCGGTAGCGCCAGAGGGAGAGGGTGTTGTGCCTCTTCCACGTCTTCCTCCTGCCAGCGGTCGTCTTGTTGTAACCGTGACCCTTGCCGAGGCCGCGGCTCTTCTTGCCAGTGGCGGTGAGACCGCGGCTCTCGCGGTGCTTGTGGACGGGGTTGACGATCCAGTTGATGCGGGGATCGCGACGGATAGCCTTGTGCTGGGGATCGACGAGGATGACTTCGTAGTACTTGTAGGTGGAGTCCTGGTTGATCCAGTACGAGTTGAGGACGCGGAGATTGGCAGCACGACGGCCGATACGCTCCTCAGCGGTGGATTTGAGGGATCGCTGGTACTTGAGCTGGTTCACACCCTGGTTGGTGGGCTTGCCTGTTCGAACGATTAGTGTCTCGTTGTGAAAGCTTTCTGTACGGTTGCTGCATACCATAGGTAGCACCCCTGCGAGATTGTTAGCATCGCGGGATACATTGTGCAGATACTTGTAGATACGTACTTTGGCACGGGCTTCTTGCGACCACCACGGCGAACGCGAATGCGGTAGATAACGTAGCCCTGCTTGGCCTTGTAACCCAAGCGGCGAGCCTTGTCCGGGCGAGAAGGACGACTGGCACGGTGAATGACATTGAGTTGTCGGAGCTATTGATGCACTCTCAGCTAAGTTCAACGAGTAACACCAATTGGGATCTGAAGTCCCAGCAGACTGTAGTTCATACCTCCCAGCACTGTAAATTGTTAGCAAGTCCTCTCCAGAACTTCGTTCTCACTGTATACGTACGCGCACGCGCATCAAGAAGCGCATGATATCCGACTGCTTCTTCTTCTGGAGTTCCTCGACATCTGCATCATGTCAGTGGGCGGGCGGCGGAGCGCATTTGTGTGAATCGACGTACACTTGAGGGCACCCATCTTGACGGTATTAGCTCAGGTCGTCTTCGAGGTGTCGAGAGGTGGCTGGTCGTTGGGCGAGTTGGCAAAGTTCCCAGTCCAAAATCGTGGATGTGCGCTCGCTTGCCGGAAACGCACTAGGCCGCTTCAGCACTAGTGGCTCCGCTCGCAGTCCCCTGAAGCTCATCTGCTACTGCAAACATAAACGCAAAGGTCCGCAGTCCTTTCTGAATGTGTGGGCTCAATACGTATGATTTGGTGAGAATACTGACTGACGAATCTCCTACATCCCTAGCCAATCGAGTTGAGGCAGTGTTCATCTCCACTCAGCTTCGCTCGAATGATCGCGTACTATCATGTTCACTCTGAGGCGACTCATCAATCGAAAGAATGGAGTGGTATACAGGTCCTCGCCCGGGAATAGATCCTGTATGATGGATGGTATACAAAACCAGTATTTGAGAGCGATCTTCAATTGATGCTTCAACATATCTTGTCATGTATCCGACCCGTTCGTACTTATGTATCGTCGCCCGGACTAGCTGGCTGCGCGAAGGATGCTTGCTTCACTTCCAATATCATTTCTGTTCCTCTTGCTTCCCACAGATTACCCTTGAGCATCATATGGAAGGCCCTTGGCCAGCCTCTTCACCCCCCTCTCTGCATAGTACAACGTCCTTTGTAGCTCTTGATTGAGTGGCACGTCCGGCCACTCTTCCTCGCCCTCCACATTCTCCTCTACCTCATCCTCCACTCCCAGCACCCTCTTTACCCCCCGCAAGGCCACCTTGTGTCCGATATCCAGCTTCCTCTGCGTGTTCTTAACTTCCTCCCTCCAGGCCTCAGTGATCTGTTGGTCGTCCTTTGGAGTGATATCTTCAACAAGTTTCTCGATGGTGTTGTACTCGTCGACCATTTTCTTGGAGGCTCTCAGGACCTGATCCACGGGTGAGTAGGCAGCACTGCGAGCAATGGATGTGCCAGGTATAAGAGCTGGGTGATCTCCTTCAGCCTTTTGCATGGATGACGGAGGTAAGAGTGCGTCTGAGATTATCGAAGCGATGTCGTTGCAACGGCGCTGGTTCTCCGATTCCCTGTCGGCGGCTATGTTAGTCTTAATCGCACGCGTCTCGTGCTGAATGCACTCACGCTCGATGAAGCCTCTGCTGCAGTGATGATCTCAGATCAGTCCTGTCCTTCTCCACCTTGCTGCGGAACTGGTGAATATCCTTGTCACATCCCTTGCTCTTCTTCAGGTATGGGCGGAGAGCAAGCATTTCCCTGCGCCCGGCGTTAGTGAAAGTTTGTATCGAAACATGTCAGTCGGAGCACTTACTGGCTGTCGGTAACCCCACCATCCCTGTCTGGTGTAGAGTCGTGCTTTGCTTTGCGAGGTACTTTCGTGGGCAATTTCATGGGAGACTTCACAGGTGCAGGTGCTGTTGCTGTCACCACGTTAGTAGTAGAGCCAGAGCAGCATTAACAATAATCCTACAGTTGTCCGGTCGCTTTCGCGCCATGATGCTGCAGATCGCATGTGAAGTGGAGGAAATTGCGAGTTGATAATTCCAACGTCGACTCTACGAGCGGAGGAAGGAGCGACGGTGACCGCGCCTTCCGTAACCTCAACAGCATCTGCCTTGTCCCACAATCAAGCCCCCGGGGTGTCAACATGGATTAATGTCACTAGGTGAAGCACGGCCTCAGTTTCCAGAAAGATTAGAGAGTCCTTGGTAAAGACCACCATGAAGCAAGGGTAATTGCAGGACATTGTTAGTGATGCAATGGCCTCCCGAATGGCTCTAACACCAAAGCTGCGGACAAAGCCACTTGTTGTATTGCGCAAGGTAACCATTGAGTATTCATGTCATTGAAGTCGCCCGAAGACCTATCAAACAGGCTATCACCGTCTACCTAGACTCTCAAATCCACTTTTCCATCTCTCCCAGATCCACCCATTTCCCCAGTCTTGAACAGCCGCAGTCTGTCCTCGCTGCAGACTGTTTGAGCGTGTAATTTCAGCGCACCTCTAGAGTGCAGAGGTAGCCGAAACTGTGTGGTGACGACCTCGAAGTGAGTGATAGCCAAAAATTAAAAGAGAGATAGTAGTGCTCCGCCGCAGAAAAGAGGGAGCAGCAGGCGAGGTTGAGTCTATTTGTTCAGATTCATGCTTTGCATGACATTGGCAAGGTGGGCTGGGTCGTAACCATTATTGTACGGAGCAGACGCAGTAGGGTGCATGGCCTGATTGCCAGCGCCTGATGAAGCAGCCGGAAAGCCGCCACGGTAGGAAGGCCCACTAGATGCGTTATTGAAAGCAGGAGAGGACGAATAGGTAGCAGGTGGATAGTATGCACCAAAGTTCATTGGACTGCCACTGGCGGAGGGGTTTGGAAAGCCAGCTGCCATGGGGAAGCCGCCGTACCGTCCGTATGGATCATGGCCCTGTTGACCGGGACCCCACGATGGCATTCCGTATGGTTGTTGGGCTGGAAAACCTGGCAGCTGGTGGGAGAAGGCGTAATACGCATCGTCATAGCCTTGTCCAGTAGCGTGGCCTGAGCGGGCTGTGTAAATGTTAGACGCAGGTCGCGATGTAATGAAGCCGAGGAACGTACCGTATTGCTCATTCTGTCGGAACGCTGACGAACCAAAACCAGGGCCCACGGGAAGAGATGCATTGGCAGAGTGCGAATGAAGGATTGCACCAGGTCCGATTGCAGTTGGTGGAGGAACCTGCATAATACCGGCCGGGTTGACGACTGAAGCAGGATTCACGGCCGACATCCATATGCGCACCTTGTACTGTTTGAACAAGTCGGTGACGAGGTCGTTGAAGTTGACGTAGGCTTCGGCGTAGTAGTAGTAGGTAAGCTTGTGGTAGTCGCTAATACTTGTTAGTACTATACATTGGTACGATGTTTGGTGAACCTACGCTTGATACTCGGCATCGAGCACTTCCATTGCAAGCTTGTGCTCGGCAGCCTTTTGCGCGCCGACACGCTTAGCTTTCGCTTCCTGGCCTTCTTTGTCACGCAATCCCATAATCTCATGCTGTTGGGCTAAACGCTTGATCATCTTCGGCTTCGAATCTGTCTCTTGCTGAGCGCCCATGCCAGTGAGCGATGCGCGGCTGACGTTGGGAAAGCCGTTTGCTCGAGCAAGGGACCCGAGCATACCGTTCTCGCTGGAGGCACCGGACAGGGAGTATTGCGAGAACATGACGAGCCAACGGAAGTGCTCTTCATTGGCCTCCGCCTTGAACTTCTTTGCGTCTTCGAGGGAGACATCAGCATGCGTGACTTGTCCGAGATCGCATCCACGATCGCCCTCTACAATAACCAAGTCACCGCAACGGATCTCAAGGCCCGTGTTGTCGTAAAGGTAGTATATCTCGGCTCGTGAGCACTTGAATGACACCACGAAGAGACGCCGTCCGGGACGGCCGAGAACTGAGGGGACTTGATATGGGTTGCTGGGGCCTACCGAGATGGTCGACGTGTGAGGGATGACAGGGTCGGGATGCGCTGCTGAGATCGCCGAGGCATTGATGGCACGAGATGCTGGGCCATAGCCAGTGAAGTAAGCCGTGGTATCGAACGGCTGCTCGGGGCCAGGAGACTGTGACAACTGCTCAGGAGCAACGTCCTCATCCTCTTCGTACGTGTTTGAAAGCCTCGGCTGATGGTGGAGCTGTTGTTGACTGTGTGTGCTATACGTAGCGAAGGAGTGTCGGCGACCGAGATTGTCTTGCGAAAGCACCGTTGGCAACGTCGACCACTGAGTCTTCTTCGAGCTATCGGAGAATTGGTCTATATCCGACTCGCGGCCGTGACTACTAACATGCTCACTGAAGCGCCGTGGAAGCGACATGCGTGTGTTTTCCATGCCATATTCGGTATCATCAAGCTCATCAACTGCGTAGTCAGTGATATCTGCCTGGGTCATGCTCCTGATGCCTTGAGCTGCCTTACGGCGCTGTTGAGACACAGGCGAAGAGGTCGACATGGTGCGATGACGTCGTGCGTTCTCGTATGCGGCTTGCTTCAAGAGACCAGGGTTTTGTTTAGGCTCACGGTCCCAGTAGCCTGTTGGGAGCCGGACGCCCTGCTCGGATCCGTTAGAGCTCTCCACCTCGTCGATATCGTCTTCGCGGAGCTGCGTTAGCGAGTCACTCCCCAGCAAGCTGGGTTTCGAGGGTCTATGGCGAACGGAACCGGGGCCGCGCATTTGGGTCGTCTGGCTGTTCTCAAGGTCTTGCTGCCCGACGCTATATGATTGAGACCGACCAGGCTTTCGCACCGAGTTGGACTGGTTCAGTAGGTGCCCAAAGGTTTCGTTGACCTCGAGGTTTGTGGGTGAAGGAAGAGCTCGATCGCCTGGGGCAACGGCTGAAGTGGGTGAGGGAACGACTTCTTTCAAACGGTTGCCGCTTGGCGAACCGAAAGGATTCGTGTTCCAGGGAAAAGAAGAAGTGCTGGGCCGACTGTTGTGCGGCAGCTCAAGTGAAGGTGTAGTGGGTTGAGAGCCGGTGAGAGAACCTGAAGGCAGTGAAAACTTGCGGCTAGGTTGAATATCCTGCAGCCACCCCGATGAAGGGCGTCGACCGCCTGGAAATAGGGTCGCCGGCTGCTGTTTGGCAGCTATGGGCGCGTGATCATGGTCGTCATCGCTAGAGGCCAGAACATCGCTGTCGGGCGTTGGACGACGCATTTGGAGTTTGGCCTTATCGGTGAATGAAGGCCCAGTGGCAGACAAACCACCCTTGTATGCCGACATATTCGATACTGTCTAGATTGCATAAGGTCAATGCCAGACTGAGTGAAAGGATGCGGTTTCGTACCTTGAGTCTAGAAACACGCTGTAAGAGTTACAGTCTATGTCGGTGTTTTCGTCTTCGTCTTCGATCGGGGAATGGCAGCCAAAAGGTCTAGTTTCGGCTATATAGGGTCGAGATCTTGGGAAGATGGTCTAGCGATCAGGAGGGATGTTGCTACTCTTTGGTTCTCTATGGATGCAAACGCCTTTTGTTAGCACTAGTTTCCGATAGACATTGAGCGGTGTGGAGTGGAGAGCGACTGAGGGTAGAACGAATAGTAGTTGTAGGAGGAGAAGTCTCGCTTGGAGGTTCGCGAGCTGCAAATGAGTCTTGAATGGGTGATGGTGAACCGATCCTGCTGGCCCGGCGACGTAAACGCGGTGAAAGTGAAAATTTGCTCACCCGTTCAACGAATAGCTGGCCAACGATCTAAGAATTGGTGACACTCAACCGCAGCGCTCAGCCCGAGTGAAGCAGCAAGTCCACCAAGCCTGCCTTCTTAATAGGATGCTCACGGAGATGTACAGGAAAGATAGCAAGATGAGGGGTCAATGGCGAAAAAGCGCAGAAAAGCCAACACCTCTCCCCAGGAACTCAGCGGTCCAAAAAGATTTGTAGGAGGGGCGGGGTGAGTGGTCAGGTGCTCGTGATGTCGTTCGACGCGGGATTTGCCGCGCGTTGCGGAGGAAGGAGCGACCGGAGCTCTTGTTGTTGGCTTTAGCAATTACTACTACGCATCAGCTTGAGTTCTCGAATGAGAAGTTCAATCAAGAATGTAGGTCTGGTCATAATCCAAACGAAGGAGACCGCGCTTGCTGCTCTTGCACCCATGAGCGAGCTTCAGTCGAATGCCGAGCAAACTGGACCACTGACGACAGGACCACAGGCAGTGGCGAAACGATATTCTGAGCGTGACGGTACTGAAGACACGATCATCGAGCTAGACACCGGACTCCTGGACATCGTTCACGCTGCCTTCGGGCCGGGCAAGGCGCCGTCGGAAGTGCTCAGCCCATCCAGTCCTCCCATGAAGACGTGAAGAATCGCATCAAGTCGCCAGAATGACGCAGAATGCACGCAAGGGAAGTACAGAAGGATGTGGCCCTATGCCGAGCGATAATGCTTACCTAGATACAGAGATATCTTACTCGAATTACACGGGCGACCAGATGTCTCTGACGCCGAGGAACGTCTATATGAGATGCAAGCAATTTTATCTGGTCACCACAAGTTAGCAATGCTAGAGGCCATAACGAATTGTCTCGACACGGCTCACCGTTGGCAAACCTGGGTATCGAATCGCTTGCTAGGTGCAGGACACTTACCGATCGTGTCTATCCCCAAACGTAGAAGTTCGTACTAAACTGAAAGACTTTTGGCTCTTCAAGAAGCTAAGATTCGAGTAAGCTCCAGTCCCGGATAGGAAGATTGAGCAAACTGTCTCTGCGATAGCATACCTCAAACGCAAACCAAGTAAAGCGCCAATCTCTTGCCGGTCTATCCCTAGTCTTTCAAATACGCGAAATGTTTGAAGAAAGAGACGGTATGTCAGGACATCAGTCGTATCATAAAAGCGTACGGGCCCTGCGATCAGCGGGAGCTCCAGTCAAGAAAGAATGTGGGGAAGCGCCACGGTTCTAACTCGAAGGCAGCCTCGTCGATCCGCAAACCCAGTCGCGCTGAATAGACAACCCTACTCAAAGCTGGCACATCGTCGCTCTGCGTCCCGAGCGACAGAGGCGAAGAGATGGCGAAGAGGGTGGTGGGCAACAAAGACCGGGCCGTGGTGATTGCAGTTGAAGTCCTTGGCAGGTTGCTCGACGCTTCGCTCGGTGGTAAGGTGAGCTGAGAACACCAGTAACCGCGAGCAAAGACCCTGCAGACGCTTTGACGATTCAGCTGGATGCAGGCGTCTAATCAGAGCAGCAGAGCGACCAACTTGGGATGGTTCGAGGGCAGGCGGGAGGCGGTTCCCAGCTGGAGAAGGAAGAAGGCCTCGAGGCAAGACGCTCATCACAGAGGTGGTCAGAGGTTGGACGCGCAGACTTCAACACCTTTGAGGCTTCCTGCAGCAGCTCGCACGGCCAGGCCAAGGATCAGGGGCTTTGGGTGGCAGATGCGCAAAATGCGGAGACGGCCAGGCCAACTGCAGGCTAGCCCTGCACAATCTAAGGACGAACTGCTGCAAATTGAACGCTGCCGTTGGGGGGTAGCGAGACCGCGGTCCAGGGCGCTGTCAGCAAATCACCGGCCTCCTTCATGCGCACCGCAACATCCTTCGTCCGCCTCGCCCTCTTCTCCTCATCAATGTTCAGTCGCAAATGCTCGATTTAGCGGCCGGGGCTAGGATACGCTGTGCTTTCCGGCTCCAGGGTCTCGATAGAAGCCCCTCTCCTACTCCTCTCCCGCTTGGCTGCGCGCCCAACCCCCCAATTCTTCGTCTTTGATGGCTTTATGCGCCCTGCACGCCATTCTTGCTTCGCTTCAAGCGCCATCGATGAGATCCCGGCCGGCCTATGCCGTGACATCTAGCAAGCCATCAAATACAGGACGCTGTATCTGCAGCGACAAAGGAATCACGCGCACCACCGGCGGCCTCGCACAGGATTCTTGGACCAACCTGCTAGCTGCTCAATGCTGCGTCTAGCCCCCGCTTCGAAGATCCTGTAGCCACGTTCTGTACTTCTCCTCCATCTAGGCCATTTGCTATGTGGCGATGTTGCGTGCGACGTTGCTATGCTTGAGGAACTGTTCCTGAAGCTAAGCATGAGCTGTGCTGCAACGTGACCCGTTCGAGGCAGGACGGGACTGGTACAGCTCTCTTGCATCAAGCATCAGGCTGGCTGCAACCTACACGAGCACAACATGTACTTGCTCCTCCTCGGCGCTCGCAGTGTGCAGGCTTCCCGCTGGGAGGAATGCTCAACCCCGCATTTTCATGCGGAGCATGAACGTTAATCTGAACAAGTCCATGCTTTCCGGTGGCTCCACCAGAATAGTGCCCGCGTAGGAGGCGGCACATGGCTTTGCCTTACCTCATATGACGGAAATTCATGCGTTTCCTCGCAGTCGAAAGATGGCAGCAAGAATTCCCTTGAATGCTCTTAGCCTCCTTCGCTAACCTGTTCTAAGGACTCAACGTATGCGTACGCTTTCCTCCAGGATCATCTTTCTCCCAGTTAACTCTTCAGGCTCGGGCTCTGTTCTTGTCGAGTCTACGCAATTCACTAGAGCTCTCGAGTGCCGATCGTCGATCCGGCCCGATGAGCGGGATATGCAGAGGCCAGCACCTGTGCCGTTTCCATTGCTTGGCGGGACCCCAATCAGCCGGACTCCCTGTTCAAGTTCTTCTCAAGGCTCAGTGCAGTTGTTGTATTCGCTCTCCTTTTTCCCGTCGAATCTCAGCCAGCTGTACGGTACCAGAGCAGAGCGTCGCTTCGCCCTGGGACGTAGTCCGAAAAGGGGCGTGGTTCGATTCCAAGGGCTAGTTTGTAAGCTTGCACCTGCAGCATCCCGTTCGTTTAAAGCTGAAAGCAAGGGGTCATCTCGCTCAGGGACCAGTGGTCCGTGGCTAAAACCGGCCCGTACTGGCATACATGTACTGTGGGCATGTATGTACGTCAAAGCTGCTTCGACCCGACATGCATCTACGCAGGCTTGGCTTGACGACCTGCGTCTGTCAAGCGCTTTGCCTAGGAGGGACACTTTGTTGCCTGTCATGGTGTGAGTATGAGAGGCAGCGATAGCTCGGGCCTGACGCAGTCTCCTGTTCAATTAAGCGGAGCTTGGGAGACCTGAGGTCGCTCTCCATGCCTTGTTCGAAGAGATGGTGATGGGCGCCAGATTTTGACAATGGCTTGTCACTGGTGCGATCGTGAGATTCTGAGGAGCCTAATTGCTGTCTCTCTCGGTAGAAATCCGTTGGAAAAGTGCCACTGCTCCTTCCTCCGTTCACTTCAACTAGGTAGGTGTGAGCACCAGTCGCCACGTTATGGCTCCCCCGCGGAAGATTCACCCCTTATGAAGAGCTACTGCTTTCCAACAACCTATCATGTCGACTGCCTTACCAATAGCCTGTCTTGACGACGACGAAATAGACAGGCGGCTCGACAAGCTCGCCTTCCGAGAAGATCCTCCCATGAGATTCATACACCAAAATACTCCGTGCAATCACGCGCTGAGTACACAGAAACTCTCCCTTACTACTAATGCGCGCACCCCACTCTTTGTACCGGCAGAAGATTTGGTACGAAATCGTGGAACTCAACATTTCGAGAGCAACTACATGCGTCTCATCCTTCATCAACGCTAACATATGAGCAGCACATTTACAAACCGAGGTTTACATTTACCAAGGCTTTGGCCGAATAGTGGTGGCTTGCCGAGAACCATACTTCACAGGCGACTTTGCCCATATCAAGTACATGGCCTGTCCATGAACGCCTTCTTGCCTCCCCCGAGCGGATCGCTTGGACCTTCCTACGCGCACATTCTATGCCAGTAGTCATGAGCGGGATTGTAGATGCGTCCATCCCTCTCGCAGACCTATCGATGACCGGCTGGGCAAGTCGATGGATCATGTCTTCTATGAGACCAGCCACTGCAATGCAATGGCCCCTGCATCCATCTTCTGGCTATAGAGTCTCGCAGAAGGCATTACGCTTTTCGCTTCTCGGTCAAAATACAAGCCGGCTCGCGTGATGGCGATAACAACCAGAGATGCAGATTTTACGAACACTATGCGTTGTGATAAAACCTCTTCTAGAGAACCCTACCGTAGACACTCGTACAAAAACACATCTTCGATGGTACAACAACCAGCGGCCCTTTACTGACAACCAGTCGAGGCACTCCTGCTACAGTTGACCGCTTCCTGCAAAGGAACAGGTCACCCGACGATGCACATTGCATCTCATGTCCTCTCAATGGCTGAAGTGCGTGCATGTTCACAGAACGCTAGTCGGAGATTGATATGCTCACGAACCTCCTGCCCTAGCAGTACTGGCGGTGATGGTTCGTAGTGTACTCACCTTGAAAAGTCGCTTAGACGTAGACCTTTGTCTTCGCAGCACAGATACGGGTGAGACATAGTAACTTTTGCAGCAAGTCAGCAGCTATTCCATGTTCACATCTTGGCTATGACCCGGCAAGAGCAAGCGAGCCAGGTACTATCGTGTTTCGACAGGCTACAACCAAATGGTCGTTATACAAGCATTTTTGCCAACAGGCTATGGCCCTTCCGTTGACAAACAGTTGTTGTCTTCCCACAGTCATCAAAGCAGCATGGTGTAACATATGAAGTGAAGAACGTGTTGCGCAACCTCGCTAAGGTGGTGTCACGACCATTCCAGCTTCAACGTGCAGGAAAAGAATCGTACGAATAGACTTGTTGACCAGAGAGTATTACCCTTCATTGTGAGTCGAAGATCAGATGGAGAGAAACAAGCAGGGATGGAGCAGGCAGGAAACGCTCAATCGGGCATCATGCATCAAAACAGCTCAGTCCTGAGGCGGTTAAACTCAATAAACACGATCATGCTTCAGCAGCACATCGCGCCGATCCCTGTGCTGCATCACCCAATTTGGCGATCTCCCTCGTCGCTTACAGCAACGCGTAAATCCGGGGTCTCTCTTCGCTCTTCGGCCTCTGAGGAGGACGCGGCGAAGAGGACTCGAAGTGAAGGTCTGGAACCTTGGAAAGGCAGAGCAGGAGTCATCCGCCAGTCTCTTCGCCGTATGACCAACGTTTCGGAGGATTAGCAAAGCTGTAGCGCGACAGCTTGGAGAGAGTTTGCAGGTGTCATGGTTGGACGGTGAGCGGCGAGCATCCTTGCATCATAAGTTCTGTTGCCGAATCAACCGTGTCGTGCCACAGTAACCGCCCTCAGCCAATCAGCAACCCTTCTCTTCACACAGCCTTGCGAACATCCCGATCACCTTACGAGGTTCTCACTGCTCGAAAGATAAAACAACAAACTCACCTTCCAGCTTGCAAGTCGAAACATCAATTCTATCAACTCGAAATCTTCATCTGCGAGCAAGTTCGGTCAATACCTGCAGTAAGTTCCGATCCGATTACAGCCGGACTGATTGGCGCTGGCTCCTCTAACGCCCGGATGCGTGACCTGTGACGTCGTGGTCTGCCGATGACGATGTGTGAGAGCCGCGCCGTCCGCTAACGATATATCCCAGGCACATCACCAGTCACTCCTCGCTGATCAACTCCACCTCACTTTTACTCAAAGCTACCGAAATTCCCAATTCATCGCTGCGCGACTGCCTTTGGAAGCCTCTGGCCCTTTGTAGAAAAGCTCTGTCCTTTGTTCCGCACACTCCCGCTTCACAGCGAAACAACACAGCGAAAATGGTTTCGAAGGTTCTGAACATTGGGCTTCGGTCCTGGCAGGTTAGTAGACGCATTATATCTTACATGCGATTCTAACCGTCAATAGTTGATCTGCTCCATCCTTATCGTGGGCCTGATCGGTAACGCGATCGCGTCCGCCTACGCGGGCAACCCAGCTATGGTCAACTACGACATGTTCGTCGGAGTATTCGGCCTATTATCACTGCTGTACCTGCTTCCCGTGACTTTGCTGGAAGGCTACAACTTCCCGATGCTGAGCATTGGTCTCGATGCCCTCAATGTCCTCTTCTGGTTTTGCGCCGCAGTTGCAACACCCGCCTACACCGGTGTCCACAGCTGTAGCAACAGGGTACGTTGCTGATCACTTCTTGCATCCAGTACATACACTTACGCATCCTAGAATTACACTGCCCACAACCACATCATGAACGGCGCCTTCAACCGCGAAAAGCGCTGCCGCGAGATTCAGGCCTCGACCGCCTTCCTTTGGTTCGGTTGGGCCGCATGGGTCGCCACACTCGTCTTCTCGGCGATGGGTGGTACTGGTGGCGTGAACATGCGTGGTGGCATCCGTAGGGGTCCTGCCATGAGCCAAGTTTAAACTCGCCTTCAACACGATCGAATGATGCACGCAATGTTGTGAGAAGACCACGAACATCGTCACCACCCATCTGCTTTGACGAGCGTATGATACCAATCTGCTACCGGGTAGCTGTCAGATATGTACATTAATGTGGAGGATACATCTTGCCGGGATGCAACGATGCTGGACTGATTTTGGGTATACCATGGTTGGCACCGGGTGGTCTGTGATCTAAAGGATGGCGTTAGATTTTACTGTTTCGACCCATGACTAGCAACAATATATCCTGATTGACATTTGTATTCATAGTATCCTCCTGTTCATTTTATCTTTCACACCTTTACAAAATCCCTTACGCGTTCTGTAAGCATAATAAAACTTCGCCCAATTGCTGTTCGCCTAACACCCAGCTGCGAATTATCCACATACGTGTCGTCCCTGCGTCCAGAGCCAGCCTGCGTTCAGAGACTTGATACTAGCCACGGTCGCATCTGACATTACCGGTCTCAAGCTAGCAATCTTCAAAATTTCAATCTCTAGGGTTCGTGTGTTACAAGTAGAGAGGACGTTAGGACTCGATAGACGGGTCGTGGAATTCTCAAATCGCTGTTGTGGTGGGAGGGAGGGCCTACGACATGATATACTCTGTTGCGGTTGGCAATGAGTCACAGCTGGTTGAACCATAGGACAAGCGCGCGCTCCTCGGTGTCGAACTTGCCTTTACAAAAGTATAACGACCGTTTGGCTCGTCGTCGTTCTGTGATAGCTTTGTAAGCTACTTTGATCGGTACCGGCGGCATATCTAGACCTACCTAGTTCGCATTTGAGTTCGTTTAGGTCACCAACATCAGTAAGGAATTATCAACATCAAGCACAAAATTCTGAATTCATGGGACTCGCTATGCAATGCAAGAAATGCAAGCTATGCCCATTCAAAAGAACAAAGTCGATCCCCAGGAAAAAAGGGAGACACGCATGTCAAAAAGCCGCCTATGAACGCCATGCCTCATACAAACAACCTGTTTGTCATACCAATATGAACGCCAAGTCGTGTATACAAAAATCACAAAGTAACGCCTAGCTGAAGTGCTCTTGAACAACATTCCCCCGAAAATTATTATCTCACCTCCCAGCATTCGACGGTGCCGGTGATGGATTGTAAGTCCAGGCTTTCTCGCGGTGGAGGCGCTCACGAGCGTCACGCTCCTTACGCTTCTCCTCTTCCGTAACCTCGTCGTTGGCCCAGTAGGCGCTGCTAGTGCGCTCGCGGAACCGCTTGTGCCTCTCCTTGTTTGGGAAGACTTGCTCCATATTCAGCGGAGCGATAGGACCGAAGATCTGTTCAGGGTCCATGAGCTGCTGTCTTTCTAGCATTGCGCGGATCTCTGGAGTGTTGGCCCACGAAGGCTGTTCAAAGTCGTTCTCGGAGTCTTCGTCTTCGGAGTCTGTCATGATCTCCGGAAGCTTGATATCCTCTCCATTAGGATACTGGATAGCTGGCTGAGCTGGCTGAGCTGATTCTGCGAACGGAATCTTGCCTTGGGCAAACTGTGCATGTGCAGGAGTCACGGGGGCCGGCTTCAAAGACTTCGCTTGTTGTGACGGTCGTTTAGCAGGACGGTGAAGAGGCTCATCATTCTCTGGTTGGAATGGGCGTTTTGCTGGCGGCTTCGCTGGGTTGACGGGGGGAATGTTTATGCGGTTCGCATCTTGTACGGTTTGCGTTCGTGATACAGGCCTGGCGGCGTTGATATCGGCCCGGGGATGGGTCGCGGCAACCTTCGGCTTCTCGAATGACTTCTGTAGCTGAGGCTGAGGACGGCCTACACGAGGAGCAGGTTTCGACCCAGAAGGGTTGGGTTTGGCTAAAGGCACTGGTCTTGGAGCAGGCTTGGCTGTTATTGGCGCAGGCTTCGAAGGCGGTGCAGCTGGCTTGGGAGCAGAAGTCAATTCTTTGGGAGGTGCGGGAGGTGCGGGAGGTGCGTGCTTAGAAGTTCCGAGGGCTGTTCGGCCGAAGCCATTCAAGTTGACCATGATCTTTTGGGGTTCTGCTTTGGGAAGGGCCTGCTTGCTCGGAGCTTTTGCAAGCCGTTTCGGTTCCCTGAGTTTGTGGCCTGGGCCAGTCGGAAGAAGACTTTTTGGAGGAGGTGGAGGGGGCATCTCGTCGCCAGAATCTGGGTCCAGAGTTCGAGGGCCTGTGTTCATCCTTACAGCACCTGGGCGGGACAACGCCTGCTGTGAAGCAGATGCTGGGGTCTTGGCTGTCGCAGCTAAGTTTGGTCTGGGTACGGACGGTTGTTGGGGGGCAGCAACTGGAGTCTTTGCAGTGGCTTGAGTCTTCTGGTAATGTGCAGCAGCCCGATTTTGTTCTTTCTCGCGCATCTCCTTGAGTCGCTCCTCTGCACGATGCTTCTGTCTGGTCTCCTTCTCTCGAGCCTCTCTCTCCTTCTGTTTCTCTCGCTCTGAAGAGCTCCGGGTCCGTCGGCCGGCGCTCTTCGTAGGGCTGCCAGGCATGATCGCAGTCTTGGTGGGCTTCATCATCTTAACAGACTCCTTGGACGGGGATCGAAGCTGCGCAAATATCGATGTTCCTGCTTTGTCGTTTCGCTTAGGGCTGGTAAATATGTCCTCAGAGGACGACTGCGTTTGGAGCTTAGGGCGCATAGCGCCTTCTGCTAAAGCATCCAGCTTGACCTGTGCACTCGTTGCACTCGAGCCGATGATCTTCTCCTTCGCTGCTCGTAACGCTGAATAGAATTTAGCCTTAGAAGCGCTCAGGGGGCCATCCATATATCTCTTACCAGCCGGGGAGCCAGCCGGAGTGGTTGACTCCACAACTGTCGATAGATCTGGGTTAGACACTGCAATGGGTTTTTGGAGAAAGGTTTCCTTTGTGACCACAGGACGGGTATCAGCGGAGTAGCTCTTGCTCAAGATGGGTCGCGAAGGAGCTGCTGCGGGTGCTGCTGTCCGGATAGGAGAGATCCAGTCATCATCCTCTTCATCATCAACATCTGCCTGTGGTTGCGTTGCCGGAAGTTGAGGGTACGCTGGTTGCGGAGGCTGCACTGCCTGAGGAGGCTGAGGAGCTTGAGTTGCGGGAGGCAATGTCTGGCTCTGCGAATTGGACTGTTGTGATGACATGATACTTTGGCTAGCCCGCTTTGGGGGTTCATTCTTTTGGCTCAGCATGTTGATGCGCTCGGCAAGACGCATCGTCGATGTCTTGTTGTGAAGTTTCGTAGTCTCCGATTCTTCTCGTCGCAGCTCTGGTCGCTCGTCATCGATGTCCATGACATCGTGCGCATG
This sequence comes from Lophiotrema nucula, assembly GCA_010015825.1. Classification (NCBI taxonomy): domain Eukaryota; kingdom Fungi; phylum Ascomycota; class Dothideomycetes; order Pleosporales; family Lophiotremataceae; genus Lophiotrema; species Lophiotrema nucula. The sequence continues at coordinate 431,951 of ML977321.1, read as the reverse complement.
TATGGGTTGTGTTTCCTCCGAATTCTTAGCAGCCTTCGTAGTCTCTGGTACCTCTTGCTGTAGTTGCGGACGCTCGTCGTCAATAGCCACGACATCATGGACCTGTGCGTGTTGCGAGCTTCCGAGGCTTTTGCCACCCGTAAATCTGCCCATCTGGCTATTCCGTGCTTTTAGTTGGTCAAGCTGACTGGTGCGCGAAACGCGGTTGCCCATGCTCTTCTTCGCGAGCAAAGGTTCGCGTGCAGGGAGCGACGCGAAGGTGAGACTGCTCTTCCTCACGAGAGGCTTGACTGGGCTCGAGCCGTCTGAGGGAGAGCGTATATCGTCGTCAACGTCCATGGTGTCAGCGACCTCATGGTGGATGACCGTGTCATCTTGTGCGGCAGTGTCCAGAGCAGCATGTGTTTCTGCCGAAATGCTGTACTGCTCAGAGGGAACGCGTAAAGCTGGAGCTGGAGTGACGCGCCCTGAGAGCAGATCTTCCTTCGCCGACACAAAAGAGTCGCCGGTGTCACGACGCTCCTCGGGTTCCTCCTCGGGCTCTGTGGCTTGGGTTGACTGCGAAGTAGCCTCTTGCGTGAATATCTGCGTATGCTGCGTGGTTTGCGTGCTCTGAGTAGGCTGCGTGTCATGGAAGCTGGTGGGCTTCAGTGGACTTGGGATGGGTACGTTCTCGTCGCCGGCTCGAGTTAGGGCGCGCTTTAGGGACTGAGCAGCGGGACTGGGCTGCGCGTTTGTTGATTTGAGTTCGCCGAGCGGCTGCGCGTCGGGTTAGTTAATCGCACAGAAGAGGAAACAGCTCCAGACGCACTTGTCTTGCCTGCAGCTTGCGCGCTGTTCGCGGCGTCTTTGCCCGTAGCTTGCCGGGTGTCTTGAAGACCTCGAGGTTAGTTCTGCGGGCAAACGGTCAGCACGCTGTCGAGTCCATCGGTCGCGATGACACTCACTGCCCATTATGCGCCAATATCTGGGACATGTGCTCATTGAGCCATTCGAGTTCGTTGCGGACGGAGTAGCTAAAGTCCTCCAGTTCCTGCTGGACGAGGTCCACGGCTTGCTGTCGCTCGGCGGCAACCCAGGCCAGCGAGCCAATTGCGGCTTTTCCGGCCATTGTGGACGCGTCAGTTGCTGATGCTGTTAACGCGCTGACACGCTCCTGGAGGGAATTGCCGAAGTGACTCTTAGCAATGCGGATGGTGGAGGTTGGAGGCTTCGCGTGTTGTGTTCTCGGGACACCCCAAACAAACAAGCCACACCCGGACCGTGCGCCGCCAAGAGATAACCCGAACTAGAGGCGGTGCCTGTGGCGTCTGCGTTTACCTCGGGCATGTTGAGATGCTTCTAATGCGTAATGGAGATGTAGACAGTGTGCTTTGATCTTACACTCCAGACCCAAATCGCGCGATGGCCTCAAAGCTGGCCCTTTTCAAAGCATCATTGCTGTCTCACATCGCATGCAGAAGCGTTCACAGATCGCAAATACAGTTACCATGTCATGTTCCCGTGACAATTGCCCAACGAGGCTTTGCAGTATCGTCGCGACGGCGTCTGATGGAGATGTCTGGCTTTACTACTGAACAGATGGACGTTCGAGAAGCCGTGTCGAAGATTTGCTCCAAGTACCCTGACGTGAGCAACACCAAGCCATATCTCGTCCACGGCATTGACATCCAGATCAGGAATATTGGGCAGAGCATGACGAATCCGGAGTTTATCCACATGAGTTGCATGCAGATCTTGCAAAAGATGGCTGGATAGGAATTGCTCTGCCAGAGGAGCTGGGAGGTGCGGGGCTAGGCATCTCGGAGGCAACTATGATGCTCCATACTATCGCAGAGTATGCTATTTCATAATTACTTCCTGGCTGTAGCACCGTTGACAGCAAATAGAAGCGGCGCTGGCATCGCAGGGGCACAATCAATACATGCGAATGTATATGCGACCCAGGTAAGCTAACGGCCGGGCTGCTCTTCGATTTACTAACAGACCAGCCTGTTGCGAAATTTGCAACACCAGAACAAAGGCATCGAATGTTACCCAAGCTAATCGCAGGAGAAACGAGGACCTGTTTTGGGGTGTAGGTGGAGTATCTCTTTCCCAGAGACCTAGGTAGCTAATCATGTCAGAACTGAACCCAATACTGGCCTCGAGACTCTGAAGCTCAAAACAACTGCCAGGAAGGACGGCGACTCCTACCTGGTATCAGGGCAGAAGATGTAATAATACCCTTTGCAGGACTGTTTGGACTTTATGCTGACTTTGACAGATGGATCTCGTCGGCTCAAGTGGCGACAAAGATGGTTCTACTCGCTCGTACAACTCCGTTAGAAGAGGTCAAAAAGCCATCTGAAGGACTGTCATTATTCTTCGTTGACCTTGACAAATCTGCTCCGGGTCTCGAGCTGAAGCGGATCAAGAAAATGGGAGGCAGAGCAATCGACGCGAACGAAATCTTCTTCGACAACTTCAAGATCTCAGCCGACACCCTCATCGGTAAGGAAGGACAAGGATTCAAGATCGTAAGCGCTCAGCCTCACGTGGAAAATCCATGCTAAACCCAACCCAGGTCCTTCATGGCATGAATGCAGAACGATGTCTTCTTGCAGGCGAAGCACTAGGAATTGGATATGCAGCCTTGAAGCGCGCGGCCAACTATGCAAATGAACGAGTCGTATTTGGCCGTCCGATAGGCATGAACCAGGGAATCCAGCATCCTCTAGCGTCTGCATATATGCATCTTGAGGCGGCGAAATTAGCAACTTATCATGCGGCGAGGCTGTACGACAGCAGTACCGAGGACCCGACGATAACCCAGCATGCCGTCGGAATAGCGTGTAACTCTGCAAAATATTTAGCAGCAGAGGCAGCATTTGCAGCGTGTGAACGAGCTGTAAGTGGGAGCGTGCTTTGTTGTGGCGGCCGCCCCGAGATCGGTTGTGGTTGCCTAGACTGACCGGTTTACAACAGGTTCTGACGCACGGGGGAATGGGTTACGCCCAAGAATACCACGTCGAGCGATATCTTCGAGAAGTTTTCGTCCCTCGCATTGCTCCAGTCTCTCGTGTAAGATACAACTCCAAGCGGTCATTTCCACCGCTAACAAAGGGCAGGAGATGATAATGAACTATATTGGGGAGAAGGCGCTGGGATTACCTCGTAGCTATTAGTAGTGCCTCGCTATACGAATGCAATACAATATATTCGGAAATCCCATCGTATTCACGGGCACTGCAAGAAATTCGGTGTGTAATTCATGGTTTTCAACCTCATCCAAAGTTCGGGCCACCGAGGACAGAGACCCTCGGCACTGGGTACCACACTGACCTCACACCAGACATTGCCATTAGTTTTACCAAAATTAAGTTTCGCATGACCTGTTGGCTCTCAACCATCTAAACTTCCTCCGATCCTCCTTTTCGCACCGCAACATCTACGCCATGTCCAATCCATTTCGTAACACCGACAGCATGACGGATGATCTCTCCAGGCATCTCGCATCGATGTCGCTTTCCGGTAGCTATCGAGAGCCAGAACTAAACCACTACGGCCGCGTACAGCTGCACAGCTTCGGAGCCGCTCCGCCATTACCCACCAGCACACAGAACATCAAGGCTCAGCCCAAGAAGACGGAGTGTGAGCCTGTGTGGTCTAGTTCGGGCTATCAAGAGCTAAAGCCCGCTCGTGAAGAGCAAAGAGCTCCGAGAGGTAGATTCTCGCCCACTTCATTTGTTCGACACCCGGACAGGTATGATTCCTTCATGGCAGAGGCTGAACATCCAGTCGAGCGTTCTGAACCAGCCTGTACCTCACGAGCGAACCCATTTTTCTATAACAGCCCGCCTGTACACGTAACTCCAGCGGCAAAGGAGACCGATACTGTACTTCCGCCCTTTCCCAAACGCAATCGCAGCACGTGGTTCAAGCAAAGGGAGAGGATGGCCACGATGCCCGCGGATTCCAAAATAGCAGAACCAGCTTCTCCTACCACCACTCAGCCGAAAGCTCAGCAAGCCGGCGAAACTTCTACGACGAAACCACCGCCGCAGGAAGCTGCTCAGACGTTACTCGAGACTTACAACCCCCGCAAATCCCAAGTTTTCAAGAACGTGAAGCTGCCTCCTCCTCCAGAAGTAAATGCTTGCCCTGTGCCCACTCCAGACACCGCTGTGGATCAGACCAAGCTAGAAGCAGAGCCTACTCGCAAAATCAGCCAGGGCCGGGAAGTCCGTGAGCTTCCGACAACGTCCACGCCATCTGCAGGTGTCATAGCATATAGAACCGCTTGGGAAGTAGAGTTCCGTCGCATGATCAAAGAGGGCTTGAAGGAAGACGTCGCTGCAACGAGGGCCGATGAGCAAATGCATCGCATGCGCATGGAGCAAGAATGTCGTAATGCCCGTAAACTCGCGCGTATGCTCACGCGTCGCAAGCCGCTCAACCCGATTCCGGTCTGCGAAATTCCGACATCTACCCAGCCAGCAGCTCCCAGGACTATGGATTCCGTGGATGCAGAGACTGTCCCAGAGTTGGCGAAGGAGAGCAATACCCGACGAGCGAAAAGTCCCTACCCTCGCCAGGTGAAGTACTTGCAGGAGCAGTCTCCGGAGGTTAACAATAGGAGTTTCAACGAATTGAGAGCCGAGACCGAAGCACGAAAGCCCCAGATGTCAGTCCATAATTCGAAGGAGATTCGTCCAGCTCGCCAACAGAGTATGTCGGTGACTACGACATGGATGGAGCCGATGAGGGAAGCCGAAGCATCAGAGCATGCACCCAAGAATCATACCCAACCTACATCTGCCGCCGAAGCTACTGAAGAGCCTGAGGATTTCGAGGACATCCGGATTGAGGAGCAGAACGAGCTTGAGCCGGATGATTGGGAGGACGTCAAAGGAGAAGATCTAGATGCGTGGAAGGTGCTGAAGAGGAAGGATTGGGAGGGGCCGGTGCAGTTGTTTCCTTGAATATCATCCTCGGTATGAACATTTGCTCAGAAGAAAAGAAAGCACAGAACGATGAAGATGAGGTATAGGTGATCCAAGGTTTTCTCACTATGATGTCGATCCAATCGTTCTTGCGCTCACCGGTCATTAAAATTGGATTCATGTCTTTCACATGTGGGAAGTTCGACAGGTCAGATGTCAAGATTTGGTTAGGGGGCTTCTGGGGTCATAATTAGTGTTTCAAAGCAAAAAGACTACGTGCTTGAGAAGACCTCTCGCCAATCCATAGTGAAGATCGAACCGTTCGCCTTAGCATTTTTTGACAAGCATCCATTTCAGACTACGATCGTCTCTTGAATTAGATGGTGGTATCCATGACACAATTATATGTCTCTCGCAGCTCCTCTAAAATAGTACAGTCGGCCGTAAACCTCGAAAGGTTCAGAAGCGACGGACGGAAACGGATTAGCTGTCCGTCATGGCGTCCTGCAGGCTTGGATCTGGAGCGCCTGAAAATGGGGGCCACCAATACTTCAGCAATTGCCACATCGACAGCTCAGCTCAGCTCCCCTCCCCTCATAAATGGTTCTTCAATCTCTTCAGAAAAACCCTTGCGACAATAACATACTAGAAACATAGGCTTTTTGCCTGGTATCGGCGTTGTGTTGGAATGTCCTAGCTGCCTGCCTTCGATTGGACGACTGAGCCTCGACTTTCTGCGCGAGATCCACACCTGCAGTCATGGATCCCATATCCGCATGCGCCGCAGTCATCGGCGCAGTCTCGCAAGCCATCGACATTGGTTTCACCATCTACAACCTAATCGATGGCATCAAGTCCATGCCAGACGATGTTCGACGACTGGGTGTGGAGATGCAAGGGCTCTACCAGGTCCTCACGCTGCTCTCCTCGTCGCTTGAGGCCCAGAAAAGCAAAGCGACGTCTGATGGCTTTCCGGTCCATATGATCAACAATATCAAAGAATTGGTTGAGAACTGTATTGGTGTTTTCTATGAGATCAAGGTGGTGGTCAAGCCGTATATGGAGAGCGAGAAGAGTGTTGTTAAGCAGTGGAAGAAAGGGTTCAAATGGGTGGTTGCGAAAGAGGAAACTGTTATTACGCTCCAGAGGGCTCTTGGTAACAATAAGCTGACGTTGGAACTTGCCATATCGACTCTGAACCTGTGTGTTGCGCTTTCGTACACCGCAATGTATGCGTTGCTAATATCAAGTAGATTCAATACGACGCAAACGGTAGACATGGTGGCTGGACTGCAGAGGGATGTACGGCGATTGCGGCGACAGATTAATCATAGAGATAAGAGTGTTACGGATCCGCGCGATACGAAGCTGGAGACTGCCTATACCAAAGACCCATACAGTATACCCATGCAGAGGTTCCTCGCTCGGACCGCTAGCGTCGCATCACGAATGTCGACCTCTACTCGCATCAACGATCTAGACTCTGTGTTTTCAGAAGAGCTATGTGATATCTCTGAAGCGACATATGCCGATGTCGGTACACCAGAGTTCTACAAAGGGGCGAGCGCAGAGTATTATCTAGAAGCGGAGAAAGCAACGCCTACTTCTTTCCAAGAAGAGGTCAAATATCCAGAGCCTTCAGTCTCCGCCATCAGAGGGCTGGACGCGACCGATACCTCGAGAACGTTCCCGCAATCGAAAGTGTCCACCTGGAAGAAGATTCGTAACAGGATGAGAACTTCAAAGTCCACCGACGCTGTTGAGGTACCAGAGACCGAAGTTCAGGAAATCCCTGCCAACCGTGATATGGCAGAGTCAACTGCACCGACAAATTTGGAAACAGTGAACCCGGAACCACCAAGCCTTGATCAGCAACCAATTACGCATTCCCCGACGTCAATCGAAGACCCGAATGCCCACGGATCTGCTGATGAAACAGCTCCCGATGGCTCAGAACTCACAAAGAGCAAGAGCACACCAATGCTGCCTTGCAAAACCTCGCACTATGGTAACCTTGGGGCACCTCTACCTTACCGATCAAATTCAACCCCGTTGACCACTCTATCAAGTCTCGGCGTAGTGAATCCTTACGAGGGTTCTGCCTTCTCGCAATCGCATTCCATTCCAACGGCCCAAGATTCGGGGACAGATTCACCTGTTGATAAAGCGGAAGACAGTCATACTCAAGCTAACGATCGCGATGCTCTACTCAGCTCGCTCAGACAGCCTTCACCGGATATATCAACTGCTGTATCAGCACCGATTACAGATCCCGAGACACCTTGCAGAGGCTGCAAATCTCCGATCGAAGACTCCAAACACTACAGGCTCAAGGATGACGTCTGGCACGCGCACTGTTTCCGTTGTAGTTCTTGCAATGTCCGACTTCACTCCGATAGCCTTCCACCTTTTCTCCTCAAAGATGACTTTCTCGTCTGTAATAGCTGCAGCTTCAACTGCCAGAAATGCGATGATCGGATTGAAGAGCATGGCACTAAAGATGGCTACAATGGGAGCTTATCGATGTTGCAAAACCTTCCTGGACCACAAAACTGTCCGGGCCTTTTCTTCTGTCATGAGTGCTACAAGAGCATCAAAAATCTCAGATATGTCAGGTCAACGCAGGGTGTATTTTGTTTGGCGTGTCATAGCCCAATCATGTCGGACATGGAAAGGAGTAGAAGGGAGAGGGAAAGAGAGCGTTTAAGACCTGTGCCAGTCTTAGTCGGATGATCTAGTGGATATAATTCTAATGTCAAATACTCTTTACTAATAACCACCATGTCTACCACTTGACCTCCAGATCGTGTGTAGCATGAATAGACCACTGGACTTGACAGCTCGAACAATTACTCCACAATTGGGGGGCCGGAAATCCTGGATGCCGAATTGGGTGTGGCGCAGTCTAGATCGCGATCTTGAGGCAACCGAGCCGAAAGTTCGATCGAACAGCTGAACATGCCTTCAGCCTCATCGACGTCCATCACCACCAGGCTGCTCGACACAACAGGATATCGATGATTGCACGAAGCAAAAACGCCAACCATGAAGCATGGATCCGCTCTCGATCACAGCGTCGGTCCTTACGCTCATCCAGGTGTCTGTGCAGGTGACCGTTCTCATAAAGCAATTCCGCGATGAGGTGAGCGTCGTGGACGTCACGCTATCTGGGCTTCTCAACGATGTGGAAAGCTTCCAGCGGGTGCTGGAGTCGATGAGAGAGACTTTCGGCCAGGACGATGTCAAAGCGAATCTTCAGGAGACGGGTCATGTGGGAAGCCATTATAGAAACCTTGCGAGAAGCTTGAACGATGGCAATGGTACTCTGAACTCGCTGCATGAGCTCCTGGATAGCGTCAATAAGAAATCGAATTTCTTAGATGGGCCGCGGAAACAGCTCAGATTCAAGAGTGCGACAGATCAGATTGCCACGTATCGAGAGCAGATACAGAGCTATCGCGCTGGGATGCAATTGAGTCTGAGCACGGTGATTCTGTAAGTTCAACCCCATGTATCTTCCTCGGAAATTTGATCATTTCAAAGATCCGTATAAGTCATCACGAATGAGTATATTGACTTGTGCGTAGATGGAATCAGGTGACTTTCCAGAAGTCGACCGATCAAATCCCAGATCGGATTCTCCCTAACCTCGACAAGCTCTATGATGAGTTTCGCAGCCTTGGGACTAACTTGAACGCGAAAATCGAGAAGCTTCAGAGCATGGTCTCAGATCAGAGCGACCGACAAGAGCTGACTTCTTTGAATAATTTGCGCGACTGCGTTCGCTCAGCCGCAGATGTCGTGTCCACTGCATCGACTACGCTTACTGCTGAGACAAGCGACAAGATTTCCGTCAAGTACGGTTCCGACTTTGGCGACATCTTTACGCACACTCAGAATGAGACCATGTTGAGGTGGATGAACTCCAACACGGTGTACGAGTTCGAAGACATGGAAGCACCCATGCCCATACCTTCTGAGTCAAGCATTGGCGACGCGCCTACCGAGTATCAATCGGACAGCGACTCCGATATTGAGAACGAGATGATCAAAGCGCTGTTGAACAACGGGCTGAAGCGAAAAGAGCAGGGTGACTTGGCAGGTGCTGAGCGTCATTTCAAAAACTGCATAACAAGACTTTCCACGAACTCCAGCGTCACCTCGCTCTCAAACGCTGCAGCTGCCGCCAATAGTGGTGTGTCTAAGGCCGAGGTACTAGAGTACCTTACCCAGACCTACTGTCTCCAGCAGGCTTGGGCAAAAGCAAAGGTCACTATGATGGAGAAACTGCACATTACCGAACGCCAAGTTGGCAAGAAGGACGAACGATTCTTACAAGACACGATGAAGCTAGCTGAGGTTATGATGAGCAACAAGGAGTACGGCGACGCACATTTGCAGGCTAGACGAGCGCTCCGTGGCTTCAAGAAGCTTGGAGAGCTGGGTCATAAAGGTTACGAGCAGTGCCTGCGGCTCTTGATGCATCTATCTAAGGAGGAAGGTAAATTTGATGAGGAAGAGGGGTACTCCGCGTTGCTTGGCAGCCATCTTTTCAAGTTGAAGAGATCTTCTATTTCTGAAACGAGTTTGACCATGCCACCGCAGCTTGAGCGCCAATCTAAAAGCTTCTCGTCCGAACCTTCTAGGGTGCAATCAACGGCTCCTATCGATGAAAAGGCAACAACGCCTACAAAAGCTTTAGCGAGCAACTCCGAGGCCAGCGAATCTCCTGTTCCACGGATCGATGCAATTCCAGTGAAGTCAAGCAAGCAACCGTCGTCTCCACAGACTCGAACTCTCTCTGACGATGCGCTATCGAAACCCGCTGATCAAATGCCGTATCCTCCTGCTGCTGGGTCTATCGCTAGGAAGAGCGCAGTTCCAGTCGCGTCTTCATCCAATCCACTCGTTCATCGAAAGGACAACAAGATTGATGAGGCATTAGCAAGAAGACTGCAAGAGCAGGAATTCAATGCCCAAATTGAGCCACGCCAGCCTACATCTCCGTCGAGAAACATCTCTCGCCATGACGCTTCTCTGTCCTTGATGCCTGGACCGCATTATAACTCTTTTTCCGAAACTCTAGGAGCGCAACTCGACGATCTTCGTTCACGGCGCTTTAACGTCCAGCACTTGCTCTCAGATCTCAACCGGCAGGAACCGGCTGATCCTTTAATAAACGATTTCAAACGTATGCGTTTAGTCGAGCAGCGAAAGAAAGAATTTGAGGACGAGCTGGCTGCAATTGTAAAAGAAGAGCATGACGTTGAGCTAAAGCTACACAGAGCGGAGAAGCGCGAACAAGAGAGGGCTGCCTCGACGAGTAGTCCCCACTTACGCCTAGAGCGAAATGACACCTCGTCATCCACTCTCGATTCTAGATATCCATCTAGCACGGGTCATAGTAACGACGACGAAAGGCTCGCGAAAAGATTACAGGAGACTGAAGAAACACTGGCTTTGGGATCGAGCAGTTCACTACCTTTATTGCGTTCTGAGAATCCTGACGAAGCTTTGGCAAGAAGGCTGCAGCGTGAGGAATTCTCTGCTTCGAATCCTCATTCCAGTGTTCCACCAAAAGGTACATTAGTTGAACCGTCTGGTACAGTAAATCCTCAGGCATTGAGTACTGCACCACCTGTTCAATCGCCTTCTCCGCCCCTCAGCGCTCGCCTACCACAAAGAACGCCAAGCCTACAGTCGCCTTCCGGGGACAAGAAGAAGATGGTCTTCAAATACTCTGAGGGCAAAATGCGGTTAATTGAACCGTCCACATCGTCTTCACCACAACCCGATTCAAAATATGAGGCGACGACGACAGAGGGAACTTCGGCCACTCTAGCAAATGCAGCATCCTTTCTTCAAGAGCTGCCTTCTATCACTGTCGTTCCAGCTACGACCTCATTCGATGAATTACGCGAAGAGTTGAATGCAAATGGCGCTACACAAGATACGTCTTTACGAAGGAGCGTCTCAGACTCAAGGCTAACCAACTCTCTCGGGAACGATGATGTCCCACTGGCGCTATCATCTCTGGATACCCTAGCTGCATCCGCACGTAACATGGACGTTGGAATGAATTCCGAACTCTATTCCGAACTCTCGGAGCGATACAATCGCTTACAAAGAATTCGGTCTGCTTCTGCTTCAACATTGGCACCTCCAGAGCCAACCTGGTCACCAAAAACTGGCGACGACGAAGTGGCAGAGAAAGCAGTAGTGAAACTTCACGAACAGAGTGAGAAGGAAGTAGTCTCGAACCTCACAAAAGACAAAACACCTGACTGGGTTGGGCACACGCGTGAAGAGGTCGTTGCTGCTATAGGCCATGGACAAAGTATCACAAGGCCTGGGTGGAATCTGGACAAAACAATTTCAAGAAACGACGCATACGCAACAGATCCTTATGCAGCGGCAAAGATCGACATTACACCATCGTGTCCTATCTGTAGTGCTAATCTTTGTGGCCTATCAGATACAGCGGCCTCGACACATGTTAACAGCTGCATGGATGGGAAACCAATAGCCGTGTCAAAACTTCGAGAAATGGATAAAGGCCAAAGTCAGATGACGACTTTGCAACGTTCACAAAATCTTCTATCGGCCAAGGAATATGCGAGAGACGACGGGGTTTTACCAGTGACAAGTGTGCCTGCAGGTACATGGGCTTGCTGCAATTGTAAATCCTTGGAGCTGAGGTTCATATCTGAGAGCAAGTGTCCAACATGTGGCCACACTAGAGACTTTACGTGTCCTAGCTCTGCGGGTCCAGCCATCGGTGTTACTTTTATAACAGCGAACCTCGGCCCTGTTCGTTTCTCTCAAGGGGAACGGGTACGTCGAAAGCTCCTCATTCTCGGGGACACGAAGGTTGGAAAAACATGGTTAATTCAGTACGTATACTGAGTTCTTATGCACTGTTGTTACTGATAAGATTTTAGATCATGGTACAAGGGGCAACATCCGGCGGTAAGTCAGCACGTAACCTATGACTACGTGCCCATGTTGTTAACGCAGTATAGGAAGGAGAGACTTTCATCTTTGACAACTTTGTAAAGGAAGTAAACGTAGAAGGTATCTCAGTTGACCTTGCGGCATGGGACAACATTTGCGCGGAAGGTTATGAGAATCTTCGTCGATTGTCTTACGAAGATGCTCATATACTTCTGATATGCTTTGACGTCTCGATGCCAGATTCACTCGACAATATCATAGAGGCAGTGAGCGCTCTCAAAAGATATTCGATGGTGGTTTACGCATGCTGATATCATCTTAGTGGAATCCAGAGGCTAATCAGCGTCTCAAAGGAGTGCCAAAGATCCTCGTCGGCTGCAAGAGCGACCTCAGAATCATCCCGGAGGCAACCGGCCCTAACGAGTCCATTGTTCATTCCGTCGCTAGAGCTGCGGTGAGTTTATCGCCAAACAACTATTTGGGTTGCTGCATATTGACAAGGCGTAATTTCTAGGGCGAGAATGTCGGACGACAGATCGGTGCTCTTGCATACTTCGAAACTTCGGCCGTCGAACAGCAGAATGTTGCTGAACTGTTTCAATATGCTGCGAAAGCTGCATTGGTGAAGAACGCTGCCAAGCAGAAGAAGGGCATCAGAAGGTTTCTGTCGAGGAGCGACATCAAGTTTAGAGCTTGACCCATTGTCACCAAAAACAGCGGTCACACTGCAAATCCCAAAACAATGGTCGATCTTCATCCTATCCATGGTTCTCTCACTTCAATTTCTAGAATGTTCTGCGTTCCGTCCCATCTCCTAATATCTTTCTAGTTTCGCACTTAATATGCGAATCGTCACAGCAACACAAGTCTTTCACGTTCCCGGCCTGGAAAAACGAAGCAAACAAAAGTGAAAGCAGTAGCACCTGACTCACATTCCTCGCTCTCGCGTAATGATTACTCAGAAGTCTCGCGCTTGTCACACTCTTCCCAATCGCAACTCACGCGAAGGCATATTTGCTCTCGCTTACCACAACTCTGCATTTCCGCTACTTGAGAAGAAATGCCGTAAAACTTGTTACGGGTGATAAGGCCAGTAGCGCCACAATGGCGGGTGGCTCAGAAGTTGCGGGTTTCGAGGAATCGCCGCGCAATTCACTATTGCCGATACACAACTATGCAGATAGATCTAAGGTAAAGCACACCCACCTCTAAAAACGGTCAAAGCTCACAAAGCGACAGGTCGCTGATGAGCTGTATCGCAAAACATACGAGCACAACACTTCGAAGCTAGCGAAATTATTCTACGAAGCGACAGAATTGAGGGAGGAGAATACTCACACGACTCAAGCAGGCGAAGGATACGAAGAGTCTCATCAGATGAAGAAGGGAGCATGCGATACGGAAAGTTTTCGTATCCAGACGCAGGAGGCTCAGACATCATACGCGATGGTATTGATCGATGCACACACACACATGGTGAGTGAACAATCTCCATTCTTTACATACTGTATTAACCTGTGACAACAGTTCCAGGATGAATTTGTTCAAGCCAAAAGTGGAGGCGGTAGTCAAGCTGCTCGGCGTCTTCTCGAACATGTCACTCAACTCCTCAAAGAGCGTGAACTCGACCCGGGTCCATGGCAAATATGTGTCGACATATTTGCTGATCTCAAAGGACTCTCCAACGGACTGCACAAATTGAAGCTCTCTGGTCCCGAGTGTCGAGGTCTAGCCCCATTCTTCACAGACTTCTCTGCATCTCACAATTTCTTCAACTTTGTTGATGTCGGCCACGAAGCCTCTGTGCCTCAGAAGATCAAAGGTATGCTCAACTTCTCGTGTAGCTCAAACTGATTATTGATAAACAACAGCAAAGTTCGAGATGGTGCTTGAGAATCATGCATACAAGCACATCTTCTTCTGCGCTTGCTGCCGCCCGGAGTATATTTCCATGCTGGAGCAGTACCCCTTGGAAAATTCGAAGATTACAGTCATTGCAGGCGCGGATACTAATTGCAAAATTGCAACCGAATTGAGAAGGACTGAAGACGTGTGGCCACAAGTATTTCGCAAAGGAATTACCCTTCCGGAGTTTCAGGCGCTGTGCAAGACTACGGGCGTTCGACAATTTCTGGGCCCCTCTGAGGTATGCAAACCTGATCTTCATCAAATCGAATGAGACTGATGATCACAGGATATGAGACAAACATTGATCCCCGGATCTCATTCCAACAGATCTCCTTTAATTCGGAGTAACATCGCAATGCTACCAACGAACCATCAGGCCTGGGGAGTCATCAAAGTCAACGAGCACGGCCATCGTCTAGACGATCGCCTCCAGCTTCCCAGCGCAGAGAATCGAGCGCACTACAACAACAACATCTCCAAAAAGAAGCCATGCAATCACTTTTATCTTACCGGTAGATGTGATGCTGGCAATGAGTGCCGCTTCTACCACCCGAAGAAACCTCCGCATCCAGACGACATCGCCATGATCAAGTATATCATGATGACACTTCCATGTGGAAAAAGGGGAGAATGCCGCGTTGCTGACTGCTACAACGGACATCATTGTCAGAAAACACAATGCAAGAACCCATTGAAGTGCAAGATGCCATGCAGCATGCATGGTGTGGACACCAGGATAGCCCACGTAGTTGAAGCAGTCGAGGTAGCGGATCAGGGCAGCGCCACGACCACTCATACTACAAAGTCACACGCTACGTCCAACTCCTCCCAACACCATTGGGCAAATAGCCGTCTTCGCACCACAGGAAGTTGGATCTCGACTGGACATAAATCCAACATACAGACCATGGAGGATACAAGACTTACGCGACCTCTCATTCGTCCCTTCACTCAGAAGGTCATCACGAAGGTTCCCGAAGTGAATGGAGCCGACTCGAAGATGAAGTCCACTACGGAACCGGGTGTTGAGCCCCTCATCGATGTCTAGTCATGGATTACTCTGAAACCGCTTCTCTATCGTCTTCTCCCAATTAGCAACAACTTCACCTGGACTTTTCAGAGAGCTGTCCTAAAGCTCAGCTTCAGCTTACGTCTTACGGCACTATATGGCCGGTAGGTGTTCTCACGTAGCTGAGCAATGGAGGGTTCGGAAAGTTGCATGACTATTATCAGTTCTCTAGTTGCACAATAATAAAACCTTCTCCTCTCCTCTGGCCAAGGGGGCCATACAAGATGGTTCACAGGTGCCCCACATGGGGGCGATTGTCGTGCTAAGATCTGTGAAAACCTTTGATGATATAAATGCCAACATGTACCCGATGGTGGTATCCCAGAACGCCAATAGGTAAACCTAGCAGTGTCATCCAGATCATTATACCAATGTTCCCCACACTCCTAGCTCATAAACAATGTAGCATGCTCAGAAAACAACCATCTATGTTACACCCCCTTCCCCTCCTCTTCAGCGGCGACCCCACACGCTATCCTCGACCTTCTTCAAGGCCTTCAAGCCTAGGCTGCCCGCATTCCTCCGCACAACAGGCTCTGCCCGCTCAATCATAGTGTTGATACCCTTCTCGACATGGCCGGTAACACCAGCCTTGACGGGGCTCTCCAAGACTCTAGTCCTACTAAAGACCGTGTGATCCGCGCCATCATCTGCGTTATGGTGATCAAATTCCGCATCATGTCTAAATAAGGCAAGGATATCCTTCATGCTGAGCTTGCCGACAGCCTTGCCACCGTCGATAGCAGCTGCCGCAAGTTTGCGCTTGGCTTCTTGGAGTTCGAGAATACGTTCTTCCACTGAGTTGTGAATAGATAGGCGGTAAACTGTGACGTCTACAGTTTGATTCAAGCGATGAACGCGGTCGATGGCTAGAGGTTGAGGGATACAGTCAGCAAAGCTCAATATGGATTATTCATTGGAAGCGCTCCAGCATATGATATGGGGTTCAGGTGAAGCATTTTTTGGATGCTAGGGCGCTCCCAAAGCGTAATGCGGGATCAAACATACCTTGCTCTTCGACAAAGGGATTCCAAAACGGCTCCATAATGACCACGCGGCTAGCCGCGGTCAGGTTGAGGCCCAAGCTACCGCACTTCAAGCTGCAGAGCAACACACGCGTACGTTTGTCATTACGCAGCTTGTGGAGGCTCGCCTCACGGAGATCGTTGCGCATCTTTCCATCGTAACGCGTGAAGTTGTAGCCTTCGCGTCGTAGGAACGGCTCGATGAGATCTAACATCGAGGTGAATTGTGAAAAGACGATCACCTTGTGGTCAGGAGTCTCCTTCTCTAGGATCGCAAGCAATTGGCGAATCTTCGTTGAAGGAGTTAGATCGGACGCATTGTACTCGATCTCTGAATCATCCGTATCTGAATCGTCAGACTTGGCCTCAGAATCTGACTCCTCTGACTCCGAATCGGCATTTGACTCTGACTCGTCCTCAGACACCAAACTGATGACCTTCTTCTTCTTCGCTTGCTGCTTGCGAATGACTGGGCCTTCTTCCTCGCTATCTGTATCATGGACAATGAACGAGTCGTTCTGCTTCTTCTTTGAAGGCGTCCCATCGTCATCGCTAGCGAAGGAGTCCGAGTCGACAGATCCAAGGGTATCTCCACCACCTTCGGCGTCCTCATCGTCCGTCCCGCCAGCTTTGCCTAGGTCGACGTTCTTCTGTTCGGAGTCCGAGACGATCCATTCGCCCTCATCCTCGTCATCGCTGTCTACGACGACGCGACGCTGCCGGGAAGTCTTCACATCTGCCGGCTCTTTCATCTTGTAGTGCTGTTTCTTGCCATCCCTCTGCTTGCGGTCTTTCTTGTGTTTCTTACTCTTCTTCTTCATTTTCTTTTGCGATGCGTTAAGATCGTCCTCGCATTCGTTGCATCGAATAGCTCCAGCCGCAGCGTTGTCTCGCGTCAAAGTATGTTGGCAGATGTCACAGCGTTTAGTCGCCACACTAAGTCCTCCGAGAAGATCCGCAAGATCGTCTGCATCGGCATCCTGCCCTCCCTTTCGGGGGGTCTGCGCGTCAGATGCAGCCCCAACCTTCTTCTCTGTCGTCAAGGCGTCCTTATCATCCTTGACGTTGCTCTTCGTCAAATTGGGGTGATTGCAAGCCTGGCGCAGGCGGAGGAGGAGGACCAAAGCTCCAATGTAATCTGTCTTCTCTGCACCCATCATCTCAGCAAGACGTGACTCTGCTCGATCAGATAGGCGTTCATAGAAAGCACGCTCTTTTACGGTGAACTCGCCGATGACGGTCTCAATATTGCGTGCAACGATCTGGAATGCAGGCTTGTCTTCACCTGTCTTCGTCTTGCCGCCAAAGTTCAGTGCCCCTTCCTTCTTCAATACATCCTTGGTACGTCGCTTCATGAAGGCTTTGAGGAAGATCTGCAGTCGTCGCATAGCTAGGTTGCCTCGGCCGTTCTTCATTGGTCCAGTGATCGACTCTTTCCAGTTTGACATCTCAGAGTACGGCTGGATGCGAAGGAACTTGATTAAGCTCTGAAGCTCATCAAGATTGTTCTGCATCGGAGTTCCTGTCAGGCACCACCGATAGTGTGATCGTACATCATAGCAGGCTTTTGTCATCTTGGCGTTGCGGTTCTTGATAGTGTGAGCTTCATCGAGGATAACGCGGTACCAGTGCACGGCAAAGCAGCCCTTCTTAAGCCCGTCGGGTCCTTCACCACAACTGGCGTGTTCAGATGCAAGCACCTGATAGGTGGTGATGACAACGTCGTAAGTCTTGAGCTTATCGGGCGATTTCGTGCGGTTGGTACCATGATGAACTAGCACCTTGAGGCTATGAGACGATGAGACCTTCGTATTAATCTCCGACTCCCATTGCTTGATGAGTGCAAGAGGTGCAACGATGAGAGTACCTTTGCCCACGGTTGGTGCGATCTTGTTCTTCTTGTTCTCTGGCTCAGCATCCTTATCAGGTCGCGGGTTAGATAGCATGACTGCGATTGACTGGATAGTTTTTCCAAGACCCATGTCGTCAGCTAATATGCCTCCCTTAGGAAGCTTGCCACGCTTGTTGTGGGCACCTGTCTCCTTCTCAATCATCCACGCAACACCATCGACTTGGTGAGGAAGTAGTTTGACCTTGAGACCGTCAACAGTGCCGTCATCTTCCTCTTCTTCCTCTTCGGGTTCACCTTTGGATTCTGCGTCCTGGGTGACCTCGAGGGCTTGAAGCTTAGCTGCCAAAGACTTCGCAGCTTCCACCTGTTGCGTTTTCTTGCGGCCTCGAGTGCGTGGGATCCGCACCTCATCTTCATCAAAGGCGCCCTCAAGGAGAGCTTTGATGTTCTCATTGGCCTTTGACTGGTCGACATAGGCAAAGGGGTCGGGGGCGCCAAACTGGTGGCTCTCAGCGCGGATAGCAGCATCGGGGTCAAAGTCATCTTCGTCATCGGCACTCGCACGCTTTGAAACTGGGTCCGGAAGTAGAACGGTCTGCCTGGAGGGCTTCCAGGGGTTGATGCCACTGAATTCTTGGTTCACAGGCTGGAAACCATTAGCATGCCCCATAGTAGAGTACATCGGGCGCGGAGCGGGCTGTATAGTGCGCATGGGGTTAGAGGGCCTGGGCTGAAAATGGGAAGCGGGGATTTCAACGATGTCTGAACCTGCGGAAGATGCTGTGCTGAAGCGTGGACCTGTGTGGAAAGGGTGGGCTGGCTGTCTTCCTACATTGCTAAACAAATCCTGCTGGTTTGAAGGTGCGGTGGTCGCAGGCGGAAATGATGGCGGAGGACGTGGTGGACCATCTCGATGATGCTCCGGTCGCTTCTGGCCCGGCTTTGGGACATTGAATACGTTGGAGTATCCTTTGCTCTGGTCCTTTTGTAGCGGATTCCGTATAGGACTGGCCTTCCCGAATTCTGGAGGAGCGTTTGTTAGATCCTGCAGAGGCTTAGGGACAGACGCCTCTTTACGCGCTTGCGGCTGCCCTGGTATGGATGGCGGCTCTCGCTCCCTGACCATCACTGCGGAGTTCTCCTTTGAGTCGTTCTAAACGGGGTACCGTTAGCAAAGCTCACTCTGTGTTGTACACTAGAAGCGCTCCTGCAGGTTATCCGAGGCTCCATCGAGGCAGTTCTCGAACCCTGCCGCGCTTCTAGAGCGTGAAACAATTGTACGTACGTCGTCGAAAAGGGAGCTCGAGTTTCCCAGGTGCTCAAAACGATCCGCCACCGATCTCAGGTTGTTTTCTCTATCGCTGTGGGATTCGTCCGAGTCGTCTAACAGAGAGATGTGTAGAGGCGCTTGGCTCGAATGGACGGAAGGCGCTTTTGGGCTGCTGTGCGTCGTGCTGTATTGCGGTTTCTGCGGCGACGAAAGGGTGTTGACCGGGCGAAAGGTGCCACGGTGCTTCTTGGGGCTGGTGCTCATCGAGACTGTAGTTACATCAATATTCCAAGCATCTCAGAACTTTGGTATTCACTCACCAGCTTCGCGCGTCGTTGAATTAAGCTGTCTGTCACTTGCGCGTGTTTGTTTCTAACGTGGAAGTGACCGGTCTTGGCATGCGTCACCCGGCAACCAAGATTTTGTGGGCCTTCGCGCTATTCGTCCCAACCTCGCGTTGTCACGAGATCCGCACCACAACGCGTGGATGGCTTCAGAGCCTTCTTTCACCCATCTTTCCACGCGATAGCTCACTTCATGATACTTTCATTAGGGCGATTGCTACTCCAACTGTTGCACCTTACAATCACACACTATGCGCGAGCGGCTACCAGTTGCAATGCTGTCAATTTCCCAAGTTCGCCTCGATGATTCTGGCTTGAACGCGACACCGATAGTGATCTCCATGGGGCATTTCATAAGTCTAAGAATACTGCCATCTGTGGCTATTTGCTAAAGTGATACAATTCTTCCTCGTCCAGTATTCCTTGTCACAATCTCATTTCGTGTTGTTTGAACTTCCCATCTATCCTACAGCCCCCTAACACCCAGTGCTCCGAGGACGACGAAAGCTGCCGCTCCACCACCTAAAAGCGCAGCCGGCATCCTCCCAAGAGTTCCCGTCGCCAGCCCTACAAGGACACTCCCAACATCGACGACATCCGTCCCAATACTGGTCCAAAGTGCCCTCTTGATCTGCAAGGTGGGTTTGCAGTCAGTAATATGTCTCAAGTCCTATCTGTAGCCAGAGTAACTTACCTCTCTCTTCCCACCATCGTGGGACTCTTTGTTCTCAGCGGTAATAAGAAGCTCGCCAATAACGAGGTCGCGTACGCCAATTAGTCGAGGCATCACCGAGTAGGCCGCTGGGACTGGAAATTGGAAGAGCGCACAGCTCCAGCGGGGTGCTACGAGGCATGCCACTCCGAGAGCAATGCGAAGAGCCCCAAGGGCTTTGATGGCTGTTGCATTGGTCTTCGGCAGCGGGTCGGCCGTTCGTTCATTTGAGAGCTTGTTCGGGATGAGAGGGTCGGTTTGGCTGTGGACGGACATGGCTGCAGTAGGAATCTGCCTTGGGGTCTGAGATTTGCCGTTGGAGATGTAGGGAGTTTGGAATACTGAGAAGACTTGGTATCCGGGGCAGATGTCCATGCATAGATCTTTAGGATGGAACGATGCGTCCTTTTCTACTGAAGAGCCTTACGACATGATTTGTTCATTACCGTGCCTGGCCGATTTGGAGGCAGCCACATATTATGACTCACGTTGATACGCTTGACCGGTGTATTCCTCGCGATACGCTTTAGCATAACGTTCGGTCGCTTTACGAAGCGCTGCCTGCGTAACCTTCCATTCACCGTAACGCTCTTGGAAGAGGGCAGCGATCAACATTATACAGAAGCACAACAACTGTGGCAGTGCGGGGACATTGCCCGACCTTTCGTAAGTAGATAGATCAACAGGATAGAGTTTTTGTTCAAGGTCGTAGTATTCTCAGCCCCGCTCCGTGTCGGAGGGATTGTTGCACCTTCAAAGCCCGCACTAAGCCCCTTCCATCCTAGCTCACATTGGACCATAACGTTATGCTCCAGCTCCTATCGTATAACTGCATCTCTAGCCCTGGTTGACTTCTCAATTTTAAACTACCATACCTTAACGTTACGCAATCTAAGGCAGCGATAACAACATGCCTGCAGAGAAGAAGCGCAAAGCTAAGACACCTGAGGACGTACCTGAGGTGGGCGATCCTGAAAGAAAGCGGGTGCTTAACGTGCTTGCGCAGAGACGATATCGTAAGTCGCAGTGCAGAACTTGACTAGGGGAGGTACTAATGATGTCGTGCAGGCCAACGGAGACGGGAAAAGATCGAGGCTCTTGAGAAGCAAGCCAATGCATTGACATCACCGAATGCCTTTGACCAAGCTCGAGATGGCGGTGTATCACTCGCGCCCAGTGATCCTTCAACATCAGAGCGGTCCAATAGCGCTACAGAAGAGGACCTGGCGGGCATCGAAGAGGTTACGAGAGTCACAGTTGATGAAGGCTTCTCAATGTTAGAATTCGATCAAGATCCCGTCGATTTTGGGCTGTTCCAAGATCTGGGTACGTCTCCGCTCTCACGCATCTTTGACTCCATCCCCTAATATATCGTAGAACTATCCATACTCGCAAGCCCTCTGCCCTCTCCACCCAGTCTCTCGAACACTATCTCGCAGAGCAACTCATCCGCCTCACCAACCCTCAACTTTCCACTAACGCCAGACGGTTCCCTCCTTCCAATCCCAGCTCTAGCAACATTGAACGCCTTCTCTACAATAGCTACAATGCTAAACCTCGTATCCGAAATATACAACCCGCTTTACCTCCATACCCTCCCTTCAATACCCAACCCTTCTCTACCGCCAAATCTCCATCCGATACCGGCTCAAGTCGCCATCCCGCATCACCCACTTCTGGATATACTGCCTTGGCCATCTGTCCGCGAGAAATTGATCTGCATGTTCTCGTTACCAAGTGCGTTGCGGCCGTCTGCAGCGAGAGGTGACGAGGGCGAAGGAGTAATGCGGATCGTGCAGGATTTGGATGACTTTGGAGAGGGGTGTAGAGTGCATGGTAATGCCGTAGGATGGGGCGAAGGGAGCGAGTTGGTGGAGGAGGCGTGGGAGGTAGGAGAGTGTTTCTATAGGAACTGGTGGTGGTGTCTTGACAGTAAAGTTGTGGAGAGCACGAACAGGAGGAGAAGGGAGCGAGGGCTGGGGGCTTTGCGGTTGATCAAACACTCATGAAAACACAGAGACGCAAGGCAATGTGACAAGAAACACGGTAAATGCGGCAATGCGTGATGAACAGAAACCATTCAGATTACTAGACAGTCCCTGGAAGCTTCATACTTAGCTACTAGCCAGTCCATGCAATATGTTCATTCCACCACATCATTCCTCTCATGCAGAAAGCGTCAATTCCAACTCCAGCTCGGAAAGAAGGCCATCGATGTTCGAGGCGCAAGAGGCTAAGGAGAAGCCTTCAATATCGTCCAAGACGTAGGTCGGTCGATAATACAAGGAGAAGCCATGTGAAGGACCTCCCGAAATAAGGACGAGAGAATCCTCAAGATATGTAGAAAAAGGGAAAGGAAAACAAGGAAGCCTGGTATGCTCGTCTCGTCTCTCATCGTCGGCGATTCGCTCGCTCGATAGAACAGGGAAGGAAATTTTAGTTAGTCTGTCAAAAACGTAAGAAACAAAGATGCCTTTCTATCATCTAGTGCTTGGGGCAGCAACACACATGAGGGCCAGCTTTGAGGACATCGGTCGTGGCCTCGTCCTCATACTTCTTGAAGTTGTCCATGAAGAGCTTGCCGAGCTTCTCGACCTCACCCTTGAAGTCTGCAGTACCGTTCCATGACTTAGCTGGGTTGAGGAGTTCGTCTGGAACGTTGGGGCAGGTCTTAGGAACGGGCAGGTTGAAGGTTTCGTAGGTCTCGTACTCGACCTTAGCGAGCTCGCCGGAATGAATAGCGTCCAAGATGGCGCGAGTGTACTTGAGTGGGCAACGCTTGCCGCCTGTGGTGGCACCAGCACCGACCCAGCCAGTGTTCAACAACCAGGCGTCAGCCTTGTGGTCCTCAATCTTCTCGGCAAGCATCTTCGCGTATCGCATGGGATGCAGGGCCAAGAAAGGCTGAGCGAAGCAAGACGAGAAAGTCGCCTGGGGTTCTGTTACACCTTGCTCTGTACCAGCCATCTTAGAAGTGTATCCCGAGATAAAGTGGTACATAGTTTGCTCCTTGGTGAGTTTTGAAATCGGTGGAAGAACGCCACGAGCGTCGCAGGTAAGAAGCACAATGTTCTTAGGGTGCTTGTCCGAGATGCAAGGAATTTTGGTATTCTCAATGTACTCGATTGGGTAGGCGCACCGGGTGTTCTCCGTCAATGTGTCATCATCGTAGTCGACAATTCGGGTAGAGGGGTCGAAAACAACGTTCTCCAGGATGGCGCCAAATTTGATAGCACCGAAAATATCAGGCTCCTTCTCAGCTGAAAGGCCAATGCACTTGGCATAGCAACCGCCCTCGATGTTAAAGACGCCCTTGTCGCTCCAGCAGTGCTCGTCATCACCGATCAGTGCGCGCTTAGGATCAGCTGACAAAGTAGTCTTGCCGGTTCCTGAGAGACCGAAGAAAACGGTGACATCTCCGCTCTTACCCTCATTAGCTGACGAGTGCAGAGTAAGGACGTTGTGCTTCACTGGCATCTCGTAGAAGAGAACGGTGAAGATACCCTTCTTCATCTCGCCGGCGTACTCGGTACCAAGAATGACCATCTCCTTATCGGCAAAATTGATGGCTACCGATGTCGATGAGGTCATGCCAGTGGTGTATCTATTCGCAGGGAAAGCACCAGCATTGTAGATGGTATAGTCGGGGTGGAAGTGTTCCAGTTCATCCCTCGAAGGTCGAATAAGCATGTTGCGCATGAAGAGTGCATGGTAGGCGCGAGCGCAGACAACTCGCACGCGGATTCGGTATCGCTCGTCCCAGCCGGCGAATCCATCGACAACGTAGATACGATTTCGTGTATTGAGATAGTCGATAGCACGCTCACGGTTGATGCGCCAGATCTAGAACAGAAACGTTAGCAAAGAAATGATCGCGCACGTGGTGAATTGCCAGAAAGGCGGCAGGAACAACTCGTGCATATGCATCAAGATGCGGGGAACAGCGCGCTTGCAGGGATGTCATCCGAAAACTTTGAACCGACAGCGCCTCGGCTTTACCAAGTCGCAGTGACGTCGAGCGGATATTCACAAGCAAAACATGACGAACTGTTGAGACGGAAGCGGAATGGGAAGACTTACATCAGGCGTCATCGGCTTGTTAACAGGCCCCCACCATACGTCCTTCTCTGACGACTCTTCTTGGACAATTCGTTTGTCTGAGGGTGAGCGACCGGTCTTGGCGCCTGAGTACGCAGACAGAGCACCACTTGATGTGATAGCTGAACCTGACTCGTACACAAGGGCGTCTTCATATAGGGCTGCGACAGAGGGATTTGCGACCTACGTTCATGTGTCAGCTTCGAGTGGTCTTTACGTTCATGAGGGAAGCTGGGATATACTTACAATTGCTACGCGGTCATAGTCAATATGTGCCTTGTCATGGAGCTCTTCCTCGATCTCGGTATGCTCTTTCGACGGCCTAGTGATAGCAGTGTTAGATTGGGACTGTGTGTTGCATTCCAGAGGGAGGGAACTTACTGGACACCCGATGGGTGAAGAGCTGTCTTGTTCACGCTTTGGGAGACCATTGTGTTGGAGACGCCAGATGCTATTGATGTTGAGTGGAAATTGGACCTTTGTTGCTTCGCGACCTGTTGGCGTGAAAAGTCCTGGGCAAGAGGGGCTGGAGAGTGCGTCCTCACAACGGGCTCGGCTACTCTTATACGTGTATCGTCCATGGTTGACCCTATGCGGAGTAGACGTGCGGACAGTTCTACGACCCGAAGACAGCCGACCTCTAGGGTATACGAGGAAAATTCGGAAGCTCTCGAGTGTTGTGCTAGCTTAAAGGACGGCAAGCTGTGGCGGGTTCTAGTTCGGTAGAGGGCTCCCAAGGGGCCTGGGCGCTGCTTTATCTGTTTAGTGGGGCTCGACGAACGAAGCAGCCGCAGCATTTCACAGGTGTCAGGAACGTTGTAGAGTTGCTTCCTTCCGTCAAAACGATGTCATTCCACCAGGCCAGACGTGGTTGATCCTTTCACATGACTGCAACGACAGGTTCGCATGACAGGTGTTATCAACCCCAGGCGCGGTTGCTTGGGTAGGATTTGCTGCAGCAGTGACAAGATGGCTAGATCCGGCTTGTGTGACGCAAAGCCAAAGCCGCAACCCGCCTTTGGTCATTTGTTCAGCTCGTGTCTGCGGGGACGGACTTAGCCGAATTCGTGAAGCGCGATCTCCACAGTTTCTGTCATCGTCAAACCCTCAACTCCCAATCGTCGGTGCAAACCACCTCGTGATGGCCGCCTCGAGCGCGTAATCTCAGCTCGAGCTGCGACATTCAAAGTCTTACGTTGTAATTCGCAACGTGGACCGTGAAGTGCTTCGTGGAGGCAGGGCGGATCTCGCAGGAACGCGCCCTGTTCTTCAAACAATCCATCGACGATAGCCATCCCGATCGTGGCGAAGCAACGATAGAGGACACTTGCCGCTCCACGTTGTTCCGATATCTTCCATATATCTGATGCACCCCAGTCCAGATTACGCTATTGCATATCTATGCTGCGAAACCTTAATCTACCTTCCGGTCACCCGCGCGACGTCTTCGGAAGAGGTGAGCCATTTGGATCAATGCTATCCCGAGCTCAACAACGCTGTTCCGCAACGCAGTCTCTCTGCCGAGCTCTTCATATCGAAGCCTGCAGTGCCTTGGGCTTCTCTCCCGGGAATTCGATGTCTTGGAAATCCCGCAGTTACACAGCATGCGTCGTTTATAAGTGCAGTTCCCTGTACAACGGTCTTGGGTGCTGCGAAAGCGACACGAAGCCGAGAAATGCCCAGAAGTCACAAACGGTGTGGAGTCGCGCGATATCCTGGGTTACACCAGACATCTAAAGTAGTAGGTGCCCACACGACTCGACATTAAACAGACACCAACGTCCTTCGTACACACATATGGATATACGGATCTATCCAGTTGATTCAAACCTGTGGCGAGTCACTCCCCACAATGCATAGTTCCGGAAATGGGGTTCCAGTTATCCCCAAAGTGGAGCGAGGCTGAGGGGAGCGGTCCGCGGCCGGGACGGGACCGAGCCTCGAGACTCACAGACACACAAGCAACACCGAACGTCCTTATAACTTCAGAATCGTGACCGATTGCAATGGACACCGCATTGCGTAAATCACTCAGCTGCAATACAGATACACAGTGTGGAAGAAAATCAGATCGTTGAAGTTCTCCAGCCAAGGCAGTACAGCCCAAGAATTCGCAAAATCCAGCAAAATCCAGCAATTGTGCAGCTTCAAGATGTTTGTAATACAACATCTATTGCACTGCGCAAACCTAGTCGTAGTGTCAAGAATGTGGTGTCGAAGAATCTCAAGAACGCTGAAGTGTCCCAGCAGTCGTAGCACATATTTATTGAAGTCCTGCGTCTCGCAACCACGAGCACCTTTCAGCTGTAGGATCATTATGAATCATAATGTCTATGTATACTGCTCCGAATCGCAGTACAAAAAGGCTATATAAGAAGGGACAAAGCGCTGAAATGCTCCAGCTAACATAATACGAAACCATCTACCAGAATGTAGACACAAAACTTAGGCAGAGCATGGCCAGCCCATAAGCCCGTTTCATCCATCAAGGACAAGCTCTAAGCCTCATCACTTGTCTGCCTCTTCTTCATCGCCTTCTTATTCCTCTCAGCCGGGCTAAACACAGCCTTAATCCTCTTAAGGCCGCCTAGATAAAGCCACGTGCACGCGAACACGACTGCAAAATTGAAGATGATGAATATCCACAGGATGCCGAAATCGCGCCAGATGTTCTTCGGCATGACGTCGAAGGAAGCTGCGAACAGCGTGCCGCTGGAGTATTGGCAGAAGCCACAGTCGCCGTTAGGCTGCACCTGTCATGTTCGTTAGCAAGACGTGTTTTGAAGATGGGGGCTTGTGGAGTGGAGCATACCTGCACGTATCCGCCGGACTGCTGCGCGATCTGTCCAGCATACGTTTGACAGTCTTGGCCAGGTGGGGGTGGGAAGATGGCTAGCTCATTCGTGTCGCAACGGATCGGTACGCCGTCTGTAAGAAGCCCTAACATTCCCTCCAGAAGGTAATGAAATGGCGTCAACCAGTACATCCAAGCCTGCCAAAACGTAGGCAGCGCTGCATACGGCACCACGACGCCGCAGAAGCTGACGATGAAGGTGAAGAAAAGTGGGACGAGAAGCGAGGCAAGGAGTTCGTTGGGAGAGAAGGCCGCGATGGCTTGTCCAAAGCCTAGGTAGTACAGTTCGAAGGCGATCACGAAGAGCCACATACTAGCTGAGGTATAGGTATCGCGTGGGAACCAGGTTGCCCAGTACCAGCAGCACCCTAGACACTAGATTAGCAAATACCCAGAGGAAGCGAACTAGTCATTGACGTACAGTAGAGAGTTCCCGCAACGATACGATAGGGTATTTCGCTAAGGATGGCACCCCATACGAATGCAGACCAGGAGTAGATCTTAGAGTTGCCTTCGCGCGATTCGTATATCGATCGCATGCCCAAGAAACGAGGCTGAAGCTGTTGAATAAGTGGAGGCGAGATTGTGAGCGTCATGAAGACGGAAAACAGTCTCGATTGCATGTCGATCTGGCTGTTGCCCAGATGCCAGAACGTAAATGTGTTGAAGAGGCCGGTGAAGATGTGCAGCATAAACATTCCAATAACGTATGGCGGGTCTCGCCACATTGCAATGAAGCTTCGTTTGATGACGGCAACGAGCTGAGTGCCGAATGGCATGGCGTACTCGCGGTCATCGCGAGTCTCTTTGCCATTTGCTGCTGCGTTTCTTCTACTACCGATGATCTCCTGGATCTCCTGGGATAGCTTCTCGTTCTGCGGTGATGACTGCCAGACGTCGCCCCAATCCTGACCTTTGTAATCGGGGTTGCCAGCGCCGATGGCCTCCAGCATGTATTCTGCAGGATTGACGTTTGGCGGACACTTCTTCGCCCCATTGCTTTCAAGATAATCAATGAGCACTCGGCTGTCGTGACCTAACTCTCCAAAATATGCAGTGCGACCTCCGCTCTTGAGGAGCAAAAGCTGATCGAAGTGCTCGAATAGGACGGATGATGGCTGATGAATCGTGCACAGAATGGCCTGTCCAGCGTCGGCGAGTTTGCGGAGGAACCGAACAATATTGAAAGCTGCTCCCGAGTCAAGGCCTGACGTTGGCTCGTCCAAAAACATTAGTAGCTCGGGTTTAGATGCGAGTTCGACACCAATAGTAACACGCTAGATGCACAGGTTAGCTCAGGTCCGGAATCCCAGATTAAACGGCTTCACCGACCTTGCGTTGTTCCTGATTCAAGCCTGATCCGACCTTTCCAATAGCCGCACCAGCAATGTCTCGCATCTCAAGCAGATCAATAATCGTTTCAACGTAATCGTACTTCTCTTGCAGAGGTACTTCTTTCGGTTGACGAAGGTGGGCAGAGAATTGCAGAGCCTCTCGTACCGTCGCTGTTGATTCGTGGACGTCCTGCTGCTCGGCAAACCCGGTCGAGCGTTGGAAAGACGAAGGAAGAGGCGTTCCGTCCACTAAGAAATCGCCTCCAACTACACCAAATCGAATTCGTTGAGCTAGTGTGTTTAATAGTGTCGTCTTACCCGCGCCAGAGGCACCCATGAGAGCTGTGAGTTTCCCTGGCTTCACGTAGCCCTGAACATCTTGCAGCAGCTTGCGCTCGCCTTTCTCGTAGGGAATGGTATAGTTGACGGTCTGCCAGGTGAAGATGGTCTCGTTCTTTGCGACTCCCTTGACATTGTCGCCAAGTTTAGCACTGTCGCTACTGGTCTCGTCCTTGGAAAGACTGGCTCCAGAAGCCTCCTCCTTACCAGTCTCGACATCAGCAGGCTGAGATTTGACTTCCATAGCCCTCTCGACAGTCTTCGGGACTTGACCTCGCTTGTAGATCGTTACAGCACCACCTCCCTTGTTAGGTTTTTGAATCTCCATTCCAAAGGCCGTGAGGCAGACGAAA
Source organism: Lophiotrema nucula (assembly GCA_010015825.1). Classification (NCBI taxonomy): domain Eukaryota; kingdom Fungi; phylum Ascomycota; class Dothideomycetes; order Pleosporales; family Lophiotremataceae; genus Lophiotrema; species Lophiotrema nucula. The sequence goes on along the minus strand of ML977321.1, from coordinate 402,914 downwards.
AATCCAAAAAAGGCACAGATGAAGCCAAAGTTCCTCCAAAGATGGGATCGCGAGTATGTGTAAGCGACTTCTATGTAGTTGGCTCCACTGACTGTGAGAGACCCAGGAGTACTTCCCTGGATGGCACAAGACTGATACCGTGAATCCGCGTTAGGAACCTGAGGTACAACGTAAGGCGGAACACACTGGATCTGGAGGTTGTAGAACTCGTTGGCCATGAGAGCCTCGAAGCCATACTGGACGGGGTTGATCCATCGTAGCCAGGAGAACCAGGGATGCATCTTGCTGGGAGGGATCAGATAACCGGTATAGACAACCAGCGCCTGAATCGCGACACCGGTTATCCTAGTGGCGGCATCTAGAGATCCTACTAGAGCACCAATAGCTCGGAAGAACGCATACATGGTCATTGTGATGATCCACAAGAACAATAGCGAAATGAAAAATTGGGATGCTGTCCTTTGGAGGCTTGCCATGAAGTAAACCACAATATCGAATATGAAGACTTGAATGAGTACCAGTGGAACATCGACAACGGTCTGGGCGATAGCGTAAGCGGCAGGTCTATAGAACGAGAAACTCTTATGCTTGAGCAAGATCGGCCGGCTTTCGAAGGCAGAAGTCAGCTCAGCCAGGGCGAGTAAAGCGTTGAACAGAAGCATGAAGAAGATGACACCACCCCTGGTGAAAACACCTGCTACTGTTTTCGGCAAGTTATAGAACAGGGAGCCCACGATGAGGGCTTGAAAGAAGATGCCGCCCCATTTTCCAGCTAACGATTGCTTGTCTCCAAACATAACCAAGAATTGACGTTTTGTGCAAGCAGTGACTTGCTTGTAGAAAGGCAAGGTATAGTTCTTCGTCTTGGTAGCTTTGGTACGAGCAGCTCGGCGTTCCTGCATCAATCTCTCGGTGTCGTGTTCGAATTCTTCGATCTCTGCTAGATTGTCCCGATGTTGTTGACTTTGAAGGAACGCTTGGCTGAATTGAGCAGGAGAGCGTGGAATGCGGTCTTTCCAGCCATCCTTGATATGCCTCTCGTGTTCGTCAGTAACAGAGGTAAGGAAGTCGGCAGTCGTCCATCGATCAGGCTGAACGAAGCCAAGGCTCTTGAAGTATTTGGCGGCGTGGTCTGCAGGACCAAAATAGCAGCAACGACCCTCGTCGATGAGAAGCACCTTATCGAACAAGTCGTAGAGCGATTCTCCCGCCTGATAGAGAGCGACGGATGTGGAGATATGGGCCATGTTAGTTAGCGACCGCAAACTTTGGACGTATTCCAGGGCTGTGCTGGCGTCGAGACCTCTCGTCGAGTTATCCCAGGATTGTACTGACGCCTTCGTAATCATCGCCTCAGCGATACTGACACGCTTCTTTTCGCCTCCAGAGACTCCTCGGACGAACTCATTGCCAACCTTGGTGTTCATTGTATGCTCTATCCAGAAGAGCTTTGATACCACGCGCAGGAACTCCTTTACATAGTCTCTGCGAGACTCGCCCTCTTTCCTGGAATCTTTCCCCGGCGTTCGTGTTTTCAGGGCGAATTTCAGCGTCTCCTTGACCTTCAAAGTAGCATAGTGCAGGTCATCCTCGGGGTTGTATAGCACTTCACTGCGGTATTTCTTCGCCATTTCTTTTGCATCAGTGCCACCATACGTGACCTCACCGGAGATCTCCTCATAGCCGAACCTCTGGTTGCCGATGACCTTGAGAAAGGTGGAGCAACCGGCGCCTGGCCGACCGAGCACAAGGAGCATTTCGCCTGGTTTGATACAACCCGAGAAATCGTCAAGGATCGTCCGCACAGGTGGTTTTCCAGCTGCCTTCCGTGGACCTTTGGTGACCAGGTTCTTAAGAAACCTTGGGAAGTCAAGGAAGATGTCGCCAACGGAGGGTTGAAGAGCTGCCCCAAGTCCCATTCCCTTCACGTTCAAGTTCTTGAAGACAACTCCCAGATGCCGAGTCTTCTCCTCCTCTGAAGCTGCCTGTCGTGTTCGACCAAACATCCGAGACATGAGCTTGTTGATCTCTTCCTGTTCATCCTCATGGCTGGAGGCCGTCGCTGCTGTATCAGTCCGGCTAATGGCAGCCTGGCTTGGTCTTCGTCGCGAGAGGACCCGGAAGAGATCCTCTTCAGTCATGGGCTTCGAGCCTGTCTTCTGAAGTTGAGGCCGCTGCGGGGCAGATGTAGCTGAGTTGATGGCACCAAAGCCGTTCTCATGTTCATCGTCGTCGTCCGATGAGGTATCGCTCCCAGAACTGTCGCTGATAACAGATTCACGATGGGGTTCTTCGAGCTTCCCAGACGGTTTGCCTGCTAGTGGCAGCTCTTTCTCATCTGGCGATGGAACAGCAGTGCTCTGACTTGACGATGAGAACTGCGCTGACCCCCGAATCACCGGTGCGGCAGCTGGGGTGGTAGCGCCATCTTGATAGTTGAGGTACGTGCTGCTATTCTGCGGGTCGCTAGATTGTGCTCTATCGACTGCTGTAATTGGGCTTGACTGTTGCCTTGTGCCAATGTATGATTGTTGTTGCCGACTTGCAATGGCAGGTGTTTCTATCCAGCCTCCTGGTAATTCATCGATGTGAGGGGTGGGTTGTTCTGAATTTGATGCCATGCCGAGCTGTCAACTTCCCTTTTCAACGGGTTAGTACAGCGTTTACTAGGAGTCCCCAGATGAAGATGCAGCATACCAATGCAGGCAATCGCTCCGGAATACGTGCAATTTCACCTTTGCAGCTTCCGTCAAGAAAGATTCGTTTGAAAGGTCCCAGCGTGGTGGAGCTGGCGTGACGTTCGACGGCAATGTCAAGCGTGATTCGATGTAAACCTTAGAGAATAGCAGACGCGAGACTGCGGGTAGACAGTTATCAAACTCATCCATTTAGGGATACGCGTTTTGATAGCAACGTGTTGTACGAATTGTTCCAAGTGTTGATGTCATCGCTATTCGCAGTTCCTAAAGCGGGTACGGCACGAGCCAAGATCCGTTCCCAGGCGTTCTAAAGAACGCGGTCGGCGCTTTGCAAGGAGCGAGACGGCGATCAATCCATTTAAAAGACGATCGATCCACCGAATCCCCAAGAGACTCCCGCCCTACAGGTACCCACCTTGGAGCCCGCGGGTTGCGACGCGCGTGGCACTTTGGGATTTCGTCGGGCCACCTTCATGTTTGACCGCATTTTGAGCATCGAGAGCCAACCTCTATAAACCCACCAGCTGACGTTGGCAAATCTACAGGTCTGGCACGTATAGATCAAGGAGAATGTGATCTCTTCGTCAAATGCTTCACGGGACTTTGGCAGCATTCGTTGACAGTGGTTTGGATACGTCAGATCTCATGAGATGATATGTAGGTCAGTGACCAAGGATCGGAAACGGATCGTGCGAGCTTCCACTCCCCATGTGTGTCGAACAGCCCAATAAAATGTGAGATATTGAGCAACCAATAGTCGTGACGTGGGAAAGCAAGGAAAGGCAGGAAAGGATTCGCGGGGGCGAGGGCTTCAGTCTGAGCTCGGCAGAGGCCTTGTACTGACTGCGATACTTGTTTACCTAAGACTACGGAGGCACTCCAGGCATACCGGTGCAATGCCGCAAAATCTCATGATGCCGGTTGAGGTTGCAGTATGGGCGGCCAGCAAGTGAAGGCGAGAGTGGTGGGAATGCCAAGCCCTTGACATCCGAGCTTCAGTCTCACAGAAGTACCATGCATTCGCGCCACGCGAACAACCATGTGCCGACGACGCACTGTAGGCCTGGTACGCAATGAGCAGGGCAGAACACGGCACGACCAACGGTGATATTCGGATACCCAAGTTCGAGCAGCTCCCTACACCGACCCGGTCCCCAGAACCAGCCGATGTGGCATTCCCACGCCGCAGTGCAGAGCACAAGAAACCTGTGCTCTCGGTCGAGGTAGAGCAGTTCGGGGGCTATGACGGGAGCGGCAGCCGCAGTGCGAGCTCCAGCAGCAGACGGCCGAGCATCAACGAAGAAGCTGTGTTGTCGGACACCAGCGAAAGAACTCGTCCTCCCCAGATCAGGCGGCCCGGCGATGGACGGCGGAAGAGCAGTGTCACCGAACAGGACAAGATACTGAAGCTCAGCCCGAGGCAGATACACGAGTTGACGAGTGAGCCTGCGAGCATCCCCATCCGGGCCGCCACGCCGATTCTAGAGGACGACCTCGAGGGAGATGCGGACAACGAGGGCGCAGATGGCAGAGACAGCGGCCCGCTGAGTCCCCTTGCCGAGCCTGTTCAGTTGCCCGGCGAGCTACACGTCAGCAGCGAGATGAAGGGCGTAGCGAAGAGCGCAGGCTTGAAGACGGAGAGCGACACTGTGCTGCGATCGCCACTCGACGTTAAGAGCACACGTCCTGCCTTGAGCGCGAGAGCTCTCTCCACGCCACCGGTGATACGCAGGAAGCAGTCTTCGCAGAGAGCTCAAGGCCAGGCGCAGGAAGCAGAAGTAGAGAAGCGACCGAGCAGACACGTTCCGCCTCCACTCAACCTAGATCAAAAGGACAGTGTCCCCAGCACGTCTCTGAAACCGGCGGCCGCACACGACAGAGATCGAGACCCACCTCCCATGCCCGCTGCGATGCCACTCCCGCCGTTCTCGATGCCAACCTTCCTTTCACTCGAACTTGCCGCCGGCCGGCCGTCCCCGCTGTACATCTACCGACCGTCCACGACCGATTTTCCCTACGAGTCCTCGAAGATCAAATACGACCGACTGGTTAATTTCTTCAGACTCCCATACACACTCGAGAAGGTACTGGGCTTCGGTGCTGTTGCGTGTCTGGACGCCTGGATGCATGTTCTGACTATCCTACCTCTGCGGTTTTTCATTGCGGTCTGGATTCTAGTCAAATGGTGGGGTTCCGTAGTGATCAAGGAGATTCGCGACCTGTGGACTTTCGTTTACAGTGGACTGGGCAGACTATGGAAGAGGCGGAGGTTGACCGCAGAAGCTCCAACTCCACCTGTAGCAACACCAGCCGACGAAGAACCACCACCGCGTTCTAGGAGGCCTTCCATATCTACTGCAACAACTTCGAAATCCGGCATCGCTGCGAAAGAGAACGGTCACACGGCACCAAAACCTCCTTCATTCGAACTGAAGGAGAAACGTATGCGCGGGTCCCGCTATCGGCACCGTAGAACGAAGTCAGTACCGTCGGCACTATTACCAAGTCACAAAGCCGACATCTTGAAAGGGTTGCTAGTCATATCCAGTTGCGCGATTCTTATGCAATTCGATGCAAGCCGCATGTACCATGGCATCCGAGGACAAGCTGCCATCAAGCTTTACGTCATCTACAACGTGCTGGAGGTGTTTGATCGGCTTCTTTCAGCAATAGGTCAAGACGTCCTAGAATGTCTCTTTTCTCGAGAAACGCTAGATCGCAATCCTGACGGTCGAAGTAAGGTCATCCGACCACTCTGCATGTTCCTTCTCGCCCTCGTCTACAATGTTGTCCACGCCACGGCACTTTTCTATCAGGTTATTACGCTCAATGTGGCCGTGAACTCATACTCGAACGCTCTGTTGACCCTACTCATGTCAAACCAATTTGTGGAGATCAAGGGCACTGTTTTCAAGAGATTCGAGAAGGAGAACTTGTTCCAGATCACTTGTTCTGACATTGTGGAGCGCTTCCAGCTATGGCTGATGCTCCTTATCATCGCTATGCGAAATATCGTGGAAGTTGGCGGTCTTAGCATCAGCACCGGCGACACTTCTTCACTATGGGGCAGTGCACCAGGAAGTGGAAACTCCACTGCTTCCTTCACTGCGTCCAAAATTATCCCACTCAGTTTTACCATCCTTCCAAAGTTCCTGGGTCAAGTTCTGAGCCCTTTCTTCCTGGTGCTCGGCAGTGAGATGGTTGTTGACTGGCTCAAACACGCCTATATCACGAAGTTCAACCAGACGAAGCCAGAGGTCTACGGTAAGTTCTTCGACGTGCTTGCGAAGGACTACTACTCAAATGCATTCACGGACCCAAATCTTACCAGGCGACTTGGTCTTCCGGTCCTCCCTCTAGCCTGTCTCTTCATACGCGCAGCTGTACAGACCTACCATATGTTCATCGCGACGCATATGCCACTACCTTTTCCGTCGACCGCAACATCGCTGACGGAAACCGCGACGTCGTCTCCTGCTACCACTGCAGCTCTTGCCCATATTGACCAGATCTTTCGACGTGCATTGGGCCGTTCGAGTTTCGGTGCTGGAGGTGTACCTGAAACGGCACCTTGGTACAATTTCTTTCTCTGGTCACTCGACGACGCTATTGCATTCGCCACAATGGCCCTCGTCTTCCTCATCGGCTACCTCATCTTCCTAGCCTTCAAGCTCATCCTCGGCATGGTCTTGCTCAAGATCGCTCGCAATCGTTACCATGGAATGAAAGAGAGGGAGAGGGTCAGCGTCGAGACTGGCGGTAAACGTATCGGCGGGTGGGGTGTCGTCGATGTGAACGAGGACCAGCGCCGATGGATATACAACGATGACCCAGAAGGACTCAAGAGGCTCAGGGATAGAGACGAGAAGGAGAAGAAGAGAGAGCAGCGGGAGAGGGACGAGGGGACTACTTTTGGGCATGTTAGTCGCTATAGCATGGTTGCTAAAAGGATATGGTAGAGTAGCAGATATAGAAAGATCAATTAAACCCATTTTTGTTCCACATTCCAGGTAGAAATCTGTCAGTCTTGATGGTACAAGCCAACACGCATGCACTCGAAAAGCCAGAGTGTCTATGCTACACACCCAAACTCCTTCCTACGATACGTATGCCTCTTCCAATCTCGCTCCCACCCATCTGACCTCAGCACCAAGTTTCAACATTACTACCCAGCTGTCGTCAGCACTTGAGACTTTACTTCGTCCAAGTTGCGGGGTGACGGCCTTGAGGATTCTGTTGAGTGCCATCACACTGAGGCTGTGCACCTCCATCCATCCCATATCGCAGATTGGAAGGAACGCGCACTTGTACATAGTGCTTACAGCGCCATTCTCCGGGAGACGCACCAGCGCGCCTGAACCTTGGTTCCCATCGGCCGGTACGGATCGAGCCTAGCCAGATGTTTGATGTGTGCGTGGTGTATCACCCTCAGTATGTGTAGAAGGAAATGTTGAAGTTTCTTGTCAAACTTTGATCAAAACATCGATGCCTAGATTATGCTCAAATAGACAGCATAGTCTCGTTACCAAGCACACTCCACCAGCCAACCTCACCCCATCATGTTCGAATCGCATTACCAACCCCAACACATCCAGAACACTTGCTTTCCAAGCTCCTCTCCTGCCGCATAAGCGGCCTTAGTAAAACCCGTTACAATGCAGGTCCAAGGTGCGACCCTGAACAGGCGCTTAGGAATAAGGTTGGCGGTGGGATCCATGCCTAGTTCGGCGTTTAGGAAGGCGCTGAGCTTGTGACCGGCTAGGTAGACGTCAGTTCGACACTTGAGATTTTTGTTGATCACAGGCGTGGATGTGTTGTGGGCATGAAAATACTGATGGTAGGACCTCGGCATGCGAGAGGAGATGTAGGTATTCAATACTGAAAAGTTTTAGCAAAACAAGAAAGCAGGAGACTGTGTTAGTTGATTACGAATCCATTGATAGTCAGGAGTGTGTATGAATAGAGATGTTGGGTATTCTTTAAGTCTTGCCTTGCAAAGCTGCAGCCAGTATTTCCTTCCAAAAAATGATGTATCGCCTCTTGAGCCAGCAATGTACAGTATCGTTTCCCTCCCAGACAAGATCGTCCCCCGCCCTCCAAGTTTCACCTCCACCAGGCTTCCCATATATCTCTCAGCTGAGCGCACATCCAATCACGTACGCTATGTATGCAAAGCAAGCTCTTGTCTCGCGAAAGGTACCCACAACGCCGGACTTGCTCCCGAGAACAGGTTGGGTATGCAAGCATGTTTTGGATGCAAAAACGAAACAAAATCGATCGGTCGAAAACAGGAGGTGGTATGGTGCCAATTACGCCAAAACTCCGCGCAGGTATATAAATATGGGTAGGGAGAACATCGATACAATGGAAGTCGTCAGATCGGTAATCGGCATTAAGAGCGCTTCAGCTTCCTGCGCGGAGCTCGAGGAACACGGAAATTGCTTGTTGAACTGCTTGCTCGACATGGTACAGGGTACGGATCGTTCAGGTGCTTGGTCCGGGTATAGGAGGTATTCATGAGTTGCTGATGATAACTCTTGCGCCTTCTTTGCCAAGAACGCCTCGCTCTTTCGCCTTGGGGCTCCTGTCGCGGCCCTTCTTACGACTGAGGAAGCCGAGCATGCCCGATGGCTTGTCTGCATTTGCATTTGGGTTCTGTAGCAATGAAGAGCTTTGATTAGCCATATCGGACCACGAGCCGGTCTCGTTGAGTACTACCTGTACGCCGCCGCCCATACTAGTACTACGCGTCGAGCCTCGTTGGCGGCTGTTCATGGGTCGCGAAAACGAGGGCGTAGCCGTATCAGCACCATCGGCGGGGAAATAATCAGAACGCTCGCCACGTTGCGAGGCAGGAGAGTCACCTGTTGTCGACTGCCCGGGCTGATTCAAGACAGCCTTTGGCAGCGGAGGGCTGCCGTTCGGCGAATGCGTCGTAGAGCGAGGGTTTGTGGTCGAGCGAGTAGGCCGCAGCTGATCGTCTTCCAAGGACTTCGGGTTGGACATCGGACGGCCCCAGTCCTTCGGTGAATGTGAGGATGTTGGAGTGGTTGCGCTATTGCTGTTGTTGCTCATGCGAGAGCCTGTGGAATCGTCCGAGACGGTCGCGACTGCTGGACGCGCATCTGTCATGAGGGTGTAGTTGAACGGCTCAAACAATGTCTCAATCATCTTGTGTAGCTCCTCGGCACGGATTTCTTGCTCCGTAGCATCATCTTTCAGCGCCTCGCGAGGCTTTTGCCTTCGTGCTCTTGCTTCGAGTGGCGCCTCCTCCAACAGCAGCTCCTCAAGATCGTACGTCGCATCGAAGTTGGTTTTGTCGCTTGACGGCTTGAAGATGGGCTCGATCTCTTTCCGCTCTAGTGCTATGAAGTCAATCGGACGGAAGAAGGGGTTATCTGTGAAGGTGTCAAAGCCAATGGCGCCGATGCGCTTCTTGCGGTTCTTCTCGAGGAGCGAGCTGATGGCATGCAAGCATGGCATCGAGACGGGCGGGTTGGTCACGGGGTATGTCGGTTCGCCCTTGAGGATCTTTTGAGCCAGCGAGTCGTGGCTGCTCGCTTCGAACGGCCGCTGCAGAGAGGTCAGCATTTGGCCCAACCCCACGTCCATCGCCACCAACCTTGTTGTAGATGCACTCGTAGAAGAGCACCCCTAGCGACCACCAGTCGACCTCGCACGAATATCCCTTGCCTTCGTATACTTCGGGCGCCAGGTAGGCTAGCGTGCCAGACTTGCTGGTCAGCGGCTTGTGCGGGGTGAAGTCGGAAGCGACGTTCTGGCACATGTCAGTCCCCGCTGGATCAAATGTTGTAGGCATGACGCACGAAGTCAGCGAGGTGGACGTGGCCGTCCGAGTCCAGCAGCACGTTGTCCGGCTTGATGTCGCGGTGCACGATGCCCTGCTGGTGTATGTAGCGGACGGCACAGCCAAGCTGTGCAATCCAGAACCGCACTGCCTCCTCTGTGAAGGTCTTCCGCGAGATGTGGAAGCGCAGGTCCCCGCCATTCATCAGGTCGACGACGATGTATCTGCTGCCGTCAGCACATGCCAGCCCGCCACAGCATCTCCCACGTACAAGTATTCGATGTCCTGGAAGCTGTATCGCAGGTTGCAGAGGAAGGGGTGGTTGAGGTGTTCGAGCATCCGCCGCTCGCGAATGATATTTCGCACGCTTTCCGACCGTACAACTGTGACACTGCGTCAGCATGGAGTCCCAGCGGCCGGCTCGAGGCAGATGCATGCTGCCAGCAGGGCCCTTGGACGCGGGGTGTATCGTGACCGACCTTCATCTTTCCTGATGTACTTGAGCGCAAATGTGAGCCCGGTGTCCTTCCGCTCGACGATGCGCACCTTGCCAAAGGCGCCTTTGCCGACGACCCTCAGCAGCCGGAAGTGGTTCAGGTTCACTGCTGGGCAGGTTAGCAGCGTATACGCCAGTGTCATGCGAGCCTCGCAGCCGTCCACAGTGACAATGACGGTGCGGGCTCGTCACGAAGGGCAGTGGAGGCCTCAGGCTGCCAACGCACCTTGATCCGTGAAGACCACCGGCTTGCCGTTGTTCTGACCCATTGCTGTACAATGGCTTGGAGCCTCCCGATTGGCACACCCTACGGATGCATCAGCTGGCAGTGGTGGGCAACGAAGCAGCGGCTGCGTGGGCGGCCTGGCGGTGGTGGTGATGCGGGGACAAAGGTCGTCCAAGAAGTGCTGGGGCGAGAGGCAGGCTAGGCGGCTTTCGCGGGACGCAGCTGATTATATCTCGACGCAGGCGGCGGATAGGGCTGGCGTGTTGTACTATGTAGCTGCTCGGAGGGCCCTGAAAGGAGAGGCCTGTGAGGTTTGACACCAGGCGTAGTGGTCGGGGCGTCCTAGGGACTTTTGAGCGGGCGTGGCAGGTCTGTTCGCCGCCGCCAGCAGCCAGCCAGACCGAGAATAATGCACGATAGGCGCACGAGTCTTAGTGCACGCAGCGGGCAAGGATGGCCACGTTTCTCTGGCTGCAACCCGTGGGCTGAGGGAAGGGATGCACTAGGACGCTTACGAGCCACCACACTGACTCCTGCCGCACGCCCTCGCCTGGAGTCAGGAACCCTGCCCGTACTCTGTATATCGCAGCACTTCGCCGTGGCTCTCAGGGCACAATATACACATTTCTGAGCGCAGCCAGAGGCCCAAGAAGCCCTATCTCTGCTGCCCTGCCTGCTATCATGCCACCAGCGGCCCGTCGTTGGGAGTGCTGACTGACCTCAGTGAGGCCATTACCGGTACCGCATAACAAGGTCTGAATCCTCGCTCGAGCTGCTCTCGCGATGCCCAGGAGCCGGGGCCGGGGCTGACTGTAGGTGTTAGGGAGCGCACGTGTATTGTGGTCGCACACCGAAGGCACAGTCAGCATCCAACTGCGAAGCTTGTGCGGTTGCGAGGCTCCTGTACGATATTTCTGTCCATGAGCCCTTGTGCAGGTCGATGTTCAGTTCTGTCCCGCACCCTCTGAAGCGCTTCAAATCAGCCAGAAAGATGTTAGCATCAAGTCGTCACAACATGCAAAATGAGGAAATGCCCGACGTATTCGTCTGTATGAACGGGGAGCTAGCCGGCGTCCTAGGCTTCCTCCGGCCTAGCCGTCTGCGCAGTGTTTCGAGTTGGACCAGCCGCCGCCTGTAGATCAGACGGGAGCGAGTCTCATGTCGCAGGGACTAGGGTGTGTAAAGGGGCCTGGGAACGGCCTGTCCTCACCGCAACCCTCAAGCAACAATTCCAGCTTGATGATATCGCAAAGCCAGCCTCAGCATACATATTCTCCGGCTTGCCCGACGTTTTCAGGGCTGTTGCTGTTGTTGGTCTTGGTTCTCCTGTCTCCGTGTGGGTCTGGCTGAACGCCTCCACGTGGAATAACGCAACATCAATATGTCCGGCAGAGATCGACCTCAGCTCATCCAGGTTCGACCAATTGTGTTTCGAGCAGCCCTTCCTATCAGTCCGTTCCTGTACTGGTAACCTTCTAGAATGACGCCAGAAGGTTTGATATCGGCGCAGTTTCAAAGCCAAAAAGCAAGCTTGAACTTTGTTCAACCCTCGCCAGTGGAGCGCCTCGATACGAGGCCATGGCCATAGGAACTCAGGGGCACTCAACGGGTGTCTGATTTGAAGAGTACTGCATGCGTACAAAAGTTGATTATACCTGTGTCACAATTCTAGACTGCATAACCAATTCGAAGCTCTTCAGCACCCTGTATTGTGGAAGTCCGGAGTCGTCCAAGTTCACGACAATCGACTTGAGCTAATGGTTCTTGGACAGCAGCCTCGGCTTCGTGAATTATTCGTCGTGCACGTCGACAGTGCGGTGGAGAAAACTTTTAAAGCGCTAAGAAAATTGGCCGATGTTGACCATGGTTACATGTCGCGTAAAAGATCTTGATGCCGATCCTGTGCAGACCGACGATTGGCTCTCGTGTATCTCCATCTTGCCCTTGCTTTTGCAATGCTGGGACGCCTTGTGCCCAGCATCACGGATAACATGAGGTGGATTGTGCCTGAATGCTCATCACGTCTCAGGCGAGGCGGCAGCGTCCCGAGATCTTTGGAACGTGCACCAGTGTTGACGTATGGAGATCACCGGCCTGGGTTTCCGGTACCTGTCAAGCTGTACTTCTCGTTCGCAGCCTATATATTCATGTGCTTAGCCTAACATTTCTGTTTCCATTGCTTCCTTTTGTCCAATTCTTGACGTAACCAGAGATACTGTCTCTGAAAATCTCGGTTGAAGAAAGGCGACACAAGCGACGTCCGAAGGAAATGAGCAGCGGAGGCTTTCCGCATTGCGCATCCGTCCGTGAAAGTATCAGACGAAGCCACACGAAAAGTGTTCTCAACAATGCTGTACACGGGACATCTTCGGCAGAGAACTTCCACGGTGACATGCTGCTACGCTCTTCCCGGCCCAGGATCCCTAGGATTCACTACTGCCTCGTGCAGCTCCATCCGGCTGTGGTGTGAACAGGTATCTGAAGCAAGGCTTGCGCGTACCTTCGCTACTTACGTGACATGTCTTGCATGCTCAAGAAAAATCAATGTTACCGGTTCTCGTTTGACTCCTAGCGAGACTGCTTTCTCAAGTTCTTATCCCTTGTGGCGTCTTTCACAAACTCTATTCCAATCTTCCAATTGTCTAGTGGACCGGAAGTAGTTAGCATTATGCACAACACACCCTCTTCACATTGACCCCATGCTTCCCCGCACAAGTAGGAGCCTCAACTCATTCTCGTTCAGTTTCACTCTGAGCGCTAGAATATTGTATACATGATATAGGTTGAGTGGGCCTATCAAGGATGCTCCGCGGTAAAAGCCTACAATTTCCTACGATATGCTCGACTCAGCTACACAAAGCCAAGTGTCTAGACCTGTGATCCTTTGACGTCCTGACAAGCTTCAGCAGTGATGTTACCGTCGATTGTCCGGATTGTATACCCGTTTATGTACAGTTGTGGCCAAGGTACAGTTGCGGTGTGATATCCCTTACATGGCTGCTGCTCATTGGCTGTCGCCTGTCTTCCTACAACGACACAACTGGGATTAGGTGCCTTCTATTCGTTGTGTCCTCCTAGGACCTTGCTTTTGGCATTCCTGGACACCGACCGTGTGGGCTTGAATGTATGCACGAGCGCCTGGTGTCTTTGCGAAGCAACTCCATCGTACATTTGCCGATCTCTTCCTTTTCTTGCCGACCCAGAGTGCTGGGAGCAGAATTACACCATCTTATCGGGGCTTTGCCTGATTGAAGCACTACCCCTAATTTGAAAACATCAGTGCACCGTGTTGTAAACCGGGATCGTGACCTTTGAAACACAACCACGGCGCAATACCACAAACAGTTACAAGTCCTCATAATTGCGCGTGCTTCATCAATTGACGCATCCCTTGATCAACATCACAGGATCCTGCCGAATCTCAAACTCACTCTCCACGATACGCTGGCTGTATCCACATGTTCTTGGCTTTGAACCACGCGTCTCATCCCCGGATCGACCCCCAGACACTTACTCATCCATCGCCAATGGATCTTGCAGCGGAATTCGGATACTCACACGCGACCATGCTATTCTCAAGGCCTCGCCCAATGCCTGTCTCTGGGAAGCACAAGCTTTGAGCTCGCTACGCACCTTCAAAAGAGCCTCAGCTTTACGAAGGATCTAAAATTGGCCGCTCGGGGTTCAAGCGAGATCGGGCTCACCTCAGATTAGCAGGAGCTAGTTCTGCGTTCCAACCACGAGGAAATGGATGCACGACGCTGGCCTGTGCGACGAACAGCAGGGCTGGAATCACGAATGGTGTGATGTTGGTTGTCCCAAAGATCTCGTCCCACCCAAGGGGTGAGATCGGGGACAGAACGGGAAGCTACCGAGCGACACAACGTCGCTAAAAGAGCCTCGCCGCTCAACTGAACACCATTCGACGTCAGCTGCAGCAAAGAGCCGGGTTGATGAACGATCATTTCCCGAGGGATACGAACGCCAAAGACAAGGCTGAATGCCGCCAGGATTGTATTGACGTAGCCCTACTAACGGACTTTGGTCTTGGTGAATGCAGCAAGGCTACAGTCTGCACTGGTACTGACTTCGCAGCCATTCATACTGTAAGCAAGCTCTGGTCTCCAGTGGATCCTACTGTGTCTCCTTCCTAGAACTCAGGGCTGGGATCTCAGCATGCGCTACGGACATGTCACGAGCTGGCGTCAAGCCTCACGTTTCCCTTCTGGTATCACGACGCCCAAATGCAAGGCAACGAGAAGGTTTCGATGTTGGAGGACTTACGCCGGACGCGGTCTTGGTAGCCGCCCAAGTCGGCCTCCATGGCGTACCTACTATCGGACTTCAGTTTCACGTGGGACCTCACAGACTACCGTGAAGATCCTCCACACTTTCACTCACCGTCAGAACTGTAAAGAGCATCAAGATTCAAGCTCCCGTACTCAGCCCGTAAAGCTTGGCCGGTCGTCCCACGCACCTCTGTCGTGTTCTCTCACAGTCGTTTAAACTGCGGCGTTCTCTGTACCACGAGCACCTGCAGCCATCAATTTATCCAGACCACCGAATCCGCGCCACCGGCCTTTCTTTCCCGACATGCAGCATCTCCCAATCGCTTCGTCCATCTATCTCACCCAAAGCAATTTATACCCGCCACGTTGTGTTAATGGATGCTGCATGGCGGCACAGCATCCCTACAGACACCCTTTCCCAACACCCTTCCGTACGTGTGTGTGTCAACGCGGAAGTTAGAGGAAGGCTTACATTCTATCCAACGCACTCAGAACACTAAAGGGACACTCGATATGAATTTCTGACCGTATATATGGTCTTTTGCCGTCCCTCAGCCGCCTGTACCAGACTTCGTCGCTGCCCGTCGTGCCTAGATTAAATGAGCGTATAGGAACCTACATCCACCACTGAACTCCTTCCAGCGCTCTCGTCCCACTATCAGAGACGGGAGCGGAGAGTGCGCGCCGCTGGCTTCTGAACACATCAGCACCGTCCCCATCCATACGTCTGCGTGGCAAGTCCCATATTGGATGCAGCCAGAGACATGGTACAACATGTGGGAGCCGTGCAGTGCAGAGCTCGCAGCAATGAACAGGTGGAGCTAGCATGAAAGCAGTTCTGCCTGCATATCTGCATCCCTGAACAGCCATGCGACCAACACCGTTGTGCTACTGGACACCCTTTCCACTTGCTCCAATCTCGGATTCTACTTCCACGCGAGCCCCGGTCCCCTGTCTTCTTTCTGTTTTTACGTTGTTCAAGCTCAAGACTGTTGTCCTAAGATCAGGTAATCCCTTTTTACATGTGACTTTGTTTCTGCTATTGCTAGTGCTGCACCCTCGTGATACTTGGCATCGCATTATGTCCAAATAGGCAGTCGGTGATGGGTAGGGCTGAGCGATCGAGGTCGCGCGTCAAGCGGTCCCAATTCCGATCGGAGATTCAAGGACGATCAGCTTTTTCCTGGTAACAAGATCGCTCGGAGGTCATCGCATCGGAGGCTAGTGTTAGAGAAATGCTCGTTTAATCGGAAGTCGGGCGTCGTTAAGCGGAGATTGAGGGATTGAGGGTTGGAGGGTGATCGGTGCTGTGAGTTCGGGCCGATGGGATGGGATGAGGGATGGGTTGGAAAGGGAGAAAGGAGAGTGCGCTATGGAAAATGAACTAAGCGTAGGTAGTCGTGCAATGGGCATGGAACAGAGATGCAAATGGGGATCTTTGCGGACCTGATCGATTGGAGTCAACTTGCGCTAGAGTAGCAATACAGCTACGCAATCTGTAATAGTCACCTTGGAGTGCTAATGTACATTAGCAAGACCCTACTATAGTGTTTCTTAAAGGTTAAAGTGCTCCCGTGTAGCAACACAGATCTCTCCACGATGGAAGTTGCTGGGTAAGTT
Source organism: Lophiotrema nucula (assembly GCA_010015825.1). Lineage (NCBI taxonomy): Eukaryota > Fungi > Ascomycota > Dothideomycetes > Pleosporales > Lophiotremataceae > Lophiotrema > Lophiotrema nucula. The sequence goes on along the minus strand of ML977321.1, from coordinate 386,776 downwards.
TCATGAGGATCTTGAGAGTGAAGGAGCATGCTTCACTTATTATCACTTTGGTTCGGGGCACACGCAGCTGAGAAATCTTTGTTTCCATTTCATCATGTCTCCTATCCATGAGACTAGACAGTCACTACCTAGTGACACCGATCGTGATTCCATGTCATAACCCATGATTCGTGATTCGTGAAGCATTCGCCGTGAACGCACCAGACGCCAGAGGAGCAAGCTAGCCACCCAACAAAACGGACATTCATCACCCTTCTCCTTCACCTCACCCAAACCATCACCTAGCATCATTCTCCCACAACCCAGGCTATAGCCAGAAGCAATGAAGACAGACGCTCAGCAAGAAGAGAAGAGCAAAGCAGCTCCTCAAGCAAGCAACAGTAACCTAGAAACCACCAGACAACCGTGTTACCTATTCGAAAAGCGTCGAAGAAAAGAGATGATACCCAGTCCATCAGATGAGAGGCTTTACTCAGCAAAGAGGGTGTGGTCCCGAGCACCCATCCTCAGCTGGAGACCGTGCTTGGGCTTGCGGGGACCACGAATCTTCCTACCAGCCAAGACAGCACGAAGAAGAGGGTTCGTAACCATGCGCTTAATTGGGTCTTTGGCCTTGGAGGAGCTGTGGGCGGCCTTGCGCATGTTCGTCTTGTCCTTGAGGGGCTCGCGGGGCTCGCTGCGGGCTTGGGACTCGTTGACGACTGGCTCATTGATGACAGGCTCATTGAGCATCCGGATTGGCTCTGAACGCTGAGTCAAGAAGATACCTTGGGAAGCCTGCTGAGAAAGTTCCGGGGTGCGAGGAATTGGCTCTTGGTGACGGAAGTTGCTGCCCTGATAGCGTCCAGCATGAGCATTGTTGAAGACACCTGCGTTGCGAGGACCTGCAGGCGGAGCGTTGACGCGACCTTGCGGATGAGGACGATAGTAGTCACCTCCACCGTTGCGTCCACCATGGTAGTAGCGACGGTGGTGAGTTTGATGAGCGCGACCATCACCAGCGAGGGCCGGGCCGCGAGCGTTGTGATGATAGCGACGCGCCGCATACGATGGATAGCGTGCCATGCTTGCTGACGTTAGTCAACACGTTGTCTTTACTGCTCTGTTCTTCTTTGGTTGTGGTTGAAGTGTTTTAGGAGGAGAGCGCCGTGTTTATATACCGAGCAAGTGCGGCTTCACGCGTTGCTGCCTCACGCGACCGTTGCCACGGAAGCGGGGTCCAGGAGTAGAAAGAGCACATTTCCCTTATCTCAATTGCAATCACCAAGGCCGTGAAATGTCGGTGACAGGAATTGCAGCGCTCAACCGTGAGCATGTTTGTCGTCGGCCCTTTGTATCGAGAGAATGTTGAGCCCGACAGGTAGCTTCTCAAAGTTTTCGAGAAAGGCACATTGTCTAGCAACCCTTTCTTCGCGCTTCTCCATCGCAACGGCGGTTCTGAACTGGGTACGCGATAGAAGACGAGATGTAATTGAAAGACGAGTGAGTATTTGGTTATCATCAGCAGATATTGCAATGTACAGAGGCAAAGAATGACAGACTATGAGGACTATTTTGCGTGATGGTATCTTTCATCTAAGAATTGCGAGACCCGAGAAGCGAAATATGGAAATTGAAACGTGTTTTCATGCTCCGAACTCTGTGAGATACGACAGCCAGACATATACCGAAGGATATCGATGAGACAACCGTCACACTGTCCGTTTCTGTGCGAATAGAGTTAAGATCAATCCGGTGACGATATTTGAGAAGTAACAAGGATTGACTGAGACCTCCTACCATGCTTCAATTCTTCTACATCAATGTGATACTCCATAAGCATACTGTATTGATCATCTACTACCCGTTCACCCAAAACACCTCGGGCTCTTCCTGTAACATTGGATAGAGACTGATCAAGCGCTCACCGTGACCAAACGTGGTGAGCTCAGTACCGAAAAAAGGATGCAAGCCATGACAGAATCCAGAAACCGTAACCGCTATGACCTAGGAACCGGGGAATATGTAATGCAGCCTATATGGAGATGTTGCGCCAAAGTGCTCCTTTCACGAAAAAAGCTATGAAATTGTGAGATGGAGACGAACCAAACGAAGGAGACTAAGCAGCGACCTTGGGTGGAAGAGACATTCTCTAAATGTCCTCCATGTTGCCAGCTGCCTCATCTTCTTCGCCCGACTCGTAGCTACCCACGGAGCTCATCTCGTCATCATCGTTGCTGTCTTCGTCGGCCTCGTCTGCGGCGTCCTTCGACGCGTACTTCTGGACGTACTCTAGGCCGAGTGTCAGTATACCTGTCCTCGCCAAAGAAATGTGACTCCCATACCTTTAACCTTCGCGTCATAGCTCTTCGGCTCTCGCATCAACAGCGCGGCAGCTTCTCCATTGAGGGGATCGGTAGGGTTCGGATACCGGAGGAGTTGAGGTAGGAAGACTTCGAAGATGTTGATCATGTCGTACATCGGTGACCACGTCTGGTTGATAACGTCGAGGCAAACAGAGCCGGAGCTGCCAATCAATCAGTCATTGACGAGCACCATATGGCAAGGGGACGGATATGGAGAGCAAAGGAGATGACTGAAGGAGCGTACAGTTCATCGATGTTGGGATGAAATATCCGGTTCACGAAGCCAATGCTTGGGCTCTTGTAGGGATACTGGTCGGGGAGCTCGACGTGGATCTTCCATAGACCGCCTTGGAAGGGCGTCTCTTCGGGACCCTTGAACCTAACGTAGAACTCCTGCATGTTGTCGTTAACCAGTGTGACTTCATAGTCGCTCATAAGCATCTTCATGACATCCGTCTCGATTCGGCGCTTGGGGCTGCTCATGGTGGCTGGTCTTCTTCGTCCGCTTCGCCGCCGCGGACCTGCTCAGTGTTTGGAGCTTCTTCGACGAGGACGGCCTCGGGAGGGCGCCTTGGGGATCGCTGAGGCTTTAGGGCGCGCGGGCGAGTTTGCTGCTGAGCTTCGAGATGCTGTCGACGGTGTCGTCGTGGGGCAATCGATAACAGACGAGGGGTGGCTTCGCTGGCAGTAGGCGATGGCGGGGTAAAGACTGTTCGCCGCTTCTGGTGTTGGAAAGAAAAGAGTATAGGCGTTTGTAGATGCTAAGGCGTCGACGTTTGCTGCTAATATGGTGAAAGGGAACAGAAGGAGAGCGACAGCGCAGTGCCCTTGAAAGCCAACGAGCCAGGAAGGACGTTGTCACGAGCCCGGGAAGTCACGCAAGCAGCAGTGGGATCCCGGCAAGTCATCGCCGAGAGGTGCGCGCCACTGGCAAGCCACTAGTCATGCGTCTGCCCTGGTGTTCTGGAGGCTATCCTGCAAACAAGCTTGGAAGTCATAGGGCAAGAAAGAGGAGCATGATTAGATTCGCTTTGTTTGAAGGAGAGCAATCGTTTCTGGTACTGGGAGGCGCGACCTGCATGGCGGTGCCAGATCTGAGTACAGCAACCCAGATGCGATTCAGGAACCGCCGCCACTGACAGGGACACGGATGACGAGACACTTCAACTTCAACACCAAGTGCGCTGCTCCTTGCCCCAGACATTCTCCCCGCACGACTCTCTCGACTCGCCGGCGGCGGCACGCATCGAAATGCGAACAATGGCTATGGGCGAGATCTCGACTTCGCCCGACAAAGGAAAGCGTTCTGGGCTAGGCTGACTGTGCTCTCGGACCGAGGGACGGCGGTCAAGCTGGACAAAACCTCCACCTTTCGTTCTCCAAGTTGCGCTGCAGAAAACATCACGAACGATTCATATTAAAGCCCGACCGGCGCGCCGCAGCTATGGCGGACTCATTCTCTCTTACACTCACCTCGGGCGCCACTCTGAACTTTCCAGAGTCCAACGAACCCCATAACACCCCGACATCGTTGTCGTCGCCATGTCGCGTGCCCTAACGAACATGTTCCGGACACCGTCACGAATTGTGCGCCCGCGTGCGCCGCTACCCTCGTCGTCGCGGACCCTCTCGCAAGCCCTGCTGCCTGTCGCCCACGTCAGGTGGAGCTCACATTCTCCCCTGGGAACAGCACCACCCAATGCCCGCAAGCCGGTTACTATCAACACCCTCCAGAGCCTCTACCGAAAGAATGAACCCATTACTATGATCACGGCCCACGATTTCCCTAGCGCCCACGTTGCCGACCATGCTGGCATGGACATGATACTGGTCGGAGACAGTCTGGCCATGGTGGCCCTGGGTATGGAGGATACTAGTGAGGTGTTGCTAGAGGAGATGTTGCTCCATTGTCGGTCAGTAGCAAGAGCCAAGACTGCTGCTTTCACTGTATGTTCCTTTCACCTCTATGACTGACCTAAATTGACTTTCTCATAGGTCGGTGACATGCCCATGGGCTCCTACGAGATCGCACCAGAACAAGCCCTGGAGACCGCCATTCGGATAATCAAGGAAGGCCGCGTGAAGTCTGTCAAGCTCGAAGGTGGGAAGGAGATGGCCCCAGCTATCGCCAAGATCACCTCTGCCGGTATCCCAGTCGTGGCTCACATCGGCCTCACACCCCAGAGACAGAACGCTCTAGGAGGCTTCCGCGTCCAGGGCAAGAGTACCGCCTCGGCTCTCAAACTGCTCTCTGATGCTCTGGCAGTACAAGATGCCGGCGCCTTCTGTGTAGTTCTAGAAGCAGTACCTGCTGAGGTCGCTGCCCTCGTCACCAAGAAGCTCATCATCCCAACTATCGGCATTGGTGCCGGCAATGGTACCTCAGGCCAGGTCTTAGTACAGGTTGACATGTCTGGCTACTTCCCACCCGGACGCTTCATACCCAAGTTCGTAAAGAAGTACGGCGATGTTTGGTCTGAGAGCATGCGTGCCCTCACTGAATACAAGACCGAAGTCAAGAGCCGCGCATACCCTGCACCAGAACACACCTATCCAATGCCAAAGGAAGAGTTCACTGAGTTTGAGAAGCTCATCGAAGGGAAAAGGTCGTCACTATGAGTAGTGGCATGGGTTGATGATACTTTCTCGATTCCATTGGCGTTGCTGGGTGGTCTCAGTTGCTTCATACCCCTCGTAATAGTGATGGCGACTGTTCTTTGTTATTTCGCGTTCAGCCTACCCCAGTAGGCACACACCATGTTGTTGCTACTTTTGCATAGTTCTGCCGCACCAAGAGTGCAATTTGAATAGACTCAAGATTTCTTTCTCATAGATTCTTATGCGTTCAAGTTCTGCTAAGACACCTGTAACCATGATCCCACGAACGCCCATATGCTATGCATAACCATACTCCAGCTCTTCGTGACGTAGAAATTACTCGTGAAGTCCTCCAGCCCTGCTGTTCCTCAGCCAAAAGCAGGCGTCATAGCATAACCCACCACCAACTCATCATTGCTCTTGAAGCACTACACCACACATCAGCTACACAATCACGTTCCTCACTACCATCAGATACTTACATTCCAAAGATTAATAACCACCTCGTCCAGGCTCGGACTAAACACGTTCCCGACATAACAGTGCACGCTCTCGTGCGGCTTCACCTTCAGCTTCTTCCGCAAGTGCGTGATGATGACTTCGAAGCGTTGCGAGGAGGTGAGCAGGAAGACTTTCTGTTTCAGTGCCGGGGCGCCGCTGATGGGTTGGAGTCGTATCTTCACTATAACAATATCAGCCTGAGCCAGGGTGTAAGGTGTGTAAAACGAAAAGAGTGGCATGTGTACTATTCCCAATATAAGCGCGGAAGAGCACCTATACGAGAAGGACATCGACATCTCAGTCGTCCTGAAAGGAAGTTTGGAACAGATAGGGACATACCTTTCTCCGGCCCCCCGGTCCCCGCACTCTCCAGCGCCTTCGAAGCATCTTTCGGCAGCGTACCCAGAATCATAGAAGCAGCCATAGTAAGAGGAGCTTCCGCGGTATCCTCATCTTCTTCTATCCTTTCCTCTGGGGCGTTGGACATGGCGGTCGATATATATGCTGTGTTGGCGTGAGCCCGCAGAGACTGATTGCGCAGTACCGTTTGTATTGAGTCGTAGTGCCAGTGAAGGACAGTTCGTGTAGAGTCACTATTAGATAGGGCACGCTTGGCAGGAGTGTGGTGTGAGTGAAGAGCGAACGAAATGGGCAGTCGAGGTTCTGATGGAGTTGCCTTGACCAATCATAGCCCCGCTCTGTCTGAATACCATCAATCAAGTCAAACGCACTCATAGCTTTGCTGTCCCGCGGAAAGCCATCCGAATAGTCTAGTTGAATATGCATCGCTCTCATTTCATTGATAGGTATATAGATACTAGCGATACAACAAGCATATCATCAGCTACACACATGCCTCCATAACGTCATCTCCGCCCGCGTATGAGGGTAATTCTACCCTCCAATCCGCCATAATCAACACTCCATTTACCAAGTACGCCAGGTCTGCAGGTCTGCGAGAGGGGTTGCGATAGCAAAGGCAACAACCACAGGTAGGAAAAGCCAACGAAGATGGACAGCAGGTATGTACAATGGCCATACATCGTATAAGTATCGATGAGACCAACATCATGCCGCCGATAAAAGCAATAAACAACCAAGCCATGCATGCCCCGGGAAGGAATAATGATGCGCCTCAAGAAATGCTGCACGCCACGGAAATGCTGTATGGTAGGTATTCGCAATGTAAACGCGGATCCGAGCGCTAGAGGGCTGAACGAAGTGAACCGGGGTAGAATAAGGGTATATCGTAATTAATGTTTTGTATCGGGACTGGTGTGTGTAGTAGCTGGTCGTAAAGAGCCCAACTATCGACGGACAAGCTGTGCAAGGAGGTCGTCGAGCTCTTGCCAATTCTCCGCGCTCATAGCGAATTTGCGGTGCTTCCGGGATACCGTATGCTGAATAAGAGTTAGTAAAGATTAAGGAAAACAATGTGTTAGGAGTACGTACCTCGTCAAAGTCATTGAACTTCTCTCTGCAGTTCTCACAGTAACCTGGCTTAAGCTCCTTCTCGGAGGGCTTCCTTCTGCGTATTGCTGCCGCCTTTCGTGCTTGTCGTTCTTCCTCTGACTGATTGCCATCTTCGTGTATCAATCCTAGTGTTTCCTGTGCCTTGCGCTTCGCTGCTCTGGCCGGCTGCACGGCTTCTTGGTTCAGGGCAGCTCTCATGTCGTTCATGACAGATGACTGACCACTGTTCGCAGAATGGGCGCTATTATTCTTGTCTAGAACCCTCCTCTTGAGCTGATTGACCTCCTTACTGTGTCCTGCTCGAGCTCCGGGAGCGGCTGCGGTCGAAGATATCATCTGAGATCTGATGGCAGACGTGATGTTCGACGGTTGAATGCCTGACGCAATGGGTTCTCCGCCTGCGAAACGAGGCATGGCACGTATGCTCGCCTGCGCACTGCCGAACATCGGAGGCATGCTGTCGGTGTTTGATCTTTTGGCTGGGATCACCTTGGGTGGATCCAGAGGTTTAGCCTCTCCCTCCTCTTGCTTCACGGCTGGTGCGGTAGCACGTCGGGCAAGGTTGTTGTTCTCCCCAAGGGCGCGCTTCTCTTCCATTGCGGCAGCAGCACGCGTGCGAGGTGCAGCAGTAGCCTTCATGCCTCTTGGTCGATCCTCCTGTTCCTGCTGTAGTCTGCGTATATGATTGGGATCTTCAACGAAGGGGCATTTGCCGTGACCGGACATTCGAAACTGGGGCCATTTTCCTTCCTCTTTCTTGGCCACCTTGGGATACTCCCGAACCATGACTGGCTTAGTAGCCTCGTCCATGTCATGAATATATATGTAGAAACCACGCAGCTGCACCATGTCCACCGAGTGGTCACGATCCAACGGTCCATTTCGCTTCTCGTTCTGGAGGAGTGTCTGGAGGTCCGCCTGGCGAGCTAGCTTCGATTGTGGGGCGGCAGAAGCATGACGCGGTGCACCATAGTCTGGGCCCTCTCCAGTGTCATTGAACATGGTGATCAGCATACGCTGGAGCTTGTCTGCCGACCATATCTTCATTCCAAGCTCCTTAGCCTTGGACAGAATGTCGCCATTGTTGTTCTTCTGGAGTGCCGCATCGAATATCGACTTCTTGGTTTCGAGTTGGTTGTGGTTGGCGGTGCCTCTGGCATGGGAGGATGAGGTGGAGCCCGTTGAGTCGCTGTCGGCGGGAATGGGACGCGTCGTGATGACATGAGTAGCTTCTCGGGAGAAGAACTTGACCTCTCGCTGTATGCTGTTAGCAATGAGCAAGCAGGTTGGGAGATTGTACATACTGCACCCAATGTCTGTGCCTGTCTCGACACTTTGCTTCGCACGTCTTCCGAGATGCTCTCAAAGTAAAACACGAAAGTAGGGAACATCTTCCGATAGTGCCTTTGCCATTGTCGAATAGTCTCCAGGTTCTCGTTAACTGTTCGCTGGGTCTTGTCGGCCTGCTTTGGCACGGCCTTGACCTCTCTTACGGCCTCGAGCTTCCTCTGGAACGCATTCGGAGGCGCCCCACTCTTGCGAGAGAGACCAAAACGGGTGGACTCGGCGTCGTCGACTGCAATCATCTGCTTCTTGGGTGGTGGCTGGCCGTACGGCATGTCGCGTTGCTCGCTGGCATGGGAGCGGGAACGCTTCGCACCCGCCGTCTGCGCGCGTAGCGGCGAGTTGGTTGCATTCTGGAGGTTCGCGAGCGGCACCCGGCGGGAGTTCATGTTGGAGAGGAGCTGAGGAGACGGAGGAATAGAGACGGCTGCCATGCGTGGAGATGGTTAGCGGCAAAGCAATGCCTGTGGTGGAAGGAGGACAACGGAGGGGCAGGTGCGTAGCTATAGCTGTAGCTGCGTACGCGACGAGGTGCACGGCGACTCTTCTTCGTTCAGGACCGCGGGGCCATGCGGGTGCAGGTTGTAGAAGACAATTGAGGCCAGCAAAGAGGCAACCGACACAGCGAGGGACGAGATCCCGGCCCTGGGAGGTTGTCTTTGGCTGGGGTGGAGGGTTTGTTGTGGCTGGCATGAGAAGCGCGACTTCGCGAACCGGGCGCACAGACAAGGTTCTTCCCCGGCAACGCAACCGCGTATCCTTGCAGCTCTACGACAGTTGAGAAACGAGATGCGACTTACCGACTTGCGCACGCTGCAACGCCCGCAGCTATGGCCGAGACAAAGTTGATGATGGAGTTAGAGTTTTCCAGTGTCGGGTCGGTTCCTGGTTCCCAATTTCTCGCCGTGTCATCGCTCGCTCTTACTCTGGTAGCGGGGCGTTTTCACGTCACCTCTTTCCACACTTCAAGTCGAGCACACTGGTTCAACGTTTGGACTCTTCCCAAACACCAGGTAGTTTTCTATCCCGGAGTAGGGGTACAGATACCGTAGGATTACGCTGTGGGAGTGCTTCGTCTACTAAACACTACTTAGGTGGGACCTCGTTCGAACAGCTGCAGCACTTTAAGAATCATAACACGCTATCTGTACCCCCGATCAGGGACTCCTGTGGAGCACCTGGAAGCACTTCTGGGTTGAGACTATAACTTTAATAGAGACAGCTATCCCGAATACTTGACGAGATCTTATTATCACTTCAGAGCATAGTATAAAGCATTCCACATACCTGTTGGGTGCCTTGAAACACTTCCAAGTTGGTTCTACAAGTATAATAGATTTAATTTTCAAATACTTGAAAGTGTTTAATAGGTTGTCCAGGGCAAAATATATAGTATTATATAAACGTCTCGTACGCGCTGAAGCGCCTCTAGGCATATCTTACGAAATATACTTGATTTCATTTCGTAAAGCCCTCTAGACTCTTTAGGGAATATACCCTTTTGCGCTCTTTGAAGTGCTCCTAGAAATGAGTTCCTAAATGCACTTACAGATATTCTGTAGACACTTTAGAGCACAATTTCAGGCACCACACGCCCGTGTCAGGCTCACTGAAGTACTTCCAGCCATCCACTACAACACCGATCATCTAATCAGCCATCCCAATCAACTCCGTCCTTCACACCATTACTTCTTCAAGTCAGCCTAACTCATTGTTCGGAGTCGTACTCGCGCCCTATCGCATTCTCCAGCCCTGTCAAGGAAGCTTATCTACGATGCACAGCCTCAGCCACACTGCTGATCTGACCGGTCCGTCCCCCAAGGCATCAACGTTCGGCCCCGCGATTCGGACCTGTCAGGGAGTATTCTGCGACAGTGTGATGTGATTAGCTCTGCCGCGCGGCTATGTTTCGTACTCGTGGGCTGAATATTGGTCGTTGGAATGGGAACTCGGTGAGGGAGGCTGGAGCTGATGATGAGTGTAAGACCGCCCACGATAGCTGAAGAACGAGGATAGGAAAGTTTCTACAATTGGTAGTTGAAGTAAATGATGTGTGATTCAAAGCTATATTGATCAGCTGAGACAAATATGCCTTGCCTGTCTGCGATCGGGTATCTGCCATAACTATCTAAGCTAGAGTTCCAGGCCGTGTCCGTGGACAAATCGTGAAGAAACCGTCCGTAGTGTTATCATACATGATAAGAGATAAAGAGGTATAGTAATACAAAGGAGAAATGGAAAGGAGAAGAGAGAGTCCATGAATGTGGACACAATAGAGCAATGAGAACCATAAAGCCACCGAAGTAAGAACGCCGTGAACCGAATGATAGACCAAAGAGATGCAGACAAAGTGTTGCAAAGGTGTTCGGACGTTGAGGTATGAGTGGTATAGCGCAACCGCTGCTGCAATCATTACAGAGTCGGAAGGAGGAAAAGTTGTGTGGCAGCCTGCTTCCACGGTTTGAAAAGAAAGAGTTAAAGCAGAACGATATCCTTTCTCTGGGGATTCTGTACCGCCCAGGCGTCTTCGTGTATTCTTGCAACAGCAACTCGCTCTGCATGATCACCAACCCACTTGATCAGCATTACATTCAGCATTTTCCACGGTCCTGTTTCGAAGACAGTCTCGTCGTAGTCCTCTACTTCTGCATCCCAGACGAACCTGGCGCCATCCCAGATGGGCGTTCCAGGCGGGTGATTTGTAGGGATCACGGGCTTTTTGGCATCCCGAGAAGGATCGCGACGGAGGTTGCGCGACAGGAGAATGAACTCGAACGGGCCGGTAGTGCTAGGTTCCAATATTGTTGCTTCGTAATCCATGATAACGCCGCAGAGTTGTTTCTTGTTGTTGATCAAGTGTGAGCAAGCAATATCCTTCTCGCTGTATTCGAGCTGCCCGACAGTAAATCCGTTTGCTGGAATGGTCATCGCTTTGAAGCGCAGCGTGTCAGAATCGGTCGTCGGATCGTAGCCTCGAGGTGCGTGAAAGTACGATGGATATTTTATCCTGAGTGTCTTCTCTGATTTATCGCTCTTTTCGCGTCTTACTTCATACGGCGTTGTCTCGGGTCCAATGTGAAACTGCACGATTTCCGACTTGAACAGCTCGCTTTCATTGCGCGATACACTCCGCAGATCTGGGCTGTTTGTCGGGTCGAAGGGAAAGTTGACGGGTCCATCCCAGGCCGTCCAGCTCCAACTTGGCTCGTTGTTGTCTTTTCTTGTTAAGGGTCCTGCTGGGCACCAGAGCAGCGAAAAGTCGAAGGCGGCTTCTGGTAGTCCATGGATAAACTGACCACCAAGAGACTTGCTGAGAATGCCTGTTATCTTGTTGAATTGCTCCATAGGGTATGCACCGTTCCCAGAAATGTGGGTAGTGACGAGCTGGTTGTAGCGGTCGAACCCTAAGAACCAGCTCTCTAGCTGCTTAAAATCCGACTCTTTCAGCTGCGGTTCGTCTATTAATGTAACGCTCGAGGTGGACCTTAATTTGTGAATCATATCCCTGAGGGACTTCCGGCCTCGAGATGCGCTTGACTGGATTGACCGGGATTCGTCGCTGTCGCTGGAAAATGTCGTAGGCATAGGCGACAGAAAGGCGAGTGATCTTGACCTAGATCGCGGCCTTGTGCTCTCGTCGCTTGCTGATTTCCTGCGGAAGATTGACCATGATGGGCTCAGTCCCCTTGACTTGGGCGGTTCCGTCGGCATTAGGAGTAACGACATAGGTTGTGGAAGGAATGCTGGAGTAGTTGAGTAGAAGTTGGAGTAAGGAAGGCAAGACGACGTTAAAAGCCACTGTGACCGTCCTTTTGTCTACCCGCCAGATAAACGCCTGTCTGACTGCGCCTCCTTTTCGTCTGCCTCGATTGTTGCCGGCAGTCCCAAGGATGGAGGGCAGTCCGCGGTGAGGGCTGCGCAGAAAGTGACGCGGGCGTGGCTGTGCACTGATTCTGAAATCTCGTCTAGGGCCTCCGCTCGACGAACCACAAATTCCGATGTTCGAGACCTTAACCCCATAGCTTACCCCTTGTACCACATCTGTGTCGGTTTACCGTTAGTTAGTACTGAACCAATACCCCCTTTCTAGGCGATTTACTATCATGGCCCCTACTATTTGAATAGCAAAACGACGTGAAAGCACTTCAGCACCGGAATCGACGCTTGCGCAGGCCATAGCTTTTGGTCCTGAGAATTGTAAGCGATAATTGGCCAAGCCTGTCATGAGTCGTGTCAGTAGATGACAAGTGTGTTGACTACGTATGTGTGGGCGTGGAACTCCAACCACCGGACCGACTAGGTACAGGAGGCGACTTTGATAACGTGCTCTCATTCGTGGGGATCCAGCTTCCCACACAGTAGACTGGTGTAGAAACTTTGTCGAGGGCGAAACCTGTCGTACAGCAAGTCGGCAGGACGTTCTCTTTGCGACTAGATTCTCTCATGTGTAGAGCGGAAAGTGCAGATCTCACCTGCGCCACAGCTGTGGCTCTGCGCCACGACTGTCAACCAATCGGTGACGGCGGTCCCGAGGCTACTAGAATCTGCCGGGGACCACCGCTTTCCAGGCACCAATTGCAACGCGTCCTGCGATTGATATACAAACTCGCCTGTATCGGCCGAGCTGAACATTTGCATTTGCATGACCTCGCGCTTTCTGACTGCAAACATGTCTGGCTACGAAGGCGAGTTCATCACAAGCACTGCCCGACTTGCTCGAAGCGAAGTTGCTAACATACGTCACAGTCGAGCACAATATCTCCGCAAAGGAAGACAAGCCTGAGCATTCACCCCGCCGTCCAGACCTTTCTACATTCTTCTCGACGCTCGAACTGGTCGACACCTCCGATCCGCAAGCCCATCACAATGCGCATGCGACACCGCAACCGGAGAACATGGCGGCAGCCTTCCGTCTGCTTGCCAATGCCTTTGAGATGATGCGCGGACGAGCGGCGGAGGATAGCGATCACGAACAGAATGGAGGGAATGATCTAGTAGCCAACATGATCGAAGTGTTAAGGGAGAACGCGGACGATCCACCCGCAGAATTGAAGGGCGTACCCAACAGCTTCCTGGATGAGCTAGAGCGTGTGCCCAAGAAGTTATTGAAGACGACGGACGTATGCCCAATCTGTGTCAATCCCTTCCTCGAGGGTATGTGGAAGCGACAGTATCTGTCGGCGGCATCTTGAGCTGACTTGCCTGCCTTTAGACCCGTATCCTCTCGTCGTCCAACTCCCTTGTCACAGAGATCATAGGTTCGACCTGGATTGCATTGCACCCTGGCTGAAGCTCAACTCGACGTGTCCATTAGACCGTAAGGAACTGCTCAAGAAGAAGCAGCCGCCACCTCCATCAGCAGACGATGGTGAAGAGGACTACGACGATATGTACGCCTGAATAAGGAGGCCCACATTGGCATCTACATGGGGACGACAGCATCATCCTTCTATGACCGGCAACTTACCGACAGTACCCCATACCGTGAGATGCTGACCGGGACGGTCAACATCGCACGGCTGAGCACAAGCGCCGCTCCAATGCGCACATCAGCCAATAGGACTCTCCCTATCGTGAAAGAGCGAATTTCCTCTCTCGATAGCTCGTAACGCTACACCGGAGGAATTCACGCCCGCATATGTCAGAAGTGGGACATGTCTCGAAACGCCCCAAATGTCACAATGAAGGAATTGCGTAAGTGACATGGCTGTGGAGAAGACTTTGATATCCAACGCCAAACAATACAAATCACATTGTACGCACAAGTCAAAGGCCCACATGTGCCTTACTATGCTCCACTACATCAGTGCTTCATTTCTACTCTTGTTTGTTGCACGATTACTTCTCGGCCTTCTCAATCAGCTCTGCGATGGGAGCGCCGTCTCCCATTTCTTTCCATCATCGTATCGGTTAGCGCGAAGTACTTCGTCCGAGTTCATCCTCAGGCCGGCACCCTCCTTTATGAAAGCAATGTTACAGCTGTATCGACCAATGCGGCGTGCTTTCCTGCTCCTGCGGAACGAGAAATAGATATTTCCCATATTGTACTTTTTCTAGATCCTTCAATAAAGTCCATTACTTGAGTCTATCCTTTTATCTACCATTCTCTTTCGCTTCGATCTGCAACACGATCACGCACCAAGTTATTTGGAGGGCGTGTGGGTTGTGCATTCTTGGATTGCTGTTTCGGCCGTCTCGGAAAGGAACCCGTACGTAGCTTCGCAACAGTGGAGTAAGCGAACAAGTACTATTGTACGATCGAGGGAATTTTTTCTTATGCGTTCAATGTTGGTTTCGTCTGGTCGTCTTACATTTGAGAAACTTGCTAGATTCAAACATCAGCGCTATGGCGCATGCGCATTGATGATACGGACGAGATACTGCAAACAGAGCGAGGCCTCGCGGTCCGATGGGGCTGACTACGCACCCAACGAATGCGACGAATAGATGCAGGTAGCGAATACGCTTTGCATACGAAGTCGGGAATTTTGATTAGGAGGTCTGCGAATGCTTTCTGGAAGTCTGGTCCAAAACGGCGTCCACTTATTGCCTCAACGAACACTTTTCATTGTCGTCAATACCCTCTATGCTGTATATACTAATCAGATAAGAGTCAGTCCAGCTGTACCCGTTCCCTTCCGACGATTTTTTGAGACCGATTTTCATCAGGGTCTTGTGCGAAGCTCCCAGCGTGACCATGTCCAGCTTCGACGTGTGAAGCAAGGCCTTAAGGTCACCAGGCAACAACTGAGGTACCTCAGCCATAATAATGAGGGAATCCAAAAATGCGCGGAAGCCTATATGTCATCTACATTTTCATACTGCGCCGGGGCACGTGTCGCAAATCTGCTGCCAAAGTTGTCCACTGCATTTGGTAGTGGAAGACGTGAGAAAGCGAAGATTCCGCTGAGTCCGGAGTTCCTGAGACACTAACGAAGTGCATCTCCGTAGTTCACCTAGCCATACCGGCAGGAATAATCTGGAAGATGCGAGTAGCTATCGGCCGAGTCGCAGAAGCACTGTTAAATGGCGTTGCCACTGCCCATGATTATGAAGCCAGCTCAAGTTGCGTTCTCACTACGCGCGCAGCAATCCCAACACAAACTGATCACAAGTCGGTGATTTTTTACATAAGATCTCGTGTTAGGAGGCGGAACAACTGAAAGACGCCAAGTCCGGCCGGCTTTAATGTTGTAGTTCGAATCGGACGAAGCGCGGTCCAAAATTGCCGGGCCACCTCCCATCCCAGCCGTTTGCCATCGCAACACCATCCCCACTATGAAAGAAGTACGCCGCCCGAGTATGTATGTGACGATCACCACCTGTGTACCTTCTAGAACGAACGAAAAGTTGGCCTCGCTGTCTCTTTGTGAGCAGTGATGGACCCGAGCATTGCTTTGAAAGATGATATGAACAAGAAGAGGTCCTGCAGAGGGTTTCGGGCTTGCTGGGAATGTAAGAGGCACTTGCGCAGCGATGTGGAATGGCTCGATGAAAGTCCCACTAACTTTCTTAGGCAAGAGACGGAAGCTTCATGGCGGCTCAAGTTATACAAGCGATGTGAGCAGCGTTAGTGGGTTGAGCATCTCGAACACCGAAGTCGAGGAAGAGCAGCACTGTCCTTTGCATATTGGAGAACGCATGAACAAGCTGGAGCAGCTGTTCGAAAAGTTTGTCTGCCGAAAGCCTTCGAATATAGGATTAAGTCAGACAAGTTCGAAGAGCAGCACTCCACAGCCCAACCAAACCAATGAGAAGCCTCCCCCGTTTACGTTCGGCCTGCCAGAGATATCGAGCGATGCACAGAGTAAGTGACCTAGATGCACGCATACTGCAATGGTAGTAGAGTGCGGAGTTGTCTTGTGACTCCTACAAATCTCAGCTACAAGTTGTATGGCTTCTTGCAGCTACACGCAGGCGCAAAGTCCAAACACATGCTAACTCAATTGCTGCTTTTAGGCATAACCTCTATCGGAGATGGCATCGTAAGGCATTCTCATCCGTTATTGTAAAGGAAGTACTGATTTGCAACAGCTTGCGGCAGCACAACTTCCCATGTGGCACTCATCACCATCTGTCAGAACTTTAGTTGATCACAATGGAGACAGTGGGCTCGGCAACGAAACCATTCGTCGCTCTCTCATCGTCCTTTTACCTTCACAACGCGATGCTGACATTCTTTTCGAATCGACCAATGGCTGGATGATCCTTTCGCAGATGTACAGACCTTCCAAGGACCTCTTCGTCAATAAGGATCCTCAATCGTATGCCCTGGACATGGAGGCGGTATCTCGGGAACATGTCATCGTCATTGCGCGCACGCTACTTCACCTTGCAATTTGCATATGCTGTTTACCACCCGAGTTCGATGCCTCTCGGCTGTCGATGTGGTCGCTCGATACAGCCATGGAGAACTATGTGACAACAGTCACGTCCTTGGTGACGTCCTCTGACGAGCAGATGTCTACACTGCCCGGGTTGGAGACACTCCTTCTACTGGCCTCATATCACATCAATTCCGCGAATCTCAGACAAGCTTGGCTCATTATCAGACGAGGCCTTAACCTAGCTCACCTGATGGGTTTCCACCGCATCATTGCACAAGAGGTCACTCCTCCCGTCGAAGCCATCGAAGCATCAAAGTTCATATGGCGGGCTTTAGTCGACGCAGATAGGTTCCTTGGCCTGCACCTTCGACTGCCTTTCGCCGCCGACGACTACCCGATCCCCGAAGACGCCTCTGCCCCATTATTACATCGCGCAAAGCTCGCCATCATAGCTCGTCAAATCACCGAGCTCGATAGCAACGTAACTCCGCAGAGCTACGCCAAAGCTCTTGCTCTTGATGAGAAGCTTGAGTCGGTCATGAAGTCCTTGTCCAAGCACTTCTGGGATGTACCAAACGTACCATCAACGGCACGTACGCCGGAGTCTGCAGAGATCCTAGAGAGACTCGTGGGACAGATGTGGCATTTCGAACTCAAGATCCTCCTTCACCTCCCGTTCCTCTTGCGAGCACCGACCGAAAGCCGATACGAATATTCTAAGATCACAGCTCTGCAAGCAAGTCGAAACGTAGTAATGAGATGGTTCGCTCTCAGGAATGCTGGCATCACTCAAGCGGGCTGTCGCTTCGCGGAAATGGCCGTCTTCATCGCTACAGTTACGATCGCCTTGGACATTGTTATTGAGATGGGGACGAAGGAGAAGAGCGCGGTACAGAAAACAAGAGGCAGCGACTTCGCCATGATCTGCCGCGTCATAGGAGAAATGGAGAAGTTAGCAAAAGCGAGTACACGAGAGAAGATCGCAGGACGGACTGCGGCCATCATCAAGAAGCTTCTCTGCTCTCTCGACCCAAGCAGACGCACGTCAGAGAAGACGCGTCTTACACTACCCTACTTCGGCACTATCGAGGTGTCTTACCACCAGCCTCCTGTCCGCCCGCCATTCGACCTGGACTCGGATACAGGGAAGAAGCTGAACACTACCGCGACTGGGTCGCACCTTCCTGTTTTCTCATTTGTGAGTAACGAACTTTGGCCATCGAGCGATAAGACGTGGGATGGTGATTTGGACTTCGATATCATTTTATACGATGGCCTCGAAGACATGGACACCGAAGGCAACTGGGTGTTCTGATTGTCGTCTCCTTTGGACTTTGTTGATATCTAGCATAGCGTGTTTCTGATCCATGGATACCTGGGCGGGGGCGTGGAGTTGGGCATTTCGTATTCTGTCTGCATCCATGATATCCCTGCAAAGTATCGCTGTCAACAGGTGTCAATCAATGAATAGGAGAAGTCAGATTGAGACTCGCATAAACGATCTGCGCAGTGAATTGCGGTGAATGCTAGCTTAGTAACAGCCACAAGTGAAGGCACCCATTGGCTCCACGTCAGGTGAGGCATGTTGCTTTTTGTAGCCATCCAGAACGGCTCGAGCGCCTGATAGACTAGCGCCTTCGTGCGCATTTGTTGAAGCGCATTCCATCGTAACAGGCTGCAGCAGGCTGGTGCACCGGTGAGTTCGAATGATCACGACTGAGTGGCGTTGCACCGACTGAAGCGCCCTGGGTGAAGGAAAATGATCGACGGCCAGCGCTGACGGAAACTCCCATCTCGAAACTCCGACTGCTGGCGGCGGCCCAGGCACACGACACTCTGGCATCCCTCGCAACCCACACCGGTCCCCTGTCTTATATCGGCGCTGCAGTCGCCCTGGCACCCCTTCTGCATGACTCTTTCGTATGTCTCCTTGCTCCCTTCGTCGCCAGCAGTGTCTAGTCGGTGACGAGTTTGCTAAGTTCCTCAAGTTGCGGCCAGAAGAAAGCATGAGCAGCCAGGCCGACTCCAGCGACCTCTTCTGGGACACCGACACCCGCGAAGACGCATCGTCGACCACCTCATTGACCGAGACCGTCTCGCACAGCGACCCCGCGAAGCAGGATGCGGGCCTCAGCCTGTTCGAGTCCGTCTTCACCGCGTACCCAACATTCGTAGAGTCGCTCCTTGCGCAAATACCCACCCCCGCCGTCCTCGACCTCTACCACACGTCGCGAACCCTACGCAAGTTCCTACGAGAGTACCCGCTGGCATGGAAGACGCTGTCGTTCAGGCTCCCGCAGCCTGCGGCCGTGGTGGGCTCGCCGGGCAACGAAACGCCGGATGGACGAGAACGGCAATCGAAGACATACTCGTTCGACGCCCTCCTGAAGCAGGTCATACAGCCGTATGGGACGCGGCTAACGAGCCTGGATTTATGTAACACGGCGGTATCAGGCATTGCGTTGGTAGGGAGTGTGCTGGCGCCGCGGATAAACACGCTCCAACACCTCTCGGTGCGAGGCTGCAAGAACGTGTCGATCAAGTACCATATCGTGCCGTTTCTGGAACCATATACGCTGAAGGACTCGCCCTGGTTGCAGAAAGATCTAGCCCTCAGGAGCCTCTATACATACCGATGCCGCCACCACCGTCGACGACCCTACCTCCCTTCGTCTCTCGTCCGGAGAGACTCCGACTCCGACCCTACACATCAACTCATCGAGATCTGCCATCAATTGGGCATCTGGACAGACACAGCATGGTGTCCAACACCAGGAGGGAGATGTTATCGGAGGAAGGACTACCATGCAGGAAGAGCTGGTCCACAGAACATGGAAGTATGGGTACCGTTCGACAGGCTTTGGAGATCTAGCAACCGCTTGGGGTCGGGGGATGGCAGATCGAAATTAGGAGCTACGGATGGCAGACTTTGGGAGATTGCCGAGACTGGTCAAGATGGCGAGCCTCTAGGAACCGAGAATGGCATATTCAAGGGAGAGGGGAAGCATGTTCCCGCACATCTTCGTAAGAGTCATAACATGTTCATCGAAGACATCAAGTGCGCGCAGTGCAATGAGGTTATACTGGAACGCTGCGAGTCCTGTAGCGTTCGGATGCACTGCATGGGATGCCGCAAGACGCTTTGCGCCAGCTGCGCTTTCAACCGACCAATTCCTAGGAAACGAGTGAAGACACGACATTTCGCGAATTTGGCGTTTGGACCAAGCGCTACTTTGGGGAGTACCATAGGCCACGCCTCAGGATCCTCATCATCCCTACAAGAGCAAAACCGCACGCCAAGGCCACAGCCTACGAACCGATTCTGGTGGGCTCCAGGTGCGACTCGGTCGCCTAATCTGATGAATGAGAGCGCTCACGATGAGGATTCGTCAGACTCGGAAGATGGTGGGAACATGAACGCTGGACTGCCTTTACCGCCCGCAAACCGCGAGCCTCCGAAGCTGAACATGCACTGGTGTTGTCTGGAGCCTATCTTCTCGGGCGGTGGAGGAATTGCCGTTCTGGGTACTGGACTAGGCGGCAAAGGTGCAGACAAGATCCGAGCGGCACCACTACCTCGCACCAAAGAGTTTGAAGATCCAGACTTCTCGAACCAGCTTCGACCTGTCGATTATGTCCGGGAATTGAAGAACAATGGGCTTTACGAATATGTTCTAGGCGAAGACGTCGACCTTATCTCGTACCTCAAGCAAGACAGCTTAGATCTGCAAGCAGAGACATGCCCGCGGGGGTTATGTCAAGACTGCTATAGGAGCTTTCGGTGGAAAGTTTCGTGTCGATCCTGCAAGAGCCCCTTGTGCAAAGAACACGACTTCAGAGGATTGAAGTTCAGGAAATGCGGCTACCGAGATATGCACACGGAACGAGACTACGTGCGATCACATAACGAACCTCCTCGACTTCTTATACCAGAATTCAATCCTAACAGGTCGAATGGCAAAGACCCTGAACGGACACCTACAGCCTCCTCTGAAAGCGCCTCTCCCGAGCTCGCCGACGCAACGCCTATGTCACAGTCGCAGATCCTCTTCCCTCCAGCAGCCCCATCGGCGATCGAGATGTCTGCTTCTCCCTCCTCGAGCTCCCACGCTTCAATATATGAACAGACTCTAAGCTCTAACTCGGTTCCGTTCGCCCCCGTTAGCTCATCTCGTCCGCGTTCCTTCAGCGTTTCCGGTGTTCGAAGTCGAAGTTCTGGCTCTTGGCCCAACTCACCTCGAGCACCTGTCAACCCGATCGCTAATCCTCCTCCTCTACCTTGCAACCCTCGCCATCCCGTTCAGTGGGAGGGCTGTGGCGCCTACTTCTGCCAATATCCTCGTCCCGGTGGTGACAGCAGAACTCCATGTCCGGCCATTCTAAAAGAATGCTCGGAGTGTGCAGTTCTGGTTTGCGACGTAAGATATTCGTTCGTTCTTGATATAATGCAAATGCTGATATTTAGGTCCAGGCTTGCAATGCCAACAATCCAACCTGCACATGCACATTCTGCACAGTAAATTTCCATTGCCCTTCGTGTTCCCGGAAGAAGGAGATCAAAGCACAGTGCCGATTGGAAGAAGAGGTCAGAGCAAAGAAAGAGGCAGAACTCCGAGCCATCGAAAAGTTGGAGCGGGATAAAGAAGAACGAGGCCAGGCCAATGAGCTGGCTGAAGCTGTCTACGAGTTTTGGTCGCATCTACTTGGAGAGGTGACCGATGAGATCATCAACGGGGCGAATTTTGACGGCCAGCTCGAGCTACCGGTTCCCAGTCCCGACTCGATTACAGTGACCACAGAGTTTGGAGTGGTTCAAGAACCAAATCACTTCACAGTCATCACCGCATCCGGACCTCCTGCTTCGTCGGTGTACGAGGAGGACGAGGAGGAGGATGTTGATGAGGATCAGGTCGAGCATGTCGAACACCTCGACATGCCACTTCTTACGACAGGACCGCCTGTGATTATCGTCGAACACCCCGAGGACATGGCTGACGATGAGGGTGACGACCTCGAATTCGATGAAGACGACATGGACGCAGAGGGCGATCTGATCGACGAGTTCATTGACGACGGAGCGTTGACGCCAACCACAGCGACAACAGTATGACCTTGAATGTCATACGTGTAAGACGACAGCGAAGAAAAGCGAGATACCCAGATTGCCATTCCTTCCGTTCAACCATTTAGACGCACGCACGCACGCACGCACACCATCATTTCATATCAAGATCGCATCATCTATACACGGCAAATTGAGCGCTTCATATCAAAGGATTCGGATCATGGGAGGACTTTTCGGGCGGTTCTAACAACATATGTATGCGTAGCTTAGCTGGTTTTCACTTGACATTTGGATGGGGTTTGGGGCGGTTTTGGAGCGTGGTTTTTCGGACTTTGGCCCACGGTCGCTCTGTGCTTTAGCTAGGGCATACGCATGGAAATATCATGGGCCGGGCGGTGGACTAGCGGCATTTTGGAAGTGGAATGCATTTCTTTGGAGTTATTTGATGTGATTCAATTTTTTTGCTATGTCGAGCCCTCTACAGACATGTGACTGGCAAAGGTGCCTAGATAAGTACCTAGGTACTGGATTGAGGGATGTCCACTTCCCTACCGCATGTGCTTTTAACGCCGTACAACACCATTGCTAGAACCTCCAGATTCAGATAGTCCACATAGAATCAATTCGTGAAACAGTCCGTTTCTAGTCGTCAGCGTCGTCGGGTAGCTCCTGGATGCGGCCTGACTGGTAGGCTTCTGTGACCGGGTTCTTGACGTCGACAACACCTGTAGCTTTGAGACTATCCAGAAGTTTAGTCCAGAACAGCACAACGGAGAAACGAATAGTAACTTACCGTTCGAACAAGACAAACAACCTCTCCGCCTCCCGCTCCTTCTCCTCTTGTGTCATCGGCTCGCCCTTCTCGGGGTCCTCCATGTCCAGTCGTTGACCGGTGATCGGGTTGACGGGTATGCCTTCAGCATCCGCGTTGGCGTGCGCTTCCATGGCGTTCTCGGGCATCTGGATATTGTTGGACATGAGAAAGCCTGACGCGAACCCGTAGCCAACGTTGTGGACGAACTTCGACGCATCTTTCCCCGAGAGCTCGAACATCATAGATGATATAGATCCGCGGAGAGAAGGCGTCACAGCTGAGGTTGAGAGACGGAGAAGGCGAGAAGAAAGCGTATCCGAGTTCCCCAGAGGACGACTGCGTTCTTCGTCTGTTGGGAGGAGGAGCCATTCCATGTACTTCTTGACACCATCTGGTGCGATCTCGTAGACTCGTCGTATGAGCGTGAGTAAGGGGGAGATGGTGTTGTCTAGTTCTTTCTCTGAGTAGGCTACGATTGCGTTGTCGAGGATGTTGATAAGATGCTCGGCGTTGACTTTGTGGTCGAATTTGGGGAAGACGGCATTTTGGCCTAGAAACTTCAATTGCTGCCCCTTTTCGTCGTCCAAATCTAGATTTATGAGGGCGTTGACTAGATAGTTTACGGGTGCTAAGAGTGGAGGACTTGGGATTTTCCGCCGTACTAGAATCTTGAAAATGTGCGGTATCGATTTGGAGAAGTGCTCTTGCAGGTCTGGGTAGAAGTGGGTGATGTTGAACATGAGCTTAAGGGTCTCAGACAGCGCCATCAGGTCCATTGGGTGAGTATGCATCTGTGACAACCGCCGCGAAGATTTGGAGTATCGCTTCGCATGCCGCTCGAGGGCCTTGTTTATGCTCTCTGCTAGCTGGTTGTCGTTGACCAGATGCTCGTAGTTCACGTCCGAGTCGTAGCTTAAAAGGAACAGTATCCGCGAGAGCAGGAACTCATCATTGACGTCCTCGCTCTTGAACTTCTCTGCTGCGTTCGGCGCGTATCCCAGCGTCACCAGCGTCTGCCGTGTCTTCGGTTCGAGCAACAACGCATTCGCAAGGCATCGGAGGGCTTCCTGCGAGGTGGCGGTGTGATTGCTTTCGAAAGCATATCGGCTCAATGTACGTAAACCCTAGGTCAGATAAGTTAGGTCCTATAGAGGCAACGTAGCGCATGCCGAGTATACATCGGTGATGAAGATGGGGTCCGCATTCTCGACGGATCGGCCATGCACTTTGAGGTCTTCAAGCAGCTGCGCTCGCTCTGCCCGGGGTGTAAGCGCGTGTTTCGTGGGGACATGCGATAGAGCTGCATACTCTTTGGGGAAAGCTTGTTCGCATCCAGATCGGCTTTCAACTTGGACAGGATATCGGTAACCTCGTCCAGCTTCGCTTTGGGCTATTAGCGCATGATCATGGAGCCCGGATTCAGGCCAGGGAGAGGAACACTGCCTACCTTTGCCGCCGCTGGCCTTGCTGGAAGACTTGTTCAACATAGTGAGGAGACGTGGAGGAGAGTGTGCTGGTCGACAGGCAGTGGCCGGAGTTCAGTCGCAGGAGCAGCACAACGCGAGCCGGCCTGAGGAGGGACGTGGAAGACGAACCCCGCAACGCGAGGCGAGGGCGAGAATCTCAATGCAGTCATGTTGGCTCTGCTCAGATGCGCAGCCGCTTTGTGCAAGGCAGAACGGTACGAGGAGCTGCAATCAGGGTGAGGCTGGGTTGTGTGTGGCCGCATGTGACGGGACTCTGCATAGGCAACCTTGTCACGCATCGCCGGTTGACGGCGAGTCCACGGCTGTTATCGCGCAGCTGCGATGGGCAGAGCAGCAGCTGTTCCTGCTACCTCTCAAGGCAAGCATGTGCAGTGGAAGGGGCAAGCATGTGCAGTGGAAGGAGCAAGCATGGAGGCATCTCACCAGCAGGAATGGCGGCAACACAGAAGTCTGACTGGAGCGCATCTAACACTGGCTCAACGTCAACTTGGACTGTTTGAGCACAACCACCTCCAGTGCTGCGAGAGCAAATCAAGCTCGTGCATAAAGACATAAAGTGGTCGCGGCGCGCACGTGCTTGAATCGCGGGTGGGTACGCGCCTTCGAACGCGTGCTTGAACCCAGCCATTCGCGCTATGCAGCTGCCCTGTCCTGCACGCTTCCGCTCCCAACTCTCCTCGAGATAGCACCAGCGTTCGTGCTCGAGATGCGAATGCGAATGTCACTCCTTTCCTCTGTTCCTTCTGTCCCGTACTTGTTTCCAGCATAGCCATGGTGTTTTCCACTTCCAAGTTTGAATCGTTTTCCGTGCGCCCTCCGACTCCTCCCAAAGACCTCAAGGACGCCGACAGCGACGCCGACGACGTGCTCCAGTTCATAAACGACCCCTTCGGCACCGCGCCTGCGCCCGCGCCCGCGCCCATCAGGATACCCATCTCCAAGTCTCTGCTCAACACGCCTGAGCAATCGCCCTCGTCAGAATCGGGCGCCTCGACGAATTCGGACAGCAGGAGGAAGCGGGTCAACTTTCAGCTTCAGACATGCACGATACCCGGCAGCGGTACTGTTGCGCATCCGTGGACCCCCCGGCATAGCTCGCCATTGAGGCCTTTACCGCAGACACGCGTCCTGAAGCCATTGAAGTCCATACTGAAGGCATACGAGCCCTCATCCACCCCACCGCCCGCTGAAGGCGCTGCCGCGCACAAGTTTGAAACCTTCGCAGACATGCTGGAGTCGGTGGTGAAAATGCTTGCACAAGGCTCGCGGCCATCGAAGCTGGATGCCTACATTTCACTTCAGAGAACAATGCAGGCTTACGACAAGATACCCGATGTGGAAGCGCTGAAGGACAAGATGGGTCTGCTATCGCAGTTCATACAGAGAGACATGCAGGCCGCGAGTCCCACTGGAACTGGACAAGACTCGCAGCTCATCAGCCAGGCACTCAAGCTCCTCATGGCTCTGGTCCGTATCACTGAGCTGAAGCCCTCCATGGACGACGACTTTTGCGCTTTCGTCATTGAGCGCATCATACAGGTCGCACAAGACGCTAAGATGCCCAAGACTGTCATCAACACGCATCTGGCACTGCTCATGCAGCAGAACTTCCGCCAGAGGATCATGACAATTGTGCGGATAGACAAGATTCTCGATGCCTTGGAAGATATACAGGAACGCGTGTCCGGCTATTCCGTCCTTGCTTACAGGATACGAATATACCGCAAGCTGATCCAGCAGCGCCCGGATGTCATGTCAAAGCACACCGAGCGGTGGTTCAAGCATACCATCAAGGCTATGCTATCGACGCAGAAGGACATCAACCAAAGTGCACTAGACACTGCAATGTGCGCTGCGAAGACATTTAGTGCCGACCGATCAGTCACCAAGGCAGTTCTCGCTGTACTCAACCGAGTAAAGAGTGATGGGGATTCCTTTGCTAAGCTCATTGCTCAAGAATTGGAGAGAATGCTGGGTACTGAGCATGCTGCTCTGGCTCCTCAAATCTGGGGGGCTACCACAGCTCTTCTGCGAGACTCCTGGCAGCCTCAAGTGTTCCCAGCCATGCGCGATTGGCTGTCCATACTGGAGAAGTTTGTCCGTTCGGAGAACGAAGCCGTCAAAATTCACGCCAACGTAGCCTTCAATTTCCTCATCTACGCCGTCAACATCACGCAGCACACTTCTTCTGGCTGGTCTGGGATGCTCCTGAACATATTGCAACATCGAATCCAACGACGGGAGAATTGGAAAAAATCCGAAGCCGGTGCCGCTACATCAGGTTACTTCACCTTGCTGTACTACGCTTTACGACCGGACGCATCGGCTGACCAGCTTGATCGATATTGGAAGGATTACGTCGTCGGTTTCTGGCGGCCACTCCTGAACTCGCCGTCGTCGAAGCACTCGGTTGCAGCATGTCGAATTGTGTCCAGCCTGCTTGATGGCTCTAGGAAACCCTGGAATGAGCAGCGAGCGTTGGAGATGAAGCCTCAATTTACCATCCAACGTGAAGAATTGCCGCTTCTGGATCCGAGATGGGTGCGGAAGTCTCTCTCAACAGTGTTGTCGTTCGTCGAGACTCTCTTAGAAGTGACGCCCTGGACACCAGACGCCGGAGAGGATGAACCAGCGAAGACGGTCTGGACAACCCTACTCGACTCATTAGTCGAGGCGAGCAGCAAGGAAGTCATGGCTACTACCGAAACCAAGGATGCCATTGCGCATGTGGTCAATTCACTGCGTCGTATGTGGGACAGACATACCACGAAGCTGGCCATGCCCCAACAGAAAGAAGACAACTGGGCCGACAAATTCTGCTTTCTGATCGACACCGTAGTACAGAAGCTGGGGGCTTACCAGTTCGCCGACAAATGCCTTACCAGGAACGCAAACGACGAGTTTGAAGTTGCTCCAACCCCGTCCCACCGCTCGCGGCACCAGGGGCCTCGCCTGTCCCCTCTGATCTACTTCATAGAGCTTCTTATGTGTCGATCTGAAGGAAAGTTATCCGACCATGTCCGTCTGCGTATCGTGCAGCTTATGCTCGAACCGTGTTTCGACGCGCAGAACAGCCGCCTGGGAAAGCTGGATCTGCTTAGGGATTGCTCCGTAGCAGTTGAGCCTTTCCATAACAACATCGTTGCTTCCAGTTTCTGGGCCCAAATCGCTACGTTGACGAAAGCCTGCTTTGAGGAGGAACCAGCAGATGAACGCCTCCCTCAACAGCTTGGCAAAGTATACGACGTTCTGGTCGAAATTCTTGCGCTTGGGTCTGATCACCTGTTGGATGCGCCAGTTGGTCAGGACCTCTTAACCTCTTTTGTCGCAGGTGTGCATCGCGAAGCTGGAGACGGAGCTGTTGTATTGGCCGTGATTGAGAGAGTTTCGGAAATTGTACTGAAAAAGGTACCCGCAACAGACAAAAACGCCTGCATACCCTACGTGAACATCCTTCTCCGAAGTCTACCCGCCAACATCAACCGCCGGATACTCGAGCAAGGAAGACAGAAGATGTGGCCATCATCTCCTACTCTGGCTCGCGGCCACGACTTCGACCCCTATAATCACTTCTATGCTTCCGTTGTGTCTGTTGGATCCGAGGCATACAACTCGCTGCATACAGAGGACGATTTCGAGAGATGCAGGGACTTCCTCAGCACCCTTGCCTCAACCATACCAAAATGCCCAATATCCCTTCTCGCCATCTACCTGCGACGAACTCAGCCTTGTACGACACTCTGGGTCGAGGACCCGGAGAGAAAATTACAGAAGCAAAGCCAACAAGCAAAACAACTTTACGAAGAAGTAAGTCACGAACCTGTTCTCTGACCCCGCATGAATCTAGAGTCTAACCATTATGTAGGTTTTACATCTCTGGCAAGCAATTCTTGAGGCTATCGAGAGACTACCACGTAAGGACAGCTCCTTATTGTTAGCCTTGGAGCCCTTGATTACTTCTGGCTTTGCGACTCGGCGCCGGGGTATTGTCAATGCATCGATCACTGCATGGAACAGCACTTTTGGTAAAGAAGAAAGTCTACGTTACCCATCTCGACTCGAGGACGTCCTACAGCGACTACGTGGTACAGTGAACTTGTCATTGCCCTCTTTGCCGGCTCGCGCCGAAGATGGCGACGCTCTTTCTTTCTATGAGTCTGATGTGAGCGAACCTGACGCGAGACGAAAGGTCCCTAGTACCCATGTTCAAGAATCTCCACTGCGCGCTTCTCGTACCAAACGAAAGTCGAAATCGAAGTCTCCAGCAAAGTCGACTGTGAGTCGTAGGGGAACCTCTTTGCGTGATACGCCACGCGTTCGTCTCCGACACGACAATTCTCAAATCCTGTTTGAACCGATTCTCTCATCGCTATCAGACCCATTCAATCAAGAATCTCAAATTCTCACGAAGAGACAGAAAGAGATGATCGAACGCCAAATAATGATTGCAAACATATTCTCAGACATACGGTCTGCTGACAACCCTCAATCGAGCGAAGTAGCTTCAGGGGACGTCATTTCCGATTCAATCGGTGCCGATGATCTTCCAACTGCAAGATCTCGAACTCCTCTGAAGACATTGACTTCATTAGGACCTATGGACGTTTTTCTTGGATCATCACCTACTCCACACTCCCGTAACCACAGTCAACAAATCCTTAGCGATGATACTAGTGTTGCTACTCCAAATGCTGTGCGTACGGTCCAATTAGCGAACGAAGGAGATGATATCGGCTCGTCTCCTCCTCGATTCGAGAAACATGACCGTACCGACGGCGACATGCTCATGAGCAACGACACAAACGAAGACTTTGTTGACGATAGCTTCGCGTATGCTCAGACTGGGAAGCCTGTAACGTCATCTTTCGATGAGGGAGAGACCATTGAAGAAGAACATGTGCCGGAACATGCCAATGTAGCCGCGCACGATGATCACGACGACCAATTCGAGGATGACTTACCCACCGATGAGGAAGCATCTGATCTGCCAAGCTCGACCGTTGAGCTTCAGCTGACTGCGCAACTCAACGCAGACATCAATGCGCGGATCGCGTCTAGCAGCGAGGAAGCTCCCGTCGCTGTTGTGATCGCCGCTGTGGAACCGGAATCCGCTTTTGTCGATGCACAGTCACATCTGCCGCCAGGAGTAGCAGTAGAGTTGGGAATTGTTCATTCCAAAGAGGATATGGAAATCCAGAACACACAGCCACCACGAGCTATCACCGATATCAGTGAGCCTGTTGACGGCAGTTCCAACAGCACTAGCCGTGTGGGAGATTCATTTTCGGCCCCAGCACTTAAGAACGAATTTGAAGTAGCCCATACCCCACCTATTGGTGGACTTCGACGATCTGCGCGAGCATCTGTTTTATCCAGTTCCAGCCAGCCCAGTGGCTCCAAAAAGCGCAAAGGCTCTCCACTTAGCGCGGAAAGTAAGAAGCAGAAGACTAGTAAAGAGGCGGAAATCACATTCGACTTGGAAGATGACCAAGTAGAGCAGCCGATCAAGCTCGACTGTATTGAGGTCACGTCTTCAATTAAGACGAGGGGACGTGGTAGACCGTCGGGAGAAAAGACTTCGAGACATGCCAGAAGCAGGAGCAAGTCACAGGTTCCCAGTGAGAGCGGCGTGGTTGTCCCTGAGACGACTCGTAAGCGATCCTTAAGCAGATCAACCTCGCTAAAGGAGCCACTCCACCCAGGGGCAGTACTCGTAGAGGAGACACCGGCACCCAAGCGCCCAAGGACGCGTGCAAGTCAAGATGTGAGCACGGTGAAAGCGACTCTTGAAGCCGAAGGCGAAGCTCCTCCACCGAAACGCTTGAGCCATGTTCGAATTAGTCCACGGCAGTCCTCTTCAGACTCTATCCGCGCATCTTCAACCAATCCCGACCACGGAGGTACAACCATTGATGCTCTGCCAAACCAGTCGGAACATGTTCCCTCACCCTTGGGCGAACAGAATGCAAAGGTGGCACTGCAGTTGCAGGGCGACACCGCAGCCCCACTCGAAACAAGTCAACGTCAATCGCCGCAGGTAGCCGGGTCAATGGGAACGCCCACTCGTTCCTTCAAAGAACGGGTCATTCTTACACCTAGCAGCATCATGGGCAAAATCCGTGACCTCAAGAGGATGTTCTCCGAGTTACCGCAGTTGATGTTCTCACGACAGGAGATGCGAGAGGCAGACGATCTCTTGTTCGATCTCAGGGTAGCAGCACATGCTGCAGGAAGACGGGGCGAAGAGAGCCAGTAAGAGGGTGTGGTCGATGGAGAACGATGTCGTGCTATTTTGGTGCACGGCTATGTGTTCCAAACATGTTTTCTTTTAGGGCCTTGCGGCTCTTGCAGTATCACCTAGCTAGGTACATCCGCGGCTTGTGCGAACAGCATAACCTTGGATAATCCAGTGAACATTTCATTATCTCAAACTACTTCCGGTTCGTGTGCTATGTTTCTCCCGAGGCCCAGTAACACGAGACGTATGAGGCTACGCTGGAGACTGGATTGCAGCTTGATATCAGATTTCATATAGGAGTAAGATCCAATGGCTCTCTACCGGGCCGCTTAAGCGAATGCAAGCCTTCACCTGAAACACATGTACGTTTCAGGTGAGGTTCTAGCTCAGAGGTGTGCATTCGGCGGCAAGGTGGGGCACTACCCCTCCATCAATGCTTCCAAGGTTCCAGCCATCAACCAAGCACCAGCGCATACATCTACGCTCCCGACATTCTTGAGAGCTTGCATACCGCACACTATCTTGGGCGCAAAGACGTCGAGACAGCTGCAAACCCAAAGGTGTGGGATTGGATTGACTAAGCCCGGTGCTCCTTCCGCCCACGTAGCTACCCATACCAGCAAACTTTCTTTTGTCACCCTGCGTCCAGCTTCCACTCTCTCTTTTCTCTTCAAGCTCAAGCTCAGCTCTCTCCCACCTACTGCCTCAGCCGAAACCTGAGACACAATGGTCGACCGCGCCAACCGTCCATCAGCGCTAAACGCGCCGTCAGCCGCCGCACCAGGACCGCAAGTCGACATCACAGGGTCTGGAGCTGGCTCCAAGGTGACGGCTACACTCCCTTCTGGCGAGAGCATTGAGGTGCTGCTATATGGAGCGACGGTGATCAGCTGGAAGAGCAATGGCGGGAAGACGGAGAATCTGTGGCTGAGTGAGAAGGCGGCGGTGGATGGGAGCAAAGCCGTGAGGGGAGGCATTCCTGTCGTGTTCCCGGTGAGTGACCCTTCTCCTACAAGACAGCTTCGAAAGCTATGCCTATACGGCTTGCTGCAGCATTTCGATAGGAAGACTGTGTTAGAACACTGCTTACTTGTCGTCTGAAGGTCTTCGGTCCTCCTCCAAAGTCTGGCCATCCAACATCGTCCCTCCCTCAGCATGGCTTCGCCCGAAGCTCACGTTGGGAGTTCTTGGGCAAGTCTACCTCAGAAGACGCTCTCGATTCGTCCTCCGTCAAGCTTGACTTCGGCCTCTACACCTCCGGTATCTCAGAAGACGCGAAGAAGGCATGGCCCCTCGACTTTGGCCTGGTATACAGCGTTACTCTCTCGAAGGACAGCCTGCAGACCGTCATAAATGTACGCAATGAGGGCGAGCAGAGCTTCGAGTTCCAGTTCCTGCTGCACACGTACTTCAAGATCAAGGTAAGTCTACAAGAGTCGATTAGAACCCACTGTACTGTTCTGATGACTGTCGCACAGGATATTACCAAAACTAGCGTGAAGGGTCTCCTTGGTGTAGAATACATCGACAAGGTTCTCAATGCGTCCAGCCATCAAGAGTCTAATTCTGCGATCGCAATCACCGGCGAGGTCGACCGCGTCTACAAATCGATCCCTCAGGATACCACCACTATTGTGGAGGCTGACAGCCCTCGCTTCGACGTTGTGCGGGACAACTTGTCGGATACTGTAGTCTGGAATCCCTGGATTGAGAAAGCAAAGGGCATGGGCGACTTCTCACCAGACGATGGCTACAAGAACATGATTTGTGTGGAGGTTGGTGCTGTCAATGGTTGGCAGAAACTGGAGAAGGGCGAAGTCTTCGAGGGAGGCCAGACTATCAAAAGTTTGCTTTGAAGCGTTCAGCGACAATCAACAATGGCGGAGGTGGCATGAAAGAGGATTGTGAACCAGACCGCTCTGCTAGTTGATACGTTCAAGATCCAAAGATTAGGAGCAATCACAAATAATGATAAACACGATCAGATTGGACAACATCGATACTCCAAGGAGTGCTCGTCACATATCTGTACTACAGATCATGTGGTCTGTGCCGTCATCTAATATACAGATTGCCGAAATAGGGTTCCTTGTCTTGCCGTGCCTTCGTGAGGAAGCATACCCTGTCCTTTGCGCACCGGACCAGCGCGACCACAACAAACAACGGGCGGTGCGCAGCAGGAGCAGTGAAGACATGACAAGCACGATTTCACGTTTGCGCAAGCGTCGTGCAACCCATTCCGCGTCTCTGGTGAGCATATCCTCACCCCACTACTTCCCCGCATAGCTCCAGAGCACATCATGGACGATCGTGAGCGACAACGACAGATGTCGCTGGTCCCATATGTGCCGGCTGAATCGCGAGAGATAGTTCTGTATGTTAAATAACTCTTGACGCATGTTCATGTGCAATTGGGCCACTACTAACGGCGGGCGCAGACGCCATGGTTCAGCAGTTGTAGTGTACGACCAGCGCTCACGACAGCTCTCTCTCCGCGACGCATCGCACCACAATGCCGTCGAGGCCTCTTCATGCCCTTACTGCCACCGACCGTACCGAGAACCTTCGCCGCCCGACGAGCACGACGAGCACGAACATGTCGCATACCCAGATGCAGAGGCCGGCTTCGTCAACCCGGGATACTTCCACATGTTACGGCACAGCCAGCCAGGCTCCACCGAGACCTCGCGTCCGCCGTCACCGCACAAGCAGCTTGCTCCAGCTCCCATCAGTGATACACAAGGGCATTTCCGTTCTCCAGTAGGCGCAGAGTTCGTGGGGAGTACACCTGCACCGCAACGACATCATGGCATCTCGACAAGAGCTTTCAGTCCGAACTATTTCAAGACATTCTTTGTCGAAGAGAAGGAGCTCGGAAGAGGTGGGAAGGGTGTGGTTTTGCTGGTACGCCATGTTTTGGATGGCGTTGCCCTTGGCCAGTTTGCCTGCAAACGAGTGCCTGTTGGAGACGACCACGAATGGTTAGAGAAGGTCTTAATCGAAGTCCAATTACTCCAGAATCTGTCACACCAGAACCTCGTCTCGTATCGACATGTCTGGCTGGAGGACTACCAAATATCGAACTTCGGCCCAAGCGTCCCATGCGCCTTTATACTGCAACAGTACTGCAATGCTGGCGATCTACACAGCTACATTCTGGACGGCGCAAAGTCTACCTTGACAAACGAACAGATGAAAGAGCGGTTACGTCGGCGGTCGAAGGGTCAACTTGATGAAGCTCAAGATATGCATGGACCGCGCCGAATGCAGTTTGACCAGATTATCTCCTTCTTCAAGGACATCACTTCCGGCTTGAAACACCTCCATGCAAATGGCTACATCCATCGAGATCTGAAGCCTAGCAACTGCCTCCTCCACACCACCGGTCACGAAACACGGGTCTTGGTCAGCGACTTTGGCGAAGTGCAAGTGGCCAATGCTGCTCGCAGGTCAACCGGGGCTACGGGGACGATATCCTACTGCGCACCGGAAGTGCTTCAACACGAGACACCGGGAGGGCCCTTGGGTAACTTCACAACGAAGTCCGACATCTTCTCGTTAGGGATGATAGTGTACTTCATGTGCTTCTCCAGGCTGCCATATACTAATGCTGATGGCATCGATGAGGACCATGAAGACCTCGATCAGTTGCGGGTGGAGATCTCTGCCTGGGCTGGATTCGACGATGAGCGAAGGGTGCGCTCCGACCTACCTGCAAAGCTCTACCGATCTCTCAAGCACTTACTAGCTTTGGATCCGGATGATCGACCAGCCACCGAAGACATCTTAGCTGCCATCAAGTCTCCAGCTCTCTTTGATGAGTTAAACGGTTTTGGTGGACCGTCTGGACTAGACGAGTTCGGCCCAAGAATATCAAGAGCCGACACACCAAGCCCATCGCCGCCCTCGACGCACAGGAAGCGAAATTCTGTTCACTACACACGGCCCGGTAGATCGAAGCTCAGTGCCTCTGTAGATCGATCACCTAGCCCTTCGCCCGAGTTCCAAGCTACCCGAGAGCCTTCTCCCGTGGAAGGCTCAGTAATCCTTCGTCCGCGCAAAGTGGACCTTCCTCCACCTCAAGCACATGATACCCAACACTCGCCTCATCTTTCCCCACGATTAATGCTACCACCTCCCCCATCACATCGCTTACGAATTCAACGATCTCTACATAATCCTACAATTATCGGTATCACCAAAATAGCGCTCTTCTGCGCAAAAGTATTTTCTCTCTTCGGCCCGTGTCAGCCTTTTGCGGCGGATCCCTGGGTGGCATATCCGCTGCTTTGTTTTGCTTCGCTCGACTTTCTGTTTGTAGGTATTACTATGCATGGACGGCATGTGGGATTTGGTGGGCTGGGTGGATCTGTACTCCTGTTTGTACTGCATGTCGCGGTGGTCGCGATACTGATGAGGTGGAACAGGCTTTGTTTGAGGAGGGAAGTACCTTGGACACACAATGATCATATGGGGACTGAGCATGATTATTGAGCTGTGAGGGCAAAACATTACTGTACAGATGAATGTTAGTATCTACCTGTAGATATACCTAGATACAATGCAGTATACTAGACCTCTACACTTCAATTCTGGTGCGCCCCCGATTTGTACTCAGCCATCTACACTCTTGTGTGTTTCAGGCAATTAATGGCTCAATTGACAGGCCGACATCTGTCTCCCGGACAAGTGTTCAAGTGCATAGTAGTGCACAGACCAGCGAATGTTGCACGTGAAAGCCCGTTGGCGGGCCTAGCGTCGGGACCCGCTGTGTTTACTCCGATGTTATGGCCCCGTCGACACGTCCCGTCTTCAATTCTCCATTGCACTTTCCACAGGACCAACAGCTTATCCAATTGACCGCGGCGCGGGGATCCTTCTTGGATATATGCTTCTTGCTTCACGTATTAATCAGAAGCATCTCTTTTCTATCTCCTAAAAGTGCGAACATCCCGCGACACGTCTACACCCAGCAACAGACGACCTCTGAGGTCTTCAAAACCCCACGATGCAATCTTCCCCGCCAACCGATGGGAAGGCGCGCGCGCTCCGGGAGCTTTCTAGGAGTTTGACCCATAGCACGCGAAGCTTCTCATCACCATCACCACCGCCCAGCGACTCGAACCCAACACAGAAGTTTGGCACCGACTCCTCGGCCTTCTTCAACGACCCCGACTTTCTCGCGTCTACCCAGCACCGCATTGACGACGAAACAAACACGCTGCCCCAATATCCGCGCATTCGATCCACAGCCAAGAAGGTTGGCAGCTGGCAAATGCTTCCATCCGAGGGACCAAATGTCGACACTTCGATGGTCCGGAAACAGTTCGGTGATTTCGACCACAGCGCGTCCGACGAAGAGGACATGTCAATAGAGAAGGCTCGCGGAGGTCACCGCAGCAACCGAAGCACACCGGCCAAGGCACGGTCTTCGCTTGCGGAGTTCAACAGCCTTTACGATATCACTCCACCGTCAGGCCGCGCGCGCAAATCGAACGCAGCCGAGACTGGTAGCCTCCGACGCGACGCTCAGATTCGGCGCGCGTCTCGCAACGATATGGATACCGCGTCTCCGCGTCCCACGAGTGCGCGCAACTTACCAGCCACGGCTAACAACGCGAACCATGAACGCAGACGCACTACGCTTGCGCAATCACATGCTAGAGTCTCCGAAGACGAATCCTCTCTACTTGATGAGCGACCACCTACAGTCACACTCCAAGCCAAGTCAACGCGATGGGGTGGCCAGCGAAGCCGACAAACGTCACTCCAGATGAATGGTGCAATCGAGGCTCCATCACGCGTCGACGGTACACCGCGAAGACCAATGACTGCTCAGACTGCGACTGGACAATCCTTTATGCTCCCCGACCTACCCAACCTGACTGAACTTGTCTCGGGTGTTTTCGAAGACGGTACCCCAGTGTTCTCGAAGACAACTCCTGCTCGATCACGCTTCTCGGCCCCGAATACGGGACGAGCTGGAGGTCGCCACCCAAATCATATTCCCGTTGACAGCGTTCCCATTCCTGAGGAAGAGAAGGCTATCTTCGCTTCTCTACAGCTGCTGAAGGAGAAGGTTGCACAACTGGAACAAGAACGCGCAGAAGCGGACAAGAAGATTGAGGAGCAGGAGATCGAGATCATAGAGCTTAGGACAGCAAATCAAGCTCAGGATAAACTTCGTCGCAGTGATAGTGCCTTGGGCTCGACAGATGGTGAGGGATCAGGACGAGGCAGTTGGAAGGTCGAGAAGACGCGTAAGTACCGCAACCCTACACCCAATTGCAACCCTAATGTGTTCTCAGGACTTGAAGCCTCTGTGCAGACCCTCCGAACCAAGCTTGACCGCACTGAACGCAAGCTTTCCGTAGCCGAGATCGCAACAAAAAGAGTGACCTCTGAGCGGGACAACATCGCCACCCAGTTGGGCGTGGCATTCCAGAAATTCGAAGAAGTGAAGATCGAGAAGGAGGCTTTACGGGCGGAAAATGACACTTTGCGACAAGAGATCGATTCTATCCGAGCTGACAACAACGCACTTCGAGACCAATTCGAGCAGGAGCAACAGCATTATCGAGAGGAGACAATCCAATTAAGGCGACAGGTCGATGGTGCTGAGAACCATGTTCAAAAGGAAAATCGAACTCTTCACGCCGAGCTATCCCGCGTACGTGCTCAGAACGATGAACACACTCAGAATCTCGCTCGCAGGGAGGTTGAGCTCCGCAAGGCCCGAAAAGAGCAGGTTGAGTACACAAGGCTGAAGGCCGACAATGATGCATTGAAGGCCCAGCTGGCTACTCTCAAAGCTAGGCGCGATGAAGATGCTCATCGCTGGTCGACCAGGGAAGCTCAGCTGAAGGAACGAGTTGGACGACGTGAAGAGACAATCCGCCAATTCCAGGATATGACACAGGAACAGACCAACGAGGCCGTCAGAATGGACAATGACCACCTTCGCCAGGAACTCGCTCAGATGAATGCCCAACATGAGGAAGAGGGCCGACGATGGGCGAAGAAAGAGGACCAGCTCCGCCGACGAATCGAGAAGCGAGAGGGCGCTGTGAGGCAGATGGAGGACATGACACGGGAGGTTTTGGGGGCCAGACAAGCAAACGGTCAACATCTCGGTGCTCCTGGCCCTGCATCAGCAGACAAGGAGAATGGATATAAGGAGACGACCTTGACCGGAGTCCAGCGACGACCTAGCCATCGACGAGAGGATACACGCACTCGCATTGCGAGCCGTGTTCAGCAGGAGGTTCGCAACAGCCGGGCCGTGAGCGCATCGCATGCTCCCAGCTACATTGACCGAAGCCCTGCGAAGATAGCCACCAAGTCCCGCATCTCTTTGCCAACTGACTTCTCACGAAGCGTTTCTGCACCAGTTCCTGACAGGTATGGCCAGGTCGATAGCGATGTTGAATCGACCACGGATTTGTCACTCGCGCCTCGTGGAACTCCTTATACTACTCGCGGTGCTGCTTCAGGGGTGACTCGTGCCACCACTATTGAGCCTCCCGCACCACTGGACCTCACCGAACTTAGCTTCATCAACAGCGATGCCATTGCTGAACTTCGACGCGCACTTGAAGAAGAGAGGGCTGCTGCTCGGAGGAATGCATCCCACGCACCTCTCGAGCGTCAAGTCAAGGAAGATACGGTGCGGTCTGCCGTCTCAGTCAAGAGCCAGCGCGATCTGCCAGTACCTCGCAAGTCGTCGATGAAAGACCTCACTGAGAGGACAAATGGCACCGTCTTCGAAGACCTTACCGGTCATGCATCTCAACATGAGGCTGCTGAGCCAACGCAGACCCAGCAGTCAGTCGTCGACGCCTCTATGCTGAGCAACACCAGCCGTCGCCGTCGCAGTGCTCCTGCTGAGATGACCTCCGCCTTCATTGTCCCGGACATCACCATCCACACCCGCAAGCGGAGCACTGCGAAGATCGATATCTCGCAGAAGGTTGATATGCGAGCTCACGACAACGACAATTGCACCGTGTGCCGTCGCAATGCTGCCAATGCATCTGCTGATCCCCTCAAAGTCCCCAAGCTTGTCCCAGTCTCCTCTCGAATGCCTGATGACATCGATGCAACCCTTCGCCCAGCACGATCTCCTATAGAAGCGCTTGCTCTCGTCGTCAAGGAGTTGAAAGATGAGCGTGTGCATCTAACAATTGAGATCGCTGCGCACCACGCACTCCTCGCCGCCCACGATCCTAGCCTTGGCATGAAGGAGCGCACCACTATCGACGCAGCCATTGTGGATCTTGAGAACCAGCTTCGTATCAAAGACAAGCAGATCTATAATCTCTATGATGTTCTTGAGGGTCAGAACGATCATGACATTACCGAGCAAGAGGTCGAGGACCTGACCCGCGAAATCCGAGCCGAGCAGGACAAGACAACGACTGACAAGAAGGGCAAAGACAAGAAGGTCACCATCCAGAGTTACATTGACAGCGAGGATGAGAGTCTGCCCGGCGGCCATTTGAGCGCGGACGAAGAGGACCTTCCATGGGAAGGTTTCGAGGACACAGGCAGCCACTCCGTCAACCTTGCTGCTTTGAACGCGCAACGCGGTACTGTCTACTAGACGGATACCTTGCATCCCGATACGAAGTTACGAAGCGGTGTTTGATCCGTGTTTGATTTTTCTTTCCCCAACAAAATTTGAGGTTGTCACGGAGTTGGGACCCTGTGCTGGCGTTGTAAAGCATTGTTATAGCATGCATTGGGTATCCGGAGTTCTGTCAGCCTCTTTGTTGGACTGGCATCTCTGCATTTTTTGGGCTGTTGTCCTTTCTTTCCTTCCTCTTGTCCTACCCGACTCCCTTTTCCAGCAACTGTTGGCTTTCGAGTTTTGTTCTCATCTCACTCTTCTTCATCACGATACAGGGTTCTGGATCTTTCAATTTCGGCATCACTGATGCTTGAGGCTTCGACTCACCTTGCGGTTTGAGTTGGCTTCGCTAAAGTTTGTCGCATGTTGAGGGGTTTCGACTTTGTTGAAGGGATGCGTGGGACTTGGCTGAGGTCAGGACGGAGGTCGGGATATAACCGTTGGTGGTTAGGGTGCTTGGTGGGCTTGAGATAACTTTGTATTGTAAGATGAGGTGTTGAACGATGGTTTTTACTTCATATGCTTGTTCCCGTGCCTGCTTAGATGACCCTTAATGTTTCCACGTGATGATCCGCTTCAACTTCAATTATTTGTCGAGCGAATTGCATGAAAATAAGACACTTGTTGGCAACGACGAAACGCATGGCGACGTACAAAGTTATGTCCCGTAGTTGGAATGTGAGGTCTCTCGACGTAAAAGACAAAGTAATGGTCGCGTACAGTAGCACCGCACAGTAATGGATTGTAATGAGAGCTTTTGAGTAACTCACGTTGACTCGCCAAGCTTTGTTTGCTCATTTGGTGAGGTCTCTCGCCTTACCCCTCGACGGCAATGTCTGAACCTGCATAAGCGCGAAGATGTCATTGGTGTGCCTGTCAGAGCTCCACAGCTAAACGACAACACCAGCTCCCGCAGTCGCCGCCACTTAGGGTCCTAAGGGTCTGGCCGAGCCCGCTACAGCTGAGATGATGCAAGCTAGAGGCATGGCAGATCCATTGAAAGCTATAAAGGATGATGGGCGACCCACCGTGGGTCGTCAGCTCCGAGCCGGCTTCCGGGACAGCTCATCGACTCCATTGCATTATTTAAGAGCTTGGACATAAGGCGGGACGTGGAAGCACTATTGATTGGGAACAGATGATAGCCGTCAAGAGGCGACTATCTTTGACTCCAGCTCACCGCCTCTGATCGAAAGAAAAAAGCAAAAAGCAGGAGAAGACCGTCACAACTTTCAAGATGCCGTCCAAAGGCGTAAAAGTCTACACCTACAACGCCGTTCAAGGCATCGAAATCCAATTCTCCGTTCCAAAAGGCGGCATCACGAAGCGCGATGTCTGGGCCTTCACAGTCGACCAACTCGAAGTCGACAAGAAAAACCTCAGCGCCTTCGACATGTCCGGCAAATTCGAGTTCTGGGTCCGCCGCGACGGCCGCGAACTCACGCACCAGTGGCTGGAAGTCAACACCTTGACGGGCGCCCTGGGCAATGGGACGATGAAGAATATGGAGCAGACGCCCAGTATCTTTGTCGAGGATTTGGTGGTTGTGTATGGGTTTTATGACGCCGGGCCCGGCCATGCTGGGTTGCCGAAACAGCACCAGTGCTATGTTAATGTGACGAGGAATTGGGAGGATTGGATGAGGGATGTGGCGCCCCCAGGGTCGGGACAGGCGTCTAAGCCCTTCAATAAGCTCATATTACCAAGCAGTCACGACATAGGCATGAATAACTTGTCGACTGCGCAGGCGCTGCTCCAACACGCGGGGACGGGTGTTATCAAGGAAGTCATTGGAGGCTCGCTACCAAGGGCGTTCGAGGTTTTCAACAAGGTCTCTGATTCTGCGGTGAATCATATCGCGCCGGATATCATTCGGGCGCTGGCGGTAACGCAGAAGGATACTTTGGAGACGATTTTGAAAATTGGCGCGCGCTACTTCGAGTTCAGGCCTGCCAAAATCCATCGACGGTTTGCAAGACTGAATGCCGTGGAAGACACGATCTACTTCCAGCACGGAGCTATCCCTGGAATGAGCTATAAACAACTTCTACACGACGTCGTCAACTTCCTGCAAGAGCACAGAGACGAAATTGTCGTGGTACAGCATCGCTGGGACGGTATACCTCCAGACTGTCCCCGAGCTACGGACGACGAACTCAGAGACATCCTCAATGACGTCCTCCGAGACAAAGATCTCCGCGCTGGCGGCGTCGAGGACCTGAAGAAAAGCATCAAAGACCTCCGCAACACCAAAACCCGCCTCCTCATCACCAAAAACGTCAACCAAGTGTCCAACTACGACGACGCCGCCTCCGCAACCCTCACTGGCGACCCCATCGTCCAGAAACTCACCGACATGTCTCACAATCCGCCGCGCGGCCACCCCATCCTGCTCCTGCAGTGCCAGGCTACGGCTACGAATATCCGAGACGTCATTGTGGCGAGTGTGCTGGATTCGGATGTTTCTACGAGCCCGCTGCTGGCGACGAAGGCTATCTGTGATAGCAAGATTTTGCCGTTGCTGAGGGGGGATGTGGGGAGGAGCTTGACGCGGGAGGAAGGTCTAGTTGTGATCTTGAATGACTTCTTCGATGGGGGGACGGCGGATACAGCGGTTGCGATAAGTAGGGAGCGGTTGCGGTGAGGGTTGGTAGGTGGGAGGTAGCTAGGAAAAGAATTAAATGATATTGCTAGTTTGTGAGAGATTCTGGTTGATTTTTCCCCCCAAAGAAACATCTAATTCTGATACTTGGTTTGACAAATCTTAGGAATCCGATGGACGCCACAATGAGGGTACGCTATTTGAGAAAATCCTCATCTAACGACATGTAAGAATCGGAGGGACGCCTATTCTAGCAAGGCTCATTTAACGAATTGGGAATACTCAAAGGGCCCAGTCAACAAGAATCATTTAGGTAAGAGTTACAACATGAAAGAACTGTACGAGTTAACGGACCTTTGTATAGCGAAGACCCTTTTCCTAAAATCCTGACAGTACTAGAGGAAGTGAACTAGCGAAACGCCTTATTGTTGATTTCTCAATGCTCCGTGTACATATCCCGACGAAAGACTACCATCGAGCGCTAAACTTGTGTACACTATACCCACACAGATAACGATTTCGACAGAACTCTTCAACTCACTCTTAAACGAGTTGGAGGGAAAGAACGTGAAGCTTATGATAATCCAGACTGTAATCTCGTTGGCGGATCTTCACCTTCACTTGGGTACAGACCATCTAAACCAGCTCATATATGACATGCCATATATGTGGAGCATTCATGTGACTTTTATATATATGACTTTGATATGTATAGAACATCAAGTTGAATAAGAGATTTTTGCGTGCTAGTTATTCACTCGGATGTCAAAGCTCGCTGTCCTAAACCCACAACAGAAATGTCGACTAGGAACAGTTGTATGACAATGATACTCGCTACCTGCAAAGATCTACCCTTATGGTATCTGAAACTCACGGGTATAATACTACGATAAAGCATCAACAAAAAGAAGGATCATACTCAAGCTTTCCCAGGTTTGGCTGTGTTCCGCATTCCCATTCGCATCCGTTTCAATGTATTTCCCGTGCTTGCTTGTCTGGTTGTGTCTCCTACTGGCATGTCGCGCTTTCGAGGATTGAGAGGGAGGATATCCACCGTCTAGGGTATGTCAGAAACTGTACGGAACTATGTAGCAGACAGAAAACAATACTCACCGCGTCTTTGTCAACAAGATATAACCTTGCCATATACAAGTATTGCTTCCTGACATCTACGATGGCTGCTGCAAGTGAATGATCCGAGTTGATTCTGACACCCGAGTTTAGATCGGTTGAGTTCTCGGTTGAAAGCCACATGTTGCCTTCCGTGGTGGTAAGTATCAGTTAGTTCTCGATTTTCTCCTTGAGCTTGACGAATTGAACATCTTTGAGCGCGACGTCGATGTGAGTGATCTCCTCAGGCTGATGGGTATCTCTCGGAGAGTGAAGTTGATCTGCTCTCCGGTGGTCATGGACTCAACAACGATTTGGAGTTGATATTGGTACCAACCATCGAATTTCTTCCTGGTTCAATGTTCTTTGTTCCATCTCAACTTTGGAGGTGTCTTCATATTTCTATGTACCTGCCCGTGGTGAAAGATTTCTGGAAACTTGCGCATCCACCCAATACCCTAATAGCAATAAAATTATGAAGCACGTCCTTTTTCCAGAGCCAAGGTACAACCTTCGTT
The DNA here is from genome assembly GCA_010015825.1 of Lophiotrema nucula. NCBI lineage: Eukaryota > Fungi > Ascomycota > Dothideomycetes > Pleosporales > Lophiotremataceae > Lophiotrema > Lophiotrema nucula. Next base: position 343,725 of record ML977321.1, on the reverse strand, counting down.
TTCAGCAGCTCAAAGCCTTTTATCTTTCTCTCGAGTTCTGCTACTTCCCAGGCGTTGTTGTTATCGTTTAAGGTATTCTTATTTGTCTTCAAGGCCTTTCGCAAGCACGTCGTCAACTAGAGAGGCTCGCAGAGCGTGATACTCTATGAAGTTGAGCTCGTATCCGCACATGAAGTTCTCCGTGCGCTAATTCATTATGGTGACCTGGCCATTTCTCAAGTTCTTGTACCAGTCTGTATCTGGCAATGGGTAAACTAATCGGCGCTCATACAAGGCGGAATTGCGTTGGTCATATATATCTAGGGTTTTCGCGTCGCTGTGCTCGTCGTGCTCGTCTCGACCACTCGCATTTGGGCTCGGGAGTGCCATACTGAGCGACTCAAAGTTAGCACGACTGAAAGACAAAAAAAACTCCGTGTGAGGCAGGCCTGGCCGAAGATCAACGCCACACGTTTAATGTAACGCCACCAATCCACTGATAGCCAATAGGTATTCGATCGAACTCGATAGCTAATCACGGCTTCACCTCGTATGATTTCGTCGATCACAGCTTCATAAATGCCTGGAAGTCTCGATGTTCGCTCTAAAGCAGAAGTTGCGTCCATGTTACCTAGAGTAGCAGCCGTGTTCGGTTGGAGTGAAGATTTAAACGAGCAGAATCTGACTGGAGTTGTATCGAGGACGGTTGTGGTGATGCAAAGGAGTGTGGATATCCGGATTGGGATAAAGTTAGTAGAAGCGACGTGAAAGTATAAGGTCGGGACCATCAGACATTGAGCCACCATAAAAAGCGAGGAAGTTCACTCGCCAGCTGATGTAGTCGAATGCGAAATCTCGAGACTTCACAAAAGTGGGGTGTCGAACAATCACAGTATGCGATCGCAGGCGACACTCTCATAACCCAAAAGAATGAGCGACGGGGCGTGGTATGGGAGAATCGGGTAGCAGGAAAACGAAGTACTGGCAAAGCAGCTCTAATCACTAGCGCGTGTAACAGGGTTAGGCAACTCGCAATCAATTCCTGCACTTCATCGCCAAGCCGAAATGCAATCAGATACTGCACCCTACAATTATTGCTTGTGCTCGACATAGATATGAACAGGTAGCAACCACCTCTTTCGCAGCTCAGGGATTCAACAATGAGGAAACAATGGAGCCGCCTGGCGAATCACACAAGCGCGACGGCTTCAGTACCTCTAAAGAGAGCAAAGATGCGCCGCCAAAATCTAATTGTAGAGGCATTAGAGTTCTTGAGCGCACTCGACAATTACAGTAAGTCTTATCCGCTAGTGTCTAGTTGTGTTTACTGACTTGTGAAGAATCCAAACATGGCGACAAAATTATTACTGCCACTATCCTGTACGACCTCTAAACCTAGCTTTATCGGCAGCGTTATATCTATAATATAAGATTCTTATTCCTAGACAAGGAGCTGGCCATCTTTACGATTGCGGATAAGAAGAGTCACCGCTAGGTACTAAAGAGCGTAATACGACTAAGCTAGGGCACACGACTGGATAACACTCTAAGATCCTAACAAAAACACGAAGACTCAAACAGGGATTATTTGCCTACTGACGACCTGGAATATTGGGGGTTCTCTATTGAAAGCATCGTGCTAGTCCTCGCGTTATATAGTCGGTATGCGAAGCTACGGCTGAGCGAAGACGTATTAATAGGTGAACGACCTGAACATAGACTAACCCAGAGATAACCAAAGGCTTGCTGCATGCAGTGTAAGCAAGACGACTAGAGTTTAGGGGCATTTATTGTTAGATGTATTCTGGTCACGCGACCCAGGCAGAGTAATAAGCTCCTTTGGATGGCAAGCTGTACGCGATGTAAATTGTTGGGAAAGAGCTGTTTATTTAAGGACCTTGGTGAGTTGCGTTGTTTTGTTGCGTTTGCTGTGTTAATAGTAACAGATACCGAGTTCATCTTGTTTAAGACATCATGACCCGGAACGAGCCTTATTCTGTAGAGGCGTGAGCTGTCTCGAAACTAAATGAAAATATCACTCAAACAGAGCATTCTGTTTCCGTCTTAGCATCCCAAAGGCATCCCTTCACTTTAACCTGTATCCTAGACGCAAAACCTTTCCCAGATCCAACTGCAATCAAGTCTACCCTCGAGTCACCTTCCTTCGCTCTTACAGTAAGCTCAAGAAACGACCTCTCTTTATAGGGATGCCCTCTATAGACAAATCAATCGCCCGATTCGACAGCGAAGTCGTTCGCTTCTTTGGTGTCGAAAAGACAGAATCTGTACTAGAGTAAGTATGTGTATATAAAACGCGAAAAGAAATACCTACTAGCTACACCGCGAGCTGGCGCCGGAGTAGAGGTCTCCGAGTATTGGCCAGGTATCACCTCACTTTCCATTTGAGGCGAGGCTCTCCTGTCGTCCGCATCATTGGGCGACAAGTCCGGGGCCTCCAGAGTCGATGATTCTGAATGATGTGAACCCTCGGTTGTGTCCATGTGTTTATTGATACTGGTGTGCAGAATCACACTACGCGATTGCGCATTGCTCATCTGACTGAGACTAGACGAGTTTTCTTTTTTGCCCGTTGTTGTTGAAAATAAGGAGTTTGTTGGTTCGCCGTCCTGGTGGTGTATAATAATCATTGCCAGTTGCCATATCGCGACCATCTTCGTCACTGTCCTCCTCAACCAGATAAGGCAGATGAAATTTTTTTCGACTATTTGGTAAATCTCCGTGACGACCTTCTCGCTCCCTCGAAGTCGATGCTTGAGTTGCATCTATGGCAACCTCTAGCTATCCGTCGTTACCGCTCATATGGGCGAGGAGCATTTGCATATTCGCTTGTGATGTTCGAGGCTCGGATGGGACTGGTGGCTCGTCGATTCTTCTAGTTGTTGATGTGCCGAGGAGTCTGCTTAGGACGTGATGCCTCTCAGGAATTAACTTGAGTGAAGCCGGGACTCGCCTTGTCTTCTTGCCCCTCCCGCCTCTTCTTTACTGTAGCCAGACCCTCTTCTAATCCCTCATCATTCTTCTCATTCGGGTGGGCTTGGCGTGTTATCCGCGCTGCTTGCTCGACAGAGATTCGCCTGATGCAGGGCTTAATAGTTGACTCGTGTGGACATAGGTTGCATGAAACACGTCAACTCTACCTTCATATGAGAAATACATCTTCATAGTTGCAAAACGAGACCATATGCCAGACCGCTTCATAAGAAGGTCTCACATACCACCAAGACGCCGCAATTTTACTGCCCCAAATCGAATTAAGGAGGGATAGAAGATGTTTTGTGTGCAACGAGAGCTCTTACGTACGTATAAGCGTCCCTCGCCATGTGGAAGCCTCCTTCCTATCAGACTAGGATGCTGAAAGCATGAGTGGAAAGGCCTTGGTCTGAGAACTACAAGACTGACAGAGACCATTGGTGAACGGCGTTTGGCGGGAAATTGGACGGATGGTTCTTTATAAAGACTAGATACCTGCGGATATGGTTGGAGGTTATGAACTTGAATGGGTCAAATAGGTAGCCGACGGGTAAGGCCCGGATATTGCCGAAGTTAATCTTGGACGTAGTCTGACTGCTACCGTAAGGCGGTAGGCGGTCGCCATAAATATCTATTGACCACACCTTGAAGTTGTCGGATTATTGAGACATGTCGTCTAACGATGTGGTAATAATGTATTCTGGATAGCTTTTGATGGGGGCATTAGCGGGATTGTCGGTGTAAGATTTCAGATCAGGAGGGGCAGGGCTGGATCACGAGCGTATAGGCTGATTGAGATTATGAGAATACATCTCGGTTTGATGTGTCTACACATACCTCTACTTCCCATGCCTTGAGCACTTCCGCTTGTATGATACCTGTTTAACATCCCAATGCTATACAGTCCATATCGTACACTTCCAGGGATACGGTGCAATCCTGTCGATCATTTGATCTTCTTGTTCTTCAACTTAATAGTCTCCCCGTTGACAAAGATTCCTTTACCCTTGTACGGCTCGGGCTTCCTCCACATCCGAATCTTCGCCGCGAACTGCATCACCACCTCCTTCTCTGGTCCTTCGAGTAGTAAACGTGTAGGCTGCGGCGTGCTCGCCTTTACTCCCAGAGGTATACCGAGTTCTACTGGGTGAGAATATCCGACTTTGAGATTTACGAATTGCTGGCCGGGATACTCAGGTGATACTGTGGCGGCGGTCGTTTCCACTGAAGCACGGTAGCCGACACCGTTGAAGCGGAGGATGGCCGAGTGTCCTTCGCTCACACCGAGGATGTGGTTCTGGAGGTATGCGCGGGTGGTGCCTGTGTGACATTAGCCCTGTAGATCCAATTGTAATAGCAAATGCGAGCGTACCCCACATAGCACGCTGTTTAGCATCCCTCGAGTCCTGCACGGTCAGAGTGGGCCCGGGAAGGGCTGCATCCTGATCGATGTTCACGTAAGGAGGGATCTCCATTGACAGCTCGCCCAGCGGTCCCTTGATTTGTACGGTGGACATTTGCTGCACTCGTCTTCCTGCTGCTCGTGCAGGCGGGGCAATGATCTTAAACGTGACTTCTGGCGGTATGGACAGCGGCGCAGAGCCGATCTTGGAGAGACATGGCGAGCTCGTTGTGAACGCCCTGGCGGCAATTGGGGGCTGAAATGCGGGGACCAGGAACGCTGGTATAGAAACTGAAGTCGAGTTGGCTGTAGCGAGTGCGGCGCATCGCCGTCGTGCCGGGGCTAGCATGGCTGTTGATGCTGCTGACGATGTGCTGCGAAAGATTCCAAGGTTCGGACAATGTCAAACGATCGCTTAGGTAATCAACCACGCTCGGACCATGCCCACGGGACTTCGCATAAAGTTGGCGCTCTGCCCCTGCTCTGCGACTCGTCCACCACACTATCACTTCGAGAGAGCAGACTCACGAGCAACCCCCGCCTTCAGCGAGGCTTGTATCGACTGCCGAAGCGCTTCTACTCATTTGTACGAAGTCCACCTTCTCTCACTTAAGTAGAGCAATTTCAAAACTATTCCGCTTTGAACTCACGTCGTTCTACTTCTGTCTCTCTCACTGTTCGATCGAGACGCCGTGGGTTATATATAACAGGCTTGCTGCCCTTCAGGATATCCCCTTCTCTGCTTCTAACACAACCCAAAGTCTGCTCGTCTGACCATCTGATACATCTGAGACCATCCATCCACTTGCCAGTCATCATGCACCTCAAGAACATGCGGCTCCTCTGCGGCCTCCTGGCCATCGCGTCTTATTCTCCGGCAGCTTCGGCTCAGCACTCTTCTTCTCAAGAAGGTGCGCTGGTCTTCCTGTGAGACGTACTCTGTTACTGATGAAATGCTAGACGTCCAATCCCAGCCAAATCTCGAAGCACTTCTACAGCAGAGCCCGTACCAACAGCAGGAACTTCTCTCCAAAGCACTCAACATCGTTCACTCCATGCAAGCAAAGAAGTCATGCTTCAGCCTCGCAACCCTTCATCTAATCAACGAGTGCAAAGCCCTTGAGCAAGGCGAAGACTACATTCAAGCCGACCACGACACACTGCTCGACGATGCCCAGTCAGAATATGCCGCTCGACTCGCGGTCTGTGAGCTCGATCAAGCCAACGCTCAAATTCCACGAGAGTGCCGCATCCTTCTCCCTTCTCGTGAAGCTTGCGTCAAGAATCGGTTCCCTGCTTGGTTCTCCCGACAAGTCAACCCATCGAAGGACGAGTGCTACTACCCCTACGAGTCTTCCAAACTCCGAAAGTGTCTCCCAGCTCTCGAGGCTAGGGGAACTGCTTGGACCTCTTACAGCAACGCTAGACAGAATGCTGAGGTTGTTTGCCGAGCCAGTCGAGAAGTTGTCGATAAAGACAAAGGTATGTTTAGTACCTTTTTGCTTTACGGATTAGGCTAACATGAGCTCCAGATCTCGCTACTTACAAATCCCTAACGGAGGTGGTTGGCCACATGACGGAGATGGTCAACAATACTATCCGCGACCTACATTCTTGGTCAAACGAAATCCTACAATTCGTCGAGCAAATTCAGAACTCTCAGAAGGACGCTCTACAGACATCCGAACAGCATCGCGAGACGACACTCTCAGGATTCAAGAACATCATGAACCTGTTTCATTCCTTCAATGAAGTCATTACGAAGGCGACCAACCGACACGAGGAAAAGTCTGAGGCCATGAGCAATTCGTTGACCAACTTCCACACCACAATTGATGAGATTCGTGGCGCGACCGAGAATCAGTTCCAGGAGATATATTCAAAGAATGCCGAACTTGCTGCCACACACAACGCTCAGATGCAGTCTACCTCCGACTTAGCTCAGGCCGTTATCGAAGAGAACAAGCAAGCAGCTATCAGTATCGTTGAGAATGTACGCATTCTCCTTGCGGAAGCCGTTATGAACACCTTCAATCTTGTCGACGGGCGACTGAACTCTACACTGGCGACTGCAGTGCTTCTGAATGACAAGCTCGAGGACGCGGAGGTCACGCTTGGCCCAGCCCTCGAAGCCTTGAACTCTTTCAGCGCGATCATCAGCTTTGTCAGCGAAATTGTACGAGTCGTCCTCAACAACCCTGGACCCTGGCTGGGAGGTATCGTATGCTACTTTGGCTTACGAGCTGCGAACCCAAAGGCGGCCGGATATGTCATATTCTTATATGGCTTGTGTGTCATCATTTTCGCAATCATCCGCTCTCCGAAGACCGAAGGCTTCGAAGCTCAACACTTCCTCATTGCGCCATTCACTTATGCCTGGGCTTCCGGAGTGCGACATCCTGTGGCCTTCTTCGCCTTCGTGCTCGGCGTCATCAGCGGACTCTCATACTTCGTCTGGTCATACGTACAAAACTGCTATCTTTACCAACATCGAGACGAACACGGAGCCGTTGCCGTCATTCCACGCATTGAGAACAGAGATAACCCATTTGATCCACCACCTCGTCGGCCAAAGCACTTAAAGTTATTCAAACCTCTTTGGTCCTAGTGGGTGCTTGCCCCGCCAATCTCTGGACACAGCTCCTCATGTCAACCGATATGTACACCACGAAGCTCCCTAGCCTCAAGGTTTCATCATTAGACAATCTCGTCACCACATCTCAGCTCATGTCAAGACGACCCGTACCATTATGTTCCCTCTATCTCTACAAGACTACAGCAACATCACAAGTACCCAATATCATGTACACTATGTACGATTACGACCTGTCTAACTGTTAACGGCTTCACGAAATAACGAATTATACCCTGCATACCCCTAATTACGGTTCTATCTACGGTTTCACATCATCAAGCGGCAGCATTTCCGGGGTGGCATCTGTCAATTGCATATTTTCGGCATCATCATGCTTCGGCAGTTCTTCTTCCATGGGCAATAGAAGGAGGAAAAGCGTCTGTCCAGCATTTCAGTATTTATCAGCATCATGTATCGCCGGAGCATAGCTTCGGTTCGGGCACATTTGCGGAGTATCATATGGTTCCTATGGGCACCAAATATTTAGAACGGTTAGGGAGGAGTCTTCTTAGCGTGGGTGGATCATGAATGGAAAGTTTTATGACCACATATCTTGTTGCTGTGACACTCGCTGATCGCTTGTGGGAATGATTGATATATGAGCTCTTTCGACGAGCTACGTTCTATGTGGAGATGGATTGCGATTGCTGGGTGTCTTCTGCTCCCTATTTGCTTTCGAGAGATGTCAGTATGTGAGGTTTGAGACTCTATGCTCGTGCCCATCATTATCCTATCCTTTTCTTCTATCCTAGATCGTTCCAATGCTGTGGTGGCAGGATAGCTGAATTGTGATAAGGTTAAAGTTGCGCTGAAGGAGTCAATCTTGTGAACATATCTTAGGAAAAGAGGTTGGATGGCTTGGTCTTCTTGAGATCCACTTTCTTTGTGGAATTTCTGAGACGGAAAGGAGTGGTAGAGGATATGTCTTTGATCTAAAGTAGGCTTATGAGTTGACTGTGCTCTTCCAAGGTTCAATGGCGCGCTAAAACGCGCCATCACGTGCTGACTCAATGATACCAACCTTGGAAATTGGGAAGATAGACTTTCACGTCCGCACTTCTGCTTTCCTCTTCGATGTCCGTAGTATCAACGGGATAAATCTATATCTTGGGCTCACTGCAGAAAATGAGTCTCTAACTAATACTGTGTAAGACAGTAAGGACCTACTCTTTTGCGCCCAACACCTCCTTCACGACCTCGATGACTCTTGGAAAGACGCCTTTCGGTGCAGCTACTACACCCTTGTTGTCCTTTAGTGTTCTTCCAATGCCGAAGTCTAGAGGCTTGCCCCATGCATCTGTGACCTCACCACCAGCTTCTTGCACGATGACTACGCCTGCTGCGTGATCCCAGATCTTCTCTTGATAGGTCTTGCTGACTGGTAGTCGGAGGTATAGGTCACCTGCTCCTCGCGCGATCGAACCGTACTTTGCTTGTGAGTCCATGCGTACGCTGGGCTTCGTGATGCCGAGTTTCGATGCGATGGCAGCGTTGTCGCCATGGCTAGAGTGGCCTGCTTCTACGCTTTCGCAGAACGTTGCTTGTGAGATGTCGTTCAGTGGCTTCATGAAAATCTTAGATCCTTCCTTCAGACCACCTGAGCTCAATGGTCGACTTGTTGCGCCTTCGCCTTTCACAGCGCCAAAGAGCACGCCCTTGCCATCGCTGTCGTCCGCGTTCGCGCCAATGTCTGCGTCCAATGGTGCCTTGTCGTCGACAGGCAGGTTCGGGGTGCCAATCACACCGACTGTGGGTACGCCGTCTATCATCAGTGCTAGGCAGACGGCATACTGTCCGCCGCGCAGGAAGCCCTTCGTGCCGTCAATGGGGTCGAGTGCCCATATCCTTCCCTTCCTTCCACCAGCGCTGCGTCCTGAGTCTACCGAATCCAGCATAGCATCCACAGATTTGATCGGTCCTCCAATCTTGTCCTCAGCAGCAGAGTCATCGAGCTTTGCTGCTTGCACCAGATCCCATACCAAGCTCCTCAAGGCTTCATCTTTCCTTAAATCATCCGCGTCTTCCTCGCCGACCACTTCGTCCTCAGGAAATACGTGCTTTATGGAGGATATTATGAGTGCTTGGGCGCCGAGATCGCCAATTGTGACGGGCGAGTTGTCCGACTTCGTTAACGTGCCTTTCGAGTGCGAATGGAACACCGATTTCGTGAGAAGTGTCGCTCTCTGCACTGCTAGGAGCGCTACCTCCAGTTCGTTCTCGTATGCCATCCTCGCTATGTATCGATTCGGGGTCGTATTGAAGGGTCTTCGAAGCTTCTGCTGGATTGCGGAGGAGGGGTAGAGATGCGATTTCAACTGCACGAGACGAGACACACTCCGGGAGAGGAATGGCGGTGCGAGAATGAAGGAGGTAGCCAGGATTATGAGGGAAAGAAGGGTTATTTTCTTCTTATGCAATTGAGTAAAGAAGGATGTCATTAGCTTGCTGCGGGTGGAATGGTGAACAGCGACAGGATGTCGTCAGTGCTTGGCGTGCGGCGGTTGGTCGGAGTTTTTGGGGTTGCTGTGGAGCTCACCTTCATGTTCACTCGCGACGATCTTCATCAGCGCTTCCACAACGAATTTGCGCGTCACACGCTTCGAATATCTTTTTACTGTCTGTCACACTTCCCTTTGAAGCTGTATATATGCGCAGTAGAACGCAAAATCCCCTCGAAGCGCTCTTATCCTCAGAGTAAACAAAGCTCATCACAAAGGAAGCGGCACCCCGTAGACACGTCCCAACTCATACCACACGACCGGTTACTCGCTACAACGATGAGCGCAGAACCAGGGCCCGCAGCGCCCCAAGCGCTCGCAACACAGAAGCGCAAATTCTACAAACTCATAGACAACCTAGGCGCCAGCAGAACCTCCCTTGCCAATAGCGTCCGTGAGTCCAACACCTCGACTGCCTCCCTCGCAGACCCTACAACACCAGAACCGGCTTCAAAACGATCACGGGTATCTGACGTTGGCATGGACCGCCCACGCGACGCTTCTGGTGATCGCATCAAGGCGCTGCAAGAGAAGCTCTTTACACAACGAAGGGGCAATGAGAGATTGAACGGCAAGAGCGTGCGCGCAATTGGTAGCAACAAAGCTGCCCCAGTGCAGCCTTCGACACCACGAAAAGCCCCGAATTTCGCGCCGTACAGCCAGGAACAGTTCCTCGCGAGACTGAAGACCTTCGCAGATGTCAAGAAGTGGACGACTAAGCCTGATGCGCTTGGCGAGGTCGTATGGGCGAAGAGGGGATGGAGCTGCGATACGTGGAACACTGTCGCATGCAAGGGTGGCTGCGAGCAGAGGGTTGTGATAAGACTCAGGCCGAAGAGAAAGACTGCCGATGGAAAGGAGTTGGACATGAGCGAGGATCTAGCCGTCGAGATAGATGATACACTCGTCGAACGATACCAAGACCTAATTGTTGACGGCCATGCTGAGGAGTGCCTGTGGAGGAAGGCTGGCTGCAAGGGTGAGCCTACGCGCAACTTGCAAGTTGTATACGAACGCTGCTAATAGCAAGACAGACGACATCTACCATATTCCAATCGCGAGTCGCGAAAAGAGCTCCACAGAGCTACTCGCTCGGTATCGTTCGTTTCGACCCATCCAGACCGACCTTCCTCTCCTCGAGAACATGACATACCCGGATCCACCAGTCTCCGAGATCTTAAAGAGAATCCCCCCTAAGCTTTGGAATCCTCCAGGTTCGGAGACTGTCGTGCAGGTCCCAACGGAACCCACGGACGTCACAGCATTTACCTTCGCTCTCTTTGGCTGGTCAGGCGTTACGGAGTACAAAACCTCACTCGCGGTGTGTAATCACTGCTTCCAGCGCATTGGCTTGTGGCTTTCGAACGATGCGCGACTGAAGGAGATGGCGCAAAAGCTCGATGTTTCTGTCGAATCATTGCGCCTCAATCTGCTCGAATCCCATCGTGAACATTGCCCCTGGAAGAATGCAGTTACGCAAGACAACCCTGCAGATGGCCCAATCAAGAAGATGGCAGGCTGGCAGACTCTCCAGTACATGGTTCAGGAGAGAAAGAGGCCCGAACGAAGAGTAGAGAAGAGTGTCGACTTGACTACGGACGAGATCAGCGAGTATCGGGGCAGCTTTGAGAGCGAGCAGGGAAGCGTTGATGATAAGGAGTCCAGCAAGAGCCTCAATGATAAGTGGAAGCGGTTCAAAGCCAAGCTCAAGCGAACGACGAGCCGCAAGAGCTTGAAAAGCGTCAAAAGTGCGAAGAGCATCAAGAGCACTAAGAGCCTTGGGAGGGACAAGGAGAATGAGAGTGCTAGGGCTCCATAGGTCAGTCTTGCTCAGAGATTTTTCGGCGATTTGCAGCGATATACCCCACTTTTTGTTTCACCTTAACGATGACTTGCAATACACAATGAGTGATTCTACAACATCGTTGTGTTCTATGAATATTGGCATGGGCATGAAGTAGCCAATAGCAGTGTTTCCTTGCTTTCAGTCCTAAGTCACACGGCGTGTCAGAGTTGCATGGCGAAGCGCTCTTGCTGGCGGAGTAACAAGGAAAACCATTTAACTGCGAGTATAGAGCCATGTATTCTTATCGTCAAACGGGACACAACGTAAAGGTGGACTAGGCAGATCCATTGTACCGGAGCCTGTCTTCGCGCTCTCAGGCTGTGGCCCAGGACGTACCGTTTCTTCTCGCCGCCCTTTTTTTCTTCTTTTTTTTTTTTCTGTTACTCGCCGCACTTCATCAGTCACATTAGAGTGTCCGTACTACTTTCAAGACATTGGAGATTGTTCATCTGATTGAAGGGAGGCCATTTTGAGGGAGTCTACCCAAAGCCGTCGCCATGCCAGCTTTCATCCACAGAGGCCGCTCCAGCTCGGGGAAAACAATTTCAAATGAAGATAAGAAGAATCGAGGGGGAGGGCTCTTCCAAAAAATGAAAAACAGACTTGCCAAACGGTCTGACGCGGTACCTTTTCCCCACGTTGTACCCACCTTGCTGCAGCGACTTACATTAGTAGCAGAAGGAAGACAAGTCTTCCACTCAGTCCTCCTCCTGCCCGCCAAGAGTCTGTCACAGCCAACAAGACTGCGTTTCCATGGAACGAACGACTATCTAATGACAAGAACGCTGTAAAGCACAAACTCGAGCAGAACTAAGGACCGAACGAGTCCTTCTGGGAGCGAACCGCTGCGACACTCGACGCCGAGATCCGTGAAGCACTCGAAGAGATACGTAACGCTCCCGATCAACTTCGCAGGGAGGCACAGAAGCAAAGCCCTGCGAACAACAAGACTCTTGCCTTTGCTCAATTAGTCTCTGAGGGCATCCGAAAGCGGATCGACGATCTAGATAACCGAGAACGGGCTCGGCCATTCGAGATGAAGCTGAAAAGGAGCCAAATTCAAAAATGGTACCAGAAATTCCACAACGTTGCGATGATCATCAAAGATCAAGGTGATGCCTTGGTGGCGTCTGATCCAATAGGCTATGCTAAAGCCGGATGGTACCGTTCTGTATCGTCATGAATCTCACCTTGAGTGAATTCGAGCAGCACGCTGCTGCCTTGGACGTATTTTCGTCGATTTCGCTGCTGATCCATCAGTATGAAAAGATTGATGTTGTCTATCAAAAGCGGGAGAAAGACTCAACCTTCGAAAACTGCCTTGTGGACCTGTTCGGCAAGGTGTTGGAGCGTGAGGTGATGCTAGTTCACTACTTGAAAAGCAATGGATTCCTCAAATTCCTTAAGGCTATTCCTGCTCTAGATGGTTGGACCGACAAGAAGAAAGAAATCGACGGCCTCAATGCCCAATATCGGAGCTTTCTCAATGTTGCCGACTGCGAAGATATCGTGGACATTAAGCACAGCACTGATGAACTAGTTGATGACAAGTGACGCAAAGAGACGACGAAGATTTTGGACTGGATAACTGAGCATGATGCCTCTGTCCAGCGTAACCTTGCAATCGAGAAAGCGAAGCTGGACAGCGACAATAAAGATGCTGGAACATGGCTCCTCTTCGATGACAAGACTTTCCGAGAGTGGGCTTTGTCGAATGTTGTTGACGAGTCTCGTGATAACTACCAAGAACTTCGGACGTTATGGTTGTATGGTCCAGTTGGGTGCGGTAGGACCTCTTTAACAACACAGGTCTTGGAGCATTTTCTTCGAGGTGCGTCAGCTTCGACCCTCGGGCGTGAGCAAGTCTCGTACTTCTACTGCGTCAAAGAACAAGGCAACACGGCCGTCGACATTCTTCGATCTTGTGTACGGCAATTAGCATGGTCTCCCGAAGATGCGCAGATTGATAAAGACCTGAAAGATCACTGGAAGCGCCTCACCTCGCCCAAGAGTAACAAGCCGTCTATAGAGAATGTGAGAATTGGTTACTGCAATTTGCAGAGCGCTGTCAATCTACAACCATCATTGTTGATGCGCTCGATGAGTGCGACGGTGACGAACGATGGAACTTTTTACAGGCCTTCAAACATCTTTCATCTCGTTTACGCGAGAAGAAGCTCTCTGTCAAGCTCTTCTTGTCTAGCCGAGACGACGTCCGGACCAGCATCGACCAAACTCTGTCTTACTACAACGGGATCCGAGGATCATGAAAGCCAGAAACATCAACGATGAAACTGGGCTGCACCTTGCCGCCACTCATGGTCACCCCGCGATAGTGAAGCTGTTGCTCGCCCCGAAAGCGTTGATTAAAGCCGATGTCAATGCCAAAGACGGCGAGGAGTGTACTGCGCTACATATTGCTGCGCGGAACGGAAATCTCCAAGCAATCTTGGCGCTACTTGAGGATCCAGAAGTCGATATTGATGCCATTTCTGGCAACGAACCAGACAAATTTTTCTACCGCTCGCCATGGACATTAGAGAGCCATATGACAGCACTCCAACTTGCCGCGACTTTCGGTAACACCTAGATCGTAAAGCAGCTAATTCTTCGCGATGCAAATTCAAACTCATTATCTTAATCCAGGCCGGGCGCGCTACACATTGCGGTAAAATTTGATGATAACGAGCTTTTTGAAGCGCTCTTGAAAACCCGAGACATCGGTCTAGACGCGGTTGATGCCGAGGGTTTCGTGCCACTGTATCTTGCAGTACGTAATGGGAATGTTCAGATGGAAAAGCAATTGCTAGAACATGGAGCGAAGCTTCAGGCATCTATCAGGGAAAAAGATCCTAATGGTAATGTAGAGCTGGACTCGGCAGGCCGAAACGAAAGCTTTACCGTCATGGTTAAAGCCCTTCTCGGTGAAATCAATATCGACCTCAACGCAAGGGATGCATCTGGACGGGTTACCCTACACTGGGCGGCGATGGACGGGGCCTCTGAAGTGATTCGCGTGTTGGTAGATCGAGGAGCAGACGTCAACTTGCGCGATTGCCAGCAGTTCACAGCACTGTGCCTCGCTGCGAGGAGTAATTCCAAAGCAAGTGACTTCCTCCCACCACTGAAGATGCTACTGGGCGCACCAAACATTGACGTCAATCTTTCAGATGATTCCGGAAGGACTGCTCTACATTGGGTTGTAATGAAGAGGGTCGTCGATCGTACTTCTAAATGTTTTGTCCCCGAAAGGTTGTGGACGGACGACGCGGTTCAACTTATCGAAAAGCTGCTCGACCAGGGAGCGAATGTCAACCTGCAAGATTCTCAAGGTTGCACAGCACTCTATCTTGCAGTAGAGAACCACAATTTCGAAGCTGTCAAGTTGCTGTCAAAGGTCCCTGGCATCGATCTCAATCTAAAAGAAGCAGTTCATGGGTGGACTGCTCTCTATAAAGCAGCGAAAATCCAAACTTGGGAATATTCTTTTGAGATGCTCAGAGCGGAGTCAAACATCGATGTTGAAGTTTTGACGGAAGCGCTAGAGCTAATCAAAGATAATGTGTACTTCAGCGATGCGATCCTATTATTCAAAGATCGAATTGCTCGTACCGAAGCAATCCAGAGAGGGGAGAGAGTTTCCGTGCTGAGAAAAAAATTCTTTGTACCGTCGCTCAGTACAAATGAATTATGATTTGTTCTGGCGTTCGTTCTGGCGTTTTGGTGGATGAGTTTGGCAGCGAGGTGGTCGTATGGTGTATAAGTCATAGTGTCAATAGTCGTTTAGGGGACCTGTTACCTTCAATGCCTACTTCATTCGTATTAGATGTACAGTGCTCCCGCAAGGTGGATTGTTTGATTGTTTGAATATCAGATAGTGAAATGTTGTGCTGTCTTACATTCGAGCTGAGATTTCTACGTCTTCTCGGTCTGATTCCGTCGTATCTGGAGCTCTACTTTCACTCAATCAAACAGCGGTGATAGATCGACCTTACAGTTCCTGAGTCCATATCGTTTGGACAGATCCTTATATAGGACTTATTTGTCATGGTTGGTAACCGAGCAACAGGGTTCGTATAAAATCTAACTTAGAATCTTACGCTCACTTGTTGACGTGTTTGAACCTTGTAATCTTCAGCTCGCCTGTTGGCGCGTTGTTGGTACAAGCTAGTGCTGACAAGTCGCAGGCCGCCTCGTGGGCTACGTTTAATTTTATTTGCGCGGAGTGCCTCCATATCTTTAACATATACATACGGTCTTGAGCTCATTCGTACGAGATAAAGGGTTAAGCTGAGTCGTGTGTCAATCGCGATACGTCCTACGCCGCACACCCATGTTGTTTTTAAAGCGACGTGCACCGCCATAGCCATACTTCAGTTTCCTTCTCACATACAATTTCTTCAGTACTGTTGAGAGTGTTGATCTGCAATGGCTGTCTTGCTCTCTTTCCAGAACATTGCGTATGCGCTGCTCACTCTGGTGGGGTACATCGTGGTCAAGACTATCTACCGCCTTTACTTCCATCCTCTCGCCAAAATTCCAGGCCCAAAGCTCGCAGCTGTAACAACACTCTACAATGCATACTACGATATCTGCATGCCTGGGTTGATCAAGCATCTCCCAGCGATGCACGAGAAATATGGACCGATCATTCGCACGCAGCCTAATGAAGTACACGTCTCTAACCTTGAAGACTACAACCAGTAAATTAGCACTCCTAAAATTTCCCAAAGAGCAGGTATTGATACAGGATATAGACTTTTCAAAGTCGGCTCCCGTTTCGACAGGATCTGGCACGACAACCCCTTCCTATCCGGCTCCCTCCAAAGCAAAGAAACCCTCCCCGAAACCAAAGCCCGCAAAGAGTTCCTCAGCTCGTTCTTCTCCAAAGCCGCAATCCTGAAGGTAGAACCGTACCTGCATCGCCAAAAGTTGACCCAATTCCTCGACACGCTCCAGCAATCCGCCGCCGCGAACGGTGGCCAAGGAAGCGTAGTCGACTTCTTCCTCGGCTTCCGCTGTCTGACCGCAGATACGATCATGGACTACTGTTTCCAGCAAGACCTCAACGCGCTCGCGGAGCCCGAGTTCCAGTCCAACACCGTGAACGCGTTCATCCAGGGTTTCGATCTCGCGCTCGTCGCCACCTACTTCCCCAAAACCTTCGGGATCCTCAGTAAGATTATCTTCTCGCTGCCAGAGCATGTGCGAGCGAAGCATTTTGCGCCGCTTTATGGGTTCCAGATGATGCAGAGGTTGGCGAGCGAGAGGGTCGAGTTTGTGATGGAGCATCCGAATGAGAGTAATAGCAAGATTCCGACGATGTTTGATTTGATGCTGAGGCCGGATGAGAAGAAGGGACAGGTTACGCCGTCGAAGAGTGATATGGTCGCGGAAGGGTGTCTTATGATTGCTGCTGGGACTGACACAACGGCCAATGTGCTTGGACTCACGCTATGGCACGTCACACAGAACCCAGAGATCGAGAGAAGGCTGGCTGAAGAGCTGAAGAGGAATATCCCAGACCGAGACACGATCCTAGATTCCGGAAGACTTGAACAAGAAGGCTTCGAGTACATGCGCGCAGTTGTGAAAGAGAGTCTGCGACTCGCCTACGGTGTCCCAGGACGCATACTCAGGAAAGTTCCAAAAGAAGGCGCGACGTTCAACGGACAGTTCGTGCCAGGAGGCGTAAGTCCCCGTCCCTCTCCTTCCCTCGATACCGCTCCTAACACCCTACCCTCCTCTCAAAACCCATCTCCTAACTTTCACCAGACCACAATAACCTCCGGAATCTACCTCCAAAACACCTCCCCCACCACCTTCCCTAACCCTTTCACCTTCGACCCGACGCGCTGGCTGTGCGACCCCGAGACCTACAATATCCGCGAAAGGCAGATGCAGTCTTTCTCGCGGGGCTCGCGGTCTTGTATCGGTATCAATCTCGCGTATGCCACTCTGCATTTGACGGTCGCGCATTTTTTCAGGAGGTTTGAGGTGCAGACGACAGGGTATACGACGGAGTGGGATATGGATTGGAATGATCGGTTTGTGCCGGTGCCGAATGGGCGGATTAAGGGGTTGGTGAGGGTGAGGGCCGAGTAGATAGGGCGTCTAGAGTGATAGTTTCTTTGTTGCTATACTTCAGGTGTTGGTGACGATGTCTAGTATAAAGCTTGGAAGGCCGAGCATTATCATTGCGAGGAGTTGAAAGAATGAACAGAAGCGAAAGTCGCAAAGAACAAATATGCATTCGGTCTGCCGATTATGGGGTATCTAGCCCATTCATACCTGCGCCAACGCCTTACTGATTGTGATAAGAATGCCCACGAAGATGAGTCCCATGTTCATGTCCCTGACAAAGAAAAGGAGGGATGAATAAGTATTGGGCAGATGGACGCCCGAGAAGGCTAGAAACTGCGGTCTCAAATCACATTGAATTGTCCTTCGGCAGCAGCGACCTGAATCCCGGGAGGGCTTTTGCAGCCTCCAAGATCATATTGGGATTTTGGAGGTGAGGTGCGCGTGGTTGGGGACCCGACTGTGTTTCGAACTGAAGTCCTACACGTCAGCAAAGCCATTAACCTGCGCTCGTCCCGCCACTGGCCCTGTTCTTCTTCCGGCCGCCTTTCCCTACCGGATCGCCGTCCTCTCTTTTCCTCTTCCCCGGCCGACTGCTTCCGCCCTTCGGCCTGTAAGCTGAATCATCCTCCTTGTTCCCTCTCCTTCCTTTGCCCGTGCCAGTACCACTCTCTGGGATGAAGCCCGTCTCTTCGTCGTCATGGTCTCCCTTGGGGCCAGGGGTGTTGCCTGAGACAGCAGAGGCGCGTTTACCTCCGCGACTAGATGGGTTCGCCGGTCGCGCGGTTGACTTCTCTGAGAGATTCTCGTGGTGCTCCTTGTCTTGTAAGAAGACCTGTGGTTGGTTTTTTCGCAGCCAATTGTAAACGCTATCAGGGTTCCGTATTGTGAGGTCTTTCTCCGTCGGCGGAGGGTGCGAGGTAGTTATGCGCAGCGGCCGGCCGTCGTGGGCATTGGGATCGTAGAGGGTGGGGTCTCCCAGCGCTGCATCTGTCGCTGCCAAGTATTCTTCCTCGTGCGAAGGCGACATGTATCCAGGCGCATGCTCGCCGAGTATGAGGCCTTCTGGTGGGGGATCTGGAACATCCGTCGAGTGAGGCACCCTCTCATCGAGACTCGCTAGCTGTCGCGCTATCGCTATCGAGTGGGTGCTGCGTATCTGGGTTACCTTCCGGCTGTACTCCTCCTGAGTGATGATGCCATTGACCATGTCCACCCTCAGGTCCTGTATCCGGCGCTCGCGATCTGCGTCTGCGTCTGCGTCTGCGTCGAGGGACGGGACGGCCGCATCGATTTCGGCGAGGGAGCGCAGGTCGAAGCGGCGGTTGGCAGGAAGTCGCGCATTCTCGTTCATGTCGAGGAGCACTTCGAGGATTTGACTGGACGGCAAGGTCAGCAGATGCTGAAGGTGTGTCGCGAAGAGCATACTCGTTCTGTTCCTGCAGCCGCCGCGCCAGGGCCACAGCTCGGTATTCGTCTTTGATGAGCGTGTTGCTCGTCTGCATGGTGTCTTCGAACTTGGCTCGCATCTTGCGATATTTCCGCCTGTTGCTTTTAGTGTCTGTAGCTGCGTCGCAGCCCGGGGCGCGTCCTTACCTCCATGACCGCTTCACTGGGGGCTTCTGGGCGCCGTCGACGGCTTCTTGCGGCGGTGAGGGCGCCTGAAGCTGCCCTTCAGCGGCGCCTTCTGGTTCGGTGGACATGTCGAAGGTGATGAGAGTGCTGGAGTTGTGAGGCGCAGTGGAATGGCAGCGGGACGAAGAGTTGCTGCGTCGGTGGTCCGCGTCAGGGCTTGGCGCCATCGTGAAAGTACCTAGTCCAGAAAAGCAGTTGACGTTGCAGCTGCGAGCCACGGCAGTCACCTGCCCGCCTTCTACATCGGTCCCGCCTTCAGGAGAAGCTTCGAGTAATTCGCTCTCCGCTGCCGCGTCTCGCCTCCACACACCATCCGCCCATTGCCCGCCATCGTCAGTTGCAAGCAGCCCTCGCCATTCGTTCCTATCCGAAGCTCGGACAGCCCGGGAGCGTTGCGTACACAGTAAGACCCTATCTGCCTGCATTCACGCCTGTTGGACTTCACTAATCCCCTTGAAGGCCTCTAGCCTGCTGCGAACTCTCCAAGCCGCCGTCGACCCCTCCCAACGCCGTACACGCCTTTCCACGTTTTCCATCAATACCGCCAAACTGTCACCCATACTCCTCAACCGCACGATCCGTCCCAGCTTCGCCGGCGACCCGCGACCCCGGCAACTGAACGTGCCATCTGGCAAGATGCCATTCGATGCGAAGGAGGCGCGTAGGAGGCGCTCCAGCAGTTTGGTCTACACAGAGCCCCCGGAGTCGCTGGAGCAGCTCAGCGACCAGTCCGCCCTGCCGAACCTGAACGCGCAATGGGTGAATGCCAAGGGTGAGTGGGCCCTGCAACAACATGGACGAGACATCGTGATGTCGGACACAACTTTGGTATGCGAAGGAGCTGACATGACCTCGCAGGCGCGTGGCTGATCCACTTGGTCCTCATCGGCCTTGCCAAGATCCTGTTTGATATCGTTCCGGGGGTGTCGCAAGAAACATCTTGGACCCTTACCAACATCTCGTACATGTTCGGGTCGTACCTCATGTTCCACTACGTGCGCGGTGTACCCTTCGACTTCAACTCGGGAGCCTACGACAACCTCAACATGTGGGAGCAGATCGACAACGGCGACCAGTACACGCCAGCGAAGAAGTTCCTGTTGGTGGTGCCTATTTTGTTATTTCTTGTCAGCACACATTACACCCACTACGACTTGTCGTATTTTATCATCAACACCCTAGCGACTATCGCCGTCATTCTTCCGAAGCTGCCTGCCGTAAGGATCACCCCTCCTTTCCAAATTTCATAAGTACTGACACGGCCATATAGGCCCACAGAATACGCATATCACTGTTTTCCGGCCCGCCAGACGACGACTGATGGAACTACTGAGATACCACTTCCTACAGCATTTCGCATTCACGGGTGCGTCAGGTGTACTTTTGCATGTATTATTATTTATACCAGCCGCCACGGCACAGAAGAGATTGAGTTGCATTAAGCAGATAGGAGCTGGCGTTTGGGTATACATCGAAGCAAAATGTGTGCACATAGTGTTGGCTGAATTGAATATTCCACGCACAGGCTTATTATTTGTTTTCCCCTTCGCGCTTGCTTTTTCTACCCATGCCATATGTCCCTGTAGACTACACTTCTTGCCCACCAAATTCTAGTAATTATAGATTCTTTACTTGGAAATCGACGTTCCTATTCGGTCTCTCAATTTTTTCCCTGTCCAATAGCGGTGCGCTTCGGAACCTGGGACAGGACCCTGACGCCTGATCTAGCGCGTCCTGAGCCTTCCATCGTCATTCATCATTCCAAATCGCGCACCATCATCCTTCCCTCAGAGCTTATCCGCACCTCGCCTTTTCTGTTTTGCGAATCAGAATCCACGTCCTTCCTGCGATTCTTAGCTCATTTAGGATGAACCAACAATAACCCTATATTCCTACGAAATCCATCATAGTCTATGGCGTGGTCACAGATCGAAGCAACACCGCCCCATATTTCCTACCTCGTTATTACTTCTTTTCTCATCCTTTACGCCCTGTTTTCTGTGCTTATTCGCAATCGTCTGCATCTTTCCGAACCTCCACTTGCCACTGTCTTTGGTATTGTTGCTGGACCGAAGGTGTTGGGATTCTTACAGCCATACGAATGGGGCTTCTCTGACAATGTTGTTCATGAGTTCACGAGGATCATTGTCGGGGTGCAGTGTTTTGCTGTCGGGCTGGAGTTGCCGGAGAGCTATTTTCCTAGGACCTGGTTGAGCTTGGGTATGCTGCTTGGGCCTGTGATGTAAGTACTATCACAAAGTGCTCTCCTTCTCACATGATCTCTAACGGTATCCGTAGGACATTCGGCTGGATCATCTGCGCGGTCTTCATTACAGTCATCTTCGACATCGACATCATATCTGGACTCATCATATCAGCATGTCTCACACCTACGGATCCGGTCCTGGCCGCATCCGTCTTGTCCAACTCGCAATTCTCCACTAGGATACCAAAGCGGATTCGAGATCTTCTGTCTGCTGAAAGTGGCTGCAATGACGGCGTTTCGTTCCCTTTCCTGTACATTGGTCTCAGCATCTTGACGCGCTCGACTGTCGGCGGCATTCTAAAGAAATGGTTCCTGATCACTATCCTTTACCAATGTGTCCTCGGCATCATCATAGGCCTCTTCATCGGCCACTTCTTCAACCGGGTGTACCGCTTCGTCCACAAACGTGAGATGATGGGTCACGCCTCGTACCTCGCGTTCTACCTCCTACTAGCCATTTTCTCGGTTGGTGTGGCTTCGACACTAGGCGTTGATGACTTTCTCGTTGCTTTTTGTGCTGGCCTGGGGTTCTCTCATGCCGGGAACATGCCCCTTAAGAGCCAGACGGAGACGCGATTGCCTATCATCATCGACCTGCTTATGAATTCGACAATGTTTGTCTTCTTTGGCGCAATGATGCCATGGCAGAGCTTCAACCACCTCGACTCCATTACGCCTTTTCGACTTATTGCTTTCTTGGTCCTCATACTGCTGTTCAGGAGGATACCAATTGTCTACGCCCTGCATAAGCTCGGCGCTATGCCACAAGTCAAGACGACAACTGAGGCACTGTTCGCAGGACACTTTGGACCCATGGGCGTCGGCGCCCTATTTCTCGCGATGGAAGCACGCGCTGAGCTCGAGACTGGTGGTTCAATACCGCTACCCAACCCACCAGACAACCTACCAATTGAGCTTCAGCGCACAGTCGTACTTGTCTGGCCGATCATCTGTTTCGTTGTACTTGGGAGCACGCTCATACATGGCTTAAGTACGTTGGGTATCAGCATCAGCGGGCATTTTGCCAGACCAAAGGGGGACCGGGCGCCGTTGATCGGTGCTGAGAGAGAGGGCCTGCATGGTATGGTGTTTGATGATGAGGCCGAGGCTGAAAGAGAAGGTAGTGTGAACGAACAGGATGAGGAAGAGGAGCATAGAGGGTTTCTTAGAGGTAGAACGTAAACACAGGCATAGACTTGGATGTACACGTAGAATAAATGAGTACATGGAAGTTTCTATATTTACAGTTGAACAAGACCAACCGGGCTAGCTATGCAATGAATGCCACCAGCCTTGTTATGCTACGTATTGTACATTCGATCTCTGCTCATGTCTACCTCAACGCCTCCTTCCCGGGGTGACCGGAAGCGCAACAGGCTCACTAGCCGCTGTAATGAATGGCAAAGACCGGTCAATGACCGTCTCCCCATCAACCAGCAATCCGTTATTCGTCCTCTCATCCTCTGCCTTCAACAACTGCTGTCTCTTCGCCTCCAGATATTTCTTCCTCTCCTCCGTCAGCACCCACTCCTTCGGGAACTCATGCCTAACCTTCACTTTATGGTGTCTGAAATCAAACGGCACGTCTGCGAAAGTCTCTTCCCCATTCTTCGCCTCATCTAAAAGGCTCTTGATCGTGTCGCCAAGGTGTCGCTTGTTCTGGGGTAAAGTGTCGTAGAGCTCGCAGGACATCTTGACCACGTCGGTGGTCGGGTTGTACCGCGGACCGGCGAGTTTGATCAATTTGTCCATTTGCGCGCGCGTGAGGTCCGCCATGTCCTGCACCGAGAACTCGACGACGACTTTGTTCGCTGCGGGATGACTTTCGCCCAAGTAACTCGTGTATCTGAATCTAAACGGCGTCTTCGCAGTCGGTAGCTCGAATGGGCGTGCAAGCTGGTTGAGCAAGGGGAGTTCCCAGGCCGCTAAACGCGCGTACTCGCGCAATTCACGGTGCTGTTCCAGCTCGCCGTGGCCGAGGGACGTCAGATCGTCGCCGTAGTAGTCCTCATCAGGACCCAATTCTGGTTCGCCCTCAGCCCAGAAGCCTAGTCTCTGGAAGGGGGGGTCCTGCTCGATCTCGAAGGCTTCTGCGGGTACGTGTGCGAATTGGTCGCCGACTGTGCGGTCAGATTTCCCTTCTCGGACGGCTTGCTGGAAGGTGTTTGGGTCGAGGGCTTCGAGGTCCGCGCTGAGTTTCTCGAGGGCGGCGCCGTTTTCTTCTAGGCTCCATTCGTCTGTATTCTTCTTTACTCTGCGTTTGCGGAGTGGGACTTGCTCGGTAGAGGATGTTGTTGATATGCCTTCTACGGGTTGGCTTGCTTGGGATTTAGGATCTGAGCGGTTGTCTATGGGGTCGTTGCCGACGAGTCGGGGCGCTGTGGTTGACAACGGCCGCTGCCATCGTGTTTGAGGTGTGATGCGTCTAATCGGTATTCGGAAAGAACTTCGCGCATGCTGGAGCAGCAATCTTCGCGGTATTGGCGCCATTGGGTTGATGTGTGCTTCGTTGCTTCACGACTTTTGCGGAGAAGGAGCGGCCTTGGCAGGGAAGAAAGTGCAACCGAGCCCGAGATGTTTGGAGCGATTGCACGTGCTTGACTTCCCAACAGCAACACCATACACAAATTCGCGTCGCGGAGCCCTTTTTGGAGTTGAGAATGGCCGAAGTCACACTGGAGCAAGGATCGAAAGTCTGCTTCGTCACTACAGGAGCAACCGCACCGTTCATTGCTTTGATCGAAGCCATCCTAAAGCCAACCTCCATCGATGCTCTCAAAGATGCGGGCTATACGCACTTGTTGATACAATACGGAACAGCGAAGCACGTCTATGACGACCGTATCTACGATGCTCGGATGCGATATCGCTCAGAAGCAGACCAAGGCACCCTGCATATAGATGGCTTCGACTTCAACTCGGACGGGCTGAAAGACCAGTTCAAACTTGTCCAAGATTCAAAGGGTGTAGTCATCTCACACGCAGGCTCTGGATCGATTCTAGAAGCTCTGCGACATCAGGTACCGCTCATTGTTGTTCCGAACACGGCATTGTTGGATAACCACCAAGACGAGCTGGCTATCGCTATGGAGAAGTCTGGCTACTTGCTGAAAGGCGACATTATGTAAGCTCTCGGCATTTGGTACCTAAAGGGTCTTCAACTAACAAATGTACCTAGACAACTGTCACATTCGATCAAGAAAGCAGAAGACTTTAGGAAAAGGATGACCCAGTTTCCGCCTGTCACTAGCGGAAAGCATCGCGAGACTAAGAGCTTCGCTGCTATTATGGATGAGACAATGGGTTTCTTGGATTGAGTGCCCTTTCATCATAGCGATGCTAACGCGGCATCGTAGTGCAAACGTGCCGCGCAATTGATCAATACTTGATTCAATTCCAACAGGACGGAACGGTCCGGTATGCATCCCCGCGAGACCTATCGATTCAGGAAGCGTCCAATCAAAGCAAACTGTCGTTAAAAGTTTCGGCTGCTCTATGAAAACTTGGTTGCCGTGTTGCAGGACTGCTATGAGTTGGAAACCTCCGAGAGCTAGCAAGTCAATAATGCTTCTCCCAATCGACTCACCTTTACGACCATGACCACGGGGCTAGCTATGAAGGCGTTATCTTGTCATTGCAATCACAAAGCAATATGCGGTCAACAAGCTATCTCCGATTCCTCTATATTTATCCCAAAAACACCGAGTAGCGAAGATCAGATCAGGACCGGGGGCAAAATAAGACTTGCCAAGAAAAGCTTGGTTGTTGAGCTACAGACAGTTGGAGTTCGCTGGTTTGTTGGAATAGAGTTGATGATGCAATCGGACCTCCACGGCGTTGGTCGCCGATCCCGCATCATAGTTTCAACATCGTACCAGGGCCCTTGTATCAAAATTGTTCGGCACATAATTTGGACTCCGGCGAACTCAAGACTATCACAACATCCCCAGCAAATATGTTCCGAGTATATGATCTACTGCTAGATGCGGCAAGCTAGCTAGGTCGTACCTGACTTCACACTGACTCTTCGATTGAGCGAGCCGCTGAAGCCGTGGGACTATCCTGGCCCAGTGCACAGATGTTTACGGAATTGGCTGTTTCTATTTGGTCGACCGCATGCGTTCTGCCAAAAGCATACCAAAGGGGCCCGGACATCGCGTCTTCCGAATTGTTTCCGTCCTCTGGGAAGCTATGAGGACCCACAACACGATCCGCTAGCTCCGTCCTTGACATCAAACGACTGCGGCGAGCTGTCTTCGCAACTCAATGACACAATTGAGAGGAGCAGGCGATCTTCCAAGAAAGTAATTGGTTTTAATGGAGAAGGCCTGACCGGACATCAGAGCTCTATAAAGCGGTCATGGCTGTCCTCCCAATCTTCTTGTGATTATCAGCAACTTCGTCGTATCTCTTAACATTCAGTTTCTTGTTACACAAATCTTCACCATCATGGGTTCTGTGCGATCGCTTTTACTCTTCTCTTTGACACCGATATGGGCGCTTCCTGCTCCTCAGGCCGTCGAGTCCGGTGTTATCAATCCACCAGGGCCACCAGGAGCAACCGGTTCTCTCAGAGGATCTGAGGCGCTACAAGGCTACAACCCTTCGAACGACGTACCCACAGAACCTTCGACGGTCATCCCACCAGAAGACTTTGAGATAGCGCCGGGCCAGCAGGAGGATGCCGATGAAGGATTATATATTGACTTTACAAATGTGAAGAACCCGCAGCCTATTCGCGGTGGGACAACAGGGCCAACAGATCCTGGACCAAGGTAAGAAGTTGAGAGGGTGTGGTACGGATACTCAGGCGGTATTACTGTTGAGCAGCACATCAATCTTTGATCATCACTGAAGTGGGATCTCGCAGGTTGCCTCGCTCCTACATGATTAATCTACCTGATATCTGTATATCACCTCTGCGGCTTGTGTTCAACTTTGGCTCACAAATTTATAGGACCGAAGCTTATGACGCGCTCAACAGCGACATATACGCTCCTCCAGCTTCCGATGCCGGAGACGTGGACAATGCAAAATGGCCATTTGGACTCTCACACAATCGCCATGGCCTCGCAGGAGCTGGATGGGCTCGACAACAGAACACTGGCCAGCTTCCTGTTGCTAAGGCCATGGCAGGTGTAAATATGCGACTTGAGCCAAACGGCTATCGCGAAATGCATTGGCATAGTGCTGGAGAATGGGCACTGATGCTCAATGGCAGCGTCCGTATCTCGGCAGTGAACGAGGATGGGCAAAGCTTCATCGATGATGTGACGGCCGGGGATGTATGGTTCTTCCCAGCAGGGATCCCACATTCCATCCAAGCCTTTGACGATGGCTGCGAATTCCTCCTAGTCTTCGACGATGGCAGCTTCAGCGAAGACGGCACCGCACTTCTTTCCGAGCTCATGATCCGCAATCCAAAAAGTGTCGTAGCGAAAAACTTTCGCACCTCGACTCAAGCTCTCGAGAAACTTCCAACGGATCAGTTATGGATCTTCCCCGGCACCCCTGCACCAACAGACATATCCAAGCAGAATACCACTGGCCCTGCGGGCGTTATTCCACAACAAGCATCATACAGTTTCCACTGGTCAGAACAGAAACCCTACACAGTTCCTGGGGGCACCGTCAAAATTCTCGACCCGCGCACATTCCCAGTTGCAAACACCTTTGCCGCAGCCCTCTTCACCATCGAACCGGGCGCGATGCGCGAGATGCACTGGCACACCTCGTCTGACGAGTGGACCTACTTCCTCGCTGGCAAAGGGCGTCTAACAGTCTACCAAGCTCCTGCCTCTTCTCGCACCTTCGACTTCTCGGCCGGTGATGTAGGCTACGTACCCGTTCCGAACGCGCATTACATCGAGAATGTCGGCAACGAGACTCTGGTCTATTTGGAGGTTCTGCAAGCAGGCGTTTATAATGATATCAGTGTGAATCAGTGGTTGGGATTGACACCAAGGCAGATTGTGAAGGATACGCTGCATTTGGATGATGATGTTCTGGATAATTTGCCGAAGGTGAAGCCATTCATTATCCCAGGAAACAAGGACTTAACGACCACGAACTTTACGGGGGATCCGCTATGATTCGAGAGTTGAAAGTCCTTGAATGATGGGCTGATGAGATAACTGGTTGGGTCGGCTCTTTGTACTTTAGTACATTCGAGAGCTCAAAGACGCAAGGGTATATTGCACGGAAAGCTGTCTACAGTCAGCCACGTTCCATTTGAGAAGTTCTATATCTACCACATTCATGTCTGGCATATAAAGCCTCAAATCTACTAGTAAGTATGGCAATCTTTATATTGATGATTTGCTTCATGTGTGGCTACCGCCGACTATCGCTTTGGCGCAAAGCCAGGTGCGTTAAGTGAGGGAATGTTACTAACTTTATGTTTAGATCAGCGTCAACGACGCGTATGGGAAGTTTTCTTTCAACGAACAGGGCCCCGTTGCAATGATTGGCGATCAGAACTCTTTCCTGACATACGAAAAACGTCCCTTCATAATAATGCCTTGTCATTTCTGATGTCGAACCTCTATTTGAGAGACATAATCTGCCGGCTAAGTTGTGAGCCTCGTCGGTTTACCTCTCATGCCCTCCTCACCCCTGCGCCGTCTAAGGAAATGCTAATTCCGCGACCTTGTAATCTCAGTAACTACGCTAACTAGCCGCTGTACGGCCTTTAGGAATGGTTTGGGACAATACAAACGCTCCTCGACCGTATCTTGGAGTTCGACGTTTCGTGCAACATAGTAGCACCTGTTCCGTTTGAGAAGATTCACATCAACGAGACACGGGTTCTTCATATTAACCCTGTAATCTGTTGGCGCCAATGGAGCCCTTCCTACTGCGTGGATGGGGCCCATTCGTGCGTGGCTGCTGCCGATTGCCCTTACCTAGCAGAGCCGGGCGACCTTCGAATCTGCGCTGCCCATGAGCGCATCCTGCTTTCTAAGCTGGGACGTAACACCATCCTCGACCGCGTCGCACCTGCCGTTGATCGTCAGCTTCGGCTCTATGATCTGGTACAGATCGAACTCCGCGACGCCGACACTGCACAACTCACTGATCGACTACCTTGGCTTAAATCGTCGCGGGCCGTTACCTAAAGAAGGTTTTGCTTATCGAGTTCGAGTTCGTGCCCCTTGCAGGCACCCGTTTCTTTGTTCCCACGCAGATAGCACTCAAGGAGTTCGGGGGGAGAATGCTCATTGATGCCGATGTTTCTTACAACGGCATTACTTCTTGCGACAGCTTGATTGACTCCCTCGAACCCTACCTCATCAACGACCCCGAGAAGAGCGCAAGCAACGCTAGATGGCTACGAGCAAGAGTCGATTCCTTCTTACAACGCGATACGCACATGACTCGCGGAACGGGGGTACAGATAGCGTATCACAACTCCTGAAGTACTGTAATTGGATGAACGAGATCCTACCTAAGTAGTGTTTAGTAGACGAAGTGCTCCTATGAAGTAATGTAACTACAGTATCTGTACCCCTACTCCGGGGCTCTCCAACAGGTTTCTCCTGCTATTCGGAGGGTCTTGATCCCGCCACCACCATCGTTCTCTTCCACGCCGTTAGCAACACGTCGCCGTGGTGGTCGATATTGATATTTTTTACAAGCTCAAGGAGCAAGGCGTCTATAACCCAACTCGCACAGACCATATTGCTCGACCTATAGTCAAGCTTTATTGCCGTAAGTTGCAAAGGCTCGACCAGCTCCTTGGTAAGGACGTTCATATATATAAGAGCACCTTTCACATCGCCGCCACGGATACAATCACTCACGAGACGTATGCGGTCGGCTCAGTAGGGTATGTGAGGAAGATGGGGGTTTTGTAGGGTATTAGCGAAGACAGGCAAGGGAGTAGTAAGGCTCTGAGGGACAATAGATGAAGGGGCAGCCGTTACGACTCAGGCCTAGTGGGGAGAGTAATATCGATACCTTTGATTATATGATTATATATACCAAGGCAGAAGTAGAAACTACCAAGAGTATAAGCGTATAAGAGGGGGGGGGGCTCAACAACTACATTTGTTGACATATCCAGCTAGCTAAGTATAGAGAACTAAAGGACTCTTACTATAAATTGACCGATCGTGATATCTCGCACGAGTTCCAGCGGGGCCACGCACAGGCATGACACACCGAGACCTTCTATAATATCAGTATTAACAGCTGCTTGTAGTCGGTAGTTGTATACACCTAAAATGTGTTATTGTCCGGGAGTCCTTCGATATATCGATAGTACATCGAGTAATGTATACTCAAGTTTTGGTGGATATGTCAAGTCGATGCGGAATTTTAATTAAGCCGGAGATATCTTCGGAACTCACATCCATGTAAAATTACAATCCTTAGACTATCTGGCAGGCACAAAGCTCAGCTCGCCTCCAACCGCTCCTGCACCTCACCTCTTCCAACAATTCGCCTCGCGCATACCGAATCCCACTTCGCAAGATCTCAACTTCCATCACCCCATCACGAGATTCTCATCAGTCAATAACAGCCGAACCATCCTCCAACACTTCGGCGACTCGGTCGTACCGATACGAATTATAAAGTCGTGGTCATCCGCGTCCCTGCGCGCTAGCAGCTCGCAGTCCATGGCCAGATCGACGCCACAAGCGATCGCTTCAAGCTCGCCCCTGACGCGCGAACCCCAAAACATCATTTCGACAAGCTTTCGGTAGCCAGCCCAGCTGTATCTGGAGCGTGATAAAGCCAATCGCCGCTCGTGTTTGACGCCTTTCAATGATTTCTGGTGCTAAATTGGGTGCATTGCGAGAAGACAAGCTTCGCGAGGCTTGCTGATGGCGATTTGACCGACCCCGTGGTACAGCGAGATTCGTGTCGGGCGCGTGGTGGCGCGAGATACAAAATGAGTGAGGTCTCCTGTTGAGGGTGTCGTAGTGTTTCGACATTCGCGCTTTCCTTGCGGTTGACTTCGTCCAATACGCGCCTTGCTTGGTGCGCGTTATCACGTTGTTCAACATTACAGTCGCTATCGTCCTCGTATATCAACCTATACTCTTGAGTTCTCAGTACTTCGGTTTGGATACCTAATACCCTAATCTCGTAATACGCATCGCATCGTCAAGCTGGGAGAAAAATGCTTTTGAAGACTCCATTTACAGTCCTGGCTGCGGCTGCCGCGCTTGTCGGTGCAGCGCCTTCGACGTAGGTTCTCAGACTCTATGCAGGGGACCATGCTGATCAGCGTAGTAATGGCATCGACAAGAGGCGCGTGGCTTACAACTGGGGAACCACGAAGCTTCGTGCTGTGAACATCGGAGGGTGGCTCGTAGCAGAACCGTATGACAACATCGAACGTGGGCAATGACACGATGGCTAAGACATGTATCAGATTCATCACACCATCACTGTTCGACAAAGCCACAGGTAGTACATCTCAAGTCGTCGATGAATGGACGATGTGTGCGAAGCTCGGCAAGACGGGATGCTTGAACCTACTGAAGCCACATTGGGATAGTTTCGTCAAACTTGCCGATTTTCAGAAGATCAAGAACGCTGGTTTCAACGCCGTGCGCGTACCCATAGGCTACTGGGCGTACCTCGATGCCGGAGGTCCTTACACGTTTGGTGC
Organism: Lophiotrema nucula; assembly: GCA_010015825.1. NCBI lineage: Eukaryota > Fungi > Ascomycota > Dothideomycetes > Pleosporales > Lophiotremataceae > Lophiotrema > Lophiotrema nucula. The sequence goes on along the minus strand of ML977321.1, from coordinate 312,770 downwards.
TGCTCCTTACATGGACCTAGCCATTGCGTGGGCACGTCAAGTTGGCTTGAAAGTCATCATCGATCTGCATGGCGCACCCAAAAGCCAGAATGGTTTCGATCACTCCGGTCACAAGATGGGGTACGTACGAATGCGGTCCCGGCAATCACAGTACTAAGATACCACGTTTTGTAGATCGCCCACCTGGGGACAGGGTGACAGCATCGTCCAGACCCACAAAGTCCTAAAGACGCTGGAATCCAAATACGCCATTGCGTCAATGCAAGACGTAGTCATCGCCATCGAAGTTCTGAACGAGCCGTTCCTCTCTAAACTTGATCTCAACATGGTCAAGCAGTTCTATCGCGACAGCTACAACAACCTTAGGAAGATCAGCGATACGCCGGCTATGCTACACGATGGCTTCTGGGACCCAGTCTGGATGAACGGGTTCTTGACGCCGTCTGACAACAACGCGCAGAATGTGATTGTCGATCATCACGAGTATCAAGTCTTCGATCCGAATCTCGTCGCCATGAGCGTTGCCCAGCACCGTACACAGGTCTGCAACAACGTCAACGGATATGCGAATAGTGATAAATGGACGATCATTGGGGAGTGGAGCGGCGCCATGACAGACTGCGCAAAGTACCTCAACGGCTACAAAGCCGGAAATAGAATGGAGGGCTCGTTCCCAGGCAGTTGGAAAATTGGCTCTTGCACTGGCAAGAGCGGGAAAGTGAGCACGTGGACGCAAGCTTACAAGGACGATGTGCGGAGATATATTGAGACGCAGCTTGAAGCTTTCGAGGCGAAGACTGATGGGTGGGTGTTCTGGAATTTCAAGACTGAGGGGACGGCTGGAGAGTGGGATTTGTTCGACCTACTTGCCGGTGGTGTGTTCCCGCAACCACTGACTCAGAAGAAATTTGGCAAGTACTGTACGAATTTCTAGGTTGTAAAATGGAGCGTAATGTAATGAATCTTTGCATGAATAGGAGTCCGTGGCCGTTTGTTGTCCCGTTTCGAAGCATGCAATCGCTTAGTGTATGTGTATGCGTGCTTCCCTGTTTCTTTGATGTCTCGTGTCTCTTGCTCGTATAAATAGACGTCTAAGTCAATCGCGGGTAGGCTAGCACTCAGTCTGAGTGTACAAGTGTCGAATTGAGATTCTTGAAGCATTTTTTGGTTCGAACGAGGGCCATTTTATATAGTATTCGGTGATTGAAGTGCTCCTGGATGATTTTTAACTTTAGTACCTGCAAGTCTAGTTCGGAATAGCGTTAGATTCGGCATGGGGATGGTAGGTACGAGAATATCAGTCCTATTCGTGCATCAGATAGTATCTAGCATTGTCGGAATCGGACACTTTGGAGCTCGGAACATCGAGGTATATACTCACGAGAACCTATACTGTTGCTACTTACCTGTACATGGGGCTGAACCACATTCTTCAGGATACCTAGGTACTGGTACCGACTCAGAAGCCTAGAATACGCATGATACGCTGCTTTTGGGCTTTTATTGTTGATAGGATATTCGGACGAGAAGGGGAACGTAGAATGTGTAGAATTCAGAAATATGAGTAGAATGAAAACCCCATTGCGAACGTATGAGCGGAGGCGTTGGGGACGGGAGGCCGATTGTCTTCTCTGAATGGAGCTGCACTTGACGACGAATAAGAGCCTGACGCTTTGGCGTTGGTACCATCGAATGTGTCACTGAATGATGTCGTGATTGAGAACTTTAGAAACATCATTTTGGCTCATAGTCGACTATTGTAGAAGGTCAATGTCAAAAGGACTGAGACGATACCAACGTGGGAATGAAGGAAGGACACGGCTCTGCTCACTAATACGTGGTTTAATGAAAATCATTTCGTGGGATGTGCCACGTCTGATCCAGCTCATATAAGCAGGAGTCAAGAGCTGTTCCGCTGTGTCGGGAGAACTACAGCTAATGGTAGGCTTTGGGTTCTAGTGAATTGCTTTTTAGTCGAAGCGAAGTTGGCGGAAGTGTTCTATCAATGAAGCGAGACAGTCTCGCCCATGTATAGCCGCCAAAGAGCATGAGTAAGGGAAGGACGGGAGATTGTCCAAGGGTCCCGTCCTTGACGCAGATCATAGATCGGGCAAATCAGAACCGATGCCACCGTTGTGGCAGTGTCCGTCCTTCCATAGTAGGCTCGAACAAGGGGTTTCTGCAGGTTCCCGTCCACCGCATGCATTTGTCAATACATGTCGCAGTTGCCAGGCGTAGGTGTGAAGTGACGATTGGTTAAAGCAATGCGAACACACGAGAATTAGATGCTGCAACAGCGGCAGACAAGTTACACAAGAGGAGGAGAATGCAAGCCATCTTCCACGCTTTCTGTGACTTTCTGCAAATGAGTGAGCTTCTAGCTGCTTCAACGTCTTTCCATTAAGTAACATATACCTGCGTTACGATTTTGTCCCCACGCTGACTTCAGTTCGGCAATGTAGACGTGCACAGTCCCTACTTCTAGTTCTAGGACGATCTGCCTTAGGCAAGTCTTTCGCCTACTCGCCGAGTGAAATGCACAAGACAGAAGGCCTGAGACAGCCGTAAGGAGTAGTTGGGGGAGGAAGCCACTTCTGAAGTCCGAGCCGCGGTACTGAGGACTCAGAGGATCGTCGCTCTCGCCGGGCCTGGTAACAGTCTTAGGCTTTGAGCACGACCATATTACCTAGGTACGGAAGAGGGTGAACGCAATTCTGTCCACGCCAAATATATAATTGTTGATGGCAAGGTGCGGCTCTACTGCAGTATTCTCTTGGGTCGTCGCGTGCTCCGAAGAATCTCCGGGAGGCCCTCAGCTGAGCGCTGGAGATCGCCCAATGCTCCCTGCCCCCACATTGAAACACACGGCGTGCGCAGCACAACGAGGCCCGCCTGACTTTATGGCGGTGGGTAGGCAACGGTGAAGATGGCGCTTACACGGAAGCGTCCTGCGTTGACTCCGAATCGTTTGGTCAGGCTCGGCAAATCGCTCATCGGGCAGACTGGATCTTCGCGCTGGATCCGCGACCACCTGGGGTACAATCCTCCAGACAAGTCATCCGGGTCTCGGTGCGTTGTCCGTGCTTCCATTTTAGGGTCCTTCGCCGTGTCTTCCTCTCGCCGGAAGATGGCATATCAAACAGATTTGCTAAGCAGCAAAGTCATCAAACATGGCACGAACAGCTCATCAAGGTAACCTGCAGGCGCCGCACCGTTCCGCACGCGCTTTCTAGAATGCCTTCTCTTTTGTCAAACGGCTGTGGCAGACTTCTCTTCCCCCCATTCGTTCCATCATCTTGTCGCCTTATCGCGTTATCTTGAGGTGTGGCTTGGGCCTGTCTTGGTTTATATTGATGTGCGGTGGGCTTAGCCGGAAAGAGGAGGTGTGTTTGCCATACGTGCTTTTAAGCTTAACGTTAGCGACCTTAGTGGTCAGGCGATCGATGGGGTACTCCAACCCCAGAGGAAGTCAGTGGCGTTCGCATTGCGTTCGCCGTTGTCTCCTGCTAGCGAGTCATGGGAGTGATGGAGTGATCTACCTGTCCCCAACAGGAAGGCTGCTATGCAGTATCCCTTTGCGTGGCGAGTCTCAAGATATATCAACCCCTTCATTGGTAGACACTAAGATGCCAATTCTCGACTTCGCGATGGCTTCTTTGACCAGATCAATGACGACGGTGATAGTTATGTCGATTACCCACGGACGAATCTTTGTTGAGACTCGGTACAGGCATTTAGCGCGTATTGGGAACCAGAACCATCAAGAGGTCAATGACGAAATGGATCGGCAATACAGCGCCTTGAATGCAGCAATCACGACTATCCGTTAATCTAAACGCAGCCTATCATTGGATTCAGGGCAGAACCTCGACAGGGTGGATAGTCTCTGGCGAAGGCGCACCTTTGTTAATCCGAGAATGCATCCCTGGTTTGTTTCCTCCCTTCAACCGAGTCTTCTATCATCCAACGCATTTCGCATTCGTAAGATTCTCATTTCCGCAGAGTTCGAGCCCTACACAAGTCCGCGGCCTATTCTCTCTCCAATTTCGGCGAATCTCGCATGATTGGAGCTCGGAGGTGGCGGTGACGGCTCGTCCCGACGAGCACTTGGAGCCTGGGGATCAGGGGTTTGCATCCACAGTTATCTTGTTAACAACACCAAGACTCCCTAGCCCAACTAGGTCTGTCGCCCCGCGACAATCTGATAGCTCAATCCAATGAATGCTGACAGTATCATTGATGCAATTGCCCGACAGGGCACAGAGATGTGCCCGGTACCTGAGGACACTCAACAAACGCCCACCGTTATTAGAATGGTTTGTTCATTGATCCATTGGTTGCATTTCCTCTCCATCTCCGCCTTATCATGCCAAGCTTCCGTGAGGAGTGCCGATCGGCTGCTCCCACACTGCCTACCTCCCAGGTGCTCCCATTGGGATCGGACCCAGTCTGAAACACTAAGGACCATCAAATGACATCCCTATTATGGTAAGGCCCTTTAATATGGAGTGCATTCTGCCAAGACTCGGACACCTGAACCTCAGCCGTCTACGTCCGCTCGCTGCTATGATCTCTCTTCCAGCTTTCTACTATCATAGTTGCTCCCGCTACTTCACAGGAAAAAGAGCCGAACTACCCTGTATTACCTTCTCAGCTGGGCAGGAACCAAGCACGACGGCCCACGTTGAGCCGCTTTACTGTGTGCATCTGAGGTATAGTACGCCCTCTACGTCGGAGGCACGCGGTTCAGTGCCTGTTTAATCGCTACTTCCTAATTGGAAGGTGAGCTCTTCTCTGCGCATCTAGCCACTCTTCTACGCCTTTGGCAATCAAGTATATAAGGCACGTCGATATCACTTGCAACGAGCAGGCAACGATCACTTCAGTCCCAGCCCATCAACAGCCCTTCGTTCATAGAACCATCAAGTTATTCTTGGGGCCAAATTATTCATCATGCGTCTATCACTTCTCCTCGCTCTTCTACCATATGCTCTGGGAGCACCAATCCTCACTCCTCGTGCGGGCCAGGTCATCCCGGGAAAATTCATCGTCAAGATGAAGGATGATGCTCTCCAAGAGGCACTCGAGGCTGCGATCAACCTGTTTCCTCATGATGCTGAGCATGTCTTCGGGTTTGGCAAGTTCAAGGGATTTTCGGCGGAGCTGAGCGACGCCGTCGTCGAGCTCATCGCTGCACTCCCAGGTGTATGTTACCTTCACAAAGTAGTGCTTTCGGTACTGATCATACGCAGGTCGACTACATTGAGAAGGATGCTATTGTCCAGCATACCACCTACGTCACTCAGAGCTCGTCGACTTGGGGTCTCGGCCGCATTTCCCATAAGAATGCGGGAACTTCAAGCTACACATACGATGATAGTGCTGGTGCTAATACCTGCGCGTACGTTATCGACACCGGTATCTACACCGCTCACCCAGAGTTCGAAGGCCGTAAGTCACGTGTCTGATCCACTCCGAGCATTACTTTTTCTAACAGAAAATAGGGGCCACTTTCCTGGCTAACTATGCAGGAGACGGGCAAAACACAGATGGTAACGGCCATGGGACTCATGTTGCTGGCACAATCGGCTCCAAGACCTATGGTGTCGCCAAGAAGACGAAGCTCTTTGCCGTGAAGGTGCTTGATGCCAGCGGCTCAGGAACCAACAGCGGAGTGATCGCCGGCATCAACTACGCAGCGAATGATCAGAAGACTCGTGCAGGCTGTGCCAACGGCTCCGTCGGCAACATGTCTCTTGGAGGTAGCAAGTCCACAGCTGTCAACCAGGCCGCCGCTAGCTCCGTGTCTGCTGGCCTCTTCCTCGCCGTTGCCGCCGGAAACGACGGTGCAAACGCTGCCAATTATTCTCCGGCTTCAGAACCAACAGCATTTACAGTAGGTGCGACTGACAGTAGCGATAGGATTGCATCCTTTAGCAACTACGGTGCTGTCGTTGACATCTTCGCTCCCGGCGTTTCAATCCTGTCAACATGGAACAATGGTAAGATAATCGGGATTCAAATAGCAGACAATACATGCTAACTATGAGCAGGTGGAACAAACACGATTTCCGGTACCTCCATGGCTACCCCACACGTTGCCGGTCTTGGTGCTTACATCTTGGGACTTGAGGGCAAGCGTACTCCTGCTGCTCTTGGCGCCCGCCTTGTTGCTTTGGCCACCAAGAACAAGATCACTGGCCTTCCCAGTGGCACTGCCAACAACCTTGCTTTCAACGGTAACCCGTCAGGTTAGATGTTCTGATGCATTTGCTTGGCGATTGTGACCGATGTGTTGTGGAGTTGAAAAATGTTCCTGTTGATACTTCTATTTCTCATGATGGCATGTTGACATGATCTCAAAGCATGTGGGAGATGGCAAGCTCCCGGGTGGTCGGTGTTGTGTACCTAGTTTCTCGAATGAAGATGCTTCTTATTTCATGACACTCATTCATTCGCCACCTGGCTTCTGCCGTGTCTCATTGATCTTGTGCAATCAAATCATAGCTGGCTCCTCGAAGGTTGCGCAGGAATCGATACGAGAAAGTTGGTCCAACTACAGTCGCTGGGCATCTTGGTCCCCGAAACTAGCAGGCCGCGTCTGCAGCGCCCTTTATTCCCTACTGATCATGTCTCGTGGGATGGACTTCAATGTTCTAAAAGCGGCTACGGACCACGAACTCTACGTCTGTATAACGAGACACAGAGAGAGATCCATTCACCGCTCTGGTTCATCAGTATTTTATCTTGCACCTTGGCTTTTAGGACGGCCTAGAAGCATCACTAGAATCCATATATCAGAGAAAGGAGTTGATTGATGCAAATATTTTGTTACTTTTGGAAGTATCATTGTCCGTCGAAATAAGCTCACGGGAGGGTATGCAAACAATATCCAACGAGGCAAGGTTCGGAAATCAGATCTTCACCAAGCCGCCTCAGATCTGAGGAGATCTCAGACGCCTCCATCCCGCTCCCAGGGAGTCGTGAAGCTGACCCTCCAGGTTAGTCCAATGCACCTTTGATTATCTCCACTCTATTAAGCCAGGGACTTGGAACTTATGGAAATTGGTGAAAGGCGAACCCTGGGGAGCCCCATAATGCACATCTTCATCTAAATATGATCTACAATAATCTGGGGTAAGGTACGACAAGATGGACAGGCGAATGAGGGTGCGAGTGGTAGACAGTGGTGGCGAGGAGATTGATTGTGTTAATCTACGTTCGGGCAGACGGGACGAAGGATCTTGAGGTTCTCCGCAAATTGCCCACTCCCTATCTATATCTCCTGCTCCGAATCTAGTCGAAACCGCGTCTCATATATTGGAAGCTTCCACCGACGCAGCGTGGTGTCACAGCCCATCGCTACCTTCTTTTCAGGTCAATCTTTCATGAGATTATTCTTTCCTCTATTGGATGCGTCGCATGCTTAATCTCGAGCTTCAAGAATGGCCATCGGCCAGTGCACAGCATTCACTCCCAAACACCCGCCACCCAGTAACCAGTTGAGATGGATCCCAACCCTGCTGACTGGGTTGATCGGCTCCGAATACCTTCTATATACCTCGGAGCTGGAGCAGAGAAGCAGCTTGCCGTGATTGCATGACTCGCTAGGCGCCTCTGGATATGTGGTCAGCATGATCGGAAGGCGATCCTAACAAGCAGGCCGAACGTTGCACCAGTCAGCTTCTACAGTAGTCAAAGCCTTCACGAGCTCGTAGATGGGTCCAATCGCATCTGATGAGCGTGTTCAAGCAGCCTCGCAGACTTTTAGAACCCTGGTTATCGCGCATCGTCTGAACAACGATTTCAGATTTGTGCGTCTGCGGTACGCTTCCCAATTGGAGCCTACATGGAGCTACGATTGCGAGATGACGACCAGACGCTCCTGGTCTCATCGCAAATACTCGTCTCTTGTAGCCGTTGATGCTGAGAGGCCATGCAGAGACGGGACACTCGTAGATAACCCTCCACGATCCTGATTGTTCAGCCGTAGCCACAACCGTCGCATGCAGCCAGTCAGGTTCTTATCATCGCGACAACCCCAAACAGCCACCACTCCGATACTAGCACAGCGGCATCTGACACCATTTCTCACACGCTACGCAGGAGGGTGGTAATCCTTGGTGCGTAGATGGTGGACTGAGAACTTATAAACACAGGATGCGTCCCAGGCGCTCGTTCCACACTCCCGTAACAAACCACCGAGTTCGCTTCTGTCCGCTGAACCATATCACGCGTGCGAATTGCGCATCATAGCCAGACCTAAGGAAACACCTCTCAGCCTTCATATACTCTGTCAGTTACAGCAGGAATTATAGTCAGCGCAGGGCCTCTAGAACGGGTTGATTCACCTTCCCAACGGGTAGAGAATTGCTGGTGAGTGACCATTTACCCTATTCTTCCGACTTGCGCGGTCTTTTGAGGCTTATAATATATAGAATCGCCCTTTCGAGGTCATCAAACGTAGATCAGGAGCGACGTCAGTCTTTTGGCAGCGAGTATCTTGCCATGAAGCATGTTCGGGGCTCCCTCATCTTCGGTTCCCGCCCTCCGACCCTGGGCATACCTCGAAGACCCGCCACACGATCACTAAGACTTGAGAGCACACAAGTCCCGACAGGTTGAACATTGGTATGCGGCCCAAAATCAGTGCCGCTATCTAACACGCGCAACAATGTTCTCGCTTACAATTTTCCCGAGTCATCATTCACGGAGCATTCTTACAACTCCTCTTTCGCTGTACAACGATCACAACCATCGCACGGAGATCCTTGGATGAGATCTGACCCAAGTCGGAGAAGATTATTGTTACCCGAAATCCCCTCATCGAGACTTAGAGAACATGCCTGGAGTGGAAGGCGACTGTCTCCATCCTTGCCGGTATACGAAGCGCCGCAGGCTCCGCCTCGATCCCTCTGAGGAATCTTCACTGTACAATACGTCGATCCCAGGCTCCGTAATCCATCCAGACAGGTGTATGATTATCGAATCGCAACACTTTTCGAGCAAACTCACGGTCGACATTTGTCAACATCTGCCGAATAATTAACGAAGCTGCATCAACGTCACCTGGGTCGTTGCATGACGAAACTAGCGCAAAGATGCTGGTTACCACTCGAGTACGCCTTGACTCTTATCGTATTATCATACCTTGGCGTGCATACCTACCTTTGGACCATCCTACAGCCACCCATCAGCATCCTGTTTTGGTAGGTACTTTCCATTCAGGAGTTGTCGCGTTAAGCTTTCGTCTTATTCAATACAATGACGAATAGATTAACTGACGCACTGCACAGAACCCGACGAATCATCCATGCACTGCTGAGCTGAAGGCCGAGATCACCCATGCACCCTCCCAGTGCGCTGGACGTGGCTAATATATCTTCGGGCACGGGCCTCGACGCAAGAGACCCCCTCACGAGACCCCTCCCCCACCATCAACATCAACAACCGTCTTCACATGCGTTGATACCACCTTACTACCGGCTTACAGGTTACGCCCGCGCGTCATGGCACGGCATGCATCTCCAACGTGCCGTTTCGATGGCGACCACGTTCTCCCCTGTTACGGCTCGCCCCTCCGAATCCTTTGATGCACGGTCGTTCCGCACTTCCCATGCGTACAATGCGCCTACTCCGAAAGCCGTTTTCGAAGCCTATCATTTTGTACAAGTGAGGAGGGCTATCGCGGCGATTACAGGGAACACTCGTGGGCGATAAGGCATTGCAGAAAGGAGGGCTACACCAATCCGTCGTCTTATGCTGGTCATTCAACAAAACCTGAAAGCTGACCGTACTCGCAATCTTTCAGGTTGCGATCTCTCAAGTCTTATCTCACAGTTGCTGACAGTTGCACTCCCACGCCCGATCCCTGCCCAAACATCACTCACCGACGCTTTGAGGTCATCGGCCATGCTTCCAACTTCGTCCTCTCCGCCGCCCTCCGCCGCCCTGTCCATTCCGAATTCTCCTGATACTTTGGGCGTGTGATATCATTCGTGATATGTTAGATCACAGAGGTCCACGCGCTGCTGCTGTTCACGCAGTCTTCGGCCTTTCTTACAGATACGCCGCCGATCACCAGGGTAAACTTGGTCAATCCTTGTCCATCAGGGTCCTTGCTGCCTCCCGTCTGTAGGGTGATTAAATGCAGCCAAGACCACCGTTTTGTCATTTCGCAACATTTCACTACTGGTGAACCAGTTCATGATGCTCGCAGATTTACTCCATTGTAGGAACCCTCTCGTATTGGCGGCTGTCTACGCTTCTGCGGCATACTTCACACATCACAGCGCCTTGTATCTTGCAGGGTCTCTTGCTTTTGAAGAGGAAGGTGTCAGGGCAGCTGTTACTACAGTACCAAAAGCGGACCGAGTCATGCGCGTGGCTCCGCCACCCACTGCCAGTACGTCGATCCAACAATCCGACCTCGACTCTTCCCCTGCTCGACTTGATGGCAACTATCGTCTCACCGCATCCTGATATTAGTATACCTGTTTCGGTCGAGTGTTGCTGCAAAGCAATTAGAACGACATGCTGTCGGGAAACACCACTTCGGAAGGTCAGTGATATGGCGAAGGGCTGAGGATGCTATCGTAAAGCCAAAGATCTTGGAAGGCTGTATATAAAGAGTCCTCGCCCTACCGTCTTTGCTCTGTTCAGCTCCTAGCGTTCAGAGTAGTAATTCCACAACAACTGTTTTTTTAGGCTCGTCTTTCGAACTTTGTCTGAGGCTGTGTCAGTCTCCGTCTTTTAAGATGCACGCATCAATTCTTCTCGCACTTCTACCTACTGCCCTCGCGGCACCCCTTATCATCCCCCGAGATTCTGCCCTCGTCCCAGGCAAGTTCATCGTCAAGTTCAACCAGGGTGCTTCGAGTGAACAAATCGAAGAGGCAAAGTCTTTGCTCGCTAGCTCTCCTGACCACGAGTACAATTTTGGTGGCTTCGAAGGCTTTGCAGGAAGCATCTCTTCGTCAACCGTGTCAAAGCTTCAGGCACTGGATGCTGTGTGTCTACCTTGTGCTACTACTGAGTTCGTTGCTGACGGCTGCAAAGATTGAGTACATCCAACAAGATGCTCAAGTTCACACCCAGGAGTTGTTGACCGAATCAGGCGCCCCTTGGGGCCTCGGCCGTATCTCAAACGTGGCCCCTGGCAACACCACTTATGTCTACGATTCTACAGCCGGAGAGGGCACCTGCAGTTACATAATCGACACTGGAATCTTCGTAGATCACCCTGAATTTGAAGGCCGTAGGTGAAGCAAGACGCTCCATCTTTACCTACGCTAACTGCTTGATAGGTGCTACGTGGCTCGAAAACTTCACTGACGATGGGAACGATTCTGATGGCAATGGTCATGGCACGCATGTCGCGGGAACTGTTGGTTCTGCGACGTACGGCGTTGCTAAGAAGACTAAGTTGTACGCTGTCAAGGTCCTGGACGCTGGTGGTTCCGTAAGTATCCACGCTCCTCGAGGTGATCTTTTCAATAACAGCTTCAGGGAACCTTTTCGGGCGTGATAGCAGGAATTAACTATGCTGCTACGGACTCACAAACACGTGATTGTCCCAAGGGTAGCGTGGCCAACATGAGCTTGGGCGGTAGCAAGAACACTGCCGTCAACTCTGCGGTAAGTATTTGATGCTACGTTCTAGATATGGTCACTGATTGTATTGCCAGGTTGCTGCCGCGGTCGAGGCCGGTCTCTTCTTCGCCGTTGCAGCCGGGAACAACGGCGACGATGCTGCTAATTGTACGTGCTGTCAGGCTACACGTATTGTCTGAGACGTCTTGCTGAACATGTCCAGACTCTCCTGCATCCGAACCGTCAGCATGTACCGTAGGCGCCACCGACAGCTCTGATACGGTTGCATCGTTCTCGAATATCGGCAGTCTAGTTGACATTTTTGCTCCTGGTGTTCAAGTCCTCTCCACCTGGAATGATGGCAATACCAACACCATCTCAGGCACGTCGATGGCTAGTCCTCATATCACAGGTCTCGGCGCTTATCTACTCTCATACGAGAGCATTCCGACTGCTGACCTCTGCGGTCGTATCGTTGAACTCAGCCAGAAAGGCAAGATCACTGGCCTCCCAAGTGGTACCGTCAACGACCTGGCATTCAATGGTGCTACTGCCTAAGCACAGATTCTTGCGGGTGGACATCTCCTGATCCAACCTACGGTAGGACAAAGGAATTTGTGATAGACTAATTGGCCTGGATACTACAGTATCAGGATAATGACAGGAAATTGGTGCGAGACGGAGCTTGCATGCATCTCTTGGCGTTTTGTTCTACTTTCAGAAAGTCGTTTTCTGTGCCAGAGAGCGATCTCTTTTTGACTGTCATTACACCCCATGCTTGAAGTTTCGGGATGTCTATTGTTACTTGCATAGTAGCTGGAGTCGTAGCCATAATCTGTTGACTGAGAAGCAGTTCCTATCTTTCATTGATCCTTCTCCTCATCGTACCAAAAGCCCCAGCAGCTCAATATGTAGAGCACACTTCTTAAGACCAGCTAACTAGAAAATGAACAGTTGATGTTGCGTTGTATTACTAATTTTGGAGAACGTAGAGGTAGCGGCAAATGGTTTACAACAGCCGCTATGACACTGAGGAAGTCTATCTGCTTTACCCACTTTACATTCATCTCTTCTTCACCTGATTCTTGTTGTCGCTTACAGAATACCTCTCCACAATAACCCTCTTCGACGAAGACTCCACATTTGTTGTCCCATGGCGCTTCGTCTTCAATGTATTCCGTATAGTCGTAGTTTTGACAATGTAGTTTCCCTCCCGCTTAGTCTCCACTGCAGTCGTCATCCCTTCGTCTTTCTTGGAGGAGACTTGGACGGGTTGTGGCGTATGCTGAGTAGTGGGTCTCGGAGGCTGGCGTCTTGGTGTGGAGGACGAGGGTTGAACAGGCCCGGGTGAATGCTGAGTAATGGGTCTCGGAGGCTGGGCTTGGGGCTTGGAGGACGAAGGCTTTAGAGTTTGGGGGCCAGGCGTGATGATGATACGCTCATGGCCATCCGGATCCGTGGTAATAGAGATACGTGATATATTTTTCATTGTCGGCATGGTTTAGATAGGTAGGTTGGATGGGTAGTCAAGTGGGAGTATCAATATGGGGTTTTGGGAAGAAATTCTAAAGTTAAGGATATGTGAAACTGGAAAATATATAATAGTAGGTATATACCCGAACAAATATTGTGAAGCTTGAGACATTGAAGTCAGCCATGTAGCATGAGTGACAGATAGCTTCAATGTACATGGATGCACACTTCCACTACCTAGGCATTGAAATACTTGAGCTGGGAATTGAATGGCATGCTGAGAACGGCGAACGCGAAGCAATATTTGTGAGTGAAACAAGTTGCCGTGCTGGCTTTTCTTATGGATGGGTACACGCTCTACTTAGGGTATATATCGCTCTCCTATATTCTCTACTACGTTCAGCAATCCCGACTTGAGCGAAACAATTAAACGCTAGTCTATATCATCGATATATTCAAGGAAGCTTTGGCTGTTTAAGACTTATGTTTACCTAAGCCTCTATGTTTAACCTTTCTTGGGTAGATCTATACCCCAGCTCTCTCTACCACCAAATACTAAGATCAGGCGACAAGCTACTAATTCATCTCCACTCATGCATTTCTAGGAATGATGTAGGCTCGAAGGAGACGATTTCTGCGTCTGTTGAATAACTTCCCGCTCTGCTTGACTCATCGTGGGCAGGATATCTTTCAGTAAAGATTCTGATTGAGCATATTTCAGTCTCAGTCGTAACAACAGTGCCATTTGTTTCTGTTTTCGTCTCCCGCTTGATCGTGGGCTTACCGCGAACCGTCGTCTTCTGGATGATATAGTTTCCATCTCGCTTGAACGCCACTGTGGCAGTATCGATAACGGTAGAAACAGGCTGAGGCGAGTCGAGTGTACGAGAGACGGACGTTGAAGATGTGGATTGCCGATGCGAAGAATCTGAGTTTGATGATGTGTTGTCAGGCATGATTTGGACTACGTATGTATTTTGTGTGTATCCTGTCGAGGATGCGAACGTGGGTCGAGTGGGAATATACATCGCCAGAATTTCCACGTATTGCGAGCCTTATGTATTTGATCAATGTGAAGGACGAATGATCGATAATTGCAATGTGATGCAGGCGAGGTGGTCCTTTACTCCGTCACATTCAAAGGCTTCTCTCGGGAATGGGGTATAGGTAGTACAATGTGATACAATCTATGAGAACACTGTACACAACTAGGATGTTTCTCTTTGCCATGGTAATCAAGGCACAAAATAGACTTAAGGATATATTTACATTGGATATCTTTACGTCTACTATACCTCGCAACATATGGTAGACGCGATGACTAATGAATACTTAATAAATATACCTTTGAAGTAAATTAATCGAGGTTTAGTTGCTGAAAAACTACGCCGTCTAAAGATCTCGTTAACCTAAAGTACTCTTCTTGTTTAGTAGAAGAGTCCGGTTATCTTGGAAGTTGAAAAGCGCACATGGCATTTATAATGAAAAGTTGAGAACAGTCTCAGACCCATGTTGCTCGCTGTGGGATCGCAAATTCGTACAGCGGACACTGAATGGAATAAGATGGCACTTGGTATCTTCGGGGCAAGGAAAACGAACAGAAACACCGATGCCTCCATGGTGGTTCGGGCATCTCCAGAAATGATTTTTGGTGACGAGACTTGTGCGACTAACGTTCCCAAGTACGGTAAATGGAGGTGGAAATGAGGCTGCAACGATTTCGTGGCCGCGCATCGAGTGGCATGACTGTGACAGAACGAATGTCACACTCCAACCCAGTACTCATGTTTGGTGCGAACCAACCAGGCTCTGTTCGTGAAGTCCACAAGCGGTACCTGCAGAAATCCATAGACATGTGCATGAACACCTGATTGCCGTTGGTGCAGCAGTCAACCCCCGTTTTCTGTCACCGAGAGGCCGGGGCGAGACCGATATGTAGTACGTCATTGCGCACTATCAGCTGCCACATGTGCGGAGCCGATAACAAATATCGTACCATGGATGCGTAGCGTTACCCGTACAACCAAAGGCCTTGTCGTGTCGCTGAGTTGGCAAGGTGCTGTGGTACAGCCCCGCTTTGGAAAGTAGAGCTCGGAACCAAGGACTGGGAGAACCATGGCGGCAGGTCGGGTTTGTCGCTCTCCCGTCATGGCGGATATTCCCTTGGCAACCGGGGGTCTGGGAAGGAGAGTTCAGAATGTGTCCAGATTTGGGCTAAAATTTACTGGGACGCCGCATGTACGAGCTGGCCACGACTTGGGCGTAGGATGAAGACGTTTGGTGTGTTGTAAGAGCATTACCGCAATGTTCTAGTGGTCGCAATTTTCATATACTAGGAGTGTTTGATTCAAGGGGTAAACAATATCTATTTTAGAACGGTCTTGCTTTAGAGATGATCACCTAGCCTTGCAATCGAAGAGACACAATTTCTCCTATATCGATCGTGCTTGGCCGACCGCACATCCGTATTGAATATGACTAGAGCCGACTCTATCCTCTCGAATGCTTGGGTTTCATTGCTTGAACCGACTTTTATTGGGGCTGTGCAGCCACGTGATGAAAGATGGCACGACCCTGCCGACAATGGGGAGGGTTGTTCGCGTGGAAGTGGCAGCCATAGCTGAACAACCTGAACGCCATGCCGGAAAGAGGGGACTCCTGCTTGGTTGAAGGTCTCGACGGGAAGTGGCTGGATGGTTCGCTAGTAGATGTGCCATTCAGAGATACTGTGGCAGTTGATGACCACGAAACCAGCTTGGCGTTCGAAGATGCATCTAGATCATGAACTCGGACGGTCTTTTGGCCTTGGATTGAAGAAAGGAAGAGTCTCTAACGCCTTGGTCACCGATCGGAAGATGTGTGTAGAAGGATTACCTTGACGGCTGGTAACCTAGTCAAAATCAATACTGTCATGTACTCGGCGCCAACGCCTGCAGAGCTTTTGGAATTGTAGTTGATATGGTAAAGATAACGGAGGGTTGTAAAGGGCATTCTGCGCTCTTCCGAATGTGGGGTCCGCTAGCCGATCTTGTAGTAGAGCCAGTTCACCACAGCCGAACCTGATGATGATGATCCTCCATTCCTGCTTGTGTTCAGTCTCACACACCGGTATCGCATGCACAAGGCCCAGTTCTTAGCCGAGTCCGGTCTGAAGCAGGTGCAGTGGAAATTGTCGTTCCTCTGCCAACCATGCCGAGATGCACCCAATAGGGCAACCTCCGGACGGGAGATATGAGTGAGCTTCAATTCGCCGAACAACCACGACCGATGAACCATAGGTCCAAGCATGCGGTCGCCCATCCGAGCGTCAAACTTGCCCCAATGATAGCCCTATCCATGGCTCTTCTCGGTCTAGATAGCCTCAGGTGCTGCATCTGGGCTCGCTCTACCCTAACCATGCTGACTACCTGCGTTCCAGCTAGCAGCTTCCCAGCAGAATTCGTCAACTGTTCCATGGAAACGTACCACTTTCGTCGCTGCCGACATGCTGGTAGACAGCTCGTGGAGCGCGTCAGCCCGCAAAGCTTGTCTAAGCCTCCATCTTACTGCGTTCGCTGTTGGCTAGTGAACCGATCTCAAGAGAGTCTACACGCGAAGATGGCGGCAGCGCCATGCATCCGCTTGGACGCCGTGCCCTTGTCTGTCATGGCAACACCACGTTGTGTCGCCGACTTGTGGCTTACGATAGGTAGAAGCGTTCGAGGTCCAACGTAGGCCATTCGAGAGCAGGCATGCATAAAAGCTGCAATCCATCCTGTGTTGCACAAACCGACATCTTCCATTGTGTTCATCTCGTCTATCGCTCTATCTTCCATTCAGTCTTAGTCTCACTTCTTCCTGTTTCATCAGTCATTCTTTCTTGTGGACTTCGTACAGGTCCTGCACGATTCGATGCGCTCTCTCAGGTCTTTGTTGGCCATCGGCCTTGCCAGCTCCGCGAATTTTGTTCTTGGTCTTGAAGTGAGCCATGATGGAACCTGCGGGAACGGTGTCACCTGTCTAGGTTCTATGTGGGGAAGCTGCTGTTCTGCATCTGGCTACTGTGGAGCGTAAGTATCTCTCCCCATCCTGGGTGGTTATCCAACTCACAGTTTGTAGTACAGAAGACTATTGCTTGAAGGGCTGTCAGATCGAATACGGCTTTTGTGAGAACACACAGGGCAAGATCTCTCCCAATGGTCTCTGCGGAGGCAGAGACGGCTTCGTTTGCAAGGGCTCCGAGTTTGGCGACTGTTGTTCTCAGTACGGCTACTGCGGCTCTACTACCGATTACTGTGACGCGGGTTGCCAGTCCAAGTTCGGCTCATGCTCGTCCCAGAACTCGACCCAGTCCCCAACATCTACAACTCTGGCCAAAGTGAAGCGTGACGGTACTTCTTCGACCACTGCTGCTGCCGTCACTTCAACATTAGCGTTGCCGATTTGCCCGGCAGCGAACAACACCATTGTCACGACCGAATGTGGAGCCCAATACCAAATCGAGTGCGGTGTCGATCATGTCGGTGGTGACATTGACTGGTCCGGCAACGGCGTTTGGGTTCCTACCATTCAAGACTGCGTTGCATATTGTGCCAACTGGACGGGTCCTACCAATTGCTCCAGGGTCACCTGGCGTCACAGAGAGGGAGGCGTGGACGGCCCTTGCTACCTCAAAGATCAGCTTCCCAGGGAGAACAACTATGGCAGCGATCACGATAGTGCCAGGCTGATCAGGAATTGCACAGCATCATTGTCCGCGGCCTCCACGACTTCAGCAACCTCAGCGAGTTCAGCAACCTCAGCGAGTTCAGCAGCTGCAACGGGTTTCTCTCCTTCACAATGCTCTGCATCTGTAGCTCCATATACACCACCAGCTGCAACTGCATCCTGCACACCCTGCGATGGCCAGTCGGGCTCGCTGCCTTACTGTGGCGCTGATATCACCACCGATTACTACAAATTCACACCCAAGACGTGCCGTACAGTCTACTATAACTTCGACATTACGAACACCACTGTTGCTCCCGACGGCATTGAACGTATTGGCTACCTCGTGAATGGTCAGATGCCAGGTCCGAAGATCGAGGCAAACTGGGGAGACACAATCGTCGTAACTGTCAACAACAAGTTGCAAGACAACGGTACTTCAATCCACTTTCACGGCATTCGTCAATTGAACAACTCCGAATTCGACGGCGTACCTTCCATCACCCAGTGCCCGATTGCTCCCGGTGAGTCCTTCACGTACAGCTTCACTGCTAGTCACTACGGTACATCTTGGTATCACTCCCACTATGCTATCCAGGCCTGGATGGGTGTGTATGGCCCCATGGTCATTCACGGTCCCACCGCCAGGAACTATGATGTCGACACTGGTGTCCTCATGCTTCAAGACTGGAGCCACGATACTGTCGACTCGAGGTATGAGATTGCAGAATCTGTCTTGGTTGGCGGTCCTCAGACAATGGATAATGGCTTGATCAACGGTATGAACACATGGGGTGTGGACGGCACTGCCAACCAGACCGGCAAGCGCTACGAGCTACCGACTCAATTCGAGCCAGGCAAGACGTATCTCCTCTCTCTCGTCAACTCTGCCATCCAGTCGACCTACAAATTCTACATCGACAACCATACGATGACTGTCATTTCATCGGACTTTACCCCAATTGAAGTAAGCCTTACGAGCCTTTCATCATTTGTGACAAGACGCTAATAGTTTACACAGCCATATGAAACGAACATCCTGAACATCAACATTGGTCAACGCTATATGGTACTGGTAAAGGCAAACCAGACACCAGGCAACTATTGGCTACGCGCAGATAACCAGAATGCCTGCGCTGCTACCAAGCAAGCTACAGATATCAAGGGGATCCTTCGCTACTCTGGTAGTGGCGACAAGACAGCAACGCCGACCACAACCGGGTACAACTACACGACTGAGTGTATTGATGAACCTGCGGCATCATTATGCCCTGTTAACGCGCTCTCCGCTGGACACGACGATGAAGACTTCACCTACGATGTCCTCGTCGGCAACAACGGCAAGAATGTCTTCAAGTGGTATCTCAGCGGAACGACCTTCTACTCTAACTACTCCGACCCAACACTTCTATCCTTACTCAACAACAACGGCAACCTCCCGACGTCCTCCGGCAACTTAATCCTCGACCTTCCTAAGATGGGCGAGTGGGTCTATATCATCATCGAGTCGGTCATCCCCCTGCCTCACCCGATCCATCTTCACGGTCACGACTTCTTCGTTCTCGGCTCTGGCAAGGGATCATACTCTCCCGGAAGCTCCCCACTTAACATCAACAACCCCCCTCGTCGCGACACCGTACTGATGCCTGGCGCTGGTTATGTTGTGATTGGCTTCGAGACTGACAACCCGGGTGCCTGGCTCATGCACTGCCACATTGGCTGGCACACCAGCATGGGCTTTGCCTTGCAGTTGGCTGAGGGTAAGAGCATGATTGGCGATACTGTTAAGGACTACTGCGGGTTGCAGGGAACTTGTGACGCTTGGGATAAATGGGCTGCCGCTCGGGCTTTCCATCAGCTTGACTCTGGTGTGTAAACTTTTATACAGTGTGTTTGACTGGCCTGTATATTCGCATAGATCGGGAGTTTGGTAGGTAGGCGTGGTTGTTGGTGCTTCTATTTGAGCCTGGAGTTTGCTTGGCTCGTTTTGTATTTAGATTCGTTTTTCTTGTATCGTTGCAAATCCATTCTTCCTGTAAGCTGCTCTACTATACCTGTCTGTCGTGATTATCGTGCATCGAATTGATCTTATAACTCTACAACTTCCATTACAAACCCCCTAAATACTCCCATCCCCCTCCCAAAGATATCTTCGAAAAGACACACCCTCCAAGGATACCAACAGACCACCTGACTCGAATCACGCACCAAACGAATCAACCAAAAACGGCAAAAAACCAAAGAGGAAAAACCGAGCACCCACTGGGTCCGTTAGAATCAACCTCAGGCATAACAGTCAAGAACCCAATTTCTTTCAATTAGGATTTATCGCTGCTTATAGGGTATATGTAAGGCACGTACGGGTGAGGCTGGGTTGTGCGTCTGTCGCGGAATTGGGAGTCTGGATGCAAGTGATGGGATAGTGCTCTCGTTAGAGAGTGGCAGGCTTTGAATTGGTAGTATTGCGTTGAAGTTATATTTGGTAGAAAGGCGAAGATTAAGAGGTTAATGTTGGATACCAGCTTCAATTGTTGATCACAAGTACTTTTGACAATGGTATAAATATGAGAACTTGCTTTCAGCAAAGCAGTAGTAAAGCTAAACACAAATATGCAATGCATTGGTATTAATCGTTTTGAACGCCCTGTCATGCAGAAGTCTTATACAGTCAACAGTCTAAAGCCCATTCCACCTTTTCACTAAAGTCGCCAATAAATGTGATCGCCCGTCAATATCTACATCAGAACGAATACACAAGGATGCTCCGCGATGTGACACACAGCCAACAATGAAATGTTTATCTGCCCTCAAGTCTCAGCCGGTCCAGGTTTCTGCCTTCATCTCGTCGTGCAACGAGAAACCAGAGACTGCTAAGCCAGCATAGGGTGACGCCAACCCAACTGTGGACAGGCATCCTCATTCTGCTAAGCACCATAAGCTGGAACGCCCCTCTAGGTATCGCGATAAAGGTAGCTGTAAGTGGTGAAGTCGCCTTGACTAGAAGTAGGGTAGAGACGAAGACGGCAAAGGAGCCCATGGCGCCGCACCAGATCATGAACCAGAAGAAGGTTACATCTAGGAACGGAATGTTACGGTAGATGTTGCCCACCTCGCCTGAGAAAAAGACAATGGGGGTGAGTAACATGAGTGATATAAGCGAAGTGTAGTGGAGCGTTCGGTAGTACGCGCGAGTTTCTTCGCGATTGGAGTTGGAATCGTCTGCAGTCGATGGATACCCAGTCAATATGTCGCCCTGAGGAATGAGTCCAGCGACTATGGAGCGGTAGGTCCGGAGCAGTAGAATCGGGTAGAGGGCCGCGAAGATGGAGGAGAAGACGCCGGCGACAATGGACTCCCAGGTCACTCGTTGGTTGCTGCGTAGGCTGGCGAAGAACAGGTTTAGCGTGGCGACTAGAGCGGCCGAAAGAGTGCTCCCGCTGAAGTTCTCTTTCTGGAATATGCAGGAGAAGATAATCGAGAATGGCATCACGCCAATTCGCGCCAGCTGGTAGACGGGTAGGGGGGCGTAGGCGAAGGAGTAGTTACTAAGGAGGACCTTGACGATGAAAATAACGGAGAGTGGCAGCGCCTGCTTGGCAATATGTCGATCAAATTCGAAAAGACCCCCTCCTGCGATCCCACCCTGGCCATTGGCAAGCCATTGACCAAAACGCAGTATCGACGCTGACTTGTTCGAACTTCTAAACGAGCCTCCGGGCGGCGCGACAGGATAAGCTGGCGCCACTGCAGCACCAAAGCCCAGTCTCTTGAGCGGGGTGCCCAAGCCTCTGGTCAAGCTCGAAAAGCCTATGAGGAGCAGATGCGTGAGGAGGAGTTGAATGTACGATCCAGTGAGAGGATAGGCGAACTTGTAGACTCCCGTTAAGAAGATGAACCGGTTCATGAGCAAGAGCCCAAAACCACAGCCTCCGACCCAGAATACCAGCAGTCCCACCCATATCTGCCAGCCCATCCAGGTCCCAAAGAAGAAGCCTCCTAGGCCCCCCTGTCTCCAGACTCCTCTCCAGACATGGCCTCCGCTGCCGACGTCGCTGCTCACCAGCGGTCTTATACTGCTCGCCGGCTCGAAGTCGTCGTCCTCGTCCTCGCTCTGCACCGCACTCCTTGACCTGGGGTATGGCGAGGGGCTCCTGCTAATATCGATCAGGGGCACCGCAGGCTGCAGTTCGGAGAGCGAGTTGTGACTCGAATGGCTGGTCCGGCTCCTGTCCATCTGGGCGTAGTATTCTATATCCGAGTGGTCTGTGTCATCGAGCGAGCTGGCCGAGTTCTTACGACGGGCGGAGGTGCGCGTGTCGGATTTCTTGGAGTCGCGGGGGAGCTGCACGGAGCGGGAGAAATTGTTCAGGTAGTCGAGCGCGGGCCGGAACACGTTGTTGGTCGCAGTGCGGGGGAATGGGCGCGAGGAATTCATGCTGCCCGTTGCATAGCAGAGGAGAAAAGGAGCGACATTCTGGAGTTTCGTGAGACTGGCTGATCTGTCAGAATCGTGCTTGCGCTCGCGAGTGGCTGAGGCGGTGGGACGCGGCACGCCTTGGCGCGACACCATGGACCGCGACAGGGGCTGCCGATCTTCATTCATCTACACTATAGTTCTCGATTTTGCATCTCACCCACCAGGAATAACGGTTCCCTCTGGAATGAAAGTACCGAAACAATCAGCTATACACTTTTGAGGACAACGTGTTGGCTCTCCCTTCCTTGCCTGGTCTGATTCCCGACTTCCATTTCCTCTCCGAAAGCATGTTGCCGTCCCATCCAGTTGCCTCATTTAGTGCAATCTATTCGCACGTACAGAACAAGATTCAACGAACTTACTACTTACTACTTCTTAAAAATGTACTTGCATGATAAATGAGTACATACGGGTGGAGAACCACCACAGCGACTTCGGACAGATCTCCTCGGGAATCGATCGTCACAAAGCGTAGTATCCAATTCAACAGCACACTTGGGGATGCTCAGCAATGCACGCTAGACAGCTAAGTGATTACGAAACTTACTTTGTGCGAATGTTTTACTCTATGACAGGGATTCGCACGGCAGCTGGGAGACTTGCAGATTTACAACCCCGAGCCTGCCAAGAGCAGTGGCCGAAGCAGACGTTTTGCAATACGGCGCGGGGTTCCTCTGATTCGAGGAAAGAGGAAGACTAACAAGATCTTGCGGACACGTGCAGAGCGTTGATGGTGGAAGAGCTGGCCTTCAACCAAGCATTCCAACAATGCCCTGGAGTCTACGGGTCCGACTGCACAGTGATGAGGCTCAGCTGCTCACTCCTTGGACGAGTCCTGCAAAGATTTCGACAATGATGATTTACTTAAGTTCGAAAGAGCGTAGAGAAAAGATGATTCTTCCATCATCCCATTCTATCTTCCTGTCGTTACTTTAGTGGTCTTTTCACCTTACCTTTTCTGTCCGATCGGCCTTCAATATGCGTTCTATAACGCTGTCTACCCTCGCTATCTTTGCTTTGTCAGTCATCGCTGCACCATCAGAGAAGCGGCAAGACAAGTTCTCACCATGCAAGAACTTCGGTGATGAATGGTGCTCTGAAGGCGAGATCGTAACCTGCAAGCAAGTTCCCTTCTCTAACCAAGGATGGGTGAAGAGCACGCACAAGGCTTGTGCTGCAAAGCGAGAGGAGAAGAGAGACGTTGGGGATCCTTGCAACAAGATCGGTACGTCCGACACTTTTTGTCAACAGATGGACTGCTTTTGACAATGCCAACAGGCGATACATGGTGCCAGGACTTCGAGATCTTGACCTGCAAAGGCGACGACCCATCTCCATGGGGCCACATCGCTAGCACCGGCGTACCATGCGGCACTAAGCCGAAGCGTGAAGAGAAGAGAGCCGTCAACGCTGCCTGTGATGATATCGGTATGCCCAATCCTTCTCATACCTGTATCTCGTACTGTACAAGCAGCTAATCTTCAAAGGCACAACCTGGTGCGTAGGCGGAATGATCCAGATGTGCGCTCTAAACAGCAATGGTATAGGTGGGTACGTGGCTGCCACCAACTTCAACTGCCTCAATGAAAAGAGAGATGTGGGCGATTACTGCGATAAGCCTGGTGTTACATGGTGTCAGGACTTCAGTGTCCTGACTTGCTCTGCCGCGCCTGGCAAATCCTACGGTCACATAGAGTCCACTGGCGCGCCCTGCGGAACGAAGTAGTAGATCAAATATCCCTAGTACTCTAAGGCTCTTAATTAGTAAGAAGGGCCGAGTTCTGACAAAAGGCTTTGGTGTTGGGCGCGGGATCCTGTGGACGATGACCTGAGACGGCCCAGTAGAGCTCTACCTTCCTTCTTGTATATACAATTGCTTCTATAATATTGTACATACTACTCTTCGAATACATCATTACCACGCCAAACCATCTTATCTCATCTCTACTACGCAAACCTATCACGGTGCTCATCCGACCTCGCTGCGAGGCCATCACAAGGACACACCCACCCTCTAACTCACCAACTACATCTACAACAGTATCAAGATATCGTCTATATAATTACTATGAGTGCTAGATTTTATTATAAACGAGTTCTTGACTGTTACGCCACGAGTTGATTCTCAAGGACCGGGTGCTCGTTTTTTGGCGGTTGATGACGCTCTGGCAAGTTGGTTTAGAGCTTGAACCTTTTTTTAATTCTGATTATTCAATTCTTACAATTCTTTTTCATACTTAAGAGTACCTGGAGTGCGTGTGGGACGCTTGTGGGCGAAGAGATGTAAAGACAATAATAAATAGAGGATGAGGCGTATTGGAGAGCGAGCTCAAGAAGGGCAGTAGAGCTGGCCAAAGTGCATAATCATAAAGTCTTTGGTATACATAATTTCTAATCTACTTTTTGGAGGTCATTAACTCGTTCAACGACTCGATACCACCGTCATGCTGATCGATGTCATACTCTTTCGGATACCTCGTTAAGATGTCTTTCAGCTCTTCGATATGCGTCTTCTGCTCCTCGGTAATACTTTCGTACACATCATCGAACATATGCTTTATGGGCGGCTTCTTGTCCTTCTCGGCCTTCTCGAATGCTTGCAGTATCTCTTTCCTGGTACTGCTCCTTAGCTCTCGTTCCTTGTCTTCGTCCCAAAGACATCGGTTCTCGAGCCATTTGCGTAACCGTGTGACCGGATTGTCGCGACGCTTCCAGTCTTCAACTTCAACTTTTTGGCGGTAGGCGAATGAATCGTCCGAGGTGCTGTGGTGGCCGACGCGATATGCCATCATTTCGATAAGGACAGGTCTGCCACCATCCTCGAGGGCTATGCGTCGAGCTTCTTTCGTTGCCCGTCGCACGGCGAAGATGTCGTTTCCGTCGACACGAATCGTGTTGATACCATAACCTGCCCCTCTACTGGCGATACCGTCACCGCGATATTGGTCGCTCGTGGGTGTAGATATAGCGTAACCGTTGTTCCTGCATATGAAGAGGCACGGTACCTGACGTGTTGCTGCAATGTTAAGCGCTGCGTGGAAGTCGCCTTCGCTTGCTGCACCTTCGCCAAAGTAGCAAACAGCCACTCTTGGTGGCACATCTGGGTTCTGGTGGTTCTGGAGTTTAAGCGCGTAAGCTGCACCTGCTGCGTGCGGTATCTGTGTTGCAAGGGTTGAGGAGATGGTGTGGATATTGAGTTCACGGCTGCCGTAATGCACAGGCATATTGCGCCCCAGTCCAGCGTCTTTCGAATTCGAGAACAGTTGATTCATGAACTGGTCTAGTGTAAAGCCGCGTTGCATGTACACCCCGGATTCGCGGTACTGGCAGAAGACTACATCTGCTGGGGAGAGTGCGCTTGCAGAGCCGACTGCAATGCCTTCTTCGCCAGCAGAGACCTACAATAAGTTAGATACGCGGGATAAAAAATGTGTATCCGGACATACCATGTAGAAACTCAGTCGCCCCTGCCGTTGTGCCTCAAACATGAGGAGGTCCATGATGCTCACTACGCTGAGTCAGACTTCTACAAACGTACACAGTTGCTATATACGGAATGCACATACGGCACACCATGTTCTCGTATAGCGCCAAAGCCTCATCATCCTCAGTATCTACGCCTGTTTCCTTGTCCAGAACGCGCCCTGACTGGTCTACGACACGATACGTGGGAATGGCATCTTTGTCCGCGGGATCGAGGAAATTGAGGTCGTTCGTAAACTTGCTATTCAGCGCTCCGGGGAAGAGGACTCTACATGCTTGTCAACTCTCATAACTTGAGGACTCATCAATGCGGGCTTACTTCTCAGCAGTAGGCGTGGAAGCAACGGAACGGCATTGCTGCCAAACAAGGGGTATTTTTGACGGTTGTGAGCCATTGAGACATAGGGACGACTCAACTATCCTCCTTAGACAAATCCTGCGCGCTCCACTCCGTAACGACATGATTGAAATACTGCATCCCCACAAACGGCGGCGTGGATACTTAAGTCTGGGGAAGTAACGATGGAGCTCGGTAACGGCTGCCATCGGCTCAGCCCTACGTCAGCTTAGTAAACCAAAGCACGTGCCGACGCGGCTCAGCTGCATGCAGAAGATTCGCGTCCAGCATCATCAGTCCATAGACATCATGAGCCTACAGGCACCGAGACAGCTGCTCAGGCGGCAATTGCTTCAGGCTGGACAAAAGAGGGTAGCGAGAGCACCGTACAGATGCTTTTCGTGCTCGGTTCGACAGACACAGCAACAGCAGACACCTCCGAAAACTCCGCAGGATGGACCTGGCACGACGCATTTTGGGTTTGAGACGGTAGCGGAGGCATTGAAAGAGCAGAAGGGTATGCTATTAGTGTAGCATTATGAACTCTTGTACCAGACTAACTGATCATAGTTGGCGCCGTCTTCTCTTCCGTCGCATCATCATACGACACCATGAACGATCTCATGTCGCTCGGCATCCACCGCCTATGGAAGGACCATTTTGTGCGAAATCTGAATCCTGGTCGCAACCCACTCACCACACCGTCTTCTGGAGAGCAAGGGTGGAATATCCTTGACATTGCTGGAGGAACCGGCGATATTGCTTTCCGGATGTTGGATCATGCCTCAACGATCAATAATGACGCGCATACAAGAGTCACGGTGGCAGACATCAATCCAGACATGTTAGCGGAAGGCAGAAAACGAGCATTGGACACACCATACGCACGATCGCCACGATTGAAGTTTGTCGAAGCGAACGCTGAGAAACTAGACATGATCGCAGATTCTAGTATCGACCTATATACAGTAGCGTTCGGCATACGCAACTTTACACACAAGGAAAATGCTATACGGGAGGCCTTCCGAGTCCTCAAGCCTGGGGGCGTCTTCGCTTGTCTCGAGTTCTCGAAGGTCAATAACTCAGTTTTCGATTCCTTCTACAAGCGATGGAGCTTCAGCGCTATTCCTCTAATTGGGCAGCTCGTTGCAGGAGACCGCGACAGTTATCAGTATCTTGTGGAGAGTATCGAGCGCTTTCCTAGCCAGACCGAGTTCAGGGATATGATAAACGATGCTGGGTTTCTAGTACCAGGCCAGGGCTGGGAAGACTTGACAGGGGGCATTGCAGCCATTCATAAGGGCGTCAAGCCAGCATAATGAATCCAGCGGCCCTGTTATGACTGGTGCTGTAGCTCATCATATGTAGTATAGTTGGCTTCCAGCAAATGTTTGAGCGAAGAACTGGTAGTCTACACCAGGTACGTATGACCTCACGATCATATGCATTATCTCATAATTCTAGCTGAAGTTGATATCATGTCCCTCACAAGTATGGGAATTGCCTTGACTGCTTTCACTATATCTGCCCTTCATTCGACATTGTACAGGACAGGAGAAGTGCCGCAAGCTCAGGGGCAGCTGGCTTGGCACCAATACTCATTTATTTGCTGGCTACATATATATAAAGTTCTTTCAAGAGCTTCTACAGGCCATTTCGGATCACACCTTTTCGTCTTGTATACTTTCGCAGCCCCTATGACGGCCGCGGATCTGATGGCTCTCATCTCTGACCTAGGTCCAGATTTCAAAATACAGGATGTCAGAAGAAGACCGTCGACTACATCCTCACCGTTGCATTTCCACATATTAGACAGATCAGGAAGACCTCTTTGATAGGATTCATCAACACGAGCACAAAACAAAAGTGGGATTAGTTTATAGAGAGCGATCGAAATCTTCGTTTTGTGGGCTTCAGCCTGGTACATTGACCCTTAATGAGTCGTCTTTCGATGAGGCCCAATCGATCATTCAATGTAGCTCCTGGTAGTAGGTAAGCCTTCTAACCGGATCAAAGTAAGGTCAAAACAAGACCTTGCCAGTGTTATGGTATGCCCTGATGTGGCGTAGCGCAATGCGGCGGCTTGAGCTCATCAACTGGTATATTACGCAGTACGCCGCAACCGCACTTGTAAAAGCATTGAAAAGCAACACTTCCTTTTTCCACACACACACACCACACAGCCATGGTTCGCTCCACTGACATTGTTCTGGTTACAGGTGGCTCCGGATTTTTAGGTTCCCATATTGTCGATGCCATTATTGCGGAAGGTCGTTTCCAGGTTGTCGCCTACCACTTACTGTCGAAGAACCCGGATATTCTTGTACAGCTGCGCGATGAACACGACAGAGTGTTTGTCCCAGAAACCTCGACGACAGCAAATCGACTCAAAGAAGACCCTTCACTTCTCAACAAATGCAAGCCGACTCAAGCCATAATCAAAGAAACTCTTCGTCTCTATGCGCCAGCCGCCACCATGCGTATCGGGAACGCAGAGTGCTCTCTCAAGACACAGAGAGGCGTGACAGTTCCCGCGGACAACTTCGCTATCCTCATGCAAAATCACTCAATACATAGAAATACGCGCTTATGGCCGCGTGCTGATGAATTTCTTCCTGAGAGATGGTTGGTAGGACCTGAGCATGAACTGAAGTTTCCTAAGGTCGGCGCGTGGCGGCCTGTTGAACTTGGACCCCGTAACTGCATTGGGCAGGCGCTGTCTATGAATGAAATCAAGGTCGTGCTGGTCATGACTGTGAGGAATTTTGACATCAAACCTGCGTATGAAGATTTTGATATGATACAAGCAAAGGGAAAGGGATGGCCGGGACAGCTGTTGGGAACTCTAGGATTTGGGCGCAAGAAGCCAGGCATGTATCGTGGTGATAGAGCTTACCAGACTAAGAAGGCCGGGGCACATCCTTCAGAAGCATATCCTTGCTATATCTCTATTAGATAGTCATTGATCCTTATGGCCTACTACTTTATTATTAGAAATGCTGACAATTATTATAGCGAGTATGGGTTAGTATAATGAATAACAGACTAATGTAGAGATCTTGAACTTTTCAAATGTCAGTCTTATCCAAATATTGAATGTAATTACCTCTTGAGTTCATAGCGAGTTGGTGGACAGTACGCACGAGGGGATGGATATCTATCAATTTGCGGAAGAAGGAAGAACGGTATAGACATATGATGTAGCGATAGTACAAACTCTCAATTGTGCGATATGGGGATATACAACTTTCTAACGATACGCTGACGTGAAATCTCAACACCAAGAATGCTTTTGCCGCCCATGTATTCCCAAGACACACTTCTATTTCATGGCAGCCTTGCCCTCTAGGCCTGGAAAATATCAGCGACGCCGTTCCATTTTCCTTGTTCTCTAGACTCCCAGTACCCGTCCTTTCCACTCGCGAGCCTCCAAACCTCTTCATCGCCCCACTGTCTCGCTTCTTCTTCGCTGGCTTTGACGAACCATCTTGGCTGCCATTGCTCGTTATGCTCTTCCATAACCCTTCTCCTCGCTCTTTGGCGCTCCTCAAGCCTTGCTTTCAATGCCTCAGCTCGGTCGAGCTCGCCTTCTTCTGCAGCGCGCTGGTCAGGTCGTAGTCGTGAGTCTGTGGGTGGGAGGTGTTGGTCTTCGATTGACGTAATTTGGTTCAAGGAGGCAGCGAAGGTGGTGAAGCCGTAGTGATGAGTCGGCTTGTCAACAAGATCGCCAACATGCCACACGGCCTTTCCAGTAGGCTGACCGTTCATAGTCTCTTGTAGTTCTGCTGTCCACTTGCCAGTAGCACCCACTGGTAAGACGCTACCTGTGTTGTCGAAGACTTGCACAGAGACATCTTCGCTACGACCAGCGAACATACCGCCAGCTTTGAAAGTGCAAACAGCTTTCGCACCGGTGTTCTCGTTGATGACGGTCATTGTGCCGACGGGCTCGACGTACTTTTCACCAGCAATGACGTTACGAAGGAAGGAGGTAGCAACAATCCAGGAATAGTGCTCGTTTGAGGCGTGGAGAAAGACGCGCGCGCGTCCATCTGTGTTCAGCTCTGCGCTCTTGCCCCAGAACTTCTGGACGGGAGTTGGCGATTGAACGAAAGTCCAGTGTTGACTCTCCGCTTGGCATGCCATTCTTACAGGGCGATGTACGACCTTTTCAGCAATGAACCGATACCCTTTGTCTTCGCGCACAAGCTCGTACGTTTCACCCAACATAGGGTTGAATGGTTTTCGAATCGCACGGTCCTTAACACGTGCGTTGCTGAAAGAAGATATTGCAAACGCTGCGATGTAAACTAATCGCTCGCCATTGTCTCCGTTAGCATTTGCTGCGGCATCGAGCAGCTCGCTATATTCCATCTGTTCAGCAAGACGTTGCAACAGCGATGTCGGCTCGTTTGCGGTAACCGGCATTGCGATTGTTGAAAGATCTTTGCCAACGTTCTTGCGCAAGAATGCAATAAGACTCGGAGGCTGACCCTTCGACGGTGGAACATTGAAGCGGCGCTTGACGCGCTCTAATGGTAGTGGTGTGAGAGAAGTTGGCGTCGTAGGGTACAGCGAGACCTGTCCTTCCCGAGCTACGCGGTCAAACGCACCCGGCCCCTCTGCTTCGCTGGACGAGGCAGAGTCGCTGTCTGATGTATCATCTCGATCACGGTCACGCTCGTTATCTCCGCTATCTCTTCGTATTGTGAGGAGCTGGGATTTGACGGTGTCGCCGTCAGTAGCATCGAAGAATTCGTCTGCGGACTCCTGGGAGTCAATACTGCGCCGAGATGGAGACGGCGCCGCCGGGGTCCTTCTGTGCCGACTTTCGATTATCAGAGCGGAGAAGTCTTCTACTACGGTATCCAGATCGCGAAGGAGTGCCATGCAATGATCGTGCACATCATGCTCTGGTGGCGAATGCGGAACACTGAGTCGTCCTCCTCTTTTCGGCACTGAAAAACTACCGTTCGGCAAGGGAGGAACTGAGGGAACAGCACCGGGTGAAGCCACGGCCATTTGAGCAGAGACGCTCCGCCGGAAAAGACCTGCTGGGCTGTGACCGGAGCTACTTGCCTTGCGCTTCCAGAATGGTAGTCTGTCCGAACTCGTATCTGGAAAGTATTCGCCGGACTCATGAATTTCAGACGGGCTAGGAGAATGGCTCTCATGTACGGTCTTTATCCCTAGACCTGCGGAGGAGATCTGGTACTTGGGGTCGGTGTCCTGCGCAAGTCGTCTTACTGCATCTCTTGTGCCTGATATTCTGCCCACCAAAGTCTCTACTCTGGCCCATTCTCGTTCCTCCGCTTCGTTCACCACATGAGTTGGACTGTTCCACTGGTTGTCCCGAATTTGAAGGGTGGGCGACTGTACACCTGCAGCTGATCGAGAAGCTCGGTCAAGGGCATTTCTCCATGTATCGAAGTCTTGCTTGCTGCTTGTCCGTAGATGCCACACCTCTGCCCCGGAGTCGACGGATATCTCTCTTCTCTCTTCGTTTGCGCCGACCGCTGCCAGTGCCAGTGGTATCGCTCCTCGTAAGGCGGACGAATGGTCGTTCCGGTAGTACGACAACGTAGACGATGTGAAGTCCAAGGAGAAGAACCTGCGCGCATATCCCTGATTTCGCTTCCTCCTCTTCTTCTGCAACACTCCCGTCAAGAATCCACCATTAGGCGTTGACGTGGGGAAGTACGAAGACTTTGGCCTGTCCATGAACGCCTTCTTGCCTCCCCCGAGCGGATCGCTTGGTAGTGACTCGGAAGATTCCACCGGACCTAGCCCTGGGCTTGACCTGTTTCCCAGACTGGTAGAGCTTGCGCCTGCCTTTGCCTGCGCATAATGCATGTGATGGCCCGACTTGGGCGGAGCATTGGTTGGGTAGGTCATCAACACAAATGTAGCCGTCTTGGAGACTGTCTTGGAGAATGTGTTGTCAAACACCAGCCCGTACATGCCGCCCTCGCCCTCCGGGACATCGTACGCGCCCATGGACACCTTGTCGGCCTCGCATTTCCCCGCCCAGTGTACCTGCTTCAGCCCAATCGCCGACAGCTTCTCCAGCACAAACGTCTTATCGTTCCGTGAAGTCGAGGAGCCGCGTCCGCGCGTCGTGGGTACGTCTAATGCGGGGGTGGTGGGGGCTTCGAAGGTCGCAGAGGAGGGTAGGTGTGGGGTGGTGCCTGCCGCGCCGCCTGGGTGCTTGAAGACGCCAAAGTTTATTGACTTCTTGTGCGGTTGTATGCTCCATGATATGGTGTGCCCAGCGGTCACGTTGACCCAGCGGACGAGGTACGACTGGGTTGTGTTAAACTTGCGATGCGCATCTGGTGGGGCGTATGTACCTTGCTGTGCACCTCCAATTGCTCCATGCCCGCCATAGCGACGACTTGGGAAGTCTATTGTTTTCGCTGCAGCGTGACAGGAGTCCGAAGCTGGGGTCTATGGTGCTTTGCGGCGAGCTGCAGATGCCTCGCAGCCTTGGATACGCTCGAATACGGATACGTCGCTGTGCAACCAAGCTGCGTACGTACACGGGCGGTCCTTGTCTAGTCCGTGCAACCTCCTCTTAGCGGTCGCGCATAACGGTCGAAAGAAGTTATACGCGTTTGTACGGCCTTCGAATGATTATAAGCTTCCACGAGGCGCGTCTTCAAAACCGGTTGTCGATGGTGGGAAAGTGACTTCAGCGTCGGGCCTCGTTACGGCCGAGGGACGAATGGCGGGAGCGCAGTGTGCAGCAATCAGTTGACTGAGAATTGTAGGACGGCTCGGTTCTCCGACGCAGCGAGAAGCTTTCGCAGAATTCACAGCGGTGGAGACTCGCAGCTTGGCTGACGGGGTACTTTCATATTCTTGATACCTGCCACCTCGCAGCTCTAACATCTCAGCCATCGCAGCTAACAACCCTGCAGCTCAGCCTTACGTCCGCAGCCACGCTATTTTTCAGCTATTGCCCGTCTTAGGACGCTCAGCTCATCCACTCCAAAAATCCGCCTCCTTCCTCTATCGCATGTCGCCTGCGACTAACACTCGCCAAAGTTGAGGCTCTTCTGCGTGTGGTGTCCAGAATGCTTTGGGAGCGCCTGCCCACCAACACGCGAACATCGCACCCGTGGACGCTCCGCTTCCGAGCACGAGATACGAGAGGCAAGCGTGTCAAGCATGTGCAGATGACGTTCAAGACATCTTCGTAAAGGTTTCCCTGTCACGGTCGATGCACTTCTCAGGCCTCCGAGCGACCCGCGACCTGCTGAGCAGATACCAAGGTCATCTCCTGGGCATCCGAAGTGAACAGATAATCTGCGGCTTTTGCGCTTCTTTGATTAGTCTTTGCTAGAGGCCGGGAAGATGCAGCCACCGATTCCGGGCGAGACTCGTCGCAACGCGCCC
Source organism: Lophiotrema nucula (assembly GCA_010015825.1). Classification (NCBI taxonomy): domain Eukaryota; kingdom Fungi; phylum Ascomycota; class Dothideomycetes; order Pleosporales; family Lophiotremataceae; genus Lophiotrema; species Lophiotrema nucula. Next base: position 279,324 of record ML977321.1, on the reverse strand, counting down.
AAAGAACATCTCGTACGAGCATCATTTCACGCACCACCTTTTTGGGCAATTGAAGCGATCTGTAATAGTTGTCTAACACTTCCTTGCTTTATATCCCGTAATATCTTGATGCCTCCGAGCTATCCTCGTCCAGCACATGGCCCCCAGCCCAGAGGACCAGATCGCCGGAAAGTGCGATCCCTTGCAGCACATCGTGGCAAGCAAGATTTTCACTGCAATCTTAGCGTGGAAGAGCAGGCTCGATGAATGATGCCTGATGTACGATACAGAAAGGCCTCTATAGCTTCTTTTCCGATTAAGCCCTAGGGCTATTGGTAAAGCTTTCATTAAGTTCAAGATGAACGGGAGTACACAGAATCGCAAAGCTCACACAGACTTCCCAATGGAATAAAGATAATGTTCCCTGGCCATAGTCATTGATGTATAAAGCTTCAAAGCTCTAACACAACCTCACCCAATACGTTGCAATCCTTCTCTCGCTATCGATATCTAGGCCCTCCCAGGCCGTCGAAGCTCCGTCTGCAAGTCTGCCTTACCAGCGCCAGTCGCAAAGGAGTCTGTGATTTGCTAAGCTGATGTCTAAAGTGACCAACAACCGAGTTGTTGACGCGAGCGGCGCCATCATCACTGTTATTATTGTAGAACTTCTGATGAAGAAGGATCCATTGGTCTCGGGCATTTTTGTTTGTAAATCACTATTGCAGATAGGGTAAGATATTCTTTCTTGTGCTTGTGATGAGAAGTCAGAGGATGGGAGGAAGCAACAAATTATATAGGTATCATTTGAAGCCAGGACTGCATGCATATCCGCTCCATCCAAACCTTATCCAGGTGGAGAACGTTAAGAGATGGAACCAAAGGTTTAGAAGAGGAATTCCACCATCACTACTTTCTATCTGCAAGCTGTAACCAGTTATTGGAGAGTGGAATATCAGGCATGGTAATGCGGGTATACGGCCTTACAATGGCTTCCGGGCCTTCACTGCAATCTCTAGCGCGCAAGACCAGGCTCTCTGACTAATCCGCCAAGCGTCCCACTCAAAGTTCCCTGGTCGTGTTCAACACCAGCCCAGCTCGGAGCACTCTTCCACCCAATCTCAACCCGTACCATCTCCAAAAAGCCCAAGCCTATCTCAGACTAACTCAGGAACAAAACTTCCAGGCAATGCTCTCGAGGTACCTCTCCGCAGTTCTTGAGCTTGTACTAGTTGTGGATCTCATTTCGATGATGAGTTGCCATATCTATATCATTTGTTTCAACCCCTTATGATCCACTGTGATTTAGCATGGTCTGAAACTCTGACTCTTGATTCTGTTCTGCAGTCTTGTTGCTTGCTTCGGTGTTCTGGAAGCGGAGGCTAATTGAGTCGAAGATCTGGATAGTAGAATCTGCACACGCCCTGCAAACATCCGTATACGCCATTCCGATTGACTGTGTCGCTTTTAGAGAAGACGATTCACCGCAAATTCGGATGCATACGCTAGTCTTGGAGGTGGACACCGGGTGTAGAAACACTCCTGGAATAGTGACAGCACATGTGGAAGTGCCTGCAAGCAACTGAGCTTGTGTCATTTTGGATGAGGCCTCTTCCCAAGACTAGAGGCGCTAATATCCGCTTGGAGTATATAGATGTAGCTATGCGGTTCAAGTGGGTTACATACCAGCATTCAGAAGTTTGGCCAGTGGACCGCTGAGTTACGCCAATACTCGCATGTAGCGTTTGGGCGCACATTGATTCTCAGTGCACACTGGCATCGTCGCCTACTACATACCCTCTCGCAATTCCACTCCTGCCTTCCTCAACCTTTGCCGCGCGCTCTGGCCCACCACTATTGGCAGTGTCTTCCGACCTGTAGTCGCTACCTAAACCTTGCCATGTCCGGTTCGAGCGAAGGAACTCAGCACCAGGTGATACAACATTGCCAACATGCGCAAGGTCACCATTAGCACGTTTGGTGAGCGCTGTGCTTGCAGGTGCTGTCTCCTCACTGCCTATTTGTTGCTGCGTTGCTTTAGGCGTCGAGGTTCGCATTGGTCGTGAATGCGACACATATCGACCAGTTCGCAAGTCAAATTCTGGTGGTTGTGATTCTTCTTCTGAATCGTAGTCGCCGTCACCACTTGTTGCGGCTTCTGTTCCATTTGTTCCATTTGCCGCCGTTGCGGGACCATCCTCCTTCGCCAGCACAGCCTGAAAGTCGCCTGTCCACTCTCCAGTCCAGACCCTCGTATCGTCACTTTGCAGTGCCAGTCCCAACTCAAAGGGTGTGATGATGGGCCTCCAAAAGTCTGCGCTCTCGATCAAACTACTCTCCCAGCATCCAATGACTACCCAGCCGCCCACCTCGCTGAAATTCGCGACCTTGGCAGCGTTGACCTTCCCGACCACGAACGTGTACGACTTCTTGCCGGCAGCAGCAATCATTGCCTTGACGTGGGAGAGCATGTGCATGTAGTTCTTCACCGAGAGCGTGTTTATCAAGATGCCAAAGACAGAGGCGGTCGTGAGGGAGGTAAGGAGCGCATATCGTCTGTTGAGGGTTCTAGATGTGGATGCGAGGAGGGCAGAAGGATTCGGCGTATCGGTAGGGTAGATGTGGATCGCGGCGACGCGTGAGGAGAGCGTGAGGAGAAGAGATTTTGGAGGCTCTGAGATATGGAATAGCTGGTAGTCGCGAAGTGCGTCTTTCGTATCTAGGATGCCTGTAGGTAACGTTCGATTCGGTAGGAGCGAGGAGGGGTTGTGGTCTATTTCGGTTTTGTGTACGCCAGTATAGCCTTCTGCTTCGAGCCGCGAGTGAAACGTGGGTATGTGGTGTGAGTATGGTATGTCTGCCATGAGTATGATCTTTTGGTTCTTGTCTGAATACGTCCCCTTAAATGCAGCTATCGCAGCATCTATGCTTAGCTCTCTCGCCGTGAAGACGTATACGACCGGTAGTCTTGAGGGCGGCGACAGACAAGACCTGCCATAATGAACCACCACATCTGCGTCTACATGTTCTGCAGCCACTTCGTCAACGCAGCATGCGCCATACGACGTATCTGCGAGTATAAAAAGCCTTTCGGTCTTGTCCTCCGCTACAGTCGTCTCTTCAAGCTTTGCGACCAGCTCTTCCTCCACAGCACTATTCCTTGAGCTTGAAGCTGCCGAAGTGCCATTTCGTCTACTTCGAGCCTTCTTCAGACCTCTCGTTAGTTGTCCATACACCCTCGGCGCGTCCACCAGCAACTGATCCGGGAATTGCAAAGCTATGCGCTTCCATCTTCCCTCTCGAATTTCGCGGACGGTACGTTCGATCTCATACGTGAGGTGTATTTGCTCGTCGGAGAGTCGCGGTAAACTCGAGATGTCTATGGTAGGTGTTGGATCTTCGAAGATATGCGTATCTGGCGTGGAAAGTACGGGAGCGGCTTCGAGGGTAGGTGCGGCCATATTGCAGGCTTCGTGGTTGCTTGATGGAGGGGCGGGACGAGACTTTTTGGCGGGGCTCTGCGTCGCGAAGAGCCTCATCATGCGTGTTAGTCAGCGCATCTAGCCATCACTTCATTTGGCAACTAATAATCTGGGATGTCTGGATGCATTCGTGAGCCATTATCAAGGAGCTCTGCTTGCCGTATTACCCCGTGAAGTCGGAATCACACATAGAGAAGAGTCTTTTGACCTCGCCCTGAAGACAGGGTAGAGTACATGACGAGTTAGAAGAACATTTTTTTTCTTCCAGGCTATCTAAGAAGCCAAAAATACCTATTCCAAGAGGTCCAATCGCTAATATGCACAAAATTTCCTAGATATGGCCAAGCAGAAACGCCAGCAATGCATATCCAAAACACCAGATCTCACATCATCCAACAGATCATCATACAAATCATCAATCCTCATCACATCATCAAGAACCCAGAGACAGCCGCTGCCAGAGCGAACCCAATCACATTCGGCGTGAATACGCCAGCGCCGCTCGTGACCTTGATGGCAGTCAGGATCATCTCAGGGTAGTACGATGCCGGCTCCGAAGAGTCGACTGTGCCGTTCCAGCAGTACTTGGTGAAGCACTGTTGGCAGGCATCCGGAACATCGGTGCCAGTACGGTTGAAGCTTCGGGAGAGGATGGCGCAGCCAACGCAAGTAGGCCAGTCAGCATCGCGAGTACCGTTGCCTTGAGTGACGACGTCGTAGCCATTTTCAATGATGGCGTTCCGCTCCGTGTTATTGTACTCCATCTGGTACGTTGAGACGTTCGAATTGTAGACATATGGGGAGTTGGGCAGGTAGACGATCAATGGCGCAGGACCAGTGAGGTTACCAGCATCGCAGCCGAAGAAGGTCGGGCGGTTGTTCAGACCCAGATTGACGAACGTGTTCTGGTCAGGGATATATGGGAAGGAGGTACCATTCTGCATGGAGGCGTTGGTGGAGCGCTGGTAGGTCGCAACGAGCGAAGTGCCATTGGGCCAGTTGAATGCTGATTTGCGCGGATCAGCAGTGTCAGCGGAAGAGTCGACAGCGAAGATAACGTCAACGGCGCGAACGGGCTGAATGAGCGGGTTGAGCGGAATGTTCTGACCATCCTCGCCACCATCCACAAGAGTGAGGCGCTCAGTGAGCGCGCTCGGGTTGGTGCGATTGTTGAAGTGGTAGAAGGGGTTGGGAGTGTAGTCAGCGATATCATCGTGGTCATTGCCAAGATCTGTCAGGACCCCCTGGATAGCGTTCTTGACGATGTCGGGTACACCGGAGAAGGTGTTGAGCTGAAGAATGGCCTGGTTGAAAAGAGAAGAGCTCGTTCCCATAACAAATCCAGCATTATCGAAGCCAGCGATACAGCTCTCGCTACTTGGAAGCGAGCCTCCTTTGAAATTTGACCCAAGGTATTTGAGGGGGACAAATCCATACAGCGTAGGATCGAAGCTACCCATCTCGAAAGGATTGAACTCGATATTAGTAGTATTCAGAGCAACGATGGTCTCCCCCGGCGCACGCTCATCGGCTAGGATAATCGGAAAGGGAGCATTCGCGTTCTGGAAGTCAGGGTCGTCTTGAACTGAGGACCAGGTGAAGCCAGGCCCGCCTTCTGATGCATTAACAAGCTGGTAGGAGAGAGCGCGTCCCCAATAGTCTGTGAGTGAGGCATTGAAGTCGCCGGATGCATCAACTTTCGATTTGACGCTGTCGTAGAGGTTGTTATAGTACTCGACAGTGGAAAGAAGCTGAATGCCTCCGGTCTTTGGCCCTATTCTAAGTCAGCAAGGTTGCGGGCTTCAATTGGCGTCCTTCTAACCCTTGAGGATTGAATTCCCTAGTTGCCAGACATCACCGTCATTGTTTTGATCGATGATGGCCTGTACGCTAGTGAAATTGTTGGTGTAGATGCTCCCCACAAGCCAACTTCCTCCAGACAAGCCGGCAATATAAGTCGCAGCTTGCAGCAGACCTCCAATTTGTCCACTATTCGTAGAATTGGGCGTTCGGCTATCGAATGCTGCTAATCCGCCCGCGCCGTTTAACATCGCACGATAGCCGCCGCCTGAGAATGCTATGCCAATGTTTGGTAATGAAGTCGCATTGTCGCGATTGTTATCGACGTATTGCCCAGCGTCGAAGCCGCTTATATTGAGTCGCACTAACAGCTCTCGCATAGGATCTATTACGTTCGATCTCCTCTTCTCCAGCCACGAGGTCTCGCTATCTGACAGTCCGTTTGCGAATCGGACATTCGGTCGCGTCGAAGGGCAGTCTACAGCAGCGGGTGCGTATCCATTCGGCGCCTGAGGTGTCGCGCGTCTCCAAACGTCTAGGTTCCGATTCTGTGAAGCTTCATGCGAGAAGACGGCGGATGCTACAATTGTCAGCATATGTCGTCAATGAACTGGGGGCCAGCGCGTACAGCTTGCCAAGCATGTGAAAGCAGAAGCAGTGAGAAGCTGTTGCGCAGTCTTCATCCTCAGATTTTCGTCGAAATATAATACGTGATCCGATAAGTGAACAAGTGATGGACCTCAAGTGCGATATAATGAAGGACAGCAAGATATGACGTGGTGAAAGAATGGAGTGGTGTGCCTCATATTTAATGTTGTGAAAGGCTACGGAGCTCGCGGCTGTGTTTCGCAACACCAACCCCAGTCAAAAGAGGAACCGTGACCTCATAGGGACTAAGTGGGCTTATGCCGTGGCTCAGTACCTGACTACGAGATGATCACCGTTTATTTTTGGATAGTTCCTATTTGGTCCATCAGCGTTTTAAGATGGACTCTCGCGCGAGGCAAGCGACTTCTGCTTTCAGTCTCGGGCTGATGTCCAGCTCATTACTTTCAGCTCTTTCTTGCGGTGATTCCATAACTTCGCACTTTCAAGGAAGGCCGTGGCGCATTTCGAGGGATGCTGAATGCTTGGCCGCATATCTGGCGAGATTCGGCCAGGGATCTGCTGGGCGTCTGACATCCTCGGCGCGCCAGATGCAAGAGTGGTTTAGCTTCTCCTTCAGCCGTTCTCACACCGCATCGCTTTGTGCCTTTACAAGTATATGGTCGTGTGACTTGACCATCACGACCCTTCAACTGGCAATCGAGAACAGATGTCCAATCCCAGTGGGAAAGAACCATTCGCATGATCTGGGCTGAGTGTGAGTTTCTTCGTTTCATATTTCGACGTCATGTCGTCCGGGTATCTCAGCTTTCCGTTTCCGTTCTGATCAAGCCCACTCCTCTTACGGAAGGTCCACCTTTCTGGTGTTTGTAACCCAACAAATGACTAGGAAGAGTAGGTGGAGCTTGCGAACCCACTACCCGCAACATCCGTGCCACTTCAGTGGAACCATGACGATGAAGCTATAAGGCATTATCCGAGCACCCCGGCACCATGGGAAGATCACGTTTAAAGGAACGAGCGTGGACTCGCGCGAATGAATATCCAATCTGCATGGTGTCCAAATACAGCCTGTCAACTGAGCCTTGTTCAGTCGCGGGATTGGGGCTTCGTTCTCGTGGCTGTAGCGACTCAGTGTTCAAACGCTTACTCGCGTTCGACTGCTCCTACAAAAGACGCCATCCGAGGTGTTCACATCCACACTGTTTATTTGATCACGAAGGACTAACAAGAAGATTTCTCTAAGCTTCGATCATGGCCTGCACTATTTAGAAGAGCACAACTCGTTGACATTGGATGTTGCCCAACAGCGTCACATTCTGATTCCAGCAGGATGAATCATTCTACGTCGACTTTTGACCGCATGTGTTATATATCAAAAGTGCAGATGGTACTTGTTTGAATACTTATGCAGCGAGACCTCAAAAGAGTCATGTTTTAGACCCGCAGTCGCTGGGGAGGGCAACACCATGCGATCACGACAGCATCATTCTGCTCTGGAGAGAAGATAGGGCAGCGATCTCATCAGCTCCTTCAATATCCTTGACGAATGGATTTCTATATCTACTTGTTCATTTTCCATACGAAGCAGATGCATTTCCATCTTAATTACAGGTTTGATCCAACAAGGAGATACGAAGTCGCCGAAGTTGCAAGACGGGACGCCGGTTAATACCACTATTGTTGCACCCGTGTGCATGGTCCTATAGGAAGTCGTCCCATGAGGTCCTCCCCGTGCCGCCTTCGATCCTACATGTTCAACACACGGGTCGCGACTGTTCAAGAAGCAGCGGCTAGATTACTATTAACGCACGTCTATGGTACCTTCCTCATCGATCTTGCTATCGCCCTGATACCACAACAAACAATTCCCTCGTTGTCTCTTCTTTAAATTTTGTTCATGCCATAGAGATGAGGATGTGCGCCTTTCTCATGCCATCGGTCTACCCCAAGTACCAAGCTGCAGCGCAAACGCGTGTTCAAAGTCTCACGCTTGTTCTATCCACATTCTCTTTTAGATGTGCCTCAATCTCGCGCTACGTACTTATGTGGGTGACGACAGCTGTCTAATTCCGCAAAATCAACGACAACAGGCATAACGTCTTCACAGCATCCGGCACCACCAATGCACTCGTCTCGACATTTTAGTCAAAAGCTGTTGCTGCTATTTCTCCAAGGCCTACATAATGAAAAGCAACCTTGAATCCCGCATTCACTACAGAACCAAATTTTGTCACCGGCCCCACTTTTCTGCACCAATAGTCGAACTTCTCAGTACCACATGGGCAACATCTTATCGACCATATCTTGAAGTGAGCTGGTTGCACGTGACAAGTTCATGCTAGAGCACGCAATATTGTCACATTGGCAACAATAACCGACACTGCATGAGAAGCCACAGAGACTTCCATGTCGCAGATCGTTAAAAGCTCAAAAGCCTAACATGACGTAACATGATCACAGATTCGGTCAGTCTCCTTGGTATCCTTATTACCCATCGCCGCAAATTGTCTTTCTTTTCTCCCTACTCTCTCGCTATCAGTGTAATTCATCTTCCAGATCCATTTCGAACCCCGCGCGCAAACTAGCTCAACGATGGCCCCGAAACGCATACATCTCATCCGCCACGCTCAAGGCTATCACAACCTCAGCATAGAAAGCCACAGCCTCCCAGACCCCGAGTTGACCACAGAGGGCGAACAACAGTGTCTTCGACTTTCAAGCAAGATCGACGACATTCAGGCCATAGATTGCATCGTTGCTTCTCCTCTCAAGCGAACATTATGGACGGCACTCGTGACCTTTCGGGCAGTTTTACAATCACGACCAGGGATGAGGGTCATCGCACTTCCTGAACTTCAAGAGACATCTACTCTGCCCTGCGATATCGGCACCGATGTCGAGCAGTTAAAGCAAGAGATGGAAGGTCACCCGATCGATTGGACCTACGTACAAAGTGACTGGAACTCAAAGAGCACCGGACGTTATGTTCCGCGAGCAGATATTGTCACTAGTCGCGCTCAGATGTCTCGGCGGTTTCTGCAGTGCAGGGAAGAGCAGCAGGTGGCGGTGGTTACCCATGGTAGCTTTCTTCATTTCTTGAGTGAGGATTGGATGGAATACGCCAAATTCGGGGGTAAGTTTGCACCTTTGCTTAGGCTCTGCATATCTCTTCCGGCTTCGAGCAATTGTTCCCTGGCCCTTATTAGCTTTATGCACGTCCTCTCGACGGCTTACCGCTTTGGATGATATGCATATTCAACGTTTACGAACCCGACGGCAAACAAAGAGCCGCTGCTGAGATTCTCTGCAGGAACTGGATGGGCTAACACCGAAATGCGGACCTACACCTTTGATCTCTCAAGTGTTGACGCCATAAACAATGCATCAATGAGGGAGACACCTTCATCTATTGCGCGTCGATTCAACAGTTTGCGACCCCTGACAATCGACGAACAATTGCAATTGCAGGCTGTGGCACACCAACTCTGGGCGAAATATGGCTTTATTACGCTTCCTGATGAGTCGCGCGCCAAGGAGCTTGAAGACAATTCACGCAGCACCTGCAAAGGAGACGGGGATTTACAAGGCATCCAAGCGCGTCCACAGCATGAGAAGACCTCTGCTGATGGCAAGGGTATTTTGATGGTATGAGCTGATCGGGTGCTTGCCCAAAAGTGCTTTGATAATACACCGAGTATCTTACAGCTTTCCCTTATCCTCAACCTTCTTCCGATTTATACTCTGCTGCGTCATACTAGCTACACACTTCCCTTCCTCGTTCCATACCTTTGCTTCACTGTATGACCGTCCTTCGCCCCCAACATGTGTTATCATCTCTCTGAGATGCCACTCTTCCATCTTGAGCTCACTTTGGAATACCCTCAAAGCAAAGTCCAAACTCGAGCACGCCGCGGTATCATCTAGGAACATGTGGTTGAAGACAAGCGGCGAGAACGATATTGCACCATCCATGAAGAAAGACAGATTGCATAGTTGATTCGGATATGTGCCAAGCGGGTGCAGAGGGCGAATGTAATCTCCTGTCGACCGTTGCGTGAGAGGTAGGTCGTCCTGTGGTGTGGGAAGCTTCTTCGCTATCCCTGTCAACTTATGGTAGAAGATCCCCTCCGGACAATACCTCGTTTCGAAGAATCTATCCAGCACCCCAAACGTCTGCATGTGCAATCCTGCAACCTTCTGGCTTATCTTCCCTTCTTCAACCATCTCAGCGCGCCGCCCGCTCACATCAAGCAGGCCATTAGGTCCAGAGTACTTCCTCGACGGTGGAGCAGAGTACTCCAACAACGCCGGCTCCTTAACATGGAAATCCGCGATCGCTAACAAGCACGCTCGAAACGTCCCATCATCTTGCTTTTGACTAACTTCCACCTGCCGTGTAGCGAACGTTCTAGTTTGCCGAATCACTTTCACGGAAGCCCGTAGTGGCCGATCTGTCAATGCTGGCCCGAGATACGATCCCATGATCGTATAGAGGAAGTAGCCATCTGGGACTGATAAGGCGACGGCTTTGACGGCTGTCCCGAGAGCGAAACCACCGTAGGCGATGTTGGCTGCATTTCCTACCCGCTCTGGGTGATGGAGAGATTCGTATTCGTTGTTTCCTAGCTCTTGCAATTCCATTTGCTCAGCGAAGGACCGGGGTGCATTGGCCATGATGGTGGTGATTGGTGTGATTTGCGAGACGGGTAGGGCTGAGTGCTGATGCTAAAGCTGATGCTGATGGAATTACTACGCGAGCAGGTTGGGTTACGAGATCATATAGACGAGGGGAATGTTGATAAAATCAGAATCGATCTGGAAGCAAATCCCTCGAATAGGTAGTTATTTGAAGAGCTGATATGGATATGCCTTGAGTAATCTCTAATCGAGTATACCTCGGCTCTTCGCAAGTGCAGCTTGGCACCACGTGGGATGCTAACCAGAGTTGACTTAACCACATATGAACTGGATGCCTTGCTCTCTGACACCATCTAGAAGGTCGGGGACAACTCTTTGTTTTCTCGATCTCAACCAAGCTTTGCCTTCGTAACCGTCATCGACATCCCGTCCCTCGGTTTCGCATCAGTGTAAAATTCCGGGAACGCTCGATCTCCAAAGATAAGATCCATCTTCGTCCACGGCACCCTAGGCGCCGCATTCGGCTTCAGACTATCACAATGAAAATTGAAATACTGAACCGTTAGCAACAATGTCATTTTCATCTCTTCCATAGCAAGGGATTGACCCAAGCACTGCCGAGTGCCGCGCTCGAACGGGCGCCATGCTAACTGTGTCGCTTTGTCCATGTTGGAGAACCGTTCGGGCTCGAAGGAATCTGGGTTCGGGAATACGTTTGGATTCATCTGCCAGGTGTGCTGGACAGGGCATACGATCATGTGTTTGAGAGCTGGATATTGTTTGCCTTTGTAAGTGATGAAGCCTGGGGGATCGGGCGCACGACCAGTATTCCCGATAGGGTAGATGCGAAGTGTTTCCTTGATGACGCTTGTTGTATAGTCCAATTTGTTCAACCTGATAGGGTCGTCGTGGAGGAGTGAAAGTGTCTCATTCACATCCGAGGAGTAAACATCGCGATGTTCTTGTCGTATTTTCTCGATGACGTCGGGGTTGGCTGACAGCAGCATATACGCAAAGCAGAGGGTATGGGCTGTTGTCCCTGACCCAGCGAGCATGAGGGACTTGATGTTGGCAATCGCCATCTCCATAAAATCGGCGTCAAGTTCGGCTGACTTCGATGTCTCTTTGGCCTGTTGGATGCGCTCTCTTAGAATCAGATCGAGGATTCCGAGCCCTCGCTTCCCACTTAGATCGACATTGCTTCGTTGGAGACTGGAAAAACGCGCTCGGATTTTTCCTTCAATACTTTCGTTCAACATTTTGGCTGTGGCTTTTCTTGTTTGAACGAGCTGTCTCTTCTTCAAGGGATTCCACGTCTCCCTTGACATCATCTCTGAATGGACGATAATGTCAAGGTGTTGAAGATCCGGACAGCCTTGTTCAGTTTGTGCATTGGCAGAGTACCCAAAGATTGCTTTGAATATGATATCAAATGACAGAGCACTGATCTTGTCTTCCAACCGAAAGGGCTTCCCAGCATCCGCTTGCGTAAGCAGCACTTCGTAGAATGTCTTCACATCGTTGGCGATCAGGCTGGTCATGCTCAAAACATGGGCAGTCGAGAATGCTGGCGCTAGCGTATTGTGAAGACGCTTCCATCGTGGACCGTTCGTCACGATAATACTCCCCTCTCCGAGAATAGGGTCCAGATAAGCGGCTTGCAGCGGATGTTTTGGTAGATTACCTGCTGTGATGTAATGGGATGCCAATTCCGGGTCCGTGATGACGAGTTGTATAGGCCCGAAAGGCCATAGATCCACATAGAACAGCCCTGGGAGATTGTACTTGTGCGCAAGTGTTGTGATGACGACCTGGAAATGGCTTTAAAAATGTCAGATATTGATCTTAACGGCACGAGCTTGTCTTACCTCAGAGGCGGAAACAGAGCAAGAGTGTCTCCATAAAGCTTGAGATGACCCCATAAGAAACTCCGGGGTGGTCCTGGCTACAGAAAGTCTGTGAGAAGTTGGCGCTGAAAGATAGAATTGAGACGTACCAGCTGCCCGTAGAATCGACGGTGTCGTACGAATTTCACCAGGCAAAGCGTTACCACTGCTGTAGCAAGATAACAGAGAAATTGCGTTGCGGTCATTATCTCAAACCTTCAACCTTGAAAGACTTCGAGAGGGTTTCGCTCTGCGTTGAGGCTGGGGTGAATGACATTAAGAACTTTGGTGAGATTGGGCTCGAGCTGTGCCGCAACCCAATTCATAAGCTGTGACACGGCCAACGTCCACTGTCGGATGTGCGGATCGAACTCATCAATTAGATCACTGTATCGGTGATGTCTTGCCAGCCGGTAGTTGACATCGTGCGTGATCATGTGTCTGGAGTAGTGCACTCGCCGGTCCACCTTTGTATAGAGACACATTGATACCTCTTCAATCACAAACGTTCTACGACAATCTGGAAATGTTCTACATAAAGTAAAATTGAAGAAACATGACTATATGAAGACATTGTCGCTAAGAAAGCAAGCTGCTCGTTTATCCCAGGTGCTCCCAATCTTCATCAGCCGTATCGCACATGTCGTCCTTTCCTACTAAAGTTGATGCCGTATCTGTCCACTCTTCGTCGCTATGCTTCGATAGAACACTAGCTGATCGAGCTCTTGGAGTAGAAGTACCGCTTCTCGTATCGATAAGCTCCCAGTCCTCAGTTGGCGACTCGATCTCTTCCTCTTCTAGAATGCTGTATGGGTTCTCGGACTGTGGTTTGCTATGGTCTTCTAGTTCCTTCTCGAATTGCTCGATACCGGGCACTCTGCTCAGATCTGCTTCCATCCGCCTGAGATTCTCCTCCGCCCATCTACACCACTCTTCCATGTTATCAGGCGGTCGCGCTATGCCACCTGCGTCTTGACATTGATTCCCTGAAGATTTGCTTTGCAGTTCCTCCAAGGCCATCGAGGATTTCAACAATATGCCCCCATAGGCAAAGCGAGTGTTGTGATCGAGCGGTGGACACTCTTTCCTTCTTCTCTCTCGCTCCAGACTTCGCTTTGCTCTTTCTTCTGCTTCGGCTTCAGTGCGCTCTTTGCGCGTTTTGGCTGCTTTCCGGAGGTCTTCCTCGGCCTCTGCAAGCAACCTTTGAAACAGCGAGTCTACTGAATCCAAGGCCTCCCTATTTATAGAATGTAGGTGATTGGGATCTTGGGTGAACACCTTCAGAGTCTTGATCTTGCATAGCGGGTGCAGAACGCCTTTGGCTCGTCGATGTGGTTTGCCTTCTAGCAAAGAGATATCCCCGCATACCTCCACTTCCCGCAGAGAGCTACTCAGCTTCGCGACTTGGGCGCAAGTGACAGCCCAGTGGAACAGCGGTCTCGACAGATCGCCTTGGAATTCTAGAAGCAACTCTTCGGTCGGAACGCGCAACTTTATGCGACGTATATGAGACTGAGCAAAGGGCGACAGAGTCTTGAGGAAGAGGGGAAGTAGGCCTTCAAGGTCTCCAGGATAGAACGTCGTGGTGTTGTAAAGAACCGGTAGTGCTTCTTCGTATATAAAGCGACTGGTTCGAAGTATACTGGTGCTAATAGATGCGCTTCGGCGGCCTTCGTGGGTAATGGAGAAGGAAGGAGGCAAAGGACGTTCCAGTTTGTAGCAAGGAGTAGTCGGTAGTCGTTGTATGTGAACGACGAGATCATCGGACGATGTATCTGTCAAAACATACTTCCAGATCTCGAGGCGAAGCTCCTTGGGCAGCGACAACAAAAAGCATGGGTTCCATCTTGTACTGGACCTCGGACCTTCGGACATGTAGTCGAAGCCTGGCAAAGGATCAAATGAGGGTAGGCATAGAAGGCCCTTCTTTGAAGCTTGTTCGTGAGAGGGTGGGCAATTGAACGATTCTCGGTGGGGTATTTCGTTCCGCAGAGGCCAGTCTGATGACTGATCTGCCATGTTGAGCTGTGGAACGAATGGCAGCGACATGCCGAAGGTGTGGGCGTAGCCTGAGGCGCCGTGAAGATTATTTGAAGAGACAACAGAATCCATCGTCATGCAAAGACGCGCAATTAAGAAGCACAAAAGCCGTGGCACGTCCGCCTTGATCCCAACGGTTCTCGGTCTGGTCCGGCAGAGGTTGCCTACTGATGAAGACTGCAACCAGGGAATTCAAACACTCGAGTTCGGGCGGAGCTCAATTCTCGGACGTGTAAAACAGGATATAGAATGATGTATTTTGATGGCGTTCTGTGAGTCTTGTTCGGCAGGCTGAAGAAATGGAGGTCAAAAGGATGCTGCCTGGAGCAGTTGCCCCGCAGCTGAACCTGCCCCATCCGGCAAGTGGGTTGTAAGGCTGACAGCTGTACCTTGATCATCAAAGATCCTTGATTATCATCATAGGACAATCCAAGTTAGGTGAAATATTTGACTGAGCTGAAACGAAGGCAGCCGGAAGGACAACGCCAGTAATTAGGATGGCAACGCAGCTTAGTGCGGGCACACTCGATTCTCTGTGCGCAGGTGAGCAGTCTAACATCTGAGCAACAACATCACGAATGAGACAGCCATCGATAAAGCTATGATATGATAGACTTGCTGTAATCAAATTGGTATCGCAAGAGACAGATGCTGTTACATGAACGCCGCGACTCGACTCAACTTATATCAATTCCTCAGCAGTTGGTAGCTGATAATCCGGCTCACGAACATGTGGTGGAAAACAGCAAACCCGTTTTCTTACTCCTGGCCCTTAGAATCCTCAGTAACACTTCCCCTCCTGAACATATCCTTCCACGAGCCCTGAGAGGCTCGACTCCAAACGCTACTTCGACGACGCGAAGGAGTGACTGTGTCTGTAACGTTCTCGGCCATAGAGGCTAACTTCTCTTGGGCTTGCGTGACTGTTGATTGACGTCCTGGAGCCTCGTTAGATTCATAACACACAGGAAAAATAAGAGGGGACTATGTGCGTACTCATGTTCCCAGCACCACCACGACCATAGCTCGTGCAGCGCTCCATCATCTGTTCATCACCCATCTTGGTATAGCTAAGCTTAACGACGAAAGATGGTCTTGCCAGTAGTAAATGTATAGTGTAGTTTGCCCGAAAGGGTAGTTGAATATGTAACAATAACTCAAAGTATTGGCCGATACCTTGTAGTCAGATGAGGAGGATGGGATGTTACGTACAAACCAACTTACTCCGCACACCAGGGCATATATATACCCTTCCTCCCCACCACCTACATCAGCGCCAGGCCAGCGCAAAGCCATTGCCCTCCGACTCCGATCCCTCCCTTTCCCCAGATAATCCCTCTGCCACCGTCCTACACCCCGACTCAATCCAGCCATTCAGACCACCCGTCACACCCCAAACCGTCCGATCACCACACCACCGGCATCATATTTCACGCACCGCGTCTCTAAGGAAAACACCCACCCACTCAAAATCCCCCTCCTTATCTCAGCCCTGCCAAGTTCGCTACAAGAACAAGCTTCGTGGGGCGGTCGATCGTCTGCTTGGCGGGGTAACGGCGACAGTATCCAGTGGGATGTTGAAGGCTTATCTAAGGTTTGTGATGGCATGGCTGAGGTAGGTGTCGCGTGAGGCGAGCAAGACCCCGCGGGATGCTGAGTGGAGAGCTTGGGGGATTGACGATGCGGAGTGACGTACGTAGTGGAGTGAGACGAACATCATAACGAGATTGGGAAACGAGGGAAGAATTTGGAAGGAAGCGAGTGGTATACACGAGAGGTCGGAGTCGAATCGTCTCGGCGGTGTGGGGACTATGAAAGGACTGTTCGATGGACCTGATTCGAAGAGGCACATCATGCATGATATACGCTGCTGAGGAAGACCCAAAAAAAAGTATCTGTTTTGGCTACCTAGCCTCGTTGAAGCGTGTCAAAGATCTATAATGCTGACGCCCGTTATGCAATGCTCACTTTAGTCATGACCAAAGTTGCCAAAGAGACGCACTAAATACTTGGAGAAGGGGAAGACGGAGGGCAGGCCACTACTGCAGGAGAGGATCCCTGAAGTGCTTTTGAAAGTTGGACCTCCTCTCATTCCCAGCTTGATACTTGGTCCGAGCACGCTGCTCCCTCTTCCGTTCTCTCTTCTCAACCGCGCGGATCTCGGCCTTCTTATGATCACTGACGCCAACCATGCCCAAGCCACCGTTGGCTCGGCTGATGACTTGTCGGCCACGCCCGCTATTCGTACGGTCCTCCCCTTCCTCACGATCCATATCGACATCGCCGTCTGAATCTGAAGTCGGTCCTGTGATCGTTCGTCGGCTCTCCATGCGCTCGGCGACACCTGGGTAGTTGCGCAGGTTCTGGCGGTAGTACTTGTTTAAAGACCTGTGACCGGCCGTACGACCAGAGGGGAGATGGAGCTCGTAATCATCGTGATATACCGCAACTGGAGTAGCATGTGCATGGGAATGGAAGCCGTCTACACTGCGATGTGGTCGTGGGTCACCATGCGTATGGTGTCGTGAGTTTGAAAGTAGCTTATACCGGTGAGATCGGTCGTCGATGGGCACAGCTGTGATTTCGTCGGTAGGAACACTCGAGACTGTGCTGTCTGTCTCCCAGCCCTCATCCTCCTCGTCGCCAGACATGGCCGTATCTTCTGTCGAGATAACTGTCTTGCGTGGAGCTCCAAGCTTGACGCCACCACCGGCAGTAGATTCTGAGTCGTCGGAGTCTGCCTCTGCTTCTCGCTCAGCATCTTCAAAGTCATCTGCGTCCGAGTATGTGCTTCTGAAGTCGTAAAATTGGCCGACCTCTACAAGCTCTTCATCCGACTCGAATGCGATCATACAGTGGCCTCGATCGCGCATATGCGTCTGGATCCCTGACGCAGTATGCAACTGTTTGTTGCATTTCAAACACCGGTGGTCCTTGTGGACTCTCTCGTGCAAGTGCTGGATCAGACCCTCAGGCTCCTCCAGATATTCTTTCTCAGGAATGAACATGCCATGGAAGCGACCCATGTGGTGGATGTTGAGCGAGAGGCTAGGCGAGCGATAGTTGCAGAAGAGGCAGTCGAGAAGTGGATCGGCCGGCGGTCTCGTCGACGTGGCGACAGAGCTTGTGTCGTCGTCTCGCGTTCCGGTCGACGTGGTCGCTGTTCGCGAGAGCGGGTGTTCGGGGCGGTCCTCAGCAGCAGAGTGGTGCGGGCGCGTTGGTCGGCGCGAGAGCGGGTCTTCCTCTATGCTGGTCTGCTTGATGCCCTCCACGACCTCCTCGAACTCCTTCTCTGCCTCGCGATCTATGCCGTTCGCTCCCGAATCCGCCATTGGCTCGCCCAATGAGAAGGCAGAGCTCAACATGGAGCCCGTCATGGAGGCTGAGTCGTCCATGTGCGCCCTGCTCACCCTGGCCACATTGCTCTTGTGCTTCTGGCTGTTCAGGTGGTTATTGTAGGCATTCTCGCTGTAGTACGTCTTCTGGCAAGGCGTGCAGACCTTCTCGAAGGAGGCTTTAGCGGCGGTGGCGGCGGCAGAGGCCTTGTTCGCGAGGACTTTCTCCGTGAAGATTTCGGAGGAGAGCGGGGGCAACGAGGCGACGCGACGCTTGAGATTGTAGCGACTGACATTGTTAAAGCCGTGGATTCAAAGGTCCGACTATGTGTACTCACTGCCAATCCGTTTGCATGTGCGCCCGCTGCAGTTCGCTCGAGCGAAAAGCGACCTGGCAGGTGTTGCAGGTGAACGGATGGGTTGACTGCACCTGCGTCTGGGATGCTGCTTGCGAGGCCATTGTGGAGACAGGGTTGAAAGCAGCGAAGGGAGGGGAGTAGGAATCGTAGTGCAGTGTTTGACGCTGCAGTTGTTTTAAGAGGGCACTCTATCGAAGTGCAGAGAAGCAGTAATAGAAATAATTACTAAGTGGGGTATCGGTGGGAAAGCCCGAGAGACGTTGCGGGATGCGCGATGTTCACTGGACGGAGCGGCTAAGTTCTGTTGACCAGCGCAACCGGTTCGGTGCTAGAGAGGACAGTGTCAAATATTTGATGGGTGCCTGTCAGCATTTCAAGCTTCCGTGCAGTCGACGATGCGGCGGATGGCGAATATTGGCCGGTCAAGTGTGTGAGCCAGTGACGTTGATGCCGCCGCGAAGCTGCACGCCAAGCGCGGACCCTGTCGTTGTGAGCCCGACATGCATTGTAATCAGCCCTACCGCGAGCTTCAACCGTCCCTGGCCTTCGCGGTTACCGTGTTAATGAGCCTACCAACGCTATCTTCGCATTCGTGAGGAAAGGGAATGGCAGCCACATGACTGCCGCGCACCGCCATGGTCCACACCGCCGCAGACACACCAGACCCTCCTCACCGTCCGCACCCCCACCGTTTACCCTCCCCGTCCGCTTCGTGACCGTGTCGATGTTATGACGGACCCTGCGCGAGAGACCGCCAGCCTACAGGACGAATCGCGCAGTAATTCGCATACCAGCTGGACCTCGATCTCCGCAAATGGCGGGCGCCATCGACGTCGCGGGCACCCAGATTCCCTGGCGCGTCGACTGGCCAACGTTGTGGATGTGGAGGAGCCGCACAGGTTGATGGAAAGCTCGCAGATTCAGAGACAGGCCCGGTTTCAAAATCTAATAAGGCGGTGGGTTCAACACGTCCCGCGCATCTTCAGCTTCGGACGCTGATGTTGGATAGATACATTTCGCAGATACTGTACGGCTGCAAGAGCGCATACTGCACCACCTCCACCTGTCTGAGCTGCAAGAAGCGCCTTGTGACTAGACCGTTTCGACCGCCCACGCAATTGACTGCCCGCGCCCTCGCCCATTTTCTCGCAAGCCAGCACGACCCCCACAGCAGCCTATGTCCCCACGAGCTCAAGGTGCCACCAGCCTCGGTGGAGATCGAGGGGCTGTCGGGATTAGAGTTTCTGGAAGTGGGCGAGGGGAGCAGTGCCGAACTGACTATCATTCACAACGTGACACAGCCCACGCGGCCGCCTCAATCTGGTGCCTCTACATCAGGCGGCCACGCGCAGCAACATGATGGGCCGATCCAACCAACAGATGGGCTGCAGGTCTCGAAGGCGAGGGTGACAACACCCAAAACCGTGCATGGCCGCCATCAAACGAAGAAGGATGTCAAGTCCTTGGGGCAGAACCTCTTTGACACCGCCTCGGTCATACTGTCTTTCTCCAAGCAGATTCCAACCCCCCTGGAGGTCTTTGAAAAATTGCGTACTTTGTCACCTGCGTCCAAAGATGATGTTGACACACCGCTGCCAAGTAACTCGAAGAGTCGGTCAGGCAGACAGGGGCAGGTGGAGGCATTTACCCTTGGCTCAAGTGCGCATGTGAATGGTCATACCGTCACCCCCGCCACGAATGGTAGCGCAAAGCTGGATCCAGGCGACATCGATCTTCACAGTTCTGAGCGGATGTCCGTTTCAGGGATAGTCACCGAAGTCACGAGCAATGGAGAGCAGCTGCATCGGTTTAGACATCAGCTACCGAACACTGTCGTGAACGGGCATGCTAAGAAGCACGAGATTACCACTCTCGACGGCACGCAAGAAGCTACTTCTTTGACAACACCAATGAGGCGTAAGTCGCTTAAGCTCGATTTACTGAATTCGACTCACAAGGGTCGCCGCCCACTTGCGCCCACCGCAATACAGCGCGATGGATCAGTCCCAGAAACAACCAAGAAGAACAAGACTCCGAAACTGCCAGTGGCCTCATACCTTGATTGTGACATCATGGATCAATTGAAGGAGGAGGTATTCAACCATAGGAGGCAGCAATCGGCTGAATTCGCCTTTGCCATCGATTATGACGCCCATCGCAGCTTCAGACCTTCGATGCCTTTTGTCAATCGATCTCTGTTCTTCACCCTCAGCGATCCGGAGACGCTACTGAAATCCTTCCATGATACCAATAATGAAGCCTACGAGGATTCACCGTTATCGCATCTCAACTCGACGCGTCTCACACACGCCTTTCGGGATTGGAATGGACGGAATGGTGCCTTGATTTTTGACAGTCTATGGACTGCCGCCAGAGCCTTGTTCGTTCCTCCTCCGGAGCTCGATGTACAGAAGAGCCCCCGTCTCAAAGCTTGCCGTAAGACGGCAAGTGAGTCGACGCCATCGACCCCAGCATCTCCGCATCCTGATGCCAGAAGTTCTCGCTACTTGTGCGATGAGGACGCTGCTCACCTCATTATGATATGCATACATGCTTTGACCTCTTTAATCTCCGTCGGTTGGCCGCGTACATGGATCCAATTGCGTAGCCTCCGTTCTTGGGGTATAATCCTTCCGAATGCACCTCCGCGCCCTGATCGCATGGACCCCACCAGCAAGTTCGTTGACCCTTGGATCAGTATAATCGACGAATTTGAGTATGAACCCGCTTTTCGCCTAGCTGATGCGCTAGTACGAGGGATAGGAGCCCGGATGTGCTTCAACCATATACAGGATACTTTGGACCACAATGAGGCCGAGACAAATCCAGGTCTGATAGACATCATTGTCGAACACTTGGTCGTGGTCGAACGCGTTGCATTATCGAATAAAAGAAAGTTGAGCACTGACTACAGACCGCTGGACGATCCCGGTTGGACGGTCACGGCTACCTTTGTGGAATGGCTGAGAACGATCATTATCAAGAAATGGGATGGCAAAGCAGACATCAATCGATGGGACAGTGCTGGTGCGGCCATGGAAATTCTCAATGCATTTTGTGAGTACTCTTCAGTGAACTCTGTGCACCGCAATTAACATTCCTAGACTTGCGCTGCGATGATCTCAACTTGCGCAGACCCATGTTCCAAATGCCGTATTTACACGAGCGGTTGGATGAGGAGAAAGCTCCTCGGGACTTTTTAGATCGGGAGCGGCAACCCAACTCCCACCATATATTCTTCTATCCATTCTTGTTCCCATCCCACTACCTGGTCTCCTACTTTCGAACCATCAACTTCACTACCATGTACAATGAATTCATGGCAACGGAGCGCGCACAGGAGCTACAGAGAAAGATGAATCCTTTCTTAAGGGAACTTCCCTTAGCACTGCTCAGGAATCGGTTGAAGGTCACTTTGAGTGACTACCTAGTACTAGATGTGACCCGTAAGCATGCGCTTGAAGACACACTCGATCAACTGTGGGGTCTGGAGCACAGGACGCTTCGCAAGCCACTGAAGGTCAAGATGGGTACGCTAGAGGGTGAGGTCGGCTTGGATCAAGGCGGTGTGACTTCCGAATTTTTCCGGGTTGTCCTAGGTCAAGCATTTAACACTGATAACGGTAAGACTCCCAAACCTGCAAGGTTGGCATACTTACTAATCGAGGCCCAGGAATGTTCACTATCGACCCTCAGTCTAGGATGATCTGGTTCCAGCCATTTGCCATCGAGCCCGAGTGGAAATTCGAGATGCTAGGTATTCTCTTCTCGCTCGCCGTATATAACGGCATTACGCTCCCCGTCACTTTCCCGCTCGCCCTCTATCGTGCGCTTCTCGAACACCCGCCTGTTCTTACGCCTGAAGGGATTAGAGATGGTTGGCCAACCTTGGCCAAGTCGTTGGACCAGCTTCTTACTTGGACGAACGGTGACGTCTCTGATGTGTTCATGAGGAACTACACATACAGCTTCGATGTTTACGATCAAAGAGTCGATGTGAATATCGACACGCCTGGGGCTGCATACCAAGGTGATGCGCCAGTTTCTGCAGGTCTCGAAGGACTAGATCGAAGCA
This sequence comes from Lophiotrema nucula, assembly GCA_010015825.1. NCBI lineage: Eukaryota > Fungi > Ascomycota > Dothideomycetes > Pleosporales > Lophiotremataceae > Lophiotrema > Lophiotrema nucula. Next base: position 257,124 of record ML977321.1, on the reverse strand, counting down.
AAATTCTCTTGATGGAGGGTGCACCATCTTCGCATCGTAGAACCGATAGCAGGAGCTCGCCGGGCACGGAGGCCATGCCATACGTAGATGGCAATTCTGACAAAGAGGCACAGCTTGTGACCAATGAAAACCGAGCGCAATACGTGCGCGACTATATTTACTGGCTCGCGTACAGATCTGTATCAGCTCAACTAACAGCCTTCAAGAAAGGCTTCCACACATGCCTCCACCCAAAATCTCTATTGCTATTCGACCCACCCACCCTCAAAACCCTGGTTGAAGGAACCCAAGACATTGATGTCTCCGCTCTCAAAACCGCCACGCGCTACGATGATGGATACCACGCAAATCACGCCCACATTGAAGACCTCTGGAGCATCGTGGAAAGTTACTCCATGGACGACCGCCGCAAGTTTCTCGAATTCGTCACAGCTAGCGAACGCGTCCCAGTGACTGGATTCGAGAGTATGAACTTCCATATTACAAGGTCTGGAGGCGACACGGAGATGTTGCCCACTAGCTCGACGTGCTTCGGGAAGCTGATGTTGCCGGAGTACTCGAGTAAGGAGAAGCTGAAGAGGAAGCTGGATTTGGCGATTCAGAATTCGAAGGGTTTTGGTGTTGTTTAGATGTCCGATCAAAATGGTTGCGGACTAGAAAATGGTGGGTATTTGAATTAGAAGAAGTTGTTGTTGGGTTTGTAGCATTATTTGCTGACGTCGATGGCCTTGCGAGGTACTTTGGTATCAACTCGGCCTTTTGGAGACCAGGATGCCGCAATGGCTTATAGGTCGTCAACCAAATCAAATCAAAATAACTCATTATTCATAACGTCTTTGAACAATTCCGCTGCATGTCAAGTGATGTCACGTGAGGAATGAGTCAATGTTCACTCTCTTCTTCCATCTTGTTCGCTTTCAACACTCACCCCATACCACAACAAAACAACGCCCCTACAACGCCCGCACATCAACCCAAAATGCCCACCACTACCTCCCTCTCCGCTACCAAAATTCCTACCTTAGCAGACCGCATGAAACAATACGAAACCCTCACCGACATTAAGTTACCCCCGGACAAGCCCGTCATCCTCCGCCTTGACGGCCACGGCTTCTCCCGCTTCACCAAATCCTTTAACAAACCTTTCGACGAGAGGATACACGATGCTATGATCGAAACATCTAAAGACTTATTAAAGTACTTGGACACAGCGACAGTCGCGTACACGCAAAGCGATGAAATCACACTCGTATTCCCGAACGGCGTGCGCAGTTTCAACGACCGTGTCCAAAAACTCGCAAGCTTAGCGGCAGCGTACTGCTCTGTGCGGTTTGGATGGCATCTACGGTTAGCGATGAATCGGGATGGTGAAATAGTTAGGGAGGATGTGGAGGAGAAGATCGGAGCAGCGCATTTCGATGCGAGATTCTTCGCTGTTCCCTCTGTAGAAGAGGCGTTGAATTGCCTGCTTTGGAGGTGTAAGATGGATGCTGTGCGCAACGCCGTGTCTGCCTTCGCTCTCAGTTTGTTCTCCGACAAGGAGTGTTATAAGAAATCTATCAAGGAGATGAAGGGCATGATCGAAGATAAGACGGAGAGGAAGTTTGAAGAGTGTGTGCCGAAGTGGGCGGTTGAGGGATGCCTGGTTAAGAGGGAGCAGTATGAGCATGATGGGATGAATTTGAAGACGGGGATGAAGGAGGTTGCGCTGAGGACGAGGACGAGGGTCGAGGAGAGGGGCGTGATGGAGTTTAGCGAGGAGAATCTGAGGTTAGTTGCGGAGAGGTTCTGGTGATGGACAACTGTGTAGGACCCGGATTCCACATTTCCGCACGCGTTATGTCGGATGGCGATAACATGACAGCTCGGGCTGAAGCGGTCATCAAGTGTGGGGATAAGGCCACCCTTTTCCAAGTGGACTGCCTATGAACGCATAGACGGGTTCTAAATTTACATGATCGAAACCAACGATCGCCAATCGGCGAGATCGCGACGCTACACTATGATCTTCGGCGCCACACCTCCAACCTCCATCAGGCCCTGTGTCTCACGTCTACTTCCCTAATTCCTGCTGTACTCGTCACTTCTTACTGTAGTGCTCGCATCCAAGGATCTAGAGCGCCTTCAGCTTATCAAAACCCCTGCGCAGTCTCCCAGTCGGCATACACGAACTTCCGGCTGATGGTTTTGGGCCTCGATGACACAACGCTACCAGAGACTAGTGTTCGAATAAAAAGACCCCTGATCGCCCACTCCACTTGAGGCTGAAGGGCCAGCGTCTGGAGGATTCCTCGATCGCTCGTATTCGCGCCGCCATCTCAACTTCGACTCCTTGATGCTTTGGTAATCGCATCAAACAGTATCTCATGTATGGCAAGGCTGAAGAGGTGGAGTTGACGTCATGTATAAACAGCTGAATCCGGGGGTGCGAGACGTGCACCATGAGCAATCAGATAACATCGAGCTCAATCAGTATGCATATAATGGTCCGGGACAAAATCAGTACTCGCCGCCGCCTGGACCACCGCCAGGCCTGCATAGCGAGCATGGAGACTCGAAAGCTAATTTTGAGTCCAATCAGCCGCCAGTCAAGCATTGGCCGATACATACGCAGCAAGTCGCGCATTTGACGCCGTTAAGAACCTTCATTATCTTCTTCGATGCGATACTGGCTTCCACGCCTCTCATGTTTATCGGTCAGCTTCTCGATAATCTAGGGAGCAGGATACAACTGACAGCATCCAGTTCTCGCGTTGATCGCAGCCCGCCTGGATGGCAAAGACGTATCATCATATGGTCTACACCTGCATCAGACATTGCTTCTCTCACCAACTGTGTTTCCCATCATCTTCGCAGCGCTAATGGGCCGCTGCTTCAAGCATCTTGGTCTCTTCTTCGCTGAACGCGGGATCACGCTCGGACGTCTTGAGCAATTAGTTGGCTGCACATCGCTCTTTTCTGCACTGGAGCGGCAGATAGCATTGCGATCTTGGTCTGTCCTAGGCCTACTAATGACTCTCATCTGGCTGCTATCGCCACTTGGCGGCCAGTCTGCACTCCGATTGCTGGATACGGAGGAGAAGACTGGACAATCGAACGGAAACTTCAACTACCTGAATCCACTCGCGATGCAAGGCTCTTTCCTCGAAGGTGCCAGTTCGGCGAACAGTGGCAGGAGCACGTACACTTCGCTTTTTCTTGCTGCGCTTCTCAGCAGCACCAAGTATCAGACGACCCCAATGGATCTTTGGGGCAATGTGAAGATGCCAGCATACTCGTCGATAGCGAACACCACAACCGAGGATTGGAAGCCGGTCGACCACACTCAGAACGTGACATACGCGTCTCTCATCGGCATACCAGTTGCTGGCGTGAATCAGGGAAACAGTACCTTCAACCTCAAAGCCCGACAATGGGACATAACGTGCAACAGCAACAAGGAAGAAAGTCGAGAAGAAAGCAAGTTCGGCAATCTGACCGCGACCTGGAAACTAAACTACACCTCCAGCCGTTGCGGCGGCTACCCCTGCGGCATAATATCCAAATCCCTTGACTCTACCGAGAACTTCTCCGTCGCGACCTGCCAACTTACGTACGATTACGTCGAAGCGCAAATAGCCTGCAACGGCACATCCTGCCAAGCCAACAGTCTCCGCAAACTCGATCTCCTCACTGACGGCTACACGAACGACACCGACGCCTTCACGCGTTCCGTGATGTTCTCCAATACGTTCAGTCTCCTCCCCACAGTCGACAACTTCGACGTCGCAGACGCCGGAGCCCGCGGCTCAACAAACATGGAGAAGTGGATCTTCGACCCGTGGAACTTCATTGGCGCCACCTACGACAACGTCGATCTCTATAAACTAGATCCTTCTGTTCTCGGCGAGCGGTTGACGATGATCTGGAACTCGTTTTGGCAGAGCACGTACGCCACTACGGCCTTGGGAGGGAATCTGCCGAAGAATTTGACGAGTTTGAGTGATTCGGATTTTAGCTTGACGTTTAATGGCACGGCGGCGCAGATTACGACGTTTGAGGGGACGATTTACAAGACGAATTGGAAATGGTTTGTCTTACTGCTCATCTCGAGTGTGGTGCTGCAGATCGCGGCGTACGCTGGACTGGTGCTGAAGTATATTACGCTTGCGCCTGATATCATTGGCTATGCGAGTTCTTTGACACTGCTGAATCCGTATGTGCCTACACCGACGGGAGGAACGACACTGCATGGATTAGAGAGGGCGGCATTGCTATATAATTTGAAGGTTCGGATTGGGGACGTTTGTCCTGGGGAGCCGGTGGGAGCGATTGCGGTTGCGAAGGCGGACGGGGGATTAGTGGGGAAGTTGGAGAGGAGGAGGTGGTATATATGATCTGCGTGATGTTCGACGAGCTTCTGGGGTCTTGCATATAGCATTGGCGCATCGCATTTATATAGAACGTGTGCTGTAGATAGCCGCTCTTAATACCTCAGCCATCCAAACTTATCATCTCTTAGGTCTAAGTTGTTGCCTGTCGCCCAAACATCGCCTTCGGTCGCTAGCCGCAGACAGCCAATCTGTACCAGTTTCTCTGGCGCTCGATGCTCCAATACGACAACATGCGCACCGAAGTCCGCGACGGTCAGACTCAGCGAGCGTCGCATTGTAATATCCAACTCCTTCGCCTCTTTCTCGCCCACTCTTACTCGCCCAGACGTGACCTGATACTCTCTCCCCCGCGGATTCACCAACGAGGACCCAATTGTTCCCGCGTACTGGGTCGGCCATTTCAAATTGATCGTCAGGTTTTCAACATACAGCACGCGCTCCTTCATGAGTCCATCGTGAAGTAATCCGGACAAAGTACTCAGCAGAACAGGGAGGTGGCTATCCAATAATCGTTCCGCGAAATTAGCACGGCCAGGCTGTTCCAAAAGCTTCATGAAATCAGCATTCCCCGGTTCGCTACCGTCGCCATACGGCTCGCGCAGGTGCAGGTCCACATTGATAGTAAGCGAATTTATCGTCGGAGACAGGCCGGGGAAGCGTATCCAAGTCAATGAGTAGTACGGCCGTCCATGGTTAAATTCGACAGTGAGTTCGTAGTGCAGACGGTTCGCGTCAGCTTCATGCTGTATTGCGGCTTTGAACTCGTGATATGTCTGGCGGCAAACATGGAGGAGTCCTCGGTAGCATTGTGGCGGGAAGTAGGACTTGATGTAGCGCTCGTTGAGGCAGATCACGCCTCGGGGTTGGGGAATGAAATCTTGGGCTAGGAGGTATTCGTAGACGTGGTTTCGCAACTCTAATGGTATGTCGAGCAAGCCTGGCATGGTAAATGTATGTCGGAAAGAGCTTCGGAGCGATTCTTGGTCGGATGTGTGCTTAAATGTGGCAGTGAGCTTGAGGGAGGTGCTGCCTGGGGGAGTTCAAGGCAGGCTGATCGGTCGCTAGAGGCCCATTGTCAATTGCGAAGCAGAGGGAGCACTACACAGTATGCATTTACAGCCCTGAGATATCGTTGAATAACTGCTCTCTTGAAAAAGAGCGGTAGCGGAGAGACAGCTCCCGTGGATAGTGATTCACAAGGACAAGGTCGCATGAGTGGTCCGTGCAGACAGCACCGCCACAGCCGGCAATTCACGGTCGCCAATCACGCCAATGTTCGACGGCGTCATGGCGGGAAGCGACTTCAAATGCCCATCGATATGGCTAATAAGTCTCGTATCACATATCCTTTCATCCAATTGACGTTCTGCCGTCATCTCGATCATGGCTGACGTGGAGTTGGAGCGAATCGCGAGCGACGATCCTGCTTTGAGTGTGCCAGCTGCCTCACGCGTCCCTGTCCATCGACAAAGATCCAATGGACAAGTTCAGAAAGTCTCTGCGCCATCCGGCGAGACTTCGACTATATCGACACCACCCACGGCGAAGTTGACGAAGTATGATGTCGGCTGGAGACGAATCGTCAGGAACTTTTCGCCATCATGGTTCTCCGTCACGATGGGCACCGGCATTGTATCGCTACTCTTCATCACAATACCGTTCAAGGCAGACTGGCTTTACTGGCTCGCTGTAGTCTTCTTCTGCCTAAACACTTTGCTCTTCTTCTCAGCTCTCCTGGTCTCCATCCTACGATATTCGCTCTATCCGGAGATATGGACCGTCATGATTCAAGATAGCACCAACTCGCTGTTTCTGGGAACGATTCCTATGGGATTCGCTACACTCGTCGAGTCCTGGGTTTTCCTCTGTGTTCCGTATTGGGGACCTTGGGCGGTCAAAGTGGCTTGGATCTGCTGGATGATTGATTGTGTCGTGGCACTAGCCGTCACGATATCCTTGACCGTCCTCCTCATCTCGGCGACTCATCAGCAGGCTCTGCACCGAATCACAGCTGCTCAACTACTCCCCATAGCCGCAACAATTGTCGCTTCTGGCACGGGCGCTGAGGTGGCCAAAGTGCTTCCCAGTCCAGGCGATGCCCTGGGAACTCTACTAGTATCCTACGTCTTATGGGGGATGTCGACCCCTCTGGCAATGACAGTGCTAGTAATGTACTATCAACGCCTCGCACTACATAAGCTGCCGCCTCGCGAGATCGTTGTTTCTTCGTTCCTTCCTCTTGGACCTTTGGGGATGGGCGGCTACACGATAATGTACCTTGGATCTGTATGTCAGACTGTCTTCCCACAAACAGAATTCTTCCACAGTCTTCCAGTCGCAGGCGACATCTTCTACATCAACGGCGTCTTCATAGCCCTGATCATGTGGGGCTTCGGGCTTCTTTGGCTCTGTTTCGCGCTCGCAACGATCTACAAGTCCCGACCATTTCCATTCAATATGGGTTGGTGGGGGTTCACGTTCCCTCTGGGCGTGTATTCTGTTAGCACGATCGAGTTTGGCAATCAGATGCCGAGTCTATTCTTTAAAGTACTGGGAACTATCTTCAGTGTGGCAGTGATATTGCTATGGTGCGTGGTTGCTGTTGGAACTGCAAGAGGGGCATGGGATGGCAAGCTGTTCCATGCGCCTTGTCTTGCGAATTTGCCGAAGAAGGAGGAAGACAAGGACGAAGAAGAGAGCGCAGAGGGCAAGACAAGTGGAGGTATGTGAGGCAAGATTAATGAATGTATGCGAACTTTGCATTTATTCGTGGCGAACAGTATTCATGTGTACCTTTTCAATAGATTTGTTATACTTTGATCAGGGCAGCAAGTCACGTAACAATGCGAAACTAGGAGAATTAAATGCTGTAAGCGCTCCAGAAGAAATTTTTAAAATATAATTCTTATAGTATCTTTTACATGATAGCATGCAGAGGCTTTTCAACCCGTCGCAAAAAGGCGCTTCAATAATAAGGTGGTGCCTCGATCGAACATGCAGCTGAAAAGAGGCACAGAAGAACCGGAATTCCGCTGCGTCTATGTGAAGACGGTAGCGATCTTTACGGACTCCAGTCAAACGAGATGGACTAGCTCGCGGGGCCACTCTTGTAGCCAGGCTTTAATACTTGGAAGATGCGTCGAACCGATGGTTTGTAGGCGGTCCCTCTCTTCCCATGTCTCGTGATCCTCATGCTCCCAAGGCACAGATGACGCCTCGAATGTTCCGACTCGCTCGTAAGCATTGGTTTTTTGGTATCCATGTAGATTGAGGAATTCGTCTCGTATGGGATCCTGTTCGAGCTGTCTCAGTGCCAATCCACAGACGCTCTCTTGATCATCGTTGCTTGGGAGGTCGCCGAGAAGTAAAAGCCAAACCTCAGCCTCTCCAATCATTCTGTCAGTGTCGTATGAGATGCACACGTCGATGATCTGGCCAACATATCTCAACTTCAAGGCGCCTCGTAAGGAGCTGCGATCGTGTTTGGGGTTCTGAATAGCGCCGACTCTTCCTTCAAGTGTCAATGTGACCAAAGGATCATCCAGCTGGGACCGCTCTTGATACCATGTATCCACCACCATACATCGCAAGCTCAGTTCTGACATGTTTTGCACAGCGTCGAGAAAACGCCAACCGACTGGTTCCTCTTGCCCAATCCAGCTCCAACTAGGTCGTTTGATAGGAGAAAAGTCTCCACAGCTCCCGTACTGCTTGAATGGATACCAGAGAAGACCACGATGTAGATCTTCATCCCATAGACCGTGAGTATAGCCCCTCATGACAAGGTAAGGGTTACTTTCAAGGGCACTCGCCATGCTTCTTATCGCCAGGGACTTATCACTTCTGTGTGTAAGTTTGCGGCTCGAGTATTGAGACGCAATTTTATACCATTGGAGGTACCCATCGTTTTCGCGTACCGCGAATCGGCTCGACTCGTCGTTGGGCAGCCAATGCCTTGGAATAAATCTGACCGTGTGTAATTCCGAACACAACATCTCTCCACAGAGATAATGCAATGAATGTTGCCCGAAGAAGATGATGCGTCGAGCCAGGTGGCGCTCTTGTAACGTCCAGCCTCGGCTGTTCCACTTAGAGTCTTCTACTTCTTTCAGGTACTCGTTCTGCATGGTGGGAGGCTCGAAGGCGGTGTGTTCGATTAGCGATATTTTGCCTTGCATACTGGTCATTCGCTTAGATTGGAATTGAACTGAAAAGACGCGGACGTTTCGTCGCTCTGGAAGGAAGCCTTGCTCCGATGATTCTGCACCCACAGCCGCAATAGTGAAGTGTGCATGACTGTAGATTCCAGCCATCTTATTCAACTCTCGTCTGAAGTCACCATCATCGTCTTGGATAATGCACAGAGCATCAACCTGTCCGATTTGATCAGCAGTGTAGAGGGCGTCAGAATTGGGTCTTGATCAAATCTTGGAAAGGAAGGAACGACATCGCGCAGACGTCATTCTCCTTTACTTACCCACAGATAGGAGTACCCCATTCTTCTAACAACAATTATCGCATCTTGAATAGTCTTTGGGATCGTTTGCCAGGTGATTTGTTGCTGTAGTTGGCTCAAACTGCTCTTAGTAGCTCGAAGTGGATTTCCCTCCTTTCCCCAACAGTAACTCAAGGCGACGTACTTAGATAAAGCATCGGCATTCTGTTCGATTACTCGAATGTCGTCAAATTGTTTCGATCTTCCAACATCTATGAGTCGTGAAGGCAACATCCACTTGTCACTGATTGCGCCTTTGCTGCAAATGCTCTCATGCCCGTTGCAGCACTCTTCAATCCATCTCTTCATCAAAGTGATGCCAGTGTCTGAAATAGGGTCAGACAATGGGATACGATGCTTGATGTTCAAGTATTTTGCTATACTCGACTCTTCATCGGCGCAAACGCGCAAGTAACAGGGTTCTCTGTCCCATGCAGGCTGCTGGTAGAAGTCTCCGACATACTTAGATGACGGGTTCACCATAATACGTAGATGGCTTAAGATTCTGTCGCCATCGTGCGAAGGATCTCGCTCAAGGTCGAACTCTGTTAGCTTTGGTACCCTGGTACTCGTTTCCCAGGTCAGTTCGATCTTGATCTCCACTGCCTCTGTCGAGACTGGCAAGTCCTCGAAAGTGTCAAGCGCAGCTCGAATTGCTTGGCACAGTCCGCAACCAGCATCTGCTCGAGAGGCGAGAGCGGGGAGTTTAGGCCATTCGTCGATTAAAGTGGAAGCCTGTTTTTTATGAATGAGCACTGTCCGGCGCACTGCACACCTCACCAGTATCGGGACAGTTGTCATATAGACCAGACAGTCTGGCCATTCTTCTAATACCGCCGTCAACGAAAAGCATGTCTCAGCTTCTGTTACGCTAATTCTGAACAGGCGATGCGTTCTTCCCTTCAGAAAGAAACAGTAAGACGTACCGTTTTTGAGCCCTTAAGCTCATCCTTATAGATGCTGTCTTCTATATATTCTGAGTGCCATTGCAGCACCGGTGTTTTGCCCCCTCTTTCCACTACTCCAATCGCCAAACCCTCTTCAATAAAAAGCAAAAGTCGTTCACAGTAAGTGCACGGGTCTCCGGGATCTGTATTGGCAGCTTCGATATGCTCTTTTGCCCTCGCCTTGAGATGGCATCAGCCTTGTACTAGTCAGTGTGCATAGTAATCGCACCTTCTTTAAATATTTATTCTGCGCCTCTATCCTGCTCTGTCGCTTCAGCGGAATGTCGGGTGACGAAAGCGACGATGATAGCATCGTAGAGTTGTAGGATGGGAGTCGTCGTTGTGCCAGCTGAGGTCGACGGCGATGGGTGGTAGCCTACTTACGTACCTACATTCGCGAGCCTATCAGGTTCTGAGTTCAACAGCCACAACGGCGGCCGCAGATACCCTATAATCAACAAAAGGGCACTTCCCCTTCTGAAAGACACCTGTCAGACAGGCTGTTCGCGGAAAAAAGTCTGAAAGCCTACACCTGTACAAATAATTAACAGCAGGAACTTGATCGCGCGAGCCTCGACATAGGTAGATTTTCCGCCGACTTGAGGTCTGTTCTTTTGAATAACCCAGACGTATTATACGCGATTCCCACCCAGACTTTTTCAACCATGGAATGATCTCAGCGCAGGATATCCACTCCCGGACGCGGCACTTCGTACCATACATAGAAAGCACCAACACATTCATAATCCACCACGTCCGACCTCCGTGTTCTCCGTAGAACAGGCCCGCAGACAACTGCATCACCTCCTTCCATATCTTGATGAACAACCAACAAGAAGAAGATCGATCGTTTCTTCTTCAGATCGTCAGCATCCACACCTGGAGTAGGGGCACAGATACCGTAGGATTACGCTGTGGGAGCGCTTCGTCTACTAAACACTACTTAAGTGGAACCTTGTTCGAACGATTGCAGCACTTCAAGAATTATAATACGTTGCTATCTGTACCCCCGTTCCGGGAGATCACTACAACGTTATCGACCAGGCTATACTCAGCTTACGCATCATCTTTTCCCCTATATTCTCGTTATAATTTACTTCGGTCTACCATTCAGCATAATACTCACAAGATCACGGTTCAAGAAGGCGCTTTTCCCATCACTTTCCGAGCCAAAAGAATCCGTACTTAGGGGTCGACATCGCAAGTCCTCCTCCTCGTTATCAAACTCGACCACAATCCCACGAATCCAGCCGGGCGAATCCCCAGTTTTAATGCGAAGCAAAGTGTCTCTTCGCAGGCGACACTTGTGAGGTGGGGTCATCGAGACATTTTCAGTCCGCCATTAGTGTCGCTTCCAGCTGGTCCTATGTCGAGAAAAGCAAAACAGCCATAGCTGCTTACCGCGCACAGACATTCCATGGCACGACTCACAAGGTGTTTAGTAGTGATTCGGAAGAAGTGGGAATATGCAGTTCATGAATAGGCAGACTAGACAGGGAAGGAAGAGCTGAACAATAAATGTTTCTTATTCGTATTGCATGTTTTCGCTATATCAACGAGCACTTGATGTTCGAAAACCGATCGAAAAGCCTGGTCTCGCGAGTATATTGGCTGCAGACCTTGAGAAATGTACTGGCCCTGTGTATCTTGGAATGGAAGAAGGGAGAGGTCTAGTTGGCAGCGTCGCACTGCGCTACAACAAAAGTTAGCTCATTCACCACAGCATCGCTTCAAAGCAACATACTCTTCTGGTCCTGGCAGTCCGCAGACGAGAAATCAGCGGCTCCAGCGTTTGCCGCGTTGGCACACGCGTTGAACTGCTGATCGCATGATCGCTGGAGAGCGGCAGCCTCATTTACGAAAGTATCGCCTGGCTTGCGTTAATGACATATTGCTTGCGATCTTCAACGACCGACAATGCATACCCTTGACTTGGAAAGGGCGCTTCGCATCGCCAGAGTCAACGACAGGAGTCGCAGCGATGCCTCCCAGAGCACCAGTGAAGGACTGGGAATTGGCCTGGCGGGCGTAGAGGATGCGGGCTTGGGTAGCGGCGACGGTGGCCAAGACGACGAAGACAGAGGCGAACTTCATATTGCAGACTGCTGTAGAGATAATGTGCTAAAAGAAGACTAGAAGATTTCAAATAAAGAGTGTACTGGTAAAAGCTCTGCGTCCAAGCGCGAGTGAGTAATTGAAGAGAAGCTGAAAAGACTGGCTGGATGTATGCACAAGTTCTGCGTCAACGAGGGAGTTCCATGGCGTTATATAATGCATGTACGTGGAAAGAGATGATTGAGATCGTCATTGTATATGCCATACATACCAAGTGTTGTCTCAAAGATGCCTTGATGCCTTCCTGCCTGATGTGAAACTCTGCCTGTCGTGAGTGTCGGACGCGGAGCGCCTCATCAAATTCTGCCGGCCCATGCGGAAGAAGTCGAGAACGAGTCGAAGAAGGAGAAATTTAAACATAGTTTCATTGCATAAAGAATTGAATGATGACAGGTGCATGCCGGTTGCTTCTATCCACGAGCCGGGATTGCGGGCGACGTGACACGCCAGGCTATGGTACACGTCTGCCTCTGTCATCAGACTGGAGCTCCCTCGCGAACATCGACATGAATCAATATCAGAGGCATAATAAGCTGTTACAGAGACTCATAGCGAGATAGGCTGTCGCGCGAGAGTGGGTTGCGTGTGAAGGAACCATGTACAATGCTGAGATGCGATACCCGTAATTGGAAGGGGTGGGTCTTGGTCGAGTATCCAACATCATTGCCATCTGGAGACGATCCGTCTTCCAAGCCTCACATAGCTGTTCTCCTTTAGGGACGCACTCAATTGGTGTCGGGCATGACAGGCTACGCGGCTCAGTTCGGTATCTTCTGATTCCTCTTTCTCCAGTCTTTCACGCCTTCGTCGACCTCGTGCACAGAGACACCGTCTCGGACGAGGCGCATCACCACTCCTAATATCTCGACGTTCTTGTTCCGACTCTCATCATCAAAGAACAACATTTCCTCGTAGTCGATACCGCTATCACGCTGTAGCTTCCGAAAATGGTCTCGCTTGTCGCCCGGGTAGATCTTGGGTTCAACATCGAAGTAGTCGTACGCTTTCCTAGAAGACGAGCCAGACGGCACTCTGAGGAGCTCCAGCATATCTTTCGCAAGGTCTGGTGCGTGCGTCCGCGAGGCTAGACTGATGCGGATGCCTTTCGTCCTGAGCTGCACAGCGTCAGAGTGCCATCGCGCTCGAGATAAGGGCTCGGGACAGATCTTACCGCTTCTAGTATGCCTCCAACATCGGAATAGAAGCCATAGCTCTCCCCATATTCATCTTTGACCTTCAGGCCCCCATCTAGCGGCTTGAGATTGTACCTCGATGAGCCCCGCGATCTCGAAGCCGTAACATGCGTGTCTACCCAGAACGGCCACAGGGTGTAGTCGAGGTCGAAAACGATCATTTTGGGTAGTGGAAGACCGTCTGTAAAGGTTGCAGGCCATGGTGTCTTCTCGGGCAAGGCAGTCGTTGTGGACGGCGCATAGTCGGATTCGCTGTCGAGCGAGGCTTTGCCGCCGAACACGCTCCGGCGAGGCATTCTTCTGAAGGCTGCAGGCAGTCGCAGGACGAGCAGCGGAACAGCCAAGGTTGCGATGCAAAGGAGGCGTAGGCGGCGCGGTAGAGCCAGAGTGTGCGGGTGGAGCTGTCGCTGGACTCAGCAAGACGAAAAGTTGCCAGCAGCGGCAGCAGCCATTTCGTCATCGCAGATTGCTGTCTAGCCAAGAGGTCTCAGCTCGTCCCGCTTTCCGCTCCTGCACTCCATTGTTCACGGCGAAGCAAGACTGTGAGATGAACAGATGTCTTCGACAATTGAACATGTAGGCGCTTTTCGGCTCCTTCGCTGAGCAGACAGAGCCACGATGCATAGTACCCGCTGTGCCGCGCGAGAGCTCAGGAGGCGGCGCGACATCCGGGGTCGGCCGCCAAGATGCAGGTACAGGATGCCATTTCAGGTGTGCTCCTGTGCTACGCCCGCCAGGAGAAGGCGCACTTGAAGATCGTGATCTCCGAATTGCAACCTTCGCTGGGAATGAATCGATAAAGTCTGCTTAAGCGCTCCCATGTCTCCGAGAGCCGGAGGGAGCAGTGTGGGAGACATCCGGGAGAGGCTGACGGGGCTTCTCGCGAGAAGATTGCGATGGCCAAATCTCCGCGTCGCATCGGGCACGTCCAGTCAGCGCGCTCGTGCCCCGGGCGGTGAGGGCTACCCCAGATGATGGTCAGGATGGATGGCTTCGTTAGCGGAAGCTTGGCTGCGGGAGGCGTGGTGAGGTGCAGCGCACGTCTGCTCTGGACGTGCGCGGGTGATCCGAATTCAACATCACTTGTCCTCCTTCCAGGTTCGTCACGTCTCCACGAAAAGGAGGGATACCGTCTGCGCAGAGTGGAGACGTCTCTCTGCAGCCGCCCATGACCGTTAATTAGTTGAAGACGCGCCAGACTAGCCCACCATGAGCCCAAGATTAACGCAGCCATATCTCCCTGTCGCCGACCACGCCGACGGTAGGAATGCGCTGCGTCTGCACATGTCCTTGGCTGTCTCATCCCGAATCGGGTGAATGAATCGATACTCCTGGCCCAAGACCGCCGAAGGCTTCGTCCATGGCCCTGGATGGATGGCACCCTCGTCCTGCGCGCCTCTTCTCGCCCGGTAGAACACGACCCAGGTAGACATGCATGCCCTATACGTTTCAATATGATCGCCCGTTCTGGCAGACGTGTACGCGCCAGCGGACGCGCCGAACTGCCACTCCTCTGCAATCTGTTGTGAAGATGCAGGTACCTGCGTTCTCTGGCTGGTCAAACCGATACCCCCTTGCTAATTACATCGCGTTCCTAGCGGAGTCTGGGGTCGCTGCCAATATGGGATTGTGACCAGATCTTTCACGCACTATACCGCAATCATGCGCACGTTTAGAATCACCTACGTCTGCCCTGCGCTGTTACCTCTCTTTCACCAGCAACACGTGGTCAGGACAAACGACCCGGGGTAGGGACGTGCTTCGTTCTTACTATAAACATAAATGTGCTAGAACCCACCCCGACGAAACCTCTCAACGCCTCCTCACTCTACCTACACACTATCAATATGCGTGTGGGCTCTTTCGCGTTTGCGGCCTACTGTGGGCTGACCCTCGCGGTATGTCTTGCCTCACATATTAGCCGTGCCTCACGAACTGACCTCATGATACCTAGGCCCCGACTATTACTAAGCGTGCCAGTGTCGACGACTGTCCTGGCTACAAAGCTACGAATGTTGAGGACACAGGCTCAGGCTTGAAGGTGGACCTCACCCTCGCTGGTGCCCGCTGCGACTCCTATTCGGAAGACTTGCAGGATCTAGTGTTAGAGGTCGAATATCAGACCGGTAAGTCATAGCTCCTTCGTCTAACATCAAGCGCATTTCACACCTACCCTTCAATCTGCGATATTGGCAGCCATACTAAGACATAGCAGAGGACCGCCTCCATGTGCACATCTATGACGCCGGCCTCAATCAATATCAAGTGCAAGACGGTGTCTTCCCCAGGCCCGAGAACAAGAAGACCAGCCCATCAGACTCTCTCCTCGAGTTCAAGCTGAACGAGAATCCGTTCTCGTTCCAGGTCATACGTAAGGGCAACAACAGTGAGATTCTTTTTGACACCACTGGCCATAAGCTCGTCTTCGAATCGCAATACCTGGGCTTGCGGACGAACTTGCCGGACAACCCAAACATCTATGGCCTTGGCGAATCTAGCGACCCATTCCGCCTCCCCACGCAGGGCTATCACCGCACTCTGTGGAACTCTGAGTCTCCGTACTTACCGTTCAACTCGAATCTTTACGGCAGTCACCCGGTGTACTTTGATCATCGCGGCGCCAGCGGCACCCATGGCGTTTTCTTACTCAATGCCGACGGTATGGACGTTAACATCTCCAAGGGCGATGACGGGAAACAGTACTTGGAGTATAACGTCATTGGAGGTACCTTTGACTTCTACTTCTTGGCTGGGAAACAGCCTTCTGATGTCTCGCGTCAGTATGCTGAAGTTGCTGGGTACTCTCCAATGTACCCGTATTGGACCTTTGGCTTTCAACAGTGCAAGTATGGCTATTGGGATGTTAATATGGTGGCTGAAGTTGTTGGCAACTACTCCAAGGCTGGCATTCCACTTGAAGTCATGTGGACTGACATTGACTACATGGATCGCCGGCGGGATTTCACGACAGATCCGGAGAACTTCCCACACCACAAGATGGTTGAACTTGTGGATACACTCCACAGCCGCAATCAAAAGTACATCTTGATCCTGGATCCATCAATTTACGCCAAGGATCGTAGCTATGGGCCATATCAAAGGGGCGACTCAGCGGGTATCTTTATCAAGAAAACTGGTGGAAGTAACGGTGAGGACTACCTCGGAGTTCAGTGGCCAGGCATCGTCGCATGGCCGGACTGGTTCCACCCGGACACTCAAGATTGGTGGACGAACGAGATCATCGGCCTATTCAACAGCTCCGGTGGCATCGATATCGATGGCCTATGGGTTGATATGAATGAGGCGTCAAACTTCTGCCATAACTACAACTGCAACCTTGAGGAAGCTGCTGTGGGTAATCCCCCAGCGCTGACCCACACCCCGCGTCCGAACACTGGCCGTCCAATCGAAGGGTTTCCCAAAGACTTCCAGCCGGGATCTACGACGCCTTCGGTCAAGGCTAGATATGCGAGCCCGGTCAAGCATAGGAATACTCTGCCTGCTGCAGCTCGCGGTATGGCTGCCATTGCTTCTCCCCAGGTGAATAGCAGAGAGCTTGGCGCTAAGAAGGGCATGCCTCGACGCGACCTTCTGACTCCAAAGTACAAAATCCAAAATCATGTTGGCGAGCTGTCGAACTCGACACTCAGGACGGACCAGGCAAACTACGACGGGACTATGCAATATGATACGCACAATCTTTACGGCCATATGATGGGCTGGAAAACGCATGAGGCGATGCTTAAGCGACGACCAACCAAGCGGCCCTTCGTAATGACCCGCTCTACCTTCGCCGGTACTGGCCGCAAGATCAATCATTGGTTTGGCGACAATGAATCCAGCTGGGAGCACTATCGCCTGACAATCCGTCAGATGCTGACCTTTGTCTCTATGCATCAAATGCCCATGGTTGGTTCTGATGTTTGCGGGTTCAACAGTCCTGCAGAAGAGAGGATGTGTGCTCGTTGGGCACTGCTAGGCGCCTTCCAACCGTTCTACCGCAACCACGCTGAGATCTCTACACCCCAGCAAGAATTCTACCAGTGGAATCTCACTAGAATCGCGGGCAAGAAGGCTATTGATGCACGCTACAAGCTCATGGACTACGCCTATACTGGCCTGTATCGTCAAACCACCAAGGGCGAGCCGTGGATCAAGCCGCTGTTCTTCGAGTACCCTGAAGATGCGAACACTTTCAATATCCAAACCCAGTGGTTCTACGGAGATTCGCTGCTCATCTCTCCCGTCATCGATGACTACTCAGATACGGTGACCTTCTATCTGCCGAAGGGCAATTGGTACGATTACTGGACTGGTAACAAGGTGCCGGAACTAGGCGGTGCTAATATCACTCGCTCTAACGTTTCATTCACCGACATCCCGGTCTTCATCAAGGGCGGGTAAGTACACACATCCGGTCGTTTAACATCGGCTCGCCTGCTAACTCGTCTCCAGATCCATAATCCCCACTCGCCTGAACTCCGCAAACACCACAACCGAGCTTCGCAAACAACCCTTCAACTTCCTCATCGCGCCCGACGAGAACGGCGAAGCCACTGGCCGCTTGTACATCGACGAGGGCGAGCTCATCGACCAGCCCGACATCACCGAGCTCGAACTGACCTGGAAAGACGGCAAGCTCTCGTCGACAGGCACCCGCGACTACAACCCGTCCAACGGCGAGAGCGTCGAGTTCAAGCAGATCACCGTCCTAGGCCAAGATGGAGGCTCGTACAGCGATCCCAACACCAAGTACGACGCGAAGACGAAGGTCAGTAGGAAAACGGGGCAGTGGAAATTGAATGAGGACTTCCAGGTCTCGCTCTAAGTCACTCGCTATCCGCTCTTTTCATTTTCTTTCTCTTCTTGTACAGACCCATTCCATAGACAAGGTGCATTAGATGGATCGTATTTGGATGGGGAAGAACTGGATTGCATTGCGCTGCATTGGGTGCGGCGTTTGTCACTGGGTGTGCATTGGGCGGGCGTTTTGGCATTGGTGCATGGACAGCATGGCATAGCATTGGTGGCATTCTTACATGTGCCACCACTACGTATCAACAGCTAATAATACGATCCGTATCAACTTATACTGCATGTGTGAGACGTAGCAGCCACTGTGGCTGTGTTGTTGGCAACAGCAAACGGGGGACCTCACTAGTGATAGAACTGTTGAAGAACTGTTCAAGAGCGACATGCTCTGGAACGCCAACAATGTTCTCATC
Source organism: Lophiotrema nucula (assembly GCA_010015825.1). Classification (NCBI taxonomy): domain Eukaryota; kingdom Fungi; phylum Ascomycota; class Dothideomycetes; order Pleosporales; family Lophiotremataceae; genus Lophiotrema; species Lophiotrema nucula. The sequence continues at coordinate 238,776 of ML977321.1, read as the reverse complement.
AGATACAGATGTACATGAAAGCTGTCCTTTCGAAAGGCTGGATGCCATGGCTGCATCGGAACTAGTGGCGCGCGAGAGAAGTCGCAAAAATGACACGAATCTTAGCACATCTTGCACCACCTGAAAGTATCTTGCCAAGAGAGTGGAGGTGTACTCAAGCTACATTGCCCTTCCGTCCTCCTACGTAAGACATTTACCCGACGATGACACGCAACCACGATTTGTCTGGGCGCATGCCAGGCGAATGTATTTCGCACGAGATACGCGAGTGCGCTCCGTAAGGCGTATGCCAACGCCACGGGCTTAGTTTAATCCGCATGGAATGCCAGGAATATTCTGAGGCAATGCGGAGGTTTTGGTGCAAGACACAGTGGCATTCGCCAGGGGCGCGAGACTCGGTGATGGGAACGTGTGATGTCTTGGTCTTAGCCTAGTTGTATGCATAGAGGTGGCGTGTGACGCTCTAACGCGTGGTCTCGTGATGTTGGAGGTACGTACCTTTCGGGGGCAATGGAGACTTCGTGCTGTCAAAAAGGGTGGATGCTGGTTGGTGCGCTTCTCGCTATTGGGTGCTGCAGCTCTCATGATACCCTCAGTCTCCAGCAATCGCGGTTTTTTCTAGGCCATTTATGATGCCATTTACGCTCGACTCTTCCTTTGGTTGCGAATCGTAGCTGATCTCCAGGCCATTCTTTGGTCGCGACTTGTTCAAGCCCTCCAAGAGCACGCATGCTTTGCAGATCTTCTGGCTAGAGAGATACCCGCAGCGTTCGCATGTCCCCATTGTCTGCTTCGTGGGTGCCTTCTTCGGTATGAATGCTTCTCCTCCCTTCTTCCCTTTTCTCCGGTTTGGGAGGGGTACGGTGCCGCTGTTGTGCCGGTCGTTCCGTTGTCCGTTGACTTTGGGTGTTGTGAGATCCACCTCGAGAGCGTTCTCACTCGCTACCTCGTTCTGAGCCAGCTGTTGTTCCATGGTAGCCATTTCTCCACCTGCCGTCCTTCCATTTGCACTCCCGCACCCGCCCTCCTCCTCATCAGCAACTGGGATTGAGTTGGAGCACGTGCCGCCGCAGCCCTCATCGTTCCCCGGAACTAACTTTGCCATATCCTCACCACTACGGACAATGTCTAGTATAGAGCTCGGTCGCACCTGTTCGAGTTTCTTGATGAGGGTGCGCGCGCTGCCACGGAAGGCTTCGGGGGAGTAAATGCATTCGGTGCTGAAGTAATCAAGCTTCTTGTGCATTGCGTACATGACGATCTCCTTCTCGTATGCGTACTTGAGCGGCTTCGAGCGCTTGATGTTCGTGTTCGAGGCGGGATCGGAGGACGCAGAGGGCGTAGAAGTTACGATCGATGTTGTCCGCGATAGTCGTGGGAGGTCGCCTCGAAGTACTGGGTTTCGTCAGTCCTCTACCCGCCCCCAACAGTTACATGTGGAGAATCCTTACAGTTCATAAGCACTGTTTCGGCAACATCGTCAGCGTTGTGCCCTGTAACAACATGCTTCACTCCCAATCTCGCCGCGCCCCTGTCCAGCGCCTGCCGTCTAAACACTCCACAATAAGTGCAGTTCCCCTTCTTGCCCACCTGCTCGACCACCTGATCCATCGTCCACCCATACAGTTCCTCATATCCCAGTATCGTCAGCGGCATCTCGTACTGCATGGCGTTCCTCTTGACCGTCTCGAGACTGTCATCGCGATACCCTTTAATTCCTTCATCGATGGAGAGCAGGATGAGCTCGACGCCGTAGTCGTAGCGCTCATTGAGGGTTTTGAGCACTGAGGCGAGGACTGTGCTGTCCTTGCCGCCCGATGCGCCTATTGCGATCTTCTCGCCGCGGTGGAAGAGATTGTTCGTTGTGATCGTATGGTGGATCTCGGTCTCGAAAACGTTGATGAAGCAGAGCTTGCAGAGTTTTGCGCGGTCTTTGGGGCGGATGATGACCGATCGGTTTTCTTTGCACAGCGCGCACAGCGAGGTCCGCATCTTGGACAGACTGCGCGAGACGGAGGTGGAAGTGTGTAGGGTGTGAGTCGAGATCGCGGGGAGTTTCTGAGGAAGGCGCGAGTCAGTTGTGGCGGTGCGGACGAGTCATTTTGTGGCACGGGGACCATCTCAACCACCGAATAAAACAGCCTCTGTCGCTGCCTGTACTATCTTATAGCCTTAATCCTGTCCCTCAATCCAGTCCTCGGGTTAGTGCTGTACATGGAAGGCTTCCGGGCGGCACCCGGACCGGGCGTTTATACCAAAAGTTTCTCAGGCACTCAGATTAGCCCCGCATTCGCCGCCATCCTAGCATGGATGTCGCAATGCTCCTGCAAGGCCTTCTACGCCTTCAGGGCCGAGTAGACCGTATATGGGCAGCATTCAAGCTTTCTTGGACTTGGAGACAGTTGACTGGACGCGATAGTGGAGCTCTGCTGACGCCAACGCTCTCGCAGTTCGGACTTGGCAGCACAGCGGCTGAGGTGTAACTACTACCACATTAATACAAAAGGAGGAGCAAGCAATCGAGAATTGATGTCTTTTTTGGAGCTTGTGCAAGATGGCGGAGCTCCAGAACTACATCGTGCGCCCCGCGAAGTCTCTCAAGGAGGCGACGGATCTGTGGTGGCCGTTGATGTCTGAACTGGGCTGGGCAAGTAGACTATGCGACGCTGCAGAGGGTTTGGCTGACGTTTCGTAGAACCGAGATCTCGACGATGGCAAAACACATTATCACGTTGCGCGCAATGGAAATGACTGGCTGCTGCTCACCAACAAGGACACCGAGAAACCCGAGGGCTGCGTCGTAGCCTTTACCTACCCCAACGGCACTGGGTGGGTCGGCTTTTTCTGTGTGAACGCACCGCTGCGACAACAAGGTCTCGGAAGAACACTCTGGACAGCCCTCGAGGCTTCCTTCCACGCTTCTGGCACTTCGGTCATCGGCCTTGATGGTGTGGAGCAGCAAGTGAACACTTACAAGCGTCGCGGCTTCAAGGACTGTGCTAAAATTCATCTAATGGTGCGCCCATCTCTGCAAGAGAAAGCACTGTCATCTAAAGTGGTAGCCCTTGGTGAGCAAGACACCGTTGTTGATATCAGAAGTGTGGACTTCGAGGCCCTTGCTAAGTTAGACCTTGCACTCAATGGTCTTGATAGGACGGCTTTATGGACGGAAGAAGCCTTGTTCTCACGAAAAGACACCTATGGATTTGCACTTGAGAACGGCACTGAGCTCTCTGGTTTCGTTCTTGTTCGTCGCTGCGAAGATGGTCATCGTATTGGCCCGTTGTATGCTCGAACGTATTCGCAAGCAGTGCACCTCCTTCATCTTGCAATGGCCAAAGTCAGTGGTTCCAAAGGCGATGAAAGAAAAGGCTCTTTCGTCGCTGAAGTCTTCGGTACGAATCCGGTCGGCAAGACATTGTTTGAAGAGCTGGGCTGGGCGTGGGCGGGCCTTGACTACCATCGAATGTGGCTGGACGGTAAGATCCCAAAAGAACAAGCAGATGGTGGAAGAGGCACAGAAGAAATGTTTGCGACTTTCGACGCGGCTGAAGGCTGATCACCAATCGCGCCGTTCGGTTCACAGTACGGTTGCAACATTTGCGACTTTCAGGTCAAAGATAGCGCGCCGCAATGTCAACCCGTTATTCGAGTTAAATCAGACTAGCGGCCCATCGAAAGCTGACCGCAGCTTCTCTATACCGCTCAAGAACAAGCTCCCTCTTTATCCAGAAGGTCTGCAAACAAGCTCACCAAGCTTGCCCAAGCTTTCACCGGCTTGGCCGGCAATCGTTCAATGACCTTCCTAATTTAGCTTAGTGCAACGCAGGTCTATTGATGGTGCCATAGAAACGACATCATACGGCGTGGGTAGGTGACGCAGGAACACGAGAATCTGGTAAATATTTATAACCCCGCTCACCTAGCTCTTCGTTATTCTAGACGTATGCTCAGGATGAAGTTCGCTACTCTAATTGCTGGATTTGCAGCGCTTACTGCAGCATCGCCTGCTGCGAAATTTGGGAGGGAAAGATTCGAGCAGGGTTTAGCGAAGAGGCAATCGCGGCCAACATCTTATGAGGCTCATACTATCGACCAGCCGGTAAGAACACCATATGTATCGTAGAAGACATTGCCATTGACCAACGTAGATCGACCATTTCCCACACTCGCCTCGATATGCATCTCATGTTAAAGGCACCTTCAAGCAACGATACTTTTTTGACTCGACGTACTACAAGGCTGGTGGCCCAGTCTTTCTCTACATAGGCGGCGAGACATCTGGAGAGTCTCGATTCTCGAACTTGGAAACAGGAAGTACGATTGGATCCAAAATACACGTCTGCCGATGCTGATCCTTTACATCCAGTCATTCAGATCTTGATGCAAGCGACCAATGGTCTCGGTGTTATTCTTGAGAATAGGTATTATGGCAAGAGCTGGCCATTTAACTCGAGCACGACGGACGAGTTAGCGTACCTCACCACGGAGCAGAGTATGCACAATGTGAATATCACCTTCCTCGAAACATGTGCTGATTATGGTTAGCAATTGCCGACAACGCATATTTCGCGCAGCACGCAACTTTTCCAGGCATCGATGGAGATTTGACAGCACCAAAGACGCCATGGATAATGTACGGAGGCTCCCTCGCAGGCGCACAGACAGCGTTCACGCTCAAGACGTATAACCCTCTCTTTGCTGGCGGCATCGGAAGTTCTGCAACTACACAAGCCGTTCTCGCATACCCACAGTGGTACGATCCCATCATCAAATTCGGCCCTTCCGATTGCGTATCTCGTATCATCAACATTGTCGACAAGATCGACCAAGTCATTGACTCGGGCAACACGCAAGCTATCCAGGCCGTCAAAGAAGCGTTCGGACTAGGAGCTCTGAAGAACTTGGGCGACTTCGCAATGACAATTGCGTTTCCAATTGGAGGGCCGATGTTCTATCCTACGTCTACGTGGCAGGAACTCAACTGGAATAGCACGTATAGCAGCGAGGACTTTTTCAACTTCTGTTCGAATATTACGAATCCAAATCCACCAAAGAGCGTTGCGAGCGTTGATACCCAGTTCTCGAAGTACACGCACGGCGAGGCATGGACAGGCCTTGGTGGCTACGCAGACTATGTTAAGAAAGTGCTTCTGCCTCTATGCACGAGTGGCCGAATTGACTCGACGGATGAAGGATGCTATGGCACGCAGAATCAGACTTTCTGGGCCGAAGCTGCCAACGATGAAAATAGATCGTACCTCTACTCGACTTGCACGGAGTCCGGTACCTACCAAGTCGCGCCTGCTCATGGTCCTTCCTTGATCTCGCGCGTTCTCCAAATCCCATACACTCAGCAGTGGTGCACCTGGGCCTTTCCGAAGGGGAAGTTCAATCACATCCCGGCTACACCTCAGCTCGAATACTACCTAAAGTATGGTGGATGGAATATTCAGGCGCCGAACCTCGCTCTCATCGATGGCAACACGGATGTCTGGTTAGACCTCTGCTACCATTCCAATCTGGCGCCTAGCCCAAGAATCTCAAGCGACAAGTATCCGAGCTACCTGATCGCAGGAGCTGGGCATCATTGGGACAGCTACGGCATATTGAATGTGACAGCTGAGCCGGATTACATCAGAGAGGCGCATCTTTGGGAGATCAGGACAGTCGGGAAGTTCTTGGCTACGCATAAGAAAAAGTATGGCCAGTAGGTGACGAGATTAGTTTTGGATAGTAGTCTGTCCCATTACTATTCATTGAAGGCAAAATTATCATCCTATAGATGATCCCACCCGTTTCCACCTCGTATGTTACCCAGGATCGTCTGCCTTTACCTCGGACGTTGCACTACAAACTCCCTCATGCATTCTCCTCCACCCCGTACTCAACCCGCCATTTCACTCATCCCCAAAAGCAAGTACATCATCACTTCAAGCCACCACTCTCTCAAAATGCGCTTCACCTTCCTCCTCAACGCCCTTGACGTCTTCAGCACTCTCACCTCCGCTATCCCTAGCACCAATCTCGACAAAGTCATCACCAGCAATCACGTTTCATCTGATACCGGCGCCGAACAAGTTCACTCCTGCGGGTACTCGTACATGAACCCCGGCCCCGACGAACCTGCAGCTCCCGGTGCTTTGCGTCAGAACGTCGGCTGTCGTCGTCCGGCGTCGTCCGGAGCCGGTTCCCCCGTATGGAGGACTCTTCAGGAGGACGCATGTTGGACGAGGGTGTAGGTGTCGATTTTGGTAGTAAGTGAAGATCAAGTTGATATGTTCGAGTATGTGTTGATGATGTATAGTGACGAGCAGTGTTGAGGCGATCCGAACGAGACTATCAAGGGCGACTGGGTTGCTACCGATAGAACATGGGATCCGATGGGGATGCGGAGTTATATCTGCGAAGAGTAGATCTAGCTTCCAAGGACTTTCGTTGCTCAAATCAACCATTGAAGGTAACTTCTGACGGGGGGGGGCTATTGGCGAAGGTGTGTTATCGGCATGGCATGGATGGAAATCAAGCCAGTGAATGAAACGGCTTCATGAAGTTCGTGTCTGTGATCACCTGCACTTGGAGTGGTAGTGAGAAACAATAACTTGATTTCAGTTGTGAAACTTCTGAAATGCGTAATGTGAACGTAGTAATATCCTCTTCCTCAAACGCAGGATGCTCAACAAAAATTCTGCTACCCACCTTTTGGGCGATTGAATTCTTCTTCATCACATTCTTCCACCGAAAAAATCCTCTGGAATTCTTTCATACGCTTTTGCGGCAGGATTTCCTACCCATGTTCTTTCTGTCTTGGACGTTTGGGTTTTGCATTGTGATCGCGGGTCTTCTCCTGTACATGGAATAATTATTGACCCGAATTCGCTGGGGATGTGCTTCCGCTATTGCCAGCGTGTGTCATTCGTGTCCACAGGGACCCAATGTTGTTCATTGTCCGGCCCGACTTTGTCTGGCAGGCCTGGCCAGATTTGGGAACCAGCTTGATCCCACTCACAAGATTCGGCAGGAGTATGAGGACGAAGTGTGGTGTCGTCTTTTGAGAGCGAAGATTTGTCTCCGCCGGTGCCTGGTGATTCCGGCCAGGCTTCGCGATTAAAAAAATCGCAACCACAGGGTCCGACCGGAGACTGACTATCTGGCCATGAACTGAGCTCTTCTTCGTAGTCTTGTTCTGCATCAGAGTACTGTGATGGATCGTCGCTGTTCTCAGAGTCTGAATTGTTGCGCACTAGTACTTCGGCGGCAGAACGGAGTGGCTCGCAACGGTCGAGGAGAGTCGAAAGGAGCTTTGCATGGGACAGTTTCTCCACCTGTCGGATAGCGTTTTCGATTTCAGCTTCCAATTCGCTCGCGTCAGGCGGAGTCTCAATTCCGACTTTGCAATCAACCGGGCTGGTATCATCGTTAGCCTCCCAAGTGAAATCCGCGGGTTGGACCTCAGGCTTGGACCAAGCGCTATCAGTGCGCAATATTTTTTCGATTTGGCTAATTGCGCTCTTGAAGAGAGGTAAAAGCTTATCATAGATGTCGTCAAGGCCCGCCATTGTCTCGCTCATGCCTTCGATAGTTGCTGAAGGTGTCCCGTACTCATGCGCAAACCAATTCCGCTTGTTCGCAATGTCCCACTCAATATGGTTAGGAAGCCCGAAGTAGCCGTGCAACTGAACCAAGGTCTCAGATACATCGATATGTGTGCCGCGAATGATATCGCGGGCATCTTCTAGATCTATTATATCCTCGTCAGAATCGTCTAAAATTCCACATCCCGCAGCGAGACTCTCCAAGCCGTAGTGCTTTTGAAGCTTGCGTACACGTAGCATTTTCTTGTCCAAGCTCCTCAAGCTTCGCACGTACCTCATTAAATCGTTTCGTATAAACTTCGTTGACCCGACAGTGGCTTCGTCCTCACCAGAGCAGCCTTCCAGAGAAGGCTTTGTGTTCGGACCGACGGTGGAATTGCTCTGCGCTTTCGAAACTGGCCGTCCAGTTGTGACCAACAGCCGAAGAGGAACAACATCTGGCATCTCCATCAAACAGGATGCGTACGATGTTGACATGATATTATACAACATTTTGTCTCGCTAGTCTGGAGCTGATATGGTATGCTGCTTAGTATGTGCGTCTAGTATTTAACGTTCTTGCTCAGACGAACATTGTGCGGTATTATTGTAAAAGGTGCTTTGTAGAAAAGTTGAGTGAGATGGAATGGAATAGAGAGCACATTGTGCGGAAGCTGAATCTATATCCAGCAGCCCTCACCTAGCTTACCTGGGCAAATCTGGCTCGAGTTAACCCGCGAAACACATACCACACACACAGGGTGGACTACCGTAGAAACTCCCGCAATTGCACAACTACTATACTCTTTTATTAGTGTGAAGTACTTTAGGGGCTATAATGCGACTAATAAGTAGCTATAATAAGCATCCCTAATCGGTGTAGAAGTTGTGCAATTGCGCCAGTTGCTACGGTAATTCAACTGGCCCTGATCACTATAGAGTGGAGATTCTCATAGCTTAGAACAACCAACGCCTGTTTTCTTCATCTACTTACTATCTTACAACACTACTAGCCCCCTTCTCGTCTTTGTGAATCTCTATCTGAGTCAGAAGGAAATCATAGAAACAAGAGACTACCCCCGCTGCCAGAGACAATCAACAGCATCCTCGGAAGTCGAACAAGAATTAACCTTCAAAAGCAGATAGTTTAGGATAAAGATACAACAGAAGGCTGTCACAAGAGATAATGCAGTGCTGTATACGATTATGCAAGAATGTTGCAGTTTCTAAGAAAAGGTGCAGAAGGGTCTACTACTATTCAGACTTCCAAGCAACGTCCATATCCTCGCAAACTTTCTGGCACTCCTCGAAATGATCGATGGTCTCATCATACTCGAAGTCTTGTCTAAGCTCTAATCCAACGTTAATCATCCAATCAATCATTGCACGAACTTTCAGGCTACGTTTGTAGCAGTATCGAAGAATCGATCTGAGACGTCCATGCTTCTCAACGCGTTTTTCTTGGGCTTCAGGATCGTATGTTGACTCAGCCCAGTCACCATCTGTTTGGCAGTTGGACGTTGGATTCCTTTTGTCTTTCCAATCCACCGATTGAGGCTCAGGGTCAATTGGGTCACCCCAGTTTATGCAAGGAGTTGCTGTTTCGGACTCAAGCTTTGCATCCATCGCTGGCTCTTCCCACACAGTCTCGTCTTTTAGCAGGTTGGCGAGCAGCTTAATTGAAAGGTTGATAGAGGGAAGTATTTTTTCATACTGGGCCTTAGCATCTTCGATTTCCCTTTTCATCTGCAGTTTGTAACCGCGCGGTGTTGGATAGCTGTGGCAGAACCAGTTTCGGAGGTAGCGGAACGGACCATTGTCAGGCAGGCTGTACCAATAACGTGTCGCATGAATCAAGGTCTCTGATATACCGGCATGGTGAATCGCGAACCTACTCTGGTCGATCTCCAGCGCAGACTCTTCATATTTGTCAATGTCTTTGGACTCACGATCGAAGTCAAGAGGTATTGACGGCCTTTGTCCAAGTGCCGCTTCCCCGTGGAGTTCGATGAGACTTAAGTTGATGCGAACATGTCTGCGAATCTCCCGCAGCATTTCTAAATCTTCCATCGCGTACCCTCGCGATATGCTGCGCGTGAAGTCACTTTCTACGAACCCATCCCAGTTCCATTCTCGTCGTGTGCCGGAATAAGTTGCGACGTAGTCTTTCCAAGCAGGAGCGGGCAGTGTGTGAGAGTTCAAACCCCAGCCATCTTCGGTATGAGCATCGGATACATCCTCATCCGAAGTCGAATGGTCGATTTCGTCTTGACTTTGAGATGGCAGTTCAGGCAACTCATCGAGATCGAAGGACCCCTTAAAGAGTAACGCAATTTCTGATGGGTTTCCTATACTTTTTGGGGATGTTGGATGCTCTGTTGAGTAGTTTTGGGTCCTCGACATTCCAGTACCGGAATCCTTACGATCTTGGGTCATGTTGGGGATCAGTGTGAGGCAGGATGCTGGTGAGGGGGACATTTGCGGACACAAACGCCTGGATATATCTATCGAGCTGTCATACCAATCCATGCAGGTGCACAATGTGCGCCCGTTCTTTATACATTGTAAGTGTCGTAGTATTACCGACCAGAAGGCGCGAAGAACCATGGTTGAACTCGCTTCGACCTGCACATGACTAACTCACCGAAATTGAATGATGAAGTCAGCTCAACTGGTTGAACTGTAGTCTCTTTATCGAACTGGATCAAAAATGCATAACTGTAGTCTCTAGATGGTATCAATGGTGTTCTGCGAAGGTGAGACTAACTCGCTGAGTATACAAAATACCAGCTAAACTTACCCATCAACTGAAACAACAGAATAAAACCCTCGCTAGGTAAACTACGCAGCGGCTGCTTGTTCTCGAATTTCATTTTCAATCTGATTCTTCCATGCAATGTACACACTACTCATCCCGACTACTCAAAGGCGCGCAAAGATATGTCTAGTCATAATTCTCTACCAGAGACAACAGTGATCGCATCCGTTGGACGAACGATGAAGTTGTACGGTAAGTTTTTGGATATGTCACAAGTAAATCGTATTTTCATCGATGACCGACTCTCCCTTCTGTGACACTGCTGCGGGCGGCTAACGCGTACTACAATCACACCTAAGCACCACGAGGCTTAGTGACAATTGAATGTAACAAAATATCATGGTTTCGTCGCCTTGAATACTTTTCTGCATCTCAGTTTGCAGCCATAACAGAAATCTCGGACCTCAACGCAATGAGATATCAACTGAATCTAGCAGAACATTAGTATACTTGACTTGATCCAAAATATGGCAGAAGAACTCCTACAAACTGTCAAAGTACCAATACCGGGCGCTGTATGCACCACATGCGGTGAAGTGCTCTCACTTTCTGCTATCAGTGTAACACCCTCTCTTGACCCCGAAGTTCCCCTCCTTGGACCCGTAGTCCGCATTATCGGCCACGAACATGCGGGAAATTTTCATCATACTTGTATTTCGAAGCACTGGAGAGACCAAGACCTTGTTACTTGCGGTTTTTGTGGACAGTGCTTGGTTCCCAACAAGGAAGGGGAAGAAGTGAGGAGGAAGGGTGAAGGCATATGGGAGGCGTGGGCTAGGGATGTTCAAAGCCGAAAATTTAAAGAGCTGGAGAAAGATTATGGAAGGATATCACAGCCGTAGACAAGGGAACGTGAAAGCGGTAGTTCGTCATAATCTACTAATCATTTCTCTACATAGAGCTCAACAAATTATACTACTTAAAGTTCTCCTCATAGTATAATAGTATTACTTTAGCCAGAATCTAATATAGTGTAGGAGAGCTGTAAAAAACTAATCGAGGAATTGTACATCATTTACACAGTTTTGAACATACTTCTTCTTACAACGACCCTGTACAGATAAGTTATCTGTAGTTCCTATACTAGAATGTTACAATGACACATAGTCCAGTTTAATTTGGAATGTGTTTTATGAATTAATAATTGATCAAAACTGCTTAGGGTATGTTATTCTTAACGCTCCTGCAACAGCAATTCGGAGCTTAACCGTCCTCCTTTACTCTTTGAGCCCTAAGTCAGTGTTCTACTCCCTGCTTCCCACGTCCACATCCACTGACTCCTGTTTCCTCTTCCACTCCGCGACGACGATGGAGAAGCAAGTCATAGAGATCTTTACTCCACACTCACCTGAATTCACATCCTCGCACCAGTACTGCAGATATCTCTCGTCCAAGTCGTCAAGTATGTCAATGATCTCCATGTACTCGTTTCGACGCCACAAGTGCTGCTCAACGCCGAGCCTGAAGAAGTCCTAGAAGTAGATGAAATCATCGCGCTCTTCGGGCGTGGACTCAACAGAAGGTACGAGAACGAAAAGAATGGCTCGGCAGGTCGGACATGTATTGCTCAACTGAAGCCAGGCATTGAAACAAGTGAGGCCAAAGATGTGAGAACAGGATTTGATGCGCACCATCTGCTCTGGAGGTGCTAGGTTGTCTGGATCAGGAGCATTGTCCTTGCAGATCGGACATTCGATGTCGGCTGGCAGAGACTCAAGATCTTGTTCGATAAAGTCATTGAGAAATTTGAAGGGTGCCATGGTTGCAGCGTAAGATCGATATCTTGATGTTGGTAGAGAAAGGTTCCTCCGTGCTTTTATACTTGGTAAATTTCAACTAGATTAGCTTGATGTGACCCATAGGTAGTTTGATGTTCTCAGTCACGATCCGCGTCACGCAAGGCCGTCCATAATGCAAACGAGGTCATGAACATTCTCGTAGTTGCTTGCTATTCATCAATTTATCAAGCTTTGGAAAGATTAGTTACTATGGAGATATTCTCCTATGCGCTAAAATCATGCAGGTTACGTGTCCATCATCTGACTTCTCATCCTCGCCAACTCTGCAGACACGATTGGGAACGCATTCACACTCACCAACGTACTAAGCACGCCGTTCTCACCATAACTTCTCCGATATCTCTCATCAATCTCTTCTATAATATCACTTATAATTACTTGGAACATTGGTCTTGACCACAATCCCCGTGCCCGGCCTAGTTGAAGGAAGTGTAGAAGTGGGATAAAGTCGTAAATCTGCTCTCCCGAAGAGCTGTTGTCGCTGCTTGTGGGCTGGAAGAGGGTGCGTCGGCAAATCGGACAAGTATGACCAAAGTCGGCCCATTCTCTGAGGCATACTTCGTGGAAAACGTGCGAACAGAGCTTGATGCGAACCTTTTTGGCTTCATCCAGCGTCGTGTCTGCGTCTTCTAGGTCTTCTTTACAAATTGCGCACAGAGTTCTGCTTCCAACATTTCGAGACCATGCTGAAGGAAGTCGTTTTTGGTAAACTTTTGCGTTGTCATTCCCGATTGCCAATGTTGAAAGCAAAGATAGTAGTGTATTAGACGCAGGAAGACTCAAGACAGATAGGAAGTGTAGCAATCTTCATGCAATGGCTCTTGAAACATCTGACTATTCACGGGTCTCACTTGTTAGGAGTACGATGTTTCATTGATCATGGATCATTGAGGAAGAAACCCCTGAGCCTCTCCAAGTCTGTGATCCTTGAGCCCGCAACCCGTCGTCGCTCCTGCTGCTCAGCCATCCTGCGTTCCACCACCGCCTGCGGCGATTCATCAATCGTCAATATCAGTTCCCTACAGACTGGGCAGTCTGGATGATCGTCAATCCATGTCTTCAAACACCTGTAATGAAACGCATGTTGGCAGACTACCGTACGAATAACCTCTGGTCTAGATGATATACCAAGGGTACTTAGAGTTCTAGACGAGGAAACGACGCTTTCTTGGGATAGATCCTCTAGACAGATTGAGCAGCATTCGTTTGGAGCTGGTGCTGCCTGTGGATAAAATTCGATACGTTGATGAAAGCTCTCGACCCGCCTTTCCAGCTTTCGCGGAAGCTCTTTTCTTTCTAGGTATTGCTGGCGTGTTTCAAACATCGCCCTTAGGGCCCTTTCCGCAAGCTCTCGTGGCGGCATGGTGAAGTGAAACCTTTCCTTTGGGTTGGTACAGGGCTTCCAAAACAGAGCCTCAAATATATACACAAGTTGCAGTAGACATCAGTGCATTAGTGAATGGATGACCAGACAATGATAAAAGACGGGAGTATCAATACTACGACTTCACACTTACACGAGAGTGTGATGAGCATTGCGCAATGACAGCGTGGAGCTCAACGCTCTGGTATTGTCAAGCTAAGTGATATTCAAGGCGCAGTAGGAGCCACAAGTGTGATTCGCGATATGACTTATGTAAATTTTGAATGATGGATGACAAGCTTACGACGACAGGAATGTTAAAGGTCGAAATTAACAGAGGAAAAGGTCACCTATCAGTCTGCAGCCGTGTTGTCTTCGGTCATAAGCCACACCCGACCCACCAGACGATTAGTACAATGCTTACTACTGTAGCTATCGAATAGCTCTAACTTCTACTAGCTATTCCTCGTCTAGTGTAAAAAGCTCTATCTTGCACAAAGGACAAACCCTCTTCCCTGTCCACAACACCCATTTCTCCAAGCAAAGGTAATGGAACGCATGCTTGCACGCCTTAATTCTTATACTAGGCGTTGTTATCATAATATTGTCACCTTCGACAAGTTCAACGTTCATTCCTGGCTGATCTACTCGCGTTGTACGTATATTAGCAAAAAGTAATAGAGGTAGATAGGGAGGGACACTACTCACCATGCTCATCTACTAACCCTTCTAGACAAATAACGCACTGCTCATCTACCGGCGTTATCTCTGTACAATATTCATCGATGCCATCTGCGAGGAAATTGCTTGCGAGCTCGCAGTATCGTGGGTGCCGACGTGGCCGGCGAGCTCTTCGTGAATGTCTGCTCCTAGGTCCCGGGCTCTGGGTGGATTGTCGTCGAGAGCTTTCGCTGTCCGAAGGTCTATTAGCAGCGCCTACCCGGGCAGTCAGGGACTGCAGAAGCATGTTCTGGATGTACATTGTGTTGAGCTGCGATTGATCGTGAGGCATGATTCTTGGTCGAAGGGGCTCCTCAGTTGGAGCGAGCCGCAACATATATATGGCGCGCGTGTGAAAGATAGTTGTGAAGCAAGATTAGTTGAAGACTAGAATAGAAGGGGAGATTGACGCATTAAGGTGGCCTTTGGATAGTGATGATATGCTGAACAGGTGAAAAGAGAGCAGGAAAAGACAACGCACTATTTGAATGCCTTATGTTAATGCTAGCCTTAATGCAACAGTATGTAAGGATGCCACTACCTTCTTTGTGATGCCACTACCTTCTTTGTGATGCCACTACCTTCTTTGTGATGCCAAACAAGATTTATTCCGCCCACCGCACAAGCGTGACAGTAGTCGTATACGCACACATACCCACGCCGAGTACAATCATGGCGAGATCTCCCATTTTCACCGCATTGTTGTTCGCAATACCTTTCCAGTGTAGATAGGCTGGGTATATGTACACCAACGGCACGCAGGCGAAGCTGCCGATAAGAGCAACGAATTTGTCGAGATCACTCGCTCCTAGTGCAGCTATGAGCCCACATAAAAGGACGACAGCAGTGCGAAATGCGTTCTTCTTCCACTTGGTCATATTATCGCGTTTGCCAGAACGGTACCCGAAAATCTTCTGTTCGAGGATCCTAATCGGTGGGAAAAGCTGAACTGGGGTACCCACCAACACAGCCAAGGCGTAGAGGAACTGGACTGCGTTGACTAACTTGCTCGTTTGTGGGAAATTCGTGATGACCTCAACACTGACTCGGTCGCCAAACGTACCATAGCAGAGGAAGCCGACGGATGTGAAGATAATTGTGATAATGAGCATGACCAAATATAGTAGCTTACTGAAGCTCTGAGGTTCCCTCATGCTAGACTGAATTGGGAGGATGAGCCCAATTCCCTCGAACGTAAAGACAGCCGAACCAATGGTGAGCGTAAAGTCGCGTGGGTTGAAGAGCCTGACTGTTGGATGGAAGCCTCCCATGTCGATGATGCTCGCGATATCGTACCAGTAGATGTAGGTCAAACCAATCAAGATGAAAACATCGGCGAGAAGAGCTACAGGGCCAAGCTTGGATATGTTTCGAATGAAAGCGAGAGGTATAAGTAGAACGAGCTGGATTCCTATCAAGGCGTTTGTCGAGAGCGGGGTTGTATTCCTGGATGTGACTGCGTCGAGAAAGGAAAAGAGATTTTCGGCCACGAACACGATACCAGCGCAGACAAAACCGATCTGAGAGAGGGTGATGGAGGAGAGAATGATGGCCCTCATCTTAGGTCCGCCGATGGCCTCACCGATCTCGCCGTAACCGCCTCCATACTGTTTTCTGCACTGCAACAGTAGGTGGAAGCAGAGACACGTAACGAGAGAGACAGTTATGAGGGTAAGAGATGAGAAGAGAATGCCACCATTCTTGAATGCCTTGGGCAAGAACATGATACCCGTTCCAATGAAAGCTTTTAGTAGAGTGAAGAAGGTCTTTAGATTCGATGCGTCGCCTTGGGGCCGTATTCGTGAGCTCTTCCGTCTCCCCAGCAAGGGTCGTCTTTCCGTTGGCTCTTCATCGTCCTCATCCTCGACAGCTTCGTCATCAGATTCAGCGAGGTCTTCTCCTGCAAACTGGCCGTAGAGCTCTAAGAAAGAGATGAAGTTCCTGGTAACGGGTTCGACTATGAAGGACGCTCTTCTGCTTTGCTTCACTAGAAATTGCCTCCTGAACCCTCCTGGCACTAGTTGTTCAGAGACTGGTAGACCTTCATGCTCTGATTCCGGGAATTCTCCGGGTCCTGCAAAAGTTGCTGCTCTCTTATGCAGCCTCGCTCGCTTCGATCTTGCGTCGATTCTGTAGAGGTCTCGGTGTATGTCGCCACCTTGCAAGCGTAGAGATGACTCGGGATCGGTGTCCGCTGAATTTGCAGAACGACCGTTCTCTATTTGTTCCGGGGATGTGCCATCGAATTCGGCAGAGTATCCTGGATCCAGGTGTCGCGCGAGGACTCTGGCATCCTCAATCTCTTGCTGAGAAATTGGTGTGTCGGTCATGACTGAGAACGAGAAGAGATTTCAGTAAGGGTCGCCTGGCAATATTGACAGCTCTGAAGCGTCAGCTGAGAAGACAAGCCGAGGTAGCCCCAGCGATTCCAGTTAAAAGTCGGTGATGGTCCGTGAGCTTGACATCACCGAAGCGCTTGTCAAGCCGTCTTTGGCAGTCACAATGGCCTCTAGCACCAGCAAGGGAAGCCGTGAGGACAAAAGCGTATTTACAAAAGGAAAGAAGGGGTGGTATTGTGAAACAAGCAAGACAAAGGTGCAGGTCATGGGACGTAGAAGAAAGGCACCGAGAGGTGTGCTGGAACATTCAGGATCGGCGGGCGGCAACTGTGGAGAGAGCTAGACCGATTGCGGAATGGCGGGAACAAAGCAAGCACGTGGGCTGCACGGACATCTAATCAATTCGTGATATCAACCCTTTCTTCCAGGAATTATCCCGTTGGTCCGCAGTGAACACGTTTCGAAGCCGCAATTTTCACATAAAAGACGCGTGCGTCACTTGTAGAAATGTATCACAGCAGCTTCACCCTCTTCCACCGTCCTCATGGCGCCTCCAGGATGGGGTCCGTACGTCGAGTCGTACGACGGCATTCCTCAGGAATTCCAAACGAAACGACCGGTACCCGCGGGTGAAGATACCAACACTCGACCAATTGTTATCTTCTTTTCGTATTTGGCACTTTGTGCTGGTTTGACCGTGTTTGTCATTCAAAGGCTTATCAAGAGCTATACTGTTCTCTCCAAACACACCACAGCAAGCCTACCGCCAAAGAAATATGTGTACACATTCGCCTTCCTTGCTACCGCAAGCGTGGCAACCACATGGTACTATACGTTCAGGTACTTCGATGTGTCCTACCAGACCTGGGTAATGTGGCGGTCGTATTATCAATTGGATCCTAAGCACCTCCATTGGGGCTTGTGGTTGAAACATACTTCGCTGTTCAAAGAAGCTTGGGAGACTGCTATCATTGGGTGGGCGAGGTATTGGTGGACACATCAAATTTTCTTCTTTGCATGCGGGCTGGGCCTGGATCTAGAACGGAAAGGTCGGCTACACCATCTCTCTATATGTGAAGCGTATCAGGAAAGCTGACTAGGGCAGGCATTCCGCGAGGTGTTAAGCATACTTGGGCTTTCATGTTACTCGGCCAGATCGTTGCAATCAGCTTCGCAACGAACCTGTTCCTCCTTGCGGTACTACTTAGCCCACCGCCTGTTTCACCTGCACCGACTAGCGGCTATTCAAGAAAGCCGAAATGGCTTGGTCCATGGCTGATCAACCTGATTGCACTCGGTGCTACACAGTATTCCGCCTATCTTCTCTTCGACGAGCACTACTGGCACCACCCGAGCTTCCTGCCTATGGTTATGGTCCCACACGTTGCCCTGATGGTACTACCCGTCGCTCGTGGACTAATACCGACTAAATACTTCTCGGACGACAACGTCGAGATTGCTGGCAAGGTGTACAAGTACCTGTGGGGCATGACCATAGGTGGAGGCGTGCTGCTATTTCTGAAGATTACTGCGGCATCATATGGCTACAGTGGTATCAGGGGTATTAGTGACGCGCTCTTAGAGCATCCAGCTGTTAGTACCGTGGCATTTGATGTGATATTTTGCTGGGTAACTTGGATCACTTGGTGGAAGATACAAGGTGCAAGTTCCGAAACAGTAGTCGGAAACCACGGCGACACCGACGAGAATGACGGACTCTGGTCAGAGGACGCAACTACCACCACCACAGCGGGAGGTGACTATAGTGGTGAAATACGACGTCGCTGACGGAGGCGAAGCGTGGAACAATGCGCGCATCGTCCCAACGAAGAATGTCGGTGGAGGTAGACGGAAGGTTTGCGGTGTCAAGGGACGTACCAAGTTAGAGATATCCAGGGTAGATTTATCGAACTGTCCAAAAGATAGCCTTTCGCTTTTTCGTCGATGACAAAACAGACGTTCCAATATT
This sequence comes from Lophiotrema nucula, assembly GCA_010015825.1. Taxonomy (NCBI): domain Eukaryota; kingdom Fungi; phylum Ascomycota; class Dothideomycetes; order Pleosporales; family Lophiotremataceae; genus Lophiotrema; species Lophiotrema nucula. The sequence goes on along the minus strand of ML977321.1, from coordinate 220,194 downwards.
TCGATATTACATCACTTTGCGGCTCAGCTTCAATCGAACCAGAATTCCCAACCCCTCCGTCAGCACACTCTTATCGATAATTATCGAATTTCCAGAATTGGCCAATCTACCCTGCAAAGACGTCCCCATGGGACAGAGCGGGTGCGGCGTAATGTCAAAGCTTGTTCGGTTACCCGGCATACGAGACTCATGCTTTGACTAATGCACGCTGGCGATCTATGAAATGCCTCATAGAGCCAAGTCTGCATTGAATGGGAAGCGATGCTGCGAAGAATACGAGCTAGAACAATTAATTCTCCGATTTTGATTTGCCCAGTTGCACAAGGATTGCACAGAACGTCACATCAGGAATGATCGGCGCACGTTCTCGTGACCGATAACGTAGGTGCCCGCTGTTGATCAGCATAGGTTGATGGGAACGGAGCTAGTGCTTCGTACCGGGTGTGTAGGCATCGTAGAAGCGGGGTTCTGAAGAATATATAACATCTAGAGAACACTCGAAGGTTTTCAACTGCATCAAAAGTTACTCAATCACGATACTCCACAAGTACTACTCTAATATCTATCTCCATCCCTAATATTGTCGGTCGCTACCCAACACCATCTGAAAGACGATCAATATGAAGCTCGCACTTCCCACTCTCGCTCTGGCTCTCGCAGCCTCGACTTCTGCACAAGACTACAACCAGTCTGCACCCTTCAACCTGGTCATCGTCTCAGAGAACAAGACTGTGGACGGCGACTACCTCGCATCCTGTCATAGTGGCGCTGGAATCGAATCTCTCTGTCTCACCAACCAACCCTCCACCTCGAAGCCAGACCCAACTCCCGCATCCGTCTATCAATTTAATACCACCGATACAGGCGCCACCCCCAACGCCACCATCGGGCAAAGCGGCTACTTGACATGGGAGCTGCACGGCGCAGACTTCAACGTCTCTTCAGCCCTTGCATTCTATTTCTCATATTCCAGTAATGTAGTGCTGCCATTGTTCTATCCTGGGATTGATTACTCTACGGTTGTTCCTGTGGCGTTTGACTCGAACAACCTGATGAACATCCAAGACTATGTCATCGACACGGTGAACCCGCCGACATATGGAGACGAGAAGGCGTACTACAGGTGGTATGCTTGCACTACGTACTACCTCGGGTATACGTATGTAAATCTTGCCTGGACGCTTGGGGAGGCTGCACCCCAGAACCCGACATGCGTCAAGGTTGATGTGAAGAGGGTTTTCGTTTGAGGAAGATTTTAAAGCTCGGATGAGACGGAGGTATTGTCAAACCCTGGCTGGCAATGATGAGCTCTTTGAGGGGATTGAGTGAGGAGAGTAGAATGAGTAGGGTATGCTGGCACAGGAAACGGTCCTTTTACGATGGTATGACAGCAGTTCTTTTGACGAAGATTGAGACGATGGGATATATAACGATCATTACCTCCATAATCTTAATGCATAATACCGACGAAGCGCTGAAACGTGGCTGCCTTGTGCAATTTTGGTGACATGGGGAGTTCATTGAGCCCATATATGGCAGCGTTGTCGCGAGCGAGGAATTGCATACGTTGAGACGATACATTTCATATTCAGTTGAAGGCTGGACGCCAGAAGGGCGAAGGGTTAGATGGGGCGACGACAAGAAAATGTCGTGAGCCGCCGTGCCGCCCTAGTCTCAGAAACTCACCAAGTGCACTAGTGAGCGAATCGGACTAGTGCACATCTCGTCTCTTGTCACTCTAGATGTCGATCTCGCTGGACCCTCCACGATTCATCATATTGAGGAACCACGATCTTGGCTTGAAAGTAGCTTGATTAAGACAGCAATATGCTCTGGCATCCCTGAGGCTCACACGATATGTCTTTATGGAGTCTCTCGCTGGGCTCTAATATTAACAGGCCAGCACGAATATATTGTCCGTCACAGATCCGACGACTTGCCATGGGATCCACGCTATCCGCATCCTCTGCACGGTCTCGAACTGTACTTTGATCGCCGGCGTCTCGTCTAACGGTTCGAACCACGCCATGATGGCGCCGTCCAGCAAAACGCGTGCTTCCGGGCGGTCCGGAAACCGCGATTGGGGCTTTCTTTGAGGCTGTCGCGGCCATGCGTCATGGTGCCTTCCGCAGCAATTGTCGTTAATACGTCAATTTTTTCGAAATGGCTTCAATCATAAGCGTGCCATTGCCCAGACGTCGATCAAGGTATCATTCGTTTGTTTGTTGATAGCGCAGCTGGCTGACTTTGCAGACATGTCTCTTCTTAAGTCTCTACTTACTCTTCCTATCCTCTTTGCACATCATGCATACGCCCAAAGCCAGTCAGAAGCCGCCTCGACATTGGCCGTCACAGATATCCCTAGCAGTCTTCTCGTTCCCAGCGGTCCATATCGATCAGACTACGATCTCGGTACTGCTTCTGTGACCGCGAGCACCGTTGGAGCATCGAACGCGACAGCAACCTACAGCTCAACTTCGAGCGTGCAGCTGATCGGTATAACTGGAGGCGCCTCGTCAACGACCAATGCCAGTGCTTCGGGAACCAGCACAAGTTCAGCATCGCGACCGTCTAATACGCAGCCCTGCAACGGGTGGCCGGAATTTTGCAACAGGAAATTGAGCAACATCTCGATGGTAGTAGCACACAACAGTCCTTTTGTGGTGGCGCACAATGCCGCAAGCAACCAGGTCCTGAAAGTCGAGACGCAGCTCAACGATGGGATTCGAGGGTGTATGTTTGTTGCGACACATTACTAACAACTCAAGTCTAACTCGCTCTAGTGCAATTCGAAACGCATGTTGTTAATGACACATTACATCTCTGTCACACTTCTTGCGATCTCCTTGACGCTGGTACACTCGAAGCATACCTCACCACCGTAGCTAAGTGGTTAGATGCGAATCCGTACGAAGTAATAGCGATTATCATGGGCAACGACAACCGTGTGTCCCCTACGACGTACGTCGAACCGTTCCAGAAGTCTGGTATGAGCCAACACCTCTATACGCCGTCTAGTGACAGCTTAGCGCTTGATGAGTGGCCTACACTTGCCGAGATGATAATAGCAGGCAAGCGCGTGATTGTGATGTTGGACTACCTTGCCAACCAGACCGAGGTGCCGTGGCTGCTTGATGAATTCTCGTATCAGTGGGAAACACCGTTTTCGCCGACAGATCCTGCATTCCCGTGCACGCAGCAGCGACCACCGAATCAGTCGAACGATGTGTCTCGCAACAAGATGTTCATGCTCAATCACAACCTCAACATCGCCATCGACATCAGCGGTACGGAACTCTTGATACCTGCGTTCACACTTCTGGACCAGATCAACGCCGACTCTGGAAATTCCAGCTTAGGTATGTACGGTATAAACTCCTCAAAGTGCTTCAGTCCCTAACCTACATAGGAACTAATGTCGAAAACTGCACGGCAATGTGGGGACGACCGCCCAACTGGTTGCTCGTTGACTACTACAACTTTGGCAAATTTAATGGATCCGTGTTCGAAGTAGCTGCGACCGCGAACAATGTGTCCTACAATCGCGACTCATGTTGCGGAACGGATGGCAAAAGTGGCATCACGCGTCTTGCACCTTCTACATGGGTCGCCGCTGCCCTTACCATGTTCTTAATGGCTTTCCTGTAGTTTTGTCTCATAGCGCATCTACCTATTCATTTTTCTTTCCTGATCACCACTATGAACTTCCTCCATCTTTTCGCTCCCCGCCTAATGAACGATCACGATCATAGAAGGGAAGAGAACCCAAGTGACCGCATAGGCAGCTGATCGCAGCTTCCTTTTCCCAGGTGGGCTGGGAATGTATGATGCCAAAATCGCATATAGACGTGGCAAGTACATATGACTATTGCCGTGTTCGATGTTGTAAAGGGAAGCGACGTCGCGTAGCTACGTCTACAGATGGCAGAAAGTCTACTAGCGTTTACTACGAACAACTTACCACATCTATCCTAACTCTCAACATTACCCACTGCTTCTAACATTCAATTTCACACCCACTTTATCCTACACTCAACTTTATGCACCCCGAAGACAACTACAATGGCTGATCTGTCTGATCTATTCGCTCCCTGGCATTATACCAACACCCCGTACGATGACTCAATCGTCCAGGCAATCGAAGAATGGGCTGAACGTGTGCTACCCGTACGTCTATAGGAGGGCAGATACAGGATGGAAGAACTGGGAACACAACAGCAGCAGCTGGCAGCGCTAGAGAGAAACATGGATCCAGAAGGACAGGTATGCCCGGCACTAGGTTCTTATTGAGACTGAAATTTCTGATTTCATTTAGGCTGGCGCATCGAAGGAAATGACACCTCGGTCTAATAGCGACGAAGCGGGCAAGGATCGGAAATACACCGTGTATCACGTCGACTACAAGTTTGCTGAAGTGCCTCCACAGAGTCGCAGATTGCCGCCCAGGTTCGGGATTCGCCGATACCAAGGCACTATGTGGGGTTATAAGTACACAAAGGGCGGAGAACCTTCTGATCTGCCCCTGTATCCGCTTGTCAACAATATGGTAAAGCCGTTCGCAGAACTGACGTTGAAAACAATCCTTGAAAACGACGACGTCAAAGGCTTCGATCTCCAAACATGCCTGTCGCAACAGGCTGTTGGTGGCACTTGTACTTGGGAGATAGCTGAAGGACATGAGCGCAAGAAAGTTGCATGCGATGCTTGTATCAAAGACAAAGTCTTCTGTTTGTGGTTTCGAGGGCATGTTCGTTGTCCGATGGACCTCCGTTTGCTTTGCCTTCCAAGTGGTGCGCGACGCTTTAGGGCAAGGGAGTGGGATGTGGATTTTTGGTCTCTGATCGACGACGTCAGCGAATAGATTTGGGCTCACATTGTTGTCACCAGTCTTCGATCGCTCGGCCTTTGGTACTCTGGTATACATTGGAGCAGCGTTTGAAAGAGCCCCTACATTCTTCACAAATACTTAGCTAGGGAAAGTGAAACTATTCGTTCGCGTCTACCTCTGTGTGATGAGACTCCAACATGGCTTCGAATCCACGGCGTTGCCTCGCCGATGACAAGCACTTCGGAAATACCTTATATACACATATCTTGCAAATATAGAAATGTTTATACCGCGGTGACAGAAAAGTCGAACACCGTCGAAGGAATGTAGGAGAATGAGAAGCATCTTGAGTAGTAGAGTCCTAGAGAAGGGATGCAGGTGTCGTTTGGATTAGTCTTCTAGAAGCGCTTCAGGTAGCTAGCTTAGGCTCTATTTTCGTGATGAATTAAGATCGAAATGCTTTTCATAAGTAGCACATAAAGCCTGCTCAACTATTTCGAAGCACTTCATCTTTCAATAACCACTCAAGTGGAATCTTACTGAGCAGTTTAAAGCAATACTGCATAGGAAACATCTACACTTCAACATGCCGCTACTGTATACGCGTATTAACCATCTCAAGAGAGACTCCAGAGATAGCGGAAAGGATTGCTTTCAGCGAGTTTTTACCCTCATGATAGATCAGAATCGGAGCCAGAACAACCAGTACATGTGGTACACTGACGATTATCGATACGCCCCGATACCCGAGCAGAAAGACCCTCTTATCCGAGCCATGATTCATGCAATTCGAGCTTGGAACAAGACGGAGATTCTCCTTGCCGATATAAACTTCAAGGTGTACCAAGCTACGAAGTCTCCGCCTATCTGGCCTCCGTATAGGGACTCTGACAGCGCCGACGTAAATTTTTATACCTTCAAGGACGTTGACGAGTTCCCTTTAACCGTTCCGGTCTCGATCTGTCCTAAGTCCTACCCGCTCACCCCTAAAAAGATCCATGTCCGAGTGGATGGCGTTTCGAAACCTCTGAAAGTGTGGCTCTTGAGCCTTTGCAGTCCAGAAATACTCCACGGACCGCAAGGCCTGAAAGCACAGCGTCGATGGTTCTCTCGCAATGGCCAGATCTTCCACCTTCTAGATCTTCCTCGAGAGCTCCGAGACGCCGTGTATCAACAAGCTCTTGGTCCAGAGGTGTACCCGCTGAGTACAGTAAGCAAGAATCAAATTCATGCCCTCCCTTCCATCCAGGTCGCTCGTATCACGCTCGGCTTGGGGTATTCTCGGAAGATCAATGCCGGAAATGCTATTCGCTACTTACTAGATTATCCGGACGCTCCAGAGGAAGTCCGACCACCAATCTCGAAACCAAATATCGCCCTTTTGCAGTCAATAGGCAGGTCTATGATGAAGCGCTCAATGCTGCGTGGAATTTAAACCGCAAATGCTTCTTTGATCCTCGCATATTCAATACTGTTGTTCAAGCACATGCCTCTAATCTCTCCAAGTACAATTGGCTTTGTAAGCTCCAACTGAACTTTACCAACATGGCCTACTTCCACTTCTTCGGCCTGACAGTTCACTCGGATGGCTTACGGCTCGGTAACTCGAAAGGAGCTATTATATCTGGTCTTCAGAACTTGGTCGACCTGCGGATACGCTTTCGAAGTCTAGACGACGGATGGAACGGAAGTCTTTGGCGAGGACAAGAATTAGTGCAACCCCTCGGGGGTTGCCAAGTCACCATGGTAGACTGGATAATGGCCCTCGGATTCCCGTTCGTCAAGCACATCAAGAATGTCAAGTTAGCTGGTGGTGTGAAAAATCGTTCAAAAGCGAAGTGAGATGATATACTGGCTAAGGAGTATCATGGAATACCTCACTCGTACGATCAGACTGTGGGGCTGCAGACAATGCTCGGGACACCTAGCAGCCTATTGTAAGTCGGCAAGATACATGGTTAGGAGAAAGAACGTGCTGACACAGCAGGCCTCCCAAATGCTCTTGCACTCGTACATGTGCTGCCGATCGTCCTTCTCGCCGATACTTCGATCAGTGGGAGCGCAGATGCTTCAAGGATAACGACGAGCGCCAGACTTGTTCTTCTTAGAAACAGAACCAAGTCCCAAGCTTCTTCCCTCTCCCCTTCCAGCCCTTCTCTTCTGGCTCAATATCTTCGATCGTGTACACATCCGTAACTAAGTCCATCTCACTAGCCCTCTGGAACTTTGTTCTCTTGATCAGCTTCCAAACAACTATCATTAGAGCGAAGATAGGCAACTCAATGTAGTAGCTGACGAAATCGACGGCACTGAAACTAGGACTGAAGCAGCTCCATCCCTGCACTAACACAATGAAACTGTTGAGAACCACGGCGACAATAGGGCCTACGGGGTACGTCCAATTCTTGAAGGGTAGAAGATGCTCTTTGCCTTGCGCTTTGAGACCAGCTCTGAATCGGAGAGATGCGATACCGATACATATCCACGAAAGTTGGTTGGAAACACCAACGATGTTCTGTAGCCAAGTCCATAGCTGACCAGCTCCAACAAAGCTTAGTCCAAAGAGTATGCCTGAGATCGCACTCGTGAAGAGAACTGCGACCCATGGGACCTGGAAACGCGTCAAGCGAGTAAAGGCCTTCGGCGCATGGCCGTTGATACCAAGAGTATAGAGCAACCTGCTTCCAGCGAATAGAGCATGGTTTCCGGCTGAGACGATACTCGTGAGAATGACAGCGTTGATAAATGAACCTGCAACATGGGATCCGGCCATTTGGAAGGCGATTGTGAAGGGCGAGGTCCGAGTCGCCTTGCTATTGAGACCGGGGGTATTGTATGCAACGTTGAGCCCAATCATTAGGGCAGACAAGATGTAGAAAAGTAGGATCCGCCAGAAAACATTCTTGACAACACGAGGAAGCTGTCGTGCAGGATCACGGGTTTCTCCAGCCGTAATCGCAATAGACTCTGTGCCGCCATATGCGAACGAAGCGGTTACGAAGACGGATGCGAATCCACCAATGCCTCCAACGAATGGCGCACCTGGAATGTGCCCTATTCAAATTTGTGAGCAAAGAGCTCGATATGAGCGCTTTCGTGGTCTATACTTACAATTGTGGCCCCCAATGTATCTATGGTCCGTATTGGCACCGGCGTTGACGCAGATACTCAAGATGATGAAGACTATAATTGTCACCACCTTCAGAAGGCACAGCCAGTATTCCAGTTCGCCGTACGCCCGCACGTTGATAATATTTGCGGCCACGATCAGAGCCCAAACGATGAGGCCCAGGGCATACCAGGGAAACGTTGTCGTCCAGTACTCCATGATGAGCTGCAGAGCTACAAGGTCCGCTGCAGTGGATACGGCATCATTGAACCAGTAATTCCATGTGAGTGCGAAGCCAAACGAGTCGTCCACATAGCGACCTATCGATGATTTGCCCAATCAACAGAATGTCCAATCTGCTAGGAATAGGCTAAACAAACCGGCGTAAGAACAGAAGGACCCCGCTACCGGGACATATGCAGCCATCTCTCCCAAAGCCATCATCGTAACGAACACGATGCCGCCGACGATCGCATAACAAATTAGCAAAGACGCTGGACCGCCAGTTGCTAGTGCTTTTCCTGTTCCCAGAAATAGTCCTGTTCCTATAGTCCCTCCTATTGCGATCATCTGGACCTGGCGAGGCGAAAGCGCACGTCGTAGTTTATCGGCTGCGACAACGTGTTCGTCGTGAGCCGGCAAGCCATCGTGGTACGGCCCCTTCTCAATGTCGGTCATGGCGTATCGACGGGGCGAGTGAAGCTTCCAAGAGCGAAGAAATGCGGCTGTCCAAGGCTATGGAGTGGTGAGTCAAGCTTTGCCTAAGCTTTATACTCCGTTGTGATGTGATGTCGTGATCGACCGGATGCCCCCATGCAGACTTTTCCACAATAACGCTCGCGCTGCGCTGCCCTAACGGCAAGAGAGGGATGACTGAAGGTCATGATGCGCGTTTTGACACACCAAAACCGAGAGTGGTAACCAGTAAGACGCGATACGACGTTCGAAATGAATGGCACCGAGCACGTCATTCGGTGAAGAAGCGATTGGTTGGGATTACGTTGCAAGTGTGGAGGGATATTGTACCTTCTACATGAAGGTTGAGGGATTGCTGTAGCGGCATTAGAATTTACATGAACATGAGACTGTAAAAGAGCCTGGAAAGAGCGATGTCGTGGGCCATCCAATCTTGATTTGGACGAACAGATAAGGCTGCTGTCATGTGACCCGCCGCTTAGCGAACCTTGGAAGCCCCGGAGCCGTTATCTTTCAGCGCTCCACTCAACCAACGACAACTCAACACTCCTGCGTGTTTAGCATGAGCTTCTTTCTCAGATCTCGATCCTACACTTGGTCCTGAGATCCTGGGTCTCCGTCAGGTTCCCGAAGTTGGTACTCATTGATGGGTGCCAGCAATGCGCCTCTCGAAATCCAAAACGCCACCTGCCTGCTCTGCCGACATATAACCGCCCATCACAGTCTCCCACAGTGTCTTCGGGACAGGCGGTTACCCGCGGTCAACAATGGCATTACACTTGCGGTATCACTTGGGCTGTTGGACCCAGTGAGGGCGTAAGCAATCTGTGTAACAGTAAGCTTCTCGCACGGTTCGACTTCTTTCGCCTCCTTCCGCTCAGTCCAGTCGTTCTCTGCCCACGTGCTATGTAAGGCACCCGTCTTATGCCACAATCCTTCTACTCAGACTGCACTAATGGGGTATCTCACCTAATCCGTTTCACGCCCAAGCCCCAACATCAGACCTTGTGCTCAGGGTCCGGAGAGAGACTGAGCCTCGTCGTTTCGTTCTACCAGTTTTGGTGCGATCACGCTTTTTGCTAAGCGCATCCTTGACCCAGGCTTTTGTTGGACTCACTAGGTGTGCTTTTCCTTTTTCCAGCAGCTGAACGACCACTTTGTTGGCTAGCTGAGGCGCCCCGGACAGCAATCTATCTTGCAGCTCCGTTGTGGGTGATCATCGAAAGTGCATCTAGACTTCGAAAGACCATGCCTATGGAGTAAGTTGTGACGGTTCAGCCAGCCTCGAATGTATACTTGGTGTAGCTCATCCGCTTCGACGGCGCAATGGCGCACAAGAAGCCCACACCAATCTGACCATAGTACTGAAGCTTGATACAGCATCTAAAGAGACTATACACACCTGTTGCAATGTGGTAGGGTCATGTGGTCGATCTTGGAGCTGAGATTTCCTATCATCTTCGCAACTAGCCTGAAAGCGGCACGGTTACGAAGGACCTTTGCCCGACACTATGGGTAGGTCACCTAAGGACTGTCAGACTGGAACGCCTCAGTCCTGCCCCGGGCGCAGCTGTGTATTCGCTGATGGTGTGGCAGCAGGAGTGGTACCGTCAATCTGGTAAGGCTGCACTTTTCGCCTGGTACAAGTATAGTCGTCTACGCCGCAGTTCTGACTCCAACCTCTTACGCCCATCGTATATATATATTTGATCTGTCCAACATCCTCGTTTTCCTCTCGTTCTCCTATTTCAAGGTTCCCTTCATACCAAGTATTCGCGGCGCTGCTGGTAGCTATCGAAAACCCTTTCTTAGGAACACCATTATAGCCTTAAAAGTTCTGTTAAATATCTCAGGTATAGCTGCAGTCTCACAGCGTGGTTAGCAGCCATGTCGCTCACGGCACCTTACACCAACGCTATGCGCGTTGGCCAAGGGTTCAATACATACACTCAAGAGATTCGCCTAGAAAGCGCCGTTCAGATTGGATCGGGGGCGATCAAGCCGGAAAAGGAGTTGTCGAAACCAGCTACATCTGCCATTACTCCTCCCGTCACACCTGACGTGTCTGCGACGAAAGGTCCTCTAGGCGATGTTCCGGTCGTTGCAATCAACGGACAGCCGACTACAGAAGCAACGAGTGTCCCCTCCCCTCCTTTAACCCCAGGAGTAGAGGGTCTTGGGTCCGCAGCGGATATCGTCGCTCCCCTAAACGAGATACTCTTTCAGATTCCCACAGGTCCCATCCCAACGACGAGCCAAAGCGTTACTTACTCGACGCGAGCTATCGAGAACGTCAGTGACATCATGGATGCCCTCAATATCTCTACTTCCATGTCGATCAAGTACGGCACAATCCACGGCAACGGCAACGCGTCATTCGTCAATGAGACAAAAGTTCTAGACAGCGAGCTGAACTACATCGTCAGCGTCATCGTCAACAACGATGCGCAAGCACGAACGGAAGACATGGTCTTTCAGGACATTCCAGGACTGCCGCTCGATCGGTTCACCGAGGTCTACGGTGATAGCTTCATATCAGGATTTACTGAGGGCGGAGAGTTCAATGCTGTAATCTCTATAAAACTGACAGATAAGAGTAAACATCGCGCTGTCAAGCAGGCAGTTGATGTCCAGCTCGCTGTAGGCCCGCCGACTCTCGAAATCGGAGCATCGGAGTCCATCGACAAGGAGCATGCCGAGGCGCTCAAGAATACAGAGATCTCTATCTCTGTGAACTGGGTTGGTGGCGGTCAGATCAAGAAGCCTAATGTCCCTTGGACGATCAAGAGTGTGGTCGCAGTCGCGAACGCTTTTCCATCGATGGTCGCTCGTTCATCTGCCCGCACACAAGCAATCTTGACGAGGTATACTTCGCTTCGTTCATTCCAAGCTTGGAAATGGAATCGACTTCTCGAGGCGAAGAGAGCTTGGGAGAGCGACCCGAAGAACCAGAAAGGTGGTGAAAATAACAAAGATGGGAAGGAGAAGTACGAGGAGCCCGTCATCGTCCTCAACTACGTACCTTGCTCGCTCTACACGGCAGATCTATTCGATGCGCTCATGAACTACAAGAAGATGTGGAAGAGGATCGGTGAGATGCTTCAGAATCCGTCAAAGTATAAGATCAGGCCGACTCCGCGCACCAAGAGCGTTAAGGCAATCGAGTACAAGCTCGTTCCGAAGCAAGGTTCATCGAAGAACTTGTCTCCTGTTCTTACAAGGCAGATTTTGAAGACGGATATGGTCACCGCCAGCCCTATCGGCTCAAGTGGATCACACTCTCCATGTGAGGACAGGTCAATCGAAACTTCAGGTACGTCATTCGATTTAAGTGGTAATCATAGCACTTCAAAGCCGCTTGTCTTTATTTGCTTCTTCCTTATTGTTCGATGCGCTTCCTAAGCACAATGCAAGAGGGTGTTTTTCACCGCAACTGACTCTCCTAAAGGTATGGAGCGAGCTTTCACATTCTCAGCAGATGATGGAGCACCTGGCTGGAATTTGACGGAGAACAACCTACGCCGTGACTCTATTCCGCCAGAACCACTTGCTCTCAATGAGGCACGTTTGCTATGCCGGGAGGCAATGACATTGATCACAGAAGAAGCGTCAAGACTTGTCGATCACCCTCATCTAGCATACGCAGAGTTCGATGAGAAGACGAAGTCAACCAGGATGAAGCGCCCTAACTACGCATACCCCGAGGTACTCAAAGAACGCCTGCCAATTCCTATCCATAACGACATCATCTCGGACCTCTCAACTGACGGAGCATATCTTAAGACTATCGCTTACTCAGGGATTACCGATAGCGTCTGGTTCGAGCCAGACATGGTTGGAGACCCCAAGGTACGTCCCGCCCTTTGGTAGCACTTCAGCGGCACTGTCCAGATAGTGTGCAGCAACAGACGATGAAGCGCTTCCGGTTATCGATGCAAAGACTGATTTTTCAGCTCCATGCTAACCAAGAATCTAGGCGTCAGACTCTGACCTTCGCGCCAAATTCGGCGGCAAATATGAAGACTTCAGCACCCTCGAGTTTACCGAACCACGCGGAAACCGGGGCCTTAATCCCCTCCGCCGTCTCGCTCTCCACCGCTACCGCGTCCGCTCCTGGAACACTCTGTTGGGGAAAAGCGCCCTCAAGCAAGCTGATGGCGCAATCGGCGCGATTGGGTTTGCGAGGCAACAAGATAGTCCTGAGCAGGCCGAATCCGATGGGTGCGTTACTCACTTTGGCCACCGTCACCACAGTGACAAGGACGATGCGTCAAACTTCCGAACGCTCGATTTGGGGAACGTGGATATCACGAAGATAGATGTTGCGTACATCCCGGGCTCGGGGTATATCGCTGGCATTACTTTCTTTGATACGGTGAATGAGCTTGAGACGCCGAGGCTGAGGTGGCAGCAGTGGGAGGGTAAGGAGCCGGCTGGTATGGTACATCACATCAATGAGCCACCTGAGCGTGGGGATGGTACTGTCTGGAAGTTTGTGGGGCTTGCTGGGAGTTGGGTGGATACCATCGGCCAAGGACATGTGCTTGCTAGAATATCTGGTATCTGGAAGAAGGCTGGTGAGGATTGAAGACTATCTCGTTACTGTATGATATCAGTTGAGGTCATCTGAGGGCGTTGCCGCGTGTCATGTCTTCGTTAGGGCGTCGCTCGTTCATTTCTTGCTGGTCGGTTTGACAGTTGGGCGGCCGCGGGTATGAGTATGTTCCGTTCACGTTAATGCTTAATGTCTATTTCTACGACACCGCAAGTATTTACGTCCGAATGCTAGACATCGTGATGCATGCATTGAACTGAAGCCCTTAGTCGGTACATTGACCAGCATGATTTCGACGCGCAAGTCACGCAATAGCTTTTCTTCAAATGGGTTGATATATCGTCAACTATGAAAGATAGACACGAATTATGCAGGGGACCTTCTTTGTCCGGCTCTTTTGGCCCGCCAACTCATCGCCATTTTGGCTGATGACAGCAAGCGCTACATGTCACGAGACTGCGCGAATATGCGGCTTCTTGCTGATCGAGCGTCACCCAACAAGGCGCAAACCACACCACATAACCTAGCACATCCTGCATGTTGAGGAGGACCTGTCGCTCCTCGGCCGACCTTCCAGACTACAAGTACCGGACGCCCCTACATTATTCGTGCAGCCGCGTTTAGCAGTGCTCGACCAGCAAAAGTCCCTCCTCCAACCAGCGCCACCGAACCCTCGTCCCCGCAATCGACCCTAAAGCACGGCGACGCAGAGATACCACTTGCAGCTGCGCTCCAGCCGCAGAAATAACGGTGATTCGACGCGGCGGCCGGGCCGAACCCACACTCGACCGCGTTGGCCAGCCCGGTGCCTCGATTCGGGACCCTGAGCAGCGGCTAAACCATTCCCTCCGTCCCTAAGGTGCAGCCTTTGCCGTATTGAAACAAACGCACATCGACGACGACACGGCGACAGGATCTGTTGCAGACAGGATCCAGAACTGCACGAGACAGCACTGTCGCAGCACATCACGAGCCTCAGGTACCATGTCCATAAAGTAAGTTTGCGCCCGCAGGCGGCTGCGTTGCCCCTCCTCCTACCCCGCGATAGCGAGCGAGCTGTTCGAGAGCTCGGCGCCGATCAGACAGCACCGCGTCGTGGGCAGCAGTCGCCGATATGCGAAAGGGCAGGGCTAATCGCAAGAGCAGCTGGGTCATGCTCGCTGAGCAGGGCGGCTACACGCCTCTCCCCGGCGAACAGACGCTCTACGTCTCTCCTCCACGCACAACCCTCGCCCTGCAGAGCAGCAACAGGCATCCACCGGCACAGTCATATTCGCAGCAGTGCAAGTCGGGCGTCGTGTATCTAACGAATCGACGAGTAGGGCCTGGTGACACCATCAAGCCGGCAACTGTGCTAATCTCGCTCAGATAATATACCTCCCCGTCTCCTCCACTCCCGACTTCCAGTCCTTCGCGGTCCCCATCCTCAACATCAAAGACTCCCGCGTCACAGCACCATGGTTCGGAGCGAACAAGTGGGAATCGGTGATATTACCCGTGTCGGGTGGCGGCATACCGGCACAGCATGCTGAACTCGAAATGACAATGGAGTTCAAAGAGGGCGGAGCATTCGACTTTGCAACCACATTCGAGCGCTTGAAGGAACGCTTGAAGCAGGCTGTCGATGTAGCGAGGGAGAACGGGCTGGCAACAGGTGACGGCACAGATCTTGGAGGCGGAGAGGGAGGTGGAGCATTAGCTGGTGTGAATCTGAACTCGGTGCACTTGGATGAGCTACCGGCATATGAGGATTCACGGCAACATCAGGTATTGAGACCGTCAGATCCGATGCCGAGTTTACCACAGGGAAGGGACAGTGCGGTTGTGGCGTCTTCCCCCGAACCGAGCAAGCCGAGCCCGGTACCCAGCCCACGGCAAGAGACTTTTTCGCCGCCTTCAGAGCCACCGCCAGGTTACGAGGAGGTACAGAGAGGGAGCATTGTAGATGAGCTAGAGAGGAGACTGAGAGAGCAAGAAGAAAGGGATGAGCGCTAGTGTTTATCTTCACCGAAAGCTTCTCGGGTGCGTTTCAATAGCATGGCGTTCAGGACAACTCAAGACAGCAGAGCGACTGTGCGAGTACTTATACTGGCCTACACGGACCATTTGGGAATTTGACTATTTCTATCCATGGATTCTTGCCTCCTTGCTTACACTTAAAGCTGTTCTCGGTTCCCTTGAGTCACATGCTCATCCGTGTTTGATTGCCAAACTCGGAGACATCTTGGTAGGGTTATCTGCACTGCTTTCGGAGAGACTTCCGATATGTTCCCACTGGTCGAAGACAATGCTCGATGATCATCAAGCCCCGCATAGTTAGCTTGATCGCCAAATTTTGATGGCACTAAGACGTAATGCGGAGACTTCGCTAAGTTTATAATCCGCAGCCAGGGACAGCAAGAGGATCAGAGCACATCGCAACATTCACTCAATATCAAGTTCAATCACCAAAGCTATCCAATACCCTCCATTTACAATGGCACACCCACGACGAGCTCTCATCACCGTCACTTCAGCACACGCCCCGCTCTATCCAGACGGAAAGGAAACCGGACTCTTCATCACCGAGGCCCTGCATCCCTTTGACGTTTTCAAAGAAGCCGGCTTCGAAGTCGATCTCGTCTCAGAAAATGGTCAATACTCGCCTGACTGGCTAAGCATGCAGAAAGACTGGCTCAAGGACTCGGAGCGCAAAGTCTGGGAAGACCACTCCTCAGAATTCAGATCCAAACTCGACAACTTGCTCAAACCATCTGACATCGAAAGCTCGAAGTACGGACTCTTCTTCGCATCAGCAGGACACGCCTCTCTCATCGACTACCCCGACGCGACCGGTCTTCAAGCCATCGCATCGAAAATGTACAATGATGGCGCCATCATCAGCGCTGTCTGTCACGGCGGCGCAATCTTCCCAGGCATCAAGGGCGAGGACGGTAAGAGCATCATCACTGGAAAAAGGGTTACGGGGTTCACAACCAAAGGTGAGGAAGAGGAGGGCGTCTTAGATACGATCAAGAGCTGGAAGAGGCCGACTATTGAGGCTTCGGCGGGGGAGGCTGGGGCGACGTATGTTGCACCTCCGGGGCCGTGGGAGGCGTTTACGACGACGGATGGGAGGATTGTGACGGGTGCTAATCCGGCGAGTGCGGAGGTTACGGCGAAGGCTGCTGTCGAGGCTTTTGAGAAGCTATGATTGGGAAATTGTGGACCGGACTGGGAGACAGTGTGAGGTTGACAATAGGCGTAGAGGTCTCGAATTGCTGCAAATTGTCTTGCGGTGCTTGGAGAGTGTTGACATCTTGCGGTGAAGTGCTTCTAAGTTGCTTCTCAAAAGCAGTCTTGCCCTGGGTAAAGAAAGCTCCCGAGGTCTCAAGCAGAACGAAAGAGCACAGTCACTCGTAATCAAGCAACCCAATCTCACGGAAGCTTGTGCCCCATGATGTTTACTGAAAGGCAGCACATGACAATCACACATGACAGTATTGGGGCTGAAGTCCATCCGACGCTAACATGTGAAATGGCGCTGCATGTGAAAGTTCGGGGAACAGCCGCCGCACTAGGCGCTTTGCGGTAACTACCTCGGTGTTTGATGCTGCAATGACGCGCGAAAGCCAGACCTCTTAAGAAAGAGATCGGGTCTTCTCTGTACACCGAATAACGGCCCACTGATCTGAAGGTCCCTTTCTAAATTACGCTCTCTCCTTTCGATAACTATACGACTTCTTCAGCATGGCGAACCAGATTGGAAGGAACTCCGGAGGTATGTTTAATGGTACGGAATGTGGATAGATGATGCTGACGATGATGCGTAGCTCAGGACCGTTTGGCCCAGGTTAGCAATCATCTGAGTGGAGGGAACGAGGGGACGAGGAGAGGGAAGCAGAGTCTGCTTGAGAAGCACCCCGATGATGTACGTACATCCCCATCTTTAGCATCGAGTCATCTGGCTGTTTTGGAGCCCGTTACAGAGCGGCTTGGGCTTCGTCAAAGAAGCTACAAGACTTAAGTCATGTTTCGAGGACCGGGCAATAGGAGATCTGTAGCTGACATGAAAGTATAGATTGTGGTAACCTGCGCCCTCCGCACGCCCATCACGAAAGGCGGCAAAGGCGGCTTCAAAGACACCGCAGCCGCTGACCTCCTCCACGGCGCCTTCAAAGCCCTCATCGAGCGCTCCGGCATCGACCCCAAAGTCGTCGAAGACATCGCAGTCGGCGCCGTCCTCGCACCCGGCGGTGGAGCTACCGAGTTCCGTGCCGCTGCTCTCGCGGCTGGCTTCCCTACAACGTCAGCTTGCAAGAGCTTGAATAGGCAATGCTCGTCTGGTCTGCAGGCGTGTGTGGATATTGCGAACGCCATCAAGAGTGGAATGATTGAGGTCGGGATTGGTGCTGGGGCAGAGAGCATGAGCCAGCAATATGGGCCGCAGGCTGTTACCGAGTTCTCTGAGCTCCTTGAGAACCATAAAGAAGCCGCGAACTGCAAGGTCTCTATGGGCGTGCTATCAGAAGCCATGGCAAAAGACAAGAAGATTCCAAGGTCTGCGCAAGATCAATTTGCCGCATCTTCGTTCCAGAAAGCGATCGAGGCTCAGAAGAAGGGTCTTTTTGACGAGGAGATCGCCCCATTGACAGTCAAGTGGACAGATCCCAAGACAGATGAGGAGAAGGAGATCACAGTTTCGAAAGATGATGGTGTTAGGGAAGGCATCACTGCCGAGAGCTTAGGCAAGATCCGACCCGCCTTCTCCAAAGATGGTTCCATCCACGCCGGAAATGCATCCCAGATCTCCGACGGCGCCGCAGCAGTCCTCCTAATGAAGCGCAGCAAAGCCCAGCAACTCGGCCAGAAAATCATCGGCAAGTTCATTCAAGGCTCCGTCGTCGGTGTACCGCCTCTCCTCATGGGCGTCGGCCCAGCTGCCGCTATCCCTGTCGTCCTCGAGAAGACGGGTCTGAATACGGATGAAGTCGATATCTGGGAGATCAATGAGGCGTTTGCTAGCCAGTGCCTGTTCTGTATCAATGAGCTTGGTATCGATATCAAGAAGGTCAATCCGAAGGGTGGTGCTATTGCCTTTGGGCATCCTCTTGGTGTTACTGGTGCGAGACAGGTCAGCACGTTGTTAACGGAGCTGAGAAGGACGGGGAAGCATATTGGTGTTACGAGTATGTGCGTGGGCACTGGGATGGGTATGGCTGCTGTTTGGGTGGCTGAGTAGGGTACTTGTTAGGTCTAGGTATATGTACGACTACAAAATAGATAAGATACTTCATGTTGATTCAATCCGATGGAGAGACTGAGATTTGATGTCAGCTTAGTTCGGCTTGTCCTTCTCAGTCCTAGCATCTGTATGGCAGCACGGCATTGATGTTGAGTGGTTGAGACATGCCTGTCACTGTTCCTGCTATACCCACGTCACTGTAGGAACGAGTATTATTTCCTACGTGTTACTTTCATAATACATTTCCTACCATGTGCCATTCCATAGATTGTGTCTCCTAATTCTCGCCCTAACACAACAAACACACCACACATCACCCCAGATAGGAAACCGCGCCCGCTGCAGATAAACCCAAACTCAAGCCACCAATCAACACTCTGCAACAGAACTTCGACCACATCAAGTCCCAAGTACGGCTTTTTGCCAAACGCAACGCGGAGTACTCACATCCGATCTGATTGTTTGCGAGGACTGGCAGCGCGGCAACTGCAGACGCGGCTGTGAGTTCCCCATCACAATTCAAACAACACAATGCTAATCTTATCCAGCTAGCTGCAAATACTATCACCCAATCAAAATTCCACAGGCTACGGCTGAGGTCTTACGACCCATTGGAGGTGGATAACGCACCTAATTTGACTGCCATGCTTCCTAAGCGGAAAGCTTCTCAGGAGCTGGGAAAGGGCCTCCCAGATGGGTTCTGGGATGGGGTGTCGAAAGAGACGAAGAAGTTCCGAGAAGAGCTCCCTCTAGGACCTGTGCGTTTCGATATGCCGTTCGCTACGTCGGGAGCAACGAAGAGGTCGCATGGTGAAGTGAGTGGAGGACCCGATGCCGTCAGTGGAACAGACGACGACGAGCACGAATGCAAGAAGATTGAGAGCTTCTTTCATCACGGCCGAACAGAAGCTCTCGACCCTTCTCTTGTCCAACCCACGACACCACTCGAAGCGCAGAACAACATTCTGCATGTCTCGGCAATAGGGAAGCAGTACCAAATGGATGTCAAAGATTTCAATATCCGAACACGCGACAACCAGATACGAGCTAAGGACCATCAAATCGCTCAGCTAAGCTCTGAAGTAGACTTCCAAGATCGTCAGATTGGAGCCGTCGCCGCAGAGTTTCAGGCCATGGGTGATAAGCTCGCTAGTAAAGATTGGGCGCTCGCAAAAATGAGCAATACAATCGCGAACCGGGACCAGGAGATCTTCGAAAAAGGCCAGCAAATCCAACAGATGGGCGCTTCTCTCAAGGAGCAAGACACCGAGATCCGGACGTTGTTTAACGAGTTGAAATCAAAAGAGGCGGAGATAGCGAGTCTGCGAAAACAGCGGATAGTAGACCGGATACTGCTGTGGCTGCAACGCTGGCTTGGTCGGACATCTGTGAAGGCGTCTGCGATCACTTTTCCCCTGTTGCAGATGCCGGGGGAGATCAGGAATCGAATTTATCACTGTGCTCTCGTCTCACGCCGACCGATCGACTTTTGGCCTATCGTCTCCTACAGTTCAGAGACCGCGTTTGATCACACTGGCATTGACCATACAACGGTCCTATTCCAGCAACTCAAGGAGATCAACGTACATCTGCTACTCGTATCACGCCAGGTTTACAAAGAGACGGTCGGTATACTCTACGGTTGCAATCGATTCCGGTTCTCGGATCGTAGAGGCTGGACCGTCTTGAACGGCTGGCTCACTCACATCAACCTGAACTGCAACCTCCTAACCAACATCTCCGTCGCCTATCCCGACTGGGCATCCACAGAATTGATGTCTAGTGGTCAACCTTTTGCTGACCGTCATCCGAGGGAGTCAGAGGAGATGCGAACGATCGTTCGTCGATTCGGTGGAGCTATCATCGATTCACCCGCTGGTCCGTCCACAAACCCATTCTTGGCTTTTGACCGAGCCCGCGACATGCTACGGGCCCTGTCGAATCTTAACAGCTTCTCGTTCGTCCTGCCTCACGATGTGCATATCTTAGCACCTTGGACAGAGAGGGCCGCGAAAACCCTTGGCCCAGGCGATGAGACTGTCCCCTTCACGAGTGCAGGTGAACGCCGTAGTGGAGGTGGACCCACCCGGTCCTTCATCTTCATTCATCGTCACTATACCATGCCACGGAGGTCACTCCATCGCGATCTAGATGATGACACAGTCATGGGTCGGAATCATCTTGTGGCGCTGTGCCAGCTTCACGGTGCTACGGTCAAGACAGCATCCTATGGAGCCCGGGGTGATAAGGTGTCATATATAGTCGATGGTGGAGAGGACGCTTATAATGTGGATGTTCCGGAGTACATTGAGAAGCGGGCAGCGGGAATCGGGAGTGTACTGAAGCCACTTGGGGCAGCGAAGCGGTTGCTAGGCTATAAGTGAACAACCCTTGAAGGTTTCCTGCTGGCAGTAATCGAAAAGCCAAAATGCGAATTCGGAGATCCATGAAGCGCCGCAGCAGCCCTTTCGCAAGGCCTAGCCGCAAGGTGTCTCTGACTGTCTAGGAGATTCCCTAACCAAGTAATTCCACTGATAGCTCTTGCAATCTAAACGGCAACATAACAATGCTTGCATTTCGTCAGACTGTCTTCCCGTGACCTGACGTTGCGATGGACGAGGACCAACTAAGCTTTTGAAACACCGCATGAGCGATCTTCTGCCGTCCATGCCGGCATGCGGATTCTGATACACACCAAGTTTGCCCAAGGCTTCCAAGAGATCCATCGGAGCCGCAGTAACGTATGTCGCTCCAATGCCCAATTGCCGTACGTCGAGACAATGCTGGCGATGCTTGTCATCACTACAATGCCTCAACCGCGCCGCCTGGAACACCGCCCGTCTGTGACACACTCCGCCTCGCACGTGTCCTTTCCGGACCACAATGACGTGTTATCATTCTGTGACTTCGTCAAAAGACATGCATCTTTGTAAATTCGATAGCGGTACGTTCGAACACTCGATTCGACAAATGCCGCTGTGGAGGAAACAAGTCAAGTCCTAAACTTTCGCCTCCTTGGCTAAGATGAAACACCCCCAAACCGGCTAGCCGCAACGGTCTGATACCCCAACCGACTCACACCCGTACTCAACGTCACCTTGGCGGCCCTTCTTCTCAACGGACACCCACCGCTGAAACGCAGGTCGTCGTTGCGGGCGGGTGATTGTCCCCGCAGAAGTCGGGTCTGGTGGGAGGCTGCAGGAAAGCCGATCGCATTTTCCTTTTTGAACGTCGACTTCCCAAACTTGCGCCGAGTTTGGATTCCATTTCTTTTCTTCAGGATTATGTATGCATCGAAAGAGCGCGGGTTTGCTTCACGGCGCGGGTCCTTTGGCACGTTTACGCGGGGAAGAAACAGGTGGCCGACACTTCTCATCGCCATCTTTGTTCTTCTGATCCTCTTCAAGTGGTCGCCTTTTACTTTAATACCTGTACCGTTTACTTCGCGATATCCGAGTTCGATAAAAACGTGTCCGAGGAGGCCGCCGTATCCAGCAATAGTACCTTCGCCATCACTTGGATTCAATTGGAGGCGCATACCACCACAACATCCAGTCACCTCACTCGCTGAACTACCAACATCTTGGAGGAGAAAAGAGTTGCCGCCTATCCAGTATGAGTTCGAACAGGAAGCGGAGGACATGTACGGAGAATTGGTGAGGAAGAGACGGCAAGCCGCGGTCAGAGCAGCGTTCATTCGAAGCTGGAATGCGTACAAAGAGCATGCGTGGATGCAAGATGAGCTGAAGCCTATCTCGGGCGGATCGAAGACTACGTTTGGTGGTTGGGGAGCAACTTTAGTGGACAGCCTCGATGCCCTCTGGATGATGGATCTGAGGGACGATTTCGAAGAAGCTGTTGATGCTGTCACACAGATTGACTTCAGGCCGGAAGGAGAACTCAACATGTTCGAGACGACGATTCGATACCTGGGAGGTCTGCTTTCGGCGTACGACCTGACTGATTGCAAGGATGGTCGACTGCTCGAGAAAGCAATTGAGCTTGGGGACATGATCTACGCAAGCTTTGACACGCCAAATCGGATGCCGATCACGCGATGGAGTTCTATCAAGGCTGCACAAGCAGCGGAGCAAACTGCGGCTAGAAATGGTATTATCGCAGAAATGGCGTCGTTCAGTCTAGAGTTCACACGCCTTTCTCAGTTGACTGGGGACATGCGTTACTATGATGCCGTCAAGCGTGTCACTAGTGTTCTTTCCGAGCAACAGAACAGGACCAAGCTTCCAGGACTGTGGCCAGTAGGCATCGATGTCAAAACGCCAAATCTGATGAAAGACAACTACTTCAGCCTCGGCGCCATGTCCGATTCAGCTTACGAATATCTGGGCAAGACATATCAGCTGCTACGAGGTGCAGGTGATGCGATCCAGTACAAGAAGATGTACGAACGAGCAATGGATGCCGTGGTCCAGCACTTGCTCTTCCGTCCCATGACCCCCGACAACGCCGACATCTTAGTCCCGACACAAGCACGCGCAAATAGTCCTGCGACAGTCAAGCAAGATCACACTCTTCAACACCTCGTCTGTTTTGTCGGCGGTATGTTCGCACTCGGCGGCCGTCTTTTCCAAAACAGCACTCATGTCGACATTGGTCGCAAAGTCACCGATGCGTGTGTATGGGCATACGGGAACGCTCCGAATGGCATCATGCCTGAGAATCTCGAGATGACCCCTTGTCCATCGCTCTCGGGTTGCAAGTACATCAAACCCGCGAATGAACGCCATCCAGGCTTCCTCTCAGTATCCGACGCTCGTTACAACCTTCGCCCCGAAGCGATCGAATCTGTATTCTACATGTACCGCATTACAGGCGACACTTCGTACCAGGATGTTGCCTGGGAGATGTTCCAAGCGATCGACAGTCAGACCAGGACCCCGTACGCTAATGCGGCACTGAAAGATGTGATGAGGGATGATGGGGTGAAAGAGGATAGCATGGAGAGCTTTTGGCTGGCAGAGACGTTGAAGTATTTCTACCTCGTGTTTAGCGAGCCGGGTGTACTGAGTCTGGATGAGTGGGTGTTTAATACGGAGGCGCATCCTTTCCGGCTTGTGTCGTGATAGAAGTGCATTGCATTGCTGGAGTGGCCTAGTGGATGATGGCACCTTGGGCATATTATCGGCGTTTAAAATCCTTCAATTGATCGACCAAATTGAATTGTCCTTCACAAAGTCTTCAAACTCACCACTTTTTGGATTGTTTCAATGTTCTGTGGTATCGCTGTCCGATGTACGTTTCCTGTCAACTAACGCATGGTCAACGATAGGTCACACTCTACCCTTATCCTTATGGGGTCAAGTACTAGATCACCCCTGACCCAACACAACCACCTCTAGCCCTCTCAAGGCCTACTTATTGCCAATCCATTCTCACCAACAATTTACATGGAAGTTCCAAGCGAAAGGTTTTCAACGCAAAACACAAAATTTCCAGTTCCGGAAATATCAGGTGTTTACGGTCAGGGGCTCAACCACCCCTTAAGCCCCGTATTGGCCACCGATCAACACAGCATAACCACGCTTCTAAGACCAATTTCCTTCCTTTCCAGTCTTACTCTCAATAAGATGGAGTGCTCAAGCGAGCTGTTTTCGACGCACAACACAAAGTTTCCCGTTCCGGAAATATCAGATGTTTACGATCAGGGGCTGTTTACGATTATGGGCTCAACCATCGACGACGCCCATATCGACCACTGGTTAGTATAGGAGAGCCACTCTCTAAAGGCCAATCTTCGTTCATTCTCTCTTGCTCTCTTAGATTGTGGAAAGTTCAAGCGAGCCGTCTTCGACGGAAAACGGAGGATTGCTTCTTTCAGCGATATCTCAACATCGTCCCTGGACCCCAGTCTTACGCAACCTCATAACCTCGATCTCTGCACCTCAAACCAAGGCTGGAGGCAATGCGAATGGAAGTCTGAAGCGGGCAGTGATCAATGGAGATTGAAGAGTTGCCTCGTTAGGCGGTATTGGGTTACCACTATCTCGGGAGAAGCCGAGCCCCCACTCGTCCACTGGACCTTCAAGATTCTGTGGTTCAGGCAATGGAAAGGTGTCCTCAACATCGAGGAGATGACCATTCGCCAGATCTGACAAGGGGAGGAAGCTGCAACCGAGCTACATTCGACGGCAATCGGAGAGCTGCCTTCTTTGGCAGTACCGTCAGAATGGGAAGAGGCCACACCAACGTCCACTGGATCATTCTGGATCCAAACATCCAGCTCCTCTTGAAGAAAGGAGGAGGGCAAGGGCGTAGGAAAACAAAATGGGTAGGTTGCAAACGAGCTGCATTCAATGAAATTCGGAGACCTACTCTTTTCAGCAAGATATTGACTACGGAAAGACTGTCGTCCAAGATCCACGGTGCTCCCTTTATCACCATCACCGAATACTTTCAACACACAACCATTGTGAGGGCGTACAACTTGACGGGAAGGGAAGCTGCAGACGACAGAGTTTCAACGGCAGTCGAAGAGTTGCTGGATTCGGCAGTATCGTGTTGTTGTGGTACTGGATCAGAGCGGGACAGAAGCGGTACCCAGTATGATTGAGGTAGTAGCTGTACAGTCATCTGTGACTGTTCCGGAAGTAAGTCGGCTTTTGACCTCCTTAGTGCGTCTTTAGGCCTTCCGAAGCAACAAATGAAGATCGGGTTCAGTTTCCAAGGTTGTTATTCAGTTCACTAAGTCGTCACTCGCCAGTATACATCAAGACCGAATCGGTTATGGTGGATTGATATCTACCGCGACGGCGGTTGACATTAGGTTATATTGACAGCTTGTGACGTACCGTCTTGTAGCCCCGACAGCTTAAGATACAACCTAACCTTAATTAGCGCTTCAACTAGGTGCTCCGAAGTACGGAAGACGTTCCTGCAGCGGTAGATGGTGCGCTGGTTCTCTCCTTAATGATCTCCCTCGCGAATTTCACGAGCTTGAAGACGGTGTCTGGTGGCGCCTCTAGACGTGTGGAGCCAGGCCCACCGATGAGCCGCCTCGGAACGCTTCGTGCGGGTGGATCCGTAAGAGGAAATTCGCTTCGGAACGAGTTCGCGTGACGAAATCTGAAGGCTTTGCAAAGGAGGAGGAAATCTTCGGTCTCTTACAACGCTCTCTCGAATAATGAGCGGGAGGTAATAGTAAATACCATGGAACGATTCCGGCCTCATGGTGTCGGCTTTGTTGATCCAGAGGGACGGATACCAACAGCGCACGTCCATCGATTGGCGAAGCAAGAAAGTATCGTCGGGAACGTCGGGTTGAAGCTTCACATGGCTTGTACTCTGGTGGAGCTTCTCATTATTGCGCTCTTCTCATCGCATCGGCTCCTCTTTTGGCGTCTGCAGTTCGTGCCGACTTTGCTTCTCGTTAGACTGATCATTCAGTTGCCAAGCTCTCCTGGAAAGCGCACCATTTGCTTTTTCCATTTAGGGTTGCTTGTTGAATCGCGTCGACTTCTCTTCCGAAAGCAACGAGGGAACCCAATACTATGCCACTTTAGCTCTTTTAGACGCAGGACGCGTCCAGCTTTGCTGCCCAACTGGACAGGGAGGGAACGAGAATCACGCCGAACCGCGGCAAAGTAGGCCATGCTCTATCGACAACGCTACAGGCATGACGGTCTATTGAGCCCGAGACACAGACCAACATGTTTCAGGGAGAACGAAGTCCTTTTCCAAGTGTGACGGCCCATGAAGGGCCGCAGTGATACCGGTAGTCATCACAAAATTTCGGCACGAGCGCTACAGAACGCCGTCTTGCGGCACGGCAGGTGCAGGCTGCGCATCGCGCGCAAAGTGGAAACGTCCCTTCCGCTCTCCGCATCCTCAACGACAACTGCAAAAACAAAAGGGCGTCCACAAGTGCTGCTCTGCAAGGACAACCCCTCATTGTTCGCATCATTTCCTTTGTGATGAAGATGTGACAGACAAGGGGCGCATGCAAGAATCCCAGGAATCACAGAGCGCTGGTCCAGCTAGCCCCGAGGCGGCGTAGGCCAGCCTATAGACGGACGCCTGCCCTGGCTAAACCATGCTGCCGGGACGCCTTCCGCGTGCCTGTGGGCTAGCTCCATGAGGCCCTGCACTGCAAGAGCGTCCGTGTTTTTGACCCCAGACTCGCGCGCACCTCGTTCTCACCCTCGTCCTATCTTCTCACTCCTCGACCGTGTCGCAGAGGCTCAATTAGAGCTGTACGCATTCCCATTCCTCCCACAAACAGCGCAGTATGCGCGGTACCCATACTGGACGACCTAGTGCATCACTCCAGTGACGCGGAATTTGACTATGATCTGACCGCTCATTGACGATTCTTGGATCCGACGCCGCGCGAAACTTTTCCCGCCGTCAACCACTCTTTCGTTCGGTCAGAAGAGAAATGGAACCGAAGAGCGATCCTCTGGCCAGCGACTTTCCACCGCAATTCTCACGCGACTTCACGAACGCCAGCGGCCGTCAGTGAGATACCTTCGCCTAGATTCTCTATCACATCGAAGATCCGAAGTCTCGAGCGTCGCGATCCGCATTGTGTAACTTCACCTTCTTGAGCGTTCACGACAATTCGCTACCTTTGTATGGTAAGTCTTGCTTACATATGCCACGCCTGATATACACTAGAAGAGCATATCAGTCTGGAACAACCACCTCAATGTGGCTTGTCTTCATAGCTAGAGCACCTCGAATTCGTTTGGCATCACGAACTCTGCTAATTGTCTCTCCAGAATAGCAGTTCATTGTGTGAACCCTCGGCAGATTGTCCAGCTAAATTTGGACAAACAAAGACCTTGTGCAATCAGCACCCACCCTTGAATATAAGACGTCGCTCCTTCACACTATCTTAATATTATTGAAACATCATACAAGCATGTCGACACCGAATTCGCGCCGGTCCGCTCGAGGTGGGACGCAAACATCGCCAGCTCCCATGAGCACACCCAAGTCATCCGCCCTCATTGAACCGAAGTCCGAATACCTGCGTAATGCTCTAGAAGCACGACGAGCAAAGGATATAACCCCCAGCCCTGCGCCAGCAACTCCACCCGTCCCTATCCAAAGGCGCGTGACATCAGATGCATCCTCCGTAGATCCCTGGTTGGAACAAGCCGTATCTGAAGAGGAAGCGCCGAAAGCTGCCCCAATGCGACGGATGCGAAGGCCAAGTGAGGGAGGGATACCACGCTTACCTACACAAAGAGAGCTGCAATCGGAAACAGAAGCCCTAAAGCAAGCGATGTTCGACTTGAACCTGAAGCTGGAGCTCTTGAAGAAGCAGAACAGTGAGCTCAAGGATACATTGGACGAAGCAAACCAGCGGATCGAAGAGCTAGAGCCTCTTGAAGAAAAAAACATTGATCTTCAAGATGATTGCAACCGCTTGATCTTACGCAACCAAACGCTTGAGGATGACAACGCCAAACTTGAGGATAGCAATGCCGAGCTTCGCGAATATAACGCAGAGATCCTTAAGATTCAAGAGGACACGGTAGCGCAGATGGAACATCTACACGGCGCTCTTGAGGAAGCTGCCGACGTCATTATCAGGTCCGAAGCTGCCAACGCAGAGTTGAAAAATGAAAACGCGAGGATGAAAGCGAAGAATGGAAGGTCTGAGCCTTCTCAGCACTACTATAGCGCCGACGACACTACTTCAGACTCATCTCCACGGAAGCAGCCTCCGTCACGTATTCACAGTATTGATGAGTCACGTCCGTCAACGAGTCAAACGAGTCACTTCGACTCCGACTACTACAGCCAGCCAGCATCGCCTGCTGTCAAGCCTAAGAAGCCAAGCAAGGAGGGGCTTAGATTTTCTGACCGAGCGAAGACCTTCCTAGAATTGAACGTGAAAGGCCGCCGCTCGATACAGGAGTTGAAGAAGCGTGTCTCAGACATCTCCATGAAGCAGTCAGTGCGACCTAACTCGCCGGTTCCAGAGGTTCCTCAGATTCCTGAGAGCTACGCTGCTGAACAAACTGCTAGGCCGGTCAAGCGTACGCCAGCCAAACCTCGTCCGCAGACAGCCCAGCCACCACCGTTAGACATCAGCCGTACTCCGTACAGAAATCTTCCGACAACCCCTCGTACACCAACGGGTCCGAGAGACGGTCTACGCGAGATGTATCGAAGCGGCAAGTCTGTCGGGTCACGACCATCAACTAGTTCCAAGAGTCCAGCGATAAGCAAAGCTTCGCGAGACTTCGAGCAGGATCCTAACCCTTTCCTCAACCCTCCGCCACGCAATAGCAGCCGTCACGCCCAGACCTCTAGCTCGAGCGAGCAGCTGCGCTCTGCACATTCAGACACAGACTTGTCTGTCGCTGAGTTACAGTCTGAGCTTCCTCCACCACCTTCTCTTATCAGCGAAGATCTAACTGTGGATCTAGACCGTCGAGAGGAGTGGTGGAAAGATATCTCAAACTATCCAAACCAGAAAGGCGGAAGGCCGATCAAGACGCTCGGCGCAGTTTCTCAAGCAACGAGAGCAATGGAGGGTCGACCTACGAAAGCGCAAGCTCCTTTGGAAGCTATTAGTCTTTTTAATCCGGCGGAAGATGAAGATCAATTCATGATGAGGGCGCAGCAGCATATGTCACGGAGAAGACAGTGAGTGGTCATCAGCTGTTGGGGGCGCGATTGGTGGTTAGACAGCGGTCTGGCAGGACATGCTGAGAATCCTTAAAAGGCGCAATACTTGGGCGTTCTTGATACTTTTCTTCCTTTCCAAGGTGGTCTTCTCTGGAGGTTGGGACTGGCGTTCGTGAGAAATGCACTCCGCAAGGAGATTGATCGAGATACCATGGGACGGTTGGGCGGCTAATTCTTGGGCATGATCATGTCGTATTCCTTCTGTATCGTCTGGAGTCCTTTTTACTTGTACTATTAGCAAAATAAACAACGTCCTCTGACCTCGCGTTTGCATTTGAGTGACTATGACGCACGTGACAACCCGCAACCAGTCAATGAACGTTTGGCGACTGTTGCACCTCCGAGCGACTTCCCCGCCAACATCAACAACCCAGCAATGAGACCACATTACCGTACACTTCACAATCTGCGAAAGTGATGATAACCTCCGGCTTCACGAATGCGCCCGTGTCGCAGTTCCTCGTCTTCTCGACCGTCATCGGCGCGCTGTTAGCCAGCTTGACGGACACGCGATATTATATCCATATCCAGGTCGTGCCGCACATTTGGAGCTATGGCCAATTTTGGAGGGTCCTGACGTGGCAGGTGTGCTATACAAATTCGACAGAGGTGCTGTTTGCGGTCCTGAGCTTCTACCAATTGAGGGTTGTGGAGAGGCTTTGGGGGAGTAGGAAGTTCGC
Organism: Lophiotrema nucula; assembly: GCA_010015825.1. NCBI lineage: Eukaryota > Fungi > Ascomycota > Dothideomycetes > Pleosporales > Lophiotremataceae > Lophiotrema > Lophiotrema nucula. The sequence goes on along the minus strand of ML977321.1, from coordinate 190,440 downwards.
TGTAAGCTCATCTCATTTTGTCCGTGAGATTCGAGGCTGACTTGTGCCGGATATGTAGTCCTTTATTCTCTCAACCCTTCCATATACAACCCTCCTCCCGCCCCTCATCCTGACCTTCATTCTCCGACCGTTGACCTTCGGCCGCATAAACCACCTCCCCGCCGGCCCGACACCGATCATCTTCGCCCTTCTTGCGAACTATTACGCTGCGATTCCTTATACGTACAAATACCGCATCTCGCCATACTCGCCGCCTGCCACATCACAAACTTCGTCGACGTCGAATGTCAACACGTATGCGAGCTTGTGGAGCAAGAGCCTGACTCTGACGTCAAAGTCGACATCGTATCTTGCGCCACTACAATTGGCGCTCTCACAATTTCCGGGTAGCTTCCTAGCTGCAGCTGTGGGCTGGGCCGTTGGGACGGCTTGGAGAAGAGACGTGCTACCCTACGCAAGTGCCTGGAGAGTACCTGGGTGGTTGGTTGGCGAAGAGAAGAAGAGGGGGTTTGAAGGCTTGAGGGCGAGGTTAGATGCTGAGAGGGAAAGAGACGGGGCTGGTGGTGGACTAGCGAGTGGGATTCTTGCTGGTGAGACGGGTCAGAGGCCACGACAGCGGAGGACGTTGGGCGAGATGGTTGCCGAGCAGTTTCGAGGACGTGGCTAAAGGAGTTGCCATATCGCCCGCCTAGACTACACGTTCGAGTAACATTTGACTCAAAATACAGACTTACATTAGGAACCTCGCCTGCTGCTCAAAGGCTCTCCCGCATTATTCTCACAGTTCTATTATATAACATTTAGCACGGCAAATTCTCGTTCTCGTACAGCACAACATATATCCACAATTGTACTCCTATATCATGGCGGTGACCGTCACCTACATATCGATTCTTCCAATTCAAGCGAACATATATAGGAGCCCTGTATCATCCTGGCCGAAACACGAATCTACTCAAACAGTCGATGAATATGCAACTACCCGCCTGCCGTGGCTACGAAGGCGAAACACTACACTTGCCTAGAGACCCTAGTATACGGTGGCAACACATCTTCCCGAGGCGGGCTTTCAACTTATCAGATCTTTGGGTATGCATGTCGTTGCGACAGCGTCCAATAGTCACCTAATGTGCCTTCAAATTCGTGAGCGAAAGCACAGACTTATTACCTCCTGCTTTGATGATCACTTTCTTCCTCGTTCCGGCTTTACTACTCATGCAGCTACTGCAGAACAGCGTGAACACTGCCGTCAAATCTGTGAGGACAAAGAACTTGCTTTAGGAGTTCCGTCAACGACAGCGCAGAGAACGGGAAACAACATTCTACCGCTCTCGCTGACCTCAACAGTAACTAGCAGCATGCATCGGCTCCCGAAGTGTAGTCATGCCACGCTACATCTACGCATCCGAACGATCCAGTGAAAAGCATAAATGTGCTCCACCTCTATATTTTGAGTGGCACATCGCTCACGAGCTTGGTAGTCTATCTCGCTATTCAGCTTCCTTTTATCATGCTGGCATGGTTTGCCATCATCCCGCTGGCAGGGGACTTGCGGGCAAGCTTGTTTTCTACTTTTAAATATTTAGTAAGACCAGCATGGTTTTGAGAAAGAGTGGGCACTGTCTTCTGGATTGTTTGAGAGTAAGCAGCTACTGCCCAAGATTGCCAGCGAGGACTTGTCTTCTTTTCGCTACTTGCTGGGTAACTTGGGCTTGACTTGGCTCACAGCTCAAGGAGTGGTCACGTAGACAAGGCACATTAAGAAACTGCGTAATAGACATACAACAAGAAGTAACTAACTGTTACAACGTGAAAAAATGCTCTACTGGAGTACCGATGTTGCAAGACCCAGACAAACGGATTCTGGGACGTTATCAACTATGCAACGTAACCTTGTTTCGTGCTAAGTAGTTGCATTATCTTCCGTCTGCTGGTAGCCGTCTTGACGTCATATACACATGTTACACGAATGACACACCTGTGTTGGGCGACCATGGGGCGAAGCTGATTGCTGCTCGCTGTCTTATGCGTCCTACTCGGATGCTGGCTCACAAACGTGTCCTCCGCTCGTACAAGAGAGTCGTACTTGTCGTACTCGTCGTACTTGTCAGTATTGTTGGAGCCTGTATTGTGGTATTGAAAACTAGCATCGGAAGGCTTGGTGAGAAGATGGCTATGTCTCCACCGTACAAGTACGTAGAGTCGGGCTACAAGGTAGGAAGATAGATTCAACTGGAAGCGACACTTAAGTAGTACTTTGAACCATTCAAGGTGCTACTTGGCACATGCTACTAGTCCTATCGATGATCAAAGCCAACTTCGTACCCTTGTTTACTTTTCTTCGAAACGGTACTGACTTCGTACCATTACATATAGAAGCAAGCAGGACTTCTGGAGCCAAGAACTCAGAACTCACCACCATGATGACCCACTCGAATGCAATATCTGCTACGAGACGATCAAGCCGGCTCCCTCTTCAGCTAAGCAGCTTTTCGAGGTGAAGAGCGACAACGCGAACGACAGCACAAACAGCACCAGAGAGGACAATGCATCGACAGCCACCCAGCAGCCTCACGAGGACAAGGATGAAACTGAAAATACGATCGAAGATATAAATATCACCAGGAACATCGAGGCATCTACATCCACCCTCGATTCAAGCGAGGAGCACATCGCTGTCATAATCACCCAATGAGGCCACATCTTCGGATCAAAATGTCTCGACGAATGACTCGAATTCGGCAACTCGTGTCCCACATGTCGTCTCAAATTGTATCGATATAGTACCAACGCGTTCCGCAGGGTACCAGTGTCCCTAAAGGTGTCCTTGGATGAACCGACACTCACGACTCACCATCCCCCTCATGCAAAACCGTGCAAGGCCACTGCCCATGAACGCAACTGCAGGAGGGACTCAAATTCCTCAGTGAACCGTCGAGGATGTTCTTCCGATTGCGCCCGGAGACGCGAGCCCTTTCGCAAGGAGGATTCTTCAAGAAGCAGCCGACGGGGAAGAAGAGATCATAACTGCGACTTTGCACGAGGAGATAAGAGAACTGGGCGCAAGGGAACTGAACGCAAGCTTTGAGCATAGTGCTAGGCTTGCAGTGGAGCGGTGGTTGAGCCGGATGAGACTTAGACCAGGTGACCACGAGGAAGAGGACGAAGGCGACGACGAAGATAACGACGATATCCCGGAATTCGAGGCCTACGTTAGCAGCTACCATAACGGAGGACAAGGTGGACCACAAGAGGCCCAAGTCGAAGTTTCGACTTGAGGTAGAGACAGGAACAAGGTGTGATGGTAGCCGTACGGCTGCCATCAACTAGGTGCCCATGACTTCGATCATATGGCGGGTTGATTTCTTCTGTGAATGGGACTGGGAGGAGACAGTGTTGGAGGGTAAAGTTGGACTGAACTTGGTATGCTATCTATCTACTCGTATACAGTAGAAAAGCTGCGTTTAGTGTTCACTCTTACTAAAAGTCATGCTCAACATGAAAATATGGTAATGCGGTGCAATGTGCACAGTTCCGGGTAGAAGGGTGCTGGTAGCATCCTCGTTAGCACTCCGTCGCACGCGTCTGAAGTAGATTGGATGTCGAACAATATCTACCCCCACGTCAATGCCGGGAGGTCGTATCCATAACTGTATACAAATGTAGCACGGTGAACCGTCGGCTGTCGCGAATTAACACGACGTTTCGAGATGTTGTACGAAGGCTCTGCGTCGGATGCTTTCCGCTTATGAGGCAAGAGCGATCTTGACAGCCTCCACAAGTCGATTTGAATTTCATTGTCTTGACTCAGTCCATTTTAATAGCCACTCCAGCATCCTCGAGCCTCTTCTCCCAGTCTATTCTCAACGCTTCGACTTCTTTCCACAGCACCTCTCCGTTCTTCACAAACTCTGCCTTGTTTTCCTTCGTCAAATCTTTCGCGTATGGACTCCGCTGATACCACTTGCTCATCTTCTGTCCTAGATTGCCCCCGAAGCCCCAACCCTCGACTTCTGTTCGCTCTACTCTTTCCTCGCCCCATCTGTCCGTGCAACTGCCCCACTTGCCTAACCCATCACGCTCTTCCATGGTGTCGAGGAGCGATTGTTTGGCGAGTGCGATCCAGACCATGGACACGGCGCCTTTGTAGGCTGTAACAGGGTGCCACTGTGAGCCGATCCAGCGCGCGACGTAGAAGGCGGAGAACATGAAGAAGTCGAGGACGATGTTGAGGGGGAAGATCGAAGTGCCGCAGATGCCAGGGTGCGTGAGGTAGATGCGAGGTCTGTTCTTCTTCTCCGTGTCTGTGATGTTGTCTAGATATGTGTCGACGGAGGGCGCGGTCGAAGGGAGGGTCGAGGTGAGGGCCATGATGTCTGTGAGACGCTTTGAGGCTTCGTACGGTTCGGTGGAAGCGATGCTCTGCATATCCTTCATGTTGAGCGAATGTGTGTAACCCTCCAAGCTGCTCGTCCATATCAGTCTCCCTCTTGCCTGCTCGTCCTCACTGTGTGCTGCTAGTAGCGGTGCAAGGTAGTGTCCCAGCATGTAGTGGCCGAAGAAGTTCGCGCAGAACACTTCACCCAGCGGTGGCTCGTCTGCCCTACTTCCATCCTTCTTCGCCGGTAGCTGCGGCTTGGTGACCCATCCGACACCAGACTTCTTGAACGTCGGCCATGTCAGGGAGCTGGGCGCTTTCGTGAGAACGGTCCAAACAGCTCTGCCCCAGTACAAGTCGACCCAGCCGCCTATTCCGGCATTGCAGATGACCGCATGCAGCTTTGGCGTTGTATCTCGCAGCTTCTTCGCCAGCACCTGGATCGATAGCAGGCTCGTGAGGTCAAGTATCTCTTGTCTGAAATGGACGCGGCGCTGCAGGACCATGCTCATGCCCGGCACTTTCCTCTCGAGCTGTCGACATGCTTTCTGCAGGTGCGCTTGCAACTGTTCGATCGTCGCGTCGCCTTTGCGTTTGTCGCGGGTCGTGATAATGAGGACTAGCTCTTGCGATTGGGGGCGGGTCTGGAGGAATTCGTCAATAAGGCGGCATCCAATGCCTAGGCCGAGGCCGCTGCAAAAGTAAGTTAGCACAGTGCAAGACAACTCAATTGCAGGCGCCTACCTGTTGGCACCGGTGACGAGAACGTAGAAGCCATCCTCGGGTCGAGGAAAGTCTTCAAGATACGTTGGCATCGGGAGTGGGACGCGAACAAATTAGCTGGGAAACTTTTGGTGCGTGATGTCAGGGGAGCTTCGCGACCATCTTCCCATTCGAACATTCGCGCGATGGTCACGTGCGCCTCCAGCATATTCAGCGAATCAAACAATTACGACCACAAAGATTCTGCAATTGGTCCGCACATATTTTAATGATAGCTGCTGCATCTCATGTTAATGTTGCGATATCGGATCCTCGATATGAGCTGCACAGCTGCAAACCCACTACGAGCACCAATATGCAATTGTGCGTGCCTGAGCTTCCGGGTGCAGCAATCTGCAAGCGATGTGCGTACGTAGCTGCACAGGCTGATCCATTTTAACCCTAAATGCATGCATCTGCATCATCGTCCCTTTCGAGTAAGAGTCTCCACATCAACCACAGCGCGTACGTTCGTGTATCCCACTCTTCAATATCCATACGTCCAAACCCTATTTCATTGACTCGATCACATTACGAATCGAACGAGATGGGTTTCCCCAAGCCTAACCAATATACCCACTACTATAGGTAACATAACAGTAACTTTGGCTACCCCAAACCCCCCTCCTTCGATATCCTTCGGGCAATGTCCATCAGCCGTGGTGTTGCAAATCCACCGGGCCTCGAACTGCTACCCACTGCAAAGCAGTTGCAGGAATCACCAACCTAGCCTAGATCTGGAGTAGAGTTGGGCCGAAATAGATCGTCAACAAGTATAAATGGCGTTGCCGGGAACTCAAATGTATCGGGGAGGCGGCGAGAGAGCCGATGCGGGTTCGATTGGTACTTCTGATGCAATGATGGGCTGGGTTCGTGTGCGAAGGGTGGGTCTATAAGTAGAAGGGCCGAAAGGCACTTATTGGTCGAGTTTCGAATTGCTGAGCGTGCCCAACTATGTGCTATTCAGAAAGTTTGAGGGGGTGACGCTGAAGACGAGCTAAGGACGGCAGGACCTACTCTGGGAACAGGGTCTATGCAAGACATCTACCTGGGCTGTACCATGTTTCAAGCGGGACGGCATCGTCGTGGGAAGACATCCGTATGGCTGCTGCCCTTAAAACATGCCCGATGTCATCGTGGTTGCCGGAGACTGCTCCGTAGGTGTCACCAAAATGAGGTGCTTGCGGGAAACGCGTAATTGGCCTCTAGCTTCAGGTTACGAGTACTGCCAATGCAACATTAGCAATGCGCGTCAATAGGCCATTCGCATGTAATAGCCGAGCCGAGTTTCAGATGTTCGAGACAACACCAGTGTATGCATGGGTCAAGATCTTGGAACTCCCTGAGTAAACGTACCATGAAGAGATCGTAGAGAGAAGCATGCAAGCACCTTGCTCCAGGCCATCTTTTGTCCCCCGAGCATTCCTCCGGGGCCGGGCCGTTACATCTCCAGACTCCAGTGGGAATCGACGGATTTTGGTCGGGCTACTATTTGACAGCTCGGGCCGACCCGTACATCCCAACGTCACGGTTGCTTTTTTGGAAACCATTGCGTTCTGGACGTGTCGCAGGCTCAAGAAAATCGTCAAACACGCATACTGTAGACGAGGCTGGAGACATGCACATTCGTGCGTCATAACGGTTAAAGAGCCGAGCCCTCCCTTACCACACTCTGAAGTGCCGTGAGGACTGAGCACATTGTCAGGGAACTGCCGACATGTTCGAGAAGGATGTGCGTGGTTACCGGCGCCGAGGCAGGCGCTGTCGCGACGGGTGACGGAAAGAAAAAAAGGTTGAAACGGCGTCGTTTCGAAGAAAAGCTTGGATTGATCATCTCCCCAGCGAGTGGCTTGCGGCAGGCACTACATCCTTGCTGCATGTCATGAGGGCAGTCGACCCTTGCATGGGAGTATTCGGGGAACATTAGCATGTCTGCCGGGTCGCAGTCTCCTGGTGATCTGGTAAACTGGATGAGAACACGGAGAGGTGAGCCCGCCTTTTCGACTTCGAGAGATGGAGGGATTGCCCTGCCCCGCTTCCTCGCACGTATGAGCTGACTGTTCGACGGATAAAGAGGCCTTGGCTCTATATCGCTCCTTCAATCGTTCGGTGTCTAGAAATGGCCTCTAGAAAGCATCCGCTGTCATCCGCGTGGCTTGAAGTTCATCTTCCCGTTTCCCCCCGTTCATGGAAACCCAGGCCTGAGGTGGCTCTCGGAGCAGAGGAGCCAGCAAGGAAGGAGCACTGATATTGAACTCGTAGTGAGCGCCGTACAGGGCCAAGTCATGGTCCGCCTCGTCTTACGGGTAAAGGTTCGCAGCCTTTCTCTTAACCAAGTCGCAGTCACTAAGCTTGGCGCTATGGCGTGGACGTATTCGTCGGTATGGGCAAGCGAGATCAGCACGACTCAATGTATGCGCAAGCATGGCGTCCGGTCAGCAGCCCTGATATAAGACCTCCTGCTGGCTAAGTGTCATGAGCGGGACCGCAGATGTATCAGGGTACAGGAGAGTCCACATTTGCTGAGTCGGAAAGCAGGTACGTACATGTGGAGCTTCGAATGGGCATATCACAGTCGCTTGACATGCATTCGACTCCTGTGAAGCAAAGGCCACCTTTATTTAACGCGTCCAATGGGTACTCTATAGTCTTCACGCGGTATCGAAGACGTCCATACGAGACAGCCCTCCGTCTATAATCGATTAGTAATAAGTCCAAGCCCCTTACTATTCGCGTTCCAGAAGGCTTCTGGCGACCACATGCTATCCCGTATATTGAATCCTTTCCGATAGCCGAGCACGAATTCAAAACGGTCCGCAATGGTGCAAGCCCGGGTGGAGGAAGTCGCGAAGATCTTTTTGTACCACGTGGAGGCCGCGCATGGACGCAAGTCGCAATGTTGTCCGAAAGAGGTGCTACGCACGCATTGCCATATGTTAAAGGTTTCCAGGCACATCTCAGTCATCTGAGAGCGCAATAGTAGAAGAGACGCCCTGATGAGGCACTGTATGTTGGCTGGGGCGGAACAGCCCGCACAGCTTTCGCCCTCCCAGATCCTGAGTGTTGGCTGCGTTCGCGCTCGAAAAGCCAGGGCTCACAGCCGACATGATTCGATGGAATTGCGGTGAGTTTCGGAGATGGAGCACCAACGCTGGCAAAATTCGACCGATAGCATTGTGTGATTGGCCGTGCCCAAAGTTCATGTTCGCATACTCTGGTACTTGCGCTTTGAATCGTACGTTATAGCACAGGGATGCTGCTACGCTTCTGCATCTTGCTCGGCTGGCGACAAGGGGAGAATTGCGACTGCATGATGGAAGCGCGCAATAATACGGCCGGCATTATACCAAATCAGCATAGCAGCGCAGTGCTCCGATGGCGGGCGAAAAGCTTATGCAAGCGACCAAGAGGGTGTGCTGGCCAGTACAAAATCGAGTGAGATGCGTGTCAAAGTCCTCTTTGGATCAGCTCTGATCCTGTTCAGCTACGTAACAATTGCAAATACAAGAGAACGGGTCCTCGTCCCGACGCAGGCGGAGATTGTGCATCCGGCCGCATAGCAATCTGTGGTGTGCTGGAAGGCATCTAGAGAAGTGGGAGGAATTCAACAGGGCAATAAGAGAGTCAATAAGCCTGCGGCAGACTATCCGCGCCACACAAAATTTGCACCACAGCGGATTCGACCTGGCTACGGGTGGTGCCAGTCGTACATGTGCGATGTACATCTACGTCCGGAGTTGTGGCCGTGGCCGCCGTTGGCGCTTTGTAGGACGCGTCGTCTTGCTCATGACGTACAATCTTCGGGCTGCAGTCTTAGGCCCGACATCGTGTGCAACTGCTCCTGGCTCTCGCAAAACCCTCGATTACGACTTTGCAGCCGTGGCGATGTTCGTGGTCGTTCCCGAGGGGTGAGGTTGTTTTTGATGCTGCAGCCCCATGCCGCAACCTGCATGTCGATAACCAGTAGAAATCTGGGCTGAGCGCCTCACATTAGCGATATGGCATCGATGCAGGACGACGTAGGACAACAAGGTATGCAGAAGATGAGACGGAAGACAACAAAGAGTTGTGATACATTTTGACTACAAGAGTATTACAAACTTTTCCCATGGGTATCATGCTCTTTCCGTTGAACCGTGTGCGCCTTGCTGAATTGTACACTGACGAATATCGACGACGAAACGGGAAGCTGATATCATTTCTTGCCCGCAGCTTTACAGTCACCTGGAAAAAATTAGACGGAGTCGTTTTGGGTTGCGAGACTTGGTGTTGTGACGGACCGCAATACTCATCGAGTCTGTATTCTCTGCGCATTTCGTCAGTGTTGGATCGCAGGCGAGTGCAAATATGACTTGTCCTACACTGCGACGACATTGGCCGGACATCGTTTATGCGTTTCCTGATATTTTGTACACCAGGCTCGAACAGTATAGCGAAGATGGGAACACTTGTAATGTACTTGAGTGTAATCACACATGCCGAAAAAGAACGATCGAATGGCAGTGATAGTGTGAGACGGAAAAAGCGAGTACTTGTGCGAAACAATGACTGGCTGGGAGTCTTGGCTTGGAGAATTGCTTCTTCAAAGATGATCGGAGGAAGACATGAGGTATGGGTCGGACCGTCCCATAATATAGTTCCGCAGAGGAGAAAAGGCAGTGGGTTGAGGGCGAATGAGGTTGTGGTAATGCAAGTTGAACCAAGTAGATGGGACCTCTACAACGTTGGTATTGAGTCGTTACAGCAGGCCAATGGTAACAATTGCTTAGCATCCTAGAAAGCGGACCCGGACACCCGAGTGGTCGAATAGTCGAAGCATTCGAAGGGGAAGTGGAGGGCTTGTTTGAGGTCAAGCCGCTTTCGGCGACTTGCGGATACTGTAGCTGGCATGGCTCGGATAGGTACATGGAGTCTCGACTAAGGTGCTTGGGTAGTCTACTGTAAAGAAAAGCTGATGAGGTGACGAACCGACTAGACAGACAAGGCTCCGGTAGGTGGAGTGTGACCGCAGGATGCGGATGGCAACATCACTCGCCTCGCGGCTGGCTTAACCATGACATTCACCGGCAGGCTGATCTGCGCCACGGTTCCACGTTGGCTGCTGCAAAGATGGTGCGTGGGATGGTGCGCTGAGTGGGTCCGCAACGACTAGTGGGGTGAGGCTCCAAGCATCGTACCTTGTCGATGCCAGGGCCCCTTCTCACGGTCTTCTGCAGGCCGTTTAAACGGCCATGCATCTTAAAAGCTCTGTTATTGGGAACTAGTCCGTATCACGACTGGCTCAGGACCTCCAACCTGCGTGGTACTCGTTATACTCCGTCTCTAACGCAGTTCTTCGGCGGACTAGGAGAGTCATCGGTCGAGCCTCAAACGGGAGCCATCGCTCGAGTCGCGCGGGAGAGCCATCAGGAAACATCTGCCATGTCGAAGGTTGCGCAATTATAGCTCTGAACGGGATCGATCCGAGAAGGGCGGGGCCACATGCAGAACAGGGACCGCAGTCGTCGAATCATGACTAGCGGCTCGACCTCAGACGAGCTGATTGCCTTGGGGTCGATGCTGGCGTAATATTGGGGCCTCTCTTGTCTCCTGTTGTCTGGTTTTGGGAGCAATCTTCGCATGTACTATAGAGTGCTCATGGTCGCTTATTGTTGGGGTAAAGTATTGTCGACCAAGGTTCATTGAAAGGATCCAATAAACGCCGCGTGGTGGTCAAGCTCGGAAATCAGAAGAAGGAACGTGCAACAACCGGGCAGCATGAGGATGCGGGTCGCTCGGGCTTCGCTCATATATAGTAGACCCGGTTTCCCGGTGTCTGCACAGCATGACTCGCTCTCCGTTCAGAGCATAACGGGATGCCGAAAGAAATGACAGGAGCGGTATGCAGCCGGACCGTTTGTGAAACGCGAGCTATTCCATGGCCTTGGGGCGTGGGGTCGAGTCTTATTTCCACGCCACCCGCTTCGGTCGTAGGAAGGGGACCTCTCGCGTCATTTGATGAGGGCTGTCAGTAGCTGTTGCGAGTGCTGAGAACACCAGTATAGCATGACTGTATGTGCCAGATCTCTATTCAGAACAGGTTTCAACGCTCTTGCAGCGTGTCATCTCAGCTCAGAGCAGGAAAGTCGGCCCCCCAGATTTCCGCATGATGAGGTCCTCGGAAAGTTGGCAGCTTTGTGAGGTTTGGGATGAGTAAATTCCAGCATATACCCTACACCGCCCTCTGAAGCTCCTTTTATCAATTCGATTGCTATCATTGATCATCAGTAATACGCGTCTGCGCACGCAGCCAAGGGGAGTAACTTCTTGCAAGGTGCATGTGGACTTCGACACCAGAGGTGTGGGTATGGTTACTTCAACATCAGCCAGCCAATAGTGCCATCAAAAATAAGGCACCAAGTAGTGTCGATACTTCTAACCCTGCCTGGTCAGTTTAACAGGCAGAAACAGAAATCTGACAGCAGTGAGCTCAAGGTGCTTCAAATGATGTGGAGGTCGCCGTACGATGATCAGAGGCTCCTAGTTAGCGGAACTCAGAGATTCAGCCTGAAGAGAGCACGCGACCTTGGAGATAACGAACGCTAACGGAAAGTGATGCTCGATTCGTTCCCAGGTTGCCTCAGTTCAAGTCTCCCCATGCCCCGCATTGCCGTAAGATCCATCTCATCCACCGAAGGAGACTAGAAGAACATTAATACCCGTGATATTGCCTAAAGGAGGTCGGGATATGAAGTCCAGTGTGTGGCATTCATGGCTCTTGCGTTCATTGACTTCCTCGACATGATTGCCAGAGCCCGCCATTGCCCCAAATATAGATGAGTATGACAACGTTCGGTCCAGTCAAGTGAGAAAGGAGACACACTTTTGTGTGAAGAACCTAGGTTATCGCTTGGGCACTGTGGAGGAAGGCGAAGCTGATTGAATAGACGCAAGCCGCCAATTATGGGTATATAACAGCTCAATTATAGTATCAGAAGTCTCCATTCGTCTCCTCAGCATCGAGCCAACCCCGACACATATCCACGGCTCGTCCCCACTTTTTGAACATCTTCGCACCCTCCTCCCTGGAAATATTCGGCTCGAAAATCATGCGGTCTTTTTGATTGATCTCCTTGAGTTCGTCAAACTCTTTCCAAAGGTCGACAGCAAAGCCCGCAGCAATAGCAGCCCCTAGAGACGTGGTTTCACGCATTGCCGGGCGATCCACGGGAATGCCGATGATGTTGGCTTGTGTCTAATGTTTCAGGGTTGGTAACGATTTTCTTACAAGGATATGGAACACGTTGTGGGTGCACTTACCTGCATACACAGATTGGAGTTGCTCATACCCCCGTCTACTGCGAGTTCCGCGAGCTTATGGCCACTATCGAGCTCCATGGCGTCGAGGATGGCTTTCGTCTGGAAGCAAGTCGCCTCAAGCGTTGCGCGAGCTATGTGGCCACGCTCAGTAAATTGCGTAATGCCGAATATCGTGCCCTTAGCATCGTCTATCCAATAGGGCGCAAAGAGACCACTAAACGCCGTGACGAAGACACATCCTCCGTTGTCGTCGACACTTGCTGCCAGGTCGCTGATCTTGTGAGAATGGGTGATGAAGCCCAGGTTGTTCATTAGAAACTTCACACCACTTCCAGCCACAGCAATGCTGCCTTCGAGCGCATAGACCGGCTTACGTTTGCCTCCAAAGTCGTATGCGATGGTAGCTAGCAGGCCATGTTTTGAGATAACGGGCTTCTCCCCAACGTTGTACAGCAGAAAGCAACCTGTACCGTACGTATTTTTTGCAGACCCGGGTGAAAAGCCTTGCTGGCCAACCAAAGCTGCAGACTGGTCCCCAAGGCAACCTGCAATGCGAATGCCCTTCAACGGCCCGTACGTCAAGGATCCAAATGCGTCGGGCGATGATGATGGCACAATCTTGGGTAGTCTGATCTTGCCACGATCAAGCTGGAAGAAATCTAGGAGCTTGTCATCGTACTGCACGGTGTGGAGATTCATGAACATAGTTCGAGAGGCGTTTGTCGCGTCCGTAATGAGGATATCCTTCTCCTTGCCGCCATTGAGATGATACAGAAGCCAAGTATCGATGGTGCCGAAGCTTAAACGTCCTTCGTCATATGCCTTTCGCACGTCATCTACGTGATGGAGCAGCCAGAGCAGCTTCACTGAGGAAGGATATGTTGATAATGGAAGGCCGCATATATCTTGCAGGTCGTCAGCTCCGTCCCTCGCTTTCAGTTCCCGTACCAGCCCCATGGTTCTGGTATCTGGCCATGCAATTGCATTATGCAGTGCTTCGCCGGTATTGGTATCCCAGACCACAGTGGTTTCGCGCTGGTTGGTGATACCCACCGCTTTGATATCTGAGATATCATGACCCTGGTCTATAAAAGACTGGGTCGCTTTTTCTATGCATTGCTCGACGGAAGTCAGAATTTCCTTTGGGTCATGCTCATGCCATCTGCGTTACCTTGGTGAGCATTAAGAGCCACAGTTCAAGCTTGACGTACTCACCCTGATTGGGGGTACATCTGACTGAATTCAATCTGATGCTGCGCAATAGGCTGTCCTGTTCCATCGAAAATAATGAAGCGTGTGCTTGTTGTTCCTTGGTCGATTGAGCCGATGTAAAACTTCTTCAATTTCTTCTCGTCGAGCTGTACGCCGGAACTCTGTTCGGTAACCTGCTCTTTGGGAACGGGCTGCGGGTCTGCACCCTTTCCAGAAGTGTTCTCCATTGCTATGCTGTAGCTCGTAGCGCTTCTGAACGTCGCGGAAGAATTTCTATTTGATTCAGGGCTCTTGAAAATTGGGTCTGAAGAGGTGTTTCGGATGATATCCGCGCAGGAATCTGATATGCGCTTCTGATGACGTTCGTTTGTTGCAGCAGGTGTTCGCAGGACCACGACAAACTTGCGGAGTGGTTTAGGGTATAGGTGTGAATGTCGACTGAAGAAGAGAGTAGATGAGAGATGAGATCATATTGTGGAGTAGCAGGGGATCAGCACGCGACTCTGGGAGGATTCTTGCACTGTATTCGCTCGTGTCGCGAAATGACGATGGGTGTTCTCGGAGAAGCGGGGGAGCTTCGAGGAGGGGCACGACGTATCCAAGTCCCCACCGCGTAACGCCGCGCTCAATCATGTGAGTTGAAACACTTTTTCTCTCGTTGTGAGTTCCTCCGATCTCAATTCCTCCGTTGCGCTAGTGAAGAAAGTTAGTCCCACGGTCAATCGTTGATAAGCTACAAACAGTCCCACTTCGGTCACCCAGTTCCGTCAATCACAAGCGACGAATGGATTGGTCAATTGAACTACTCGTTGTTACATCGCTGACGCTACACAATACGATATCAATCCAAGATCGAGCTAGGGTCCTTGGTAAGATTCTCAAAATTTACAGGTGCACGCAGAGGAAATACCTACAAAACCTCAAGTGCAAGTAGCGAAGCAGAAGTATGGATACCGCCTTACATGAGAAAGCCACTCCTAGCAGACCCTGGTGCCCCTTGCAACAATGTCCGCTGTTCAACTTGATAGAAGGACTCACCAGGCATTTACTCATCCGCTTCGCCATCGCCTGCATGCTGCTCGGCCTCTTTTTGCAGAACCGCTGCCTGTTCCTCTTCCGCCAACTTGTCCTGAGCCGACTCCCTAAGAGCTGTGATCCGATCTACCGCACCGGGAATTCTTCCAACCTTGTCGGCAACCTCGCCTCGTCCGATCAAGCTGACTACAATACTTGCGCCGACAATAAAGGTCAACACGAAGCGGTAGATGCTGTACCAGTGAGGCGTCCATCCGCGGTAGGTGGCTCGAGTGTCGACATAGTAGAGTAAGGTGAACGCCATGAACTGGCTGATGAGGGCGTACTCGACAGGCATCATGATCGTGGGCCAGGCTACTGCGGTTGCGGCCACGCCAATGAAATAACGGGGGTAGCCGTGATAGCCTCCAAAACCAGCCCATTCCAGGCCCCAATGAATCGCACCGAGGAAGGAGAGGATCTGCTTAGTCTTAGCTCAACATAATGAAGGAAGCCATTCGCAAATACTCACCGCAGCACCGTATCCAATTTGCAAAGGCTGCAGAATGTGTAGCATGTCTTCCGCTGTTTGGGCAGACAAGAAATACCCATATCCAGCAACAGAGTGGTTGATTTCGTATGCGCAGGCGACGGTGGAGAGGGACGTTGCAAGGTACGGGAGAACACCAGCCAGACCCATGTAAAATGCTTGTCGAGGCACTTCCGATAAGTTGAACGTATCTTTAATCGTTGCCTGTTTGTTTGCACGTCAGCTAATGCAAGAGGCCAAAAAATTGTAATACATACAAGATCATGCCTCACGCCGGCCATCATGTCAACCTCCGGCTGCGGGGTGTCCGTCCCAACCTCACTCAACAAGGGATGAACCGTCGACGTAGCTGTGACTCTGGCGGGATCTGGCTTGATCCTCTCGTGCTGGTACTTATCCTCAGCCTTCCTGTCAATCTTGTCTGCCAACGTCCGTCGGAGTATGGCGGCTTGGATGGGTTTCAGCGGAGCAATTGGTATTGACTGCGGCCGCTTCGGAGCGATGGAGCTGAATTTGGTTGTGCACTGCACTGGGAATGGTGCTCGAGAGAAGACATGGCTGGCTGGGCGAGCTGCTGGCGCAGCAATTGATCGCAGAGCGAGACGCGAAGCTCCCGTGCGAAGCATGTCGACAGTTGGGGAGGCTTTCGGGTCAGAGAAGCTAGAGGTGACAAAGATCAACCGCCGCAATGCAATTGAAATCCGCGCAAAGCTGGAGACAGAGAGAGGAGACCCGGACGAGATCTAAGGACGTGTGGTTGACAAGCTCGAAGCTCCCCGCTTCTGTTGTCAAGCTTCGGAGCTGTTCTATCTTGATGATTGGACGCCAGCATGACGTCAAGTGTCAGAACACGAAGCTAGGCCTTGTTAAGGAGCAACTTCGCCCTCATCACCAAAACAAACTCCAAGCCCAGTTCTTCACTTTGATCGTGACAGATTGCATGGGTGAAAGTTCCACCCTCTGGAGATCCAGTTACCAGAGACTGGGAAACTTACTAATTTTCGGCAACTCTGACAGGTGTTAACCTACCCCAGTTCCCCAACCTTGCATATCTCGAATCCAGCTAGAAGTCCTACAAACTTTCATGGTTAGTTAGAGATCTTTCTTGATGAGAGTATCTCATATCTTCTTATATAAGCACTATTCCTCAAGCCCTGCCAGCAACTCATTCAAGCTTCCGAGGTTGCTCTCGCCACGTAGGACGCCTTTGAGAAGCATAGTTGGCGCAGTCGAAGCCACATTTCTGCACTATGCTAGCATTCAGATGTAACTAGGTGAAGTTGATGCCGTGTCGACCCTTTCGTCTAGCCCCTCTGATATGCCAGAAAGTATTAGAAGCCATTTTGGTATAGGCGAGATTGGGCAACGAAGTCGCATCGAAGCAGCACAAGCAGTTCGAGTATCTAGACCATTATGAATACTTGTGAAGAAACCGACCCTATATCTAGTTTATGTCTCTAAAAGCAATTGCCAAGCTCGTATGATGTTTGATATGGAGAGATATCACGCGTTCCAATATTGCGATGCTCCAGGAAGCGCGCATCGAGCTGGCAAAGCAATCGTTTGCCTGCTAGCTCGGACAGCCGAATCTTGGATGCAAACTCACTAGGAGGTCGAAGCGATCGCGCCTATTGAATGGAAGTCGAGCGGATTGCTCCGACGGGCTATCAATCATCAGCGATGCAGCGCACGCGAGACTAAGGCAACAAAGCCAGAAAGGCGTATCACAGCCAAACGCCGTCAGCCTTGCTCATTCATTCACTGCGAAGGTCGTGAAAGGGCGCAACGCGGGGAGCTCGCTTACGCAGCCTATCAGCGTTATTTTGGTGGGGTGAGGGTGAGGGTAGCGTCATCATCGAAGCTCTCAGAAAGAGGCAACAGCAAGAGGAAAAATTCACAGCAAGGACGCGGCGCGACTGCGAGGGCCAGAAGCGGCAGTGACAAGGCAGCGGCTAGCATTATTTGCCTCTAGGCACCGATCCACTGCGCGCCGAACAAGCTCAGAGGCTGAGAGAACTGCGTAGAAGCGCCCAATCGTTTCCCGGTGAGCGATCGAAACTTCCAGAAGAGCCCGCCGAAAAAGCTGCTCGTCGAACCTACAAAAACCCCTCCGCCCACCCAATCCGCCCGCCTAACACAACAAAGCCTCACCCACGCTACACATACCTCCTTTCGTGAGCACACTGCAAAATACCTTTTCTTTTCTCAACCTTTGATACCCAAACACACCGCTACACCCAACACGACCTCCAGAAAGATGGCGCCCGCTATCGGTACGTACTAGGAATGAAATTCACCGTGATATCATACTAACCACTTTCTAGGTATCGATCTAGGTACCACCTACAGCTGCGTAGGCATCTTCCGAGATGACCGGTAAGCTCACACACCTCCGCGATCTCGAGCCTTCTCCGTCACCGTCCAGACACGATTCCTTGAAGTTTTCTGCGACTTGATACTACAACTTACAGTCAAGTTTGATTGAATGGTATTCGAGTATCAAGTGCCATAGAACTGGAAGGGAATCGTGTTTGTGCTTGACATAACGAAGACTCGACTCGCTTGTCCAGTCTTTCTCGACCTTATACTAACGATGCATCATAGTATCGAGATTATCGCCAATGACCAGGGAAACCGAACCACCCCCTCGTTTGTGGCCTTCACAGATACCGAGCGACTCATCGGTGACTCGGCGAAGAACCAAGTCGCCATGAACCCAACCAACACTGTCTTCGATGCGAAACGCCTTATTGGACGCAAGTTCGCCGATGCTGAAGTCCAAGCCGACATGAAGCACTTCCCCTTCACAGTCATCGAGAAGGCCGGAAAGCCAGTCGTACAAGTTGAATTCAAGGGAGAGACCAAGACCTTCACACCCGAGGAGATCTCCGCCATGATTCTGACTAAGGTATGCTCTTCGCTTCGTCCCTGGTTTTACGAAGAGTTCCAATGCTAACTATTTGTCTCTCAAGATGCGCGAGACAGCCGAGAGCTACCTCGGCGGTACCGTCAACAACGCTGTCGTCACCGTCCCCGCCTACTTCAACGACAGCCAGCGTCAAGCTACCAAAGACGCCGGTCTGATCGCAGGACTGAACGTCTTGCGTATCATCAACGAGCCGACTGCCGCAGCTATCGCCTACGGTTTGGACAAGAAGACGACAGGCGAGCGCAATGTCCTCATTTTCGATCTCGGAGGTGGAACCTTTGATGTGAGCTTGCTCACAATCGAAGAGGTAAGCAAACTCCATAGTTTCCAACCCTCGCAGGTTTTCACGTTCAAACTTCCAATTTCCGATACTGTGAAGACATCCAGCCTCCACTTTCCCCTTTAAATCTTCGCGCAGGTTCTAACTGTATTGCAGGGTATCTTCGAGGTCAAGTCGACTGCGGGTGACACCCATCTGGGTGGAGAAGATTTCGACAACCGCTTGGTCAACCACTTCGTAAACGAATTCAAAAGGAAACACAAGAAAGAGTCCGTGCTTATCTACCTTTTACCTATCAACCTACTAATATATCTCTAGTCTAACTGCCAACGCGCGAGCACTCCGCCGTCTCCGAACAGCATGCGAGCGAGCCAAGCGAACGCTCTCTTCTTCCGCTCAGACTTCCATCGAGATCGACAGTCTGTTCGAAGGCATCGACTTCTACACTTCCATCACCCGCGCTAGATTTGAGGAACTTTGCCAGGACCTCTTCCGCTCTACCATGGAGCCTGTCGAGCGAGTCCTCCGCGATGCTAAGATCGATAAGGGTGCTGTTCACGAGATCGTCCTAGTGTAAGTTTACGGCCTTATTCTCATGAATATTTACGCAACACTTGCTGACGTTTGAGCAGAGGAGGATCAACTAGGATACCCAAGATCCAGAAGATGGTCTCCGACTTCTTCAATGGAAAGGAGCCCAACAAGTCAATCAATCCCGATGAAGCCGTCGCATACGGTGCTGCTGTCCAGGCCGCTATCCTCTCCGGTGACACATCGTCCAAGTCCACCAACGAGATTCTGCTCTTGGATGTGGCCCCGCTCTCTATCGGTATCGAGACTGCTGGTGGTGTCATGACCCCGTTGATCAAGCGCAACACAACTATTCCGGTTCGTATCCCTACCCATACAGATTTGAAACTGCATGCTAATTCGTTCGATTAGACCAAGAAGTCAGAAGTTTTCAGCACCTTCTCAGACAACCAGCCTGGCGTACTCATTCAAGTCTATGAAGGTGAACGTGCCCGCACCAAGGACAACAACCTTCTTGGAAAGTTCGAGCTTACCGGTATCCCGCCTGCTCCTCGTGGTGTGCCTCAGATCGAGGTCACCTTTGATGTCGACGCAAACGGTATCATTGTAAGTACTTCCTATTGATTTTGTTGAACCAACACTGATATCATTGAAATAGAACGTGTCAGCGCTCGAGAAGGGCACGGGCAAGACCAATAAGATTGTCATTACGAACGACAAGGGCCGTCTCTCGAAGGAGGAGATCGAGCGCATGCTTGCCGAGGCCGAGAAGTACAAGGCCGAGGATGAAGCCGAAGCTTCCAGGATCGGCGCTAAGAATGCTCTCGAGTCATACGCCTACTCTCTCCGCAACACCCTGAGCGATTCCAAGGTCGACGAGAAGCTCGACGCTTCGGACAAGGAGAAGCTCAAGTCCGAAATCGACAAGACCGTGACTTGGCTCGACGACAACCAGCAGGCCACCAAGGACGAGTACGAGTCTACACAGAAGGAGCTCGAGTCTGTCGCCAACCCCATCATGATGAAGTTCTACGGCGCTGGCGGCGAGGGCGGCATGCCCGGCGGAGGCATGCCCGGCGGTCCCGGTGGCTTCCCTGGCGCTGGTGGTCCCGCTGGAGGCCACTCCGACGATGGCCCGACTGTTGAGGAAGTCGACTAAGCGCATCGCCTCTGATTGCGCGAGGTCTTCTCCTTTGTTCAGCATAGATCTTTCTTCATGGGCGGTCATCGGAGTTTTCTGCGGCCGCTAGAGCCTTATCCCTTATCCCTTTTCTTGCCGTTCCCTTTTCTTGAGAGGCGGCTGTTTATGGGTTGCATTCAGATGGATGATTTCACGACAACATGATGGCGGTGGAAAAGTTACAGTCGGGGTATCTTATGTACTCTAATGACAGGGGTTCAGAATGAAATATGGTGCTTAGAAACATCTTCTCTTTTCAGCATGTGTGTCCTCGTGATTGCTTGTGCTTGTGTAAGTTGACGTCAACGGAAAGGTCCGAATGAGCTTCAGGCACTGTGGCCTTGGAGTTTGTCCTTGCAACAGTTTCGATGATTGGGTTACCGTATTTCCCTTGAGGGCGCGACATGCACTGGCAGAATGGATCTGGTAAGTAAACGCTGAGTGCCCTCTATGATCTTATACCTACGAAAAAGGATCAGGAGTACTGCTGCTAGTCGAGTTACTACGGTAGGGGCAAATGGGTAGAGGTTGGCAACGGCGATGAACGAGGGGAGTCTGGACAGTTTCCAAGGATTGACCAAAGTAATATTGGATTGGGTATCATGGACGCACGGCAGTACCACAGTACCCCGTCTTCTTCTTAGTATGCAGAATATACAGATATTGTACAGCTATCTCACACGTCCTTCCTCCCCGAGTAAACTCCCTGTTATCGTCCCTCCACTCGCCGATACTCCTCCTCCGCCTTCGCAAAAGCCCCGAGTATCTTCTCTCCTTCCCTCCTCCGTTCCCACACCTCCTCGCTGTTCCTGCCCTGCCGTAGCTTGTCTTCCTTCTCCCTGTACCGCTCTTCCACGAGCAACTCCTTCATGCCCTGGCCTTTCGACTTTATCCGCATGCAGAACCAGAAGTCTGACCAGTGGTCCGAGCACGAACGTAGCTCGCCGTAGCGGTATATATCGTTGAACTTCCCGCCGAAGGATGTGCAATAAAATGCCGAGTCGAAGGCGGCGCGGCAGGGCATTGCTGTGGGGTATTCGGACTGCGCAGATGTCCTTGTTTCTTGTGACGAAGAGGGTGCGTCGGAGGTGGATGATGGTGTGGGTTCGGTGGACGGCGCGAGATGTGGGAAGGCAGCGTGAAATTCGGCTTCGTCGTTGGATTGGGAGGACGGCATTGCTGGAGTTACGGAGGGCGGCGCTGAAGATGGTGGAGGCAGTGAGGATTGGGTAGCTTCGGGGACGAGTTTGGAGTCGGAGGCGGAGGACGTGCTAGAGGACCACCACCAGCCCATTGTGTGTTGATGTTCGGAGAGACGAGGTCGTTGTTTAGTTAGACGCGGATGGTGGGATCGATTGGCTGGAGTTGGGCTCCGGATCGCAAGAGTAGAGTCGGTGGAGGCTCGATCGAGAAAGATACTGCCTATGTTTCTGTTTGGGAGAAAGCCAATGGCATAGACTATGGGGTTGTAGATGCGCAAAGTCGCGTCACGGTCGCAAAAGGATCTCGAAACCTAATGTTAATAGAACGATGGACCAGAGGTCGAATCGCGGTTGGAGGAACGAGCTATTGGCAACACGGGATCTGGCGAGGCCTGGCAAAAACTAGGATGGCTTTTGAGCACGTATTCTGGATGCGCGTGATACGTGTAAAGCTGCGACTTGGATGGCTAGACTCTGCGACACAAAAGTTGATGGTGTTCAGAAAAACATTCGACGAATGAGCGTCCAGATCGTCGCAGGGCTAAGGCTGTGGGGATCGAAAACAGCGACGTCATGCAGGATGCAGCAGGCAGGCTGCCTCGACGATCCCACTTATACCACATTGCGAAAGCGTGTCTGGTGCGCGTTCAGTTGCTGCGTCAACCTCGCTTTCTTAGAGGCTTTCGATCCTTACTTCTCCTTCGTGTCACGACTCGCCGTGCAGGTCGCAGTCACTGTTTTACCTGGTCGCAGCACAGCCCGCGGCACAGAACACTCTTGCGTCCTTCAATCTGGCACCCCGCTTTGCCTGGACAGACTGCGATACCCTTCTGCCGCACAGTCACGATTTAACCTCGCCGTCCCCTATGACTTTACGAACTCGAACGACGTAACGGAACACTCCTACACCGACCGCCATAAACCCCTCCTACTCCACACTCTCCCCCGGCCTGGGTAACGGTCAACGCCCGCCGCCATGCTCGAGGGGCTCGTTGCGAACCTGCTGAACAGGTTTCTGGGCATGTATGTCCAGAACTTCGACGCAAAGCAACTCAATGTGGGCATCTGGTCAGGCGATGTCAAGCTACGGAACCTTGAGCTTCGCCGCGAGGCTCTTGACCAGCTCAAGCTGCCGCTGAACGTCATAGAAGGCCACCTGGGGTCGCTCACAATGTCAATTCCGTGGTCCAACCTGCGGGGGAAGCCTTTGAAGGTCAACATTGAGGATGTGTTTCTACTGGCAGCCCCCAAGGAGGATGCAGAGTACGATGGCGAGGAAGAAGATCGGAGAGCACATGCTGTCAAGATGGAGAAGCTGGACAGCGCCGAGCTGCTGAAAGAGCGCAATACCGAGGGCATGAGCGCCGAGGAGCAGCAGAAGAACCAGAGCTTCACCGCGAGCCTGGTTTCGGCGATTGTGGACAACGTGCAGGTCAGCGTCAAGAACATACACATTCGGTACGAGGATTCGATATCGGACCCTGGCCACCCATTCGCCCTTGGTATCACCCTCGCCGAGTTCAGCGCGGTCAGCACGGACGAGAACTGGAAGCCGACCTTCATCCAGGGAACTTCGACCTCCACGCACAAGCTCGCCACCCTTGGCTCGCTTGCCGTATACTGGGACACAGATGCTGAGCTCTTGGGGACCGGAAAGGGCAGTGAGAGCAAGGATGAGCAGCACATTGATCATGACGAATTCATTGATAAGGTGCGCGGGATGATCGTGAGCGGAGACAATCCGGAGGTTGGCAAACATCAGTTCATCCTCAAGCCTGTCAGCGGACGTGCGGGGCTTGAGATGGACAAGACCGGCAAGCCCGATCGACCGAAGATGAAGGCCCGTCTCTTGTTCGACGAGCTCGGCTTCATCATCGACGAGGACCAGTACCGCGATGCGCTCATGCTCGTCGACCTGTTCCACTACTTCATCCGACACCAGGAGTACAAGAAGTTCCAGCCCAAATCATCTCCTAAGGAGGACCCGAACGGCTGGTTACGCTTTGCTGGGAAGGCTGTTCTTGACAAAATCCACGAGCGCAACCGCAAGTGGAGCTGGGGCTACTTTAAAGAGCGACGAGACGATCGCATACGATACATCGAACTCTTCAAGAAGAAGAAGCGCGAGGAGAAGCTCCCAGCTGCCGAGTCTGAGGAGCTTGACAAGCTTGAGCGGAAGCTGACCTACGAAGACCTCCGCTTCTGGCGGTCGCTGGCGCGGAATGAGCTTCGCAAGGAGAACGTTGGCGTGAAGAAACCACCTCCCAAGCAGACATGGAGTTCTTGGGTCTGGGGCTCTAAGCAGGAGGAGAACAAGGAGGAGAACACGCAGATGACTGATGAGCAGAAGAAAGAACTCTACAGCGCCATCGACTGGGACGAGAAGAAGGCCATTACAGAATCAGTCGATATGCCTCGTGAATATGTTAAGATGGAGGTCAATCTAAGCCTGCGCACAGGAAGCTTTACACTCAAGCGCGACCCACACGGCTCTGCCAACGAGATTCTGCGCTTATTGTTCGACTCGTTCAGTACGACGTTTCTCCAGCGGACCGATTCCATGTTCGCCAAGGTTGCCCTTGAAGGTATGCGATTATACGATGGGACGACTGAAGGGAGCTTGTTCCCTCAAATCATCACCATCAAAGACGCTGCTCCTATACCAGATGCCAAGCGCTTTCAAGAGCTCAACGACGATGAGACGTCTAAGGGGGATGAAGATGGTGACGAAGAAGAAGAGAAAGACGATCCCTTCTTCCAGCTATCTTTCGAGAAGAACCCTCTAGATAATAGCGCCGATACAGCTTTGACCATGAAACTGAAAGGCATGGAGTTCGTTCACAATCCTAAGTTCATCGTCGAGGTAGCCAAGTTCTTCAAACCACCCGAGCGCCACATGGAGTCCATTGGCGCACTCATGGAGACGGCCGGCGCGACCGTTGAAGGCCTTCGTCAGCAGACACGCGCAGGACTTGAGTTCGCGCTGTCTGAGCATAAGACTATCAACGCACAGATAGACCTTCAAGCGCCTCTGATCATTGTCCCAGACTCAGTCACCAAGAAGTCGAGCAACTGCCTTATCCTTGATGCAGGTCACGTAACTGTGACCAGCGAATTGGTCGACAAAGAAACGTTGCACGAAATCCAGTCGAAGCAGAAGCAGCAGTACACTGACGAAGACTTCCGACGACTTGAGAGTCTAATGTACGACAAGTTCCTGTTGAAGCTACATTCTACACAGGTCTTAATTGGGCCGTCGATAGAGGAGACCAAGGCACAATTGGAGGAGAGTGCAACTTCAAAAGACCTCCACATCGTCGACCAGATCAACATGGACTTCAAGATCGAGATTTGCATTATCCCCAAAGCTTCTGACCTCACCAAGTTCCGCATTTCTGGCAATCTTCCCGTGCTGCATGCATCGATATCGGATGCTAAGTACAAGAACTTGATGAAGCTGATTGACGTCGCAATACCGAAATTTGACAACGAGGAACCAAGCAAGCAGGTTACCGAAGGCGCCAAAGGCCCGTCAAATCTAAAACCCACGAGCGAGGCGAAGCCTAAGGAAGACGCGCTTGGTAGACCACGGGCGAAGTCTTTCCAGTTCGCTGCCCAGGAACATGCGATTGTCATGGACGAAGAGGGCAGTGATAAAGGCGAAGAGAAGTTTGAGGATGCTGCTGAAGACAAAACGAAAGATGATGCCAATTTGCATCAGCGCAATTTTGAGTTCAATTTCACTGTGGACAAGCTACAAGGCTCGCTATACCGATCCGATCCGGAAGGGAAGAAGCCTGATGCTCTTCTGGTTGAGCTGATCGCGGAGCACTTTGACCTATCTTTCTACCAGGAACCCTTCAAGATGGCCGCTGAGGTCAGCTTGAAGACTCTTGCTGTCGAGGACCACGTAGAGGAGAACCCGTTACCCGAGTTTCGGAACATCGTATCGTCCGAGGATGCTGATGCCGGCGAGCAGAAGGATCTCTTCTCGCTGACGTTTGTCAAAGTGAACAAGGAATCACCAGAGTTCCAGACAAAGTACGAGGGCATCGCTCTCAACCTAGACGTTGCAGTATCGACCATCAATCTCATTGTCACGCGGAAAACGTTGTTGACATTGTTGGACTTTGTTCTCATCACGTTCACCAATCCAGGCCCACCCCAAGACCAACAAGCACAGATTGAGGCCAAGCCAGAAGACCAACAGGTTGCACAACAACCACAAGCCGAGCAAGACAAAATACGGATTCGAGCAAACCTAAAGCGGATTGCAGTCATCCTCAACAATGACGGCATAAGGCTCGCTACGTTAAGCTTGAGCTCTGGCGATGTCGCTATCTTCCTGAATGGAAAGACTATGCGCATCGGCGGAAAGCTTGGCAACCTTTCTCTAGTGGACGATGTCAACCAAGGGGTATCCGAGGAGTCATCACTCCGTCAACTCGTGACCATCGAAGGCAAGAACCTTGCCGAGTTCAGCTATGAGACTTTCGATCCAGACACTGACGTGTATCCTGGATACGACATGTCTGTGGAGCTGAAGACAGGTTCCATAAGGATCAATTTCCTGACCGAGCCCTTCCGCAAGATCATGGAATTCGCTGTCAAATTCGGAAAGATGCAGGCAATTTTCAACGCAGCACGACAGGCCGCGGCGAACCAGGCCACCCAGATACAACAAAGGGCTACTAAATTCCATTTTGACATTGTTATCAGCACGCCTATTGTGGTCTTCCCGAGGATGGTCATCTCTGATAAACCTGACCGAGACACCCTGACAGCGAATCTTGGAGAGATATATGCCAAGAACGAGTTCGTCCCACTGGACGACTCAAAGGACTCTGACTTTGCCAACAAGCTCTCTGCAGGTATTCGCAACATCAAGCTTACTTCCAATCTGCACTATGAAGATGATAAATCTGAGGAGCTTCAGCTGATCGAGAAGATGGATCTCGATTTCAACATCACAATGGTAGAACACAAATCCGGCCGACAACGACCAGACCTCGAGATCGAAGGTTCTATGTCAGATTTCAACTTGAAGCTGACCCCAGAGCAAATGAAGTTTGCACTGGAGCTATCCCGATCCATTCCAGCCGCATTCGCTACTGAGCCCGATGCTCTAGAAGAAGATGCTCAGTCAGAGCTCCCTCGGTCGACAACAGATCCCGCGAAAAGAGTAACGGACAAAGAGTCGCCTTCTCAAGAGAAATCGCAGGACTTGGTCTCAAGTCAAAGCCCTGAGCTTCATACTGGTGACGAGAAGTGGACTAAGCTGGACTTTGTCTTCAAAGTCGGCGCGATTGGTTTAGAGCTCATCTCTTCCAAACCTAGCGAACCTGTCGGTGACCTGGAGAAGGCCAGCTTGTCGAAGTTCTCTTTGAATGAGACCAACATCAAGCTCCGTATGATCAGCGATGGCGCCCTAGAGACCGAGTTGATGGTTCAGTCCTTCACTATCAGGGACAGTCGCACCCAGGGAACCAACAAGTTCCGGAAGATCATGTCCCTCATCAACAACGATGTCAAGCAACAGTTCATGGCTAGTGTATCGATTTCGGGTGGGTCAGACAAGAACCTCATTGCGCTCCTCACGATCGATAGTCCGCGGATGATCTTGGCTCTAGACTACTTATTTGCTCTGAAGGCATTTGTTGATGCTGGACTTGCTACCGATGAGCCTTTAGCAATCGAGGAAGAGGCGGAAGAAGACGATGCCGACAGTGACTCTGACATAATGTCTCCAGACGGTACACGGTCACCTGAGAAGCCTCTTCCGGCGTCTGATGCCGGTGAGGGTGGCATGAACATCAACTTCCGCGTTAACCTCGTGGATGCTCAAGTGGTCCTTATTGCCAATCCCGCGCTTGCGAGTTCCGAAGCCATTGTGCTCGGAACCAAGCAAGTCCTCGTGTCAAAGCAACAAGCGATGACCTTGCAGGTCGACAAAGTTGGGATGTTCCTTTGCCGCATGGACAGATTCGACAACAGTAGACTGCGCATCTTAGATGACTTCAGCATCCAGACAGCCTTAGATATGCGGAACCAAGGCTCCAAGTCTTCTCTGGTTAGCATCCACGTCGACATTGAGCCTCTCGTACTTCGCTTGTCTTTGCGAGATATCCTCCTTGCCATGCAGATCGTCAACCGCGCATCTGCCATGACTGCGGGAGACAACGGCCCGATGCTTAACGAAGCACCAAAGGAAATCAAACAAGGCACGCCATCAACGAAACCGAAATCTCAAAAACCCGCATCATCAAAGCCCGCTGCCAAGACGATTGCTACTTCACGGCGGTCGAGAGCACATAGCGACGTGCCACCTCCACAGCCGCCTAGACCTGGATCTACTGTCATCAAGCGCGAAGAAATGAACGTCAACATCGAAGGCATTCGTGTGGTACTTATTGGTGATGTGCACGAAATGCCAATGCTTGATTGGCGAGTCAAGAAGTTTGGAGTGGATGTACGTGACTGGTCTGGTGCTATGACCGCAGATACTTCCGTGGATACCCTCATCAACGTATACAATTTCTCGAAGTCTGCGTGGGAGCCACTCATCGAGCCTTGGCAGCTAGGCTTCCATATGTCGAAAGACCAGAACCCAGATAGGCTCTCTCTAGAGCTTTACTCGCGGAAGTCCATGGAGCTTACCATTACTGCGGCGACCATTGCCCTCGCCTCAAAGTCGTTCGATTTCCTTACAACTGACGAAGATATCTTGTCCAAACCTCGTGGCACTGATGCGCCGTATCGGATTCGCAACTATACTGGCTTCAACTTGGACGTGTGGGCCGAAGGGAAGGACCTGGACGAAGGCTATGCTGCTAAGTTGGAGGATGGCGATGAACAGCCGTGGCGTTTCGAAGACCCTAGCGCGACACGCGAGACTTTGTCGACTGAAGGCGCTTCCGGTGTTCTCGGTATTCGCCTTGAGGGGAGCGGCTTTGATAGCATCCCACGCATTCCAGTCCATCGTGAAGGCGAAACCCTCTACAATCTCAAGCCTAAGCAAGACCGCATTCAGCATCGTATTCTAGTAGAGGTCAAGCTTGGCGCGGACAACATCAAGAATATCACCTTCCGGTCACCGCTGTTGGTCGAGAACAACACTCAGATTCCGATCGAACTCGGCATCTACAGTCCGGAAGAGGGCCATCTCCTCAAGATCGAGAAGGTTGCTCCAGGTGATGCCAGGCCAGCACCAGTTGGCGCTGCCTTCATGCATTCCATTGTGGTCCGCCCAGATCAAGGCTTCGGCTATACTTGGTCCAACGAGCAGTTGTTCTGGAAAGACCTACTCAAGCGCCCGACTCGGACAATCACCTGTCGCGGCGAGCAAGATGATCAATCACCTCCTTTCTTCTTCCAGTTACACGCGACATACGACAAGAAGGATCCTTTGACGAGCGTCTACCCCTACATGCGTCTTCGACTACAGGCACCAGTTGAAGTCCAGAATCTACTTCCCTTCGACTTCAAATACCGAATATATGACAGCAACACAAAGAAAGATTGGACGAACTTCCTTCGCAAGGGTGGCGTTAGCCCAGTTCACGTGGTCGAGCTGTCCCATCTTCTCCTCATCAGCGTTGATATGCAGGATACGCCTTTCAAAGCTAGTAAATTTGGCATCATCAACTCTCCTGACCGGGACAACTTCAGACGGGAGAAGAGGCTGGAGGTTAAGGACCCTAACGACTTGACAATGCACCTGAAGATGCACTTCTAGTAAGTTGTCGTACCTACGATTCTGACTCAAGGCTAACTGTAGTAGCAATTACCCTGATGGTGGTGGAGCCTTTAAGGTCACGATCTTCAGCCCGTACATCGTCCTCAATCGAACGGGTCTGGAGCTCGATGTTCGCGGCAAACAGTTTCTAGGTCAATCCAATCGTGCAGCTGGCCAAGGCGTCTTTGCCGATAGCGAACACGACGCTGGGAAGCCCATGCCTTTTATGTTCTCCTTCCCTACAGATGACAAGAAGAACCGAGCCCTCATCAAGGTCGGCGATTCGCAATGGAGCAAGCCGCAGAGTTTCGATGCCATTGGCAGTAACTATGCGGTCACGCTGCCATCCAATCAGGGCCGAGCTGATATGCATATCGGTATAACGGTAGGCGAGGGTGAGGGCAAGTACAACTTGAGCAAAGTAGTTACGATTGCTCCCCGCTTCATCATCAAGAACAAGATCAAGGAAGATCTAAACATCCGTGAACCTGGATCCTCGGACTTCTTGACTGTCAAGAACGGAGAGCTGCTTCCGTTGCGCTGGCTACGACAAGGCGGAACACCACAATTGTCGGTCTGCTACCCTGGTATGAACAACCAGTGGTCTTCCCCATTCAACATCTCCAACGTTGGAAATGTGCACGTCAAGTTGTCCAAGGCCGGTCAGCGGCAGAAGCTGGTTCGTGTGGACATTCTCATGGAAAACTCCACGATTTTCATCCACGTCAGCATCGAGAACAAGCACTGGCCTTTCAGCTTCAAGAATATGAGTGATCAAGAGTTCCTCTATTGGCAAGCGAACCCGAACCTCGAGGAGGACGAGGACGACCGCGGAACTGGCTTCAAACCTATTCGATACCGCCTACCTCCTAGAAGCATTATGCCATATGCTTGGGACTTCCCTGCTGCAAAGAACAAGGAGATCGTCCTCAGCGCCAATGGGCGTGAGCGACACGTTAAGCTTGCAGAAATCGGCAACCTCATCCCGTTGAAGATACCACCTGCGCAAGGCCAGAATCGCCAGAAGATTATCGACCTTAATGTAGTCGCCAGCGGACCTACGCAGACTCTCGAGCTCTCGAATTACAAGCCATCGAAGAGTTTATACAAGCAGAAGACCGGCACCGCTTCCGGGTCTACTGTCGGTGGCTTTGAAGTCAAGGACTTCGACACTGATGTGACTCTCAAGGCACAATTGCGCCTCGCTGGCATAGGTGTCTCACTTGTCAATACCCAGCTACGCGAGCTTGTCTACGTAACCTTGCGGGATATAGAACTCAAGTATTCCGATTCTGCGCTGTACCAGATGGTCAACCTACAAGTTAAATGGATACAGATCGACAACCAGCTCTACGGTGGCATCTTCCCCATCATCTTCTATCCTAGCGTTGTTCCGAAGACTGGCAAAGAGATGGAAGCTCATCCGATCTTCCAGACAAGTCTTACGCGAGTCAAGGACGATTCGTATGGTGTGCTGTACATCAAGTACTTCACGATCCTGCTTCAGCAGATGACGCTCGAGATTGATGAAGACTTCATTTTCGCCATGCTCGATTTTGCCAAGATACCTGGTGCTTCCTGGTCCGAAGAGAAGGAGGGCAAGTTGTGGGACGAATCCCTCGATATTCCCGAGCCCCAGCAAGAGCAGAGCGGTCAAGATGTCTACTTTGAGCTGCTCCACCTCCAACCTATGCAGATCGATCTGTCTTTCGTCCGAACGGAGCGCATCAACGCTGAAGACACTATGACTTCCTCGAATCCATTGATGTTTGCTGTCAACGTTCTCACCATGTCCATCGGCAATGTCAACGATGCACCAGTACGCTACAATGCGCTGATGCTTGAGAATGTGCGCGTCTCCACCGAGGCGCTGATCAACAACATCAAGAACCACTACGTACAAGAGTCGCTTCGACAAGTCCACATTGTCATTGGTTCAGCGGACTTCCTCGGAAACCCGGTCGGCCTCTTCACCAACGTCTCCTCAGGTGTAGCAGATATCTTCTACGAGCCATATCAGGGACTCGTCAAATCCGACCGCCCAGAAGAGCTCGGTATCGGTATCGCGAAGGGAGCATCCTCCTTCGTCAAGAAATCCGTCTTCGGCTTCTCAGACAGCATGGCCAAATTCACCGGCAGCATGTCCAAGGGTCTCTCTGCCGCAACTCTGGACAAAGAATTCCAAGACCAGCGTCGCATGTCCCGCTCCCGCAACCGGCCCAAGCACGCCCTCTACGGCATCACAGCGGGCGGCAACGCCTTCGCCTCCTCCCTCGCCTCCGGCCTCGGCGGCCTCGCCCGCCACCCGATTCAAGGCGCCGAAAAAGAGGGTGCACTAGGTTTCGTCAAAGGCGTCGGAAAGGGCCTCCTCGGCGTCCCTACCAAAGCCGCAATCGGTGCTTTCGACCTCGCCTCCAACATGGCTGAAGGCGTGCGCAACACAACCACCGTCTTCGACCAAGAAGGTCTCGACCGCGTACGCCTAACCCGCTTCATCGGCCAAGACGGCGTCGTGCGCCCCTACGCGCAGCGCGAAGCGCTCGGACAGTTCTGGCTCAAGACGCTCGACAACGGCCGCTACTTCCACGAAGACTACATCGCGCACTTGGAGCTCCAAGGCAAGGATATGATGGTCATGTTGACGTATAATCAGATTATGCTGGTGCGCACGAAGAGGCTGCAGACGGAGTGGGATGTCCCGCTCAAGGATGTGCAGACGATTAGTAAGGAGAGGACGGGGATGAGTATCATCTTGAAGGGCGGGACGAATGGGCCGTTTGTGCCTGTGGGCGATGAGGGGAGTAGGAATTGGTTTTATCGGCAGGTGGCTGTGGCGGTCAATGCGTATAACGATCGGTGGAATGCCAAGGGTTAAGGGATGGTGAGTGCAATGGTTATGCACCGACTGGGTTTGAGATGGGGGTAGAGGTTTTGTGGCTCAGACTGTTTTCCTTTTTAATTTCTCTCTGGTTGGTATGATACCTATGTATAACGAGTTTCTTCGAAGAAAGGACGGTTTTATGGTGGCATGGTATTGACAGCGATAGCACTCACGGGCATATAGTGGGCGTCTTTCCTTCAGTGCAGTACAGAAATATCATCTCATAGCTCTGTCTACCTCAAGGATTTCTCTCCCTATCGTATTCGACCCAATGTCATCCATAGGCTACTCGATCAAGCGCTAGCGCTCTTATCATAATTCTTCCAATTCCTGAACCTGTCAAAATCTTCCCGTCCAGGCACCCGCGACTCGATATTGGCTGCGTAATCCTTGTACATCCACCCATCCGCACCAGGTGCAAGTTTGGGCGGTTGGAAGTATAGGTGCTTCCTGATCGTCCCCTTCTCTTCGTCGGTGACCATATCAATACCCTGCGCTTCGGTGATCCAAGCTGCCCATGCTATGACCTTGATTCGCAAGTTCTACAAATGGAGAGGAGAGTCAGCAGAGCTTCAACAGGCGTCGTGTTCTGGTGTACTCTGTTACATAGAATGGAGCTTCGCTTGACTACTTGTTGAGGATAGGAGCGCTCCCCACACAGTGTAGGACACATCATATGAAAGCAGAGAACGTACCGTATA
Source organism: Lophiotrema nucula (assembly GCA_010015825.1). Lineage (NCBI taxonomy): Eukaryota > Fungi > Ascomycota > Dothideomycetes > Pleosporales > Lophiotremataceae > Lophiotrema > Lophiotrema nucula. The sequence goes on along the minus strand of ML977321.1, from coordinate 157,786 downwards.
CTCCCCGTAACAGCGAGCAAGGAGGTTTCTCGGGTGTGTTCTCAAAGTCGCGATAGAATCTAGATTGTCAATCCAAGCGAAAAGGTCCTTAGTTGGCTTAGATCTTGGTGGCCTGCCTGTCATCACCTGGTAGCGCGCACGGTCAAGAGCGCGGGAAACGCAGTGGACGGGATATAGTTTCGATTCTGGATCCTTTGCCTCCTCAGTATCTGGTCCAGGGACTTCCTCATCGTCAATGCCGGATACGTTGAGCAGGTCCTGGAGCCATTGGTAGATCAAAGAGTCTGCTTCGTCGAGCGTCGCCGCAAAGAACACTGTCAGTAGGAAGGTCCAAAGGAGGTGGTGGTGTTTCAGAGAACCTGATTGGCGCTTTAATAGGTCCTCTTGGGTCGGTGTGTTTGGCTTTCCGCTGTTTTCGAACCCATCAGTGTTGTGTAGACAGGCTAGACCCTCATTGAGCTCTTTAGCGCAGTGTGGGAACTCGACTTGAAACAGTTGTATCGCTACTTCTGGTGTGATGAGACATGGTTGGCCTACGAGGGTGTCCCTGACATCGTTAAAGTGTGGGTCGTTGTAAAGTATGCTCCGCATGGCTACCCGTAGTTCGTTCTCAATGGTGAAGACGACCTTTGCTTGCCCTAGCACCAGATTTGTCAGCCTTGTCTTGAATTCTGAGCGACTGTAGGCTAGAGCAAACGCTGAAGCGCCACTGACTAGCGATACCAAAGCGGCGTTACACGTACCCTGGCGGTATGTCTCTGCAAAATACTGCTTAGTGCCCTGAGGAAATGCTGTTGAGCTAGGTTCATATCGAAGTCTGAGCAGCCTCTCCACAATTGCATGGTGTAGGATTCGAAGTATTGTAATAACGACTCGTCCCCCTGGATTCGGCAATGAATCCGAGAAGTCATCGGGTTCGGCTCCGAGCGAATAAAGCGCAGCAAAGTAGGTGTGCCAAATGACACATGGTGGAAAGCCTTTGAAGAAAGGGATCAAGTTTGCGTAGCTACAATCGATTGTCATCAGCATGAGGGGTCCAAGTAGCATGTCTAGACATTATGTTGGATTTCGAGAGACAGACGGGAAAAACTCTAAAGGTGGAGCAGACACCAACACATACCGTCCAAAAAGATTGCCTTTGGTACGTACGAAATGAAGATTGTTGAGGAGGTCTGTTTTCATTACTCGGCTATTCGCTCCCATATTGAATGGAATGAGTTCCGAATGGTACCATTCCTCGTCAATATCCCAGGAGATGTCCAATTTCGGCATTCGGAAGTTCAGCTGCTCGACAGGATTGTTCTGTATGCAGAATCCATAGCCCATGAGAAGTTCGTCGTTCTGCTTCGGCGCATAATTGTTGTAGATCTGTTCACCTGCTTCAACGCACTCCTGTACGCGTAGGGAGAAATCTTCTGAAGGAATGAAATTCCACAGCACCTTCGATGTCGTTGAATGATTCAAGATGTCCACGACTGGAAAGAGGATAGGAAAGGTTGGGAGGCTTTGGATGAGATGCGTAGAGACAAAAGCCCGACTGCTGAAAATCGTTGAAGCCCATTTGAACTGTGTCCTAGTAGGCGTCAGTCCAAGCTGTTGGGTAGTTTCATCTGAGTTGTAGCGACATTCGCCAAGAACCGCTCTCCTATCGCATTCAGAAGCTGGCAAGCTCCAGCTTACTTACATGCTGAATTTCTCTCGTGGCTCTGCCCACTTCAAATGAGTCATCACCTCCTGTGCCTGTTCCCACTCTCCTGTAAGTTTAGCTAAGCGCTCTGAAGCAGCTTTCGGCAAGTTAGTCGACATGATACATGCGAGGTCATCTTCAGAATACCACAATGGCGTAGTCAGCATGCCCTCGCTTGGCAAACATTTGATATAAGGTGCCCATCGTGAGCCGTCTCCTAGCAATCGCTGCTCAATGAGAACAAGATAGTTTAGAACGTGGTTTGGCACTCGGCCGATGAGGCTCTTGAGGATGCTTTCCACCTGGGGCACACCTGGATGATCTGCAATGTTTAGGTAGGAAATAGTTAGTGCAAGAGGGCATTTGGCGACGTCGAATGGCGGATTGAAGTCTTTGCCAGCTCGAGCGTGGTAACCGTGAGATTCATCGAAGGTGAAGTGGACATCAGGGTTCACCCAGCCTGCATTGGTTGGGTCTGTGAACCACTCGAGAAGCCTCTTAAGCTTGGCTTCGGGTGTGTCTACAGTGAGACTCGACGTTTGAGGCAGTTGCTGCATGCTTCCATCTGAAACAGGGCGTTCAGAGCGTCTCGCGGATGACATGTGACGTGGGGTCCAAGGAAGCCACCAGGCTATCTGACGAGAGCACTTATCCTTCGCTCTGTTCTGTTTGTCATTATGAGAACTCTTCCGGAAGTCTCGTACAACCAATCGTACCTCGCTCAAAAAACCAGGGTTGAAGTCCGCAATAGAATGCGCAGATGCACTTGTCCAGCTGACGTTCCTCGGTTTCGCGGTTTTCACGATACCGACTTCGGACGAGGTCGGAGCGGAATCGTAGCAATCCGGCCCCGAACAGAAGGAATTCGATCGAACGTGCAAGCGAAGCTGCGGGAACTGCGGCGGACGATGCAGGTTGCGACGTAGAGTGCACGCATGGAAGCCTGGCGGTGAGCTGCAGAATTTGCTTGCGTCCGTGGCAGTGGACAGTTACGAGCATCATGACATAAGACGCTACATCGTTCCTCATCCTCTCTGCGGGTAAGCGCGACTGAGCCTTGTTCCAATACTGGACAGTCTTTAATGGATAAAGGGCGATCTAAGAAATTGGCATCACATATTACGGAAATCGTGAGAGGAGTTCTGCTGTAGATGAAATTCGCGTCCCGAATCGTCCGTCTACGGCTACACCACGCATCTTGCAGGAACGACGTTGGACGGCCAATGGTTGCCCCGCTTTACGAAATACGCAGCCCACCAAGGAATCCAGCTTTGCTCCTTCGCGGTGTCGTGGGCCTCTCTGTGGATCCCCTGAGCTGTGCCCATGCTCCACCATATGCCGCCCCCTCAGCGCTAGAGGGCTCGCAACACATGTCCATGCCAGCCGGATGCGAGCGGAAGGCCCTGTCTCTGCTGCGATCTGGATCTCCTGGCATCATCGCCTGTTTATTATGTAGCAACAGCTATTGACAGCTCACGTCAAGGTCAGCAGCCTCTTGTCAGTACTGTATCCAGGTAACGGTGGGGTTTCCCATGGGTCTGGCAGTCGGGGGCCGACCGCTGACTACGATGGTGGACCCGACAGAGCCGACCTCGATTCCTTATAGCTAATCAGGACAATGTAGCGACGGGCTAAGCCAGATTGCTCGTGAAACGAACGCCTCCTGTCCAATGGCGCGTATCTGGATACGATGATCGTGGCCGTTTGCGTCTCGCTTTGAGAGCGGGCATTTCACGGGCGTGTTGGGTTTGTGGCGCGGCCCCCGGGAGGATTGACGGTGCCGGTCGACCTTGGAGGTGCTGTGTCTCGTGCAGCGCGGACAATAGATGGTTAAGAGTCGCACTGCCGGACAGAGCAACTCCCTTTGAAACCGGTGGTGCCATGAGTGGCCTCACGACACTCTGTCCACTCCCCTCGCCCACTCTGTGACTACATAGACTGCGGCAGCGACCTCTTGACACAGTTGCTTGTCGCGCGGTAGCGCGGCCCTGCATAATTAGACGTGGCTTGTAAGTCAGCCCTGTTCTTATTTCGTACTACGCCTCTTGCGCGAGGGCCACAATCCTCAAACCTCAGCTCTCCCAATCTGTGAAAGACTCAAAAGCCATGGCCGCCCCGGAAGGGGACGGCCCCAGCAGTGGCCCTACTACCAACATAAACAACGCTGCCGCCTGTGCTAACAGCCCTCCAGCATGTCGAGACATGGTCCTCAGATGCTGTAGGTAGTCATGCTGGACATGTTGACAGCCGACGCCGTAGCCAAACATGGCCATGAATACTCGCGACCAGCGCCGAGCCCTACGTCGTTCCTTGCGCAGATGCCGCTCTCTATCCTCAATTCTGTAATGCGGAGGCAGGAGGCCCCCAGCGCGCCGCCCAAGCTGGAAGTAAACAAGGCGGCGTCGCTGGATGAGAACGGAGACGAGTTCGTTGAACAGCAGAAATCACCCATGGGTACCGCGCCGGACGGAACAACACTCTCTCCTACGCCCTCTCGCCCCGCTTCTTCCAGTAGCCGTGCTTCCACGGAGACGAAGCCTAAGAAGCGCGCGCCCAAGCCGAAGACGACCTTCAACCTCGCTCATCCACCCACGACCGGGCCCCGCCAGAAGCTCCACCTCCGCCCAAAGGTTCTGCTACAGCTACACCAAGTCATTCCTTCCCGCCGACCGAAGCCTGCCTACGAAGTCATCCCGTTCTCGCTCCTGGCCCCTCGTTCCACGCGTCGTCTCGCTCGCACGTTCAACAGCCGGGAGAGACTGGGCCCGAACGACTTGCTGATCGTCAAGGCGGAGGAGTACGAAAACAAAAACGCAGATGAGAAATCAGACGACGAGCGGTGGGGCGCAAGAGACGTCATTGGCGTCGTTTGCCCGGGGAAGAAGGATGACAAAGGCACCTGCATGAAGACCGAGGTGCTGATGGACGATGGCTCGAGCTGGGAGGCAACAAGCATGCCCAATGGTGGCTATGAGTTCATCTGCACCGACGAACATGGCCTGCAGCTCAAGTCCCGTTGGGTGCCGAAGGCAACACACGCACGCCGGGTGTCGTCCATGTCAATCGCTTCTCAAGCATCGCCTAGTCTACCAGTGGACGACAAGAAGTTCAATTTCAGTACCATCAGTGCTAACTCGCGACGCCATCCGGTGATTGCGAACATGACCCGCAACAGTATTGATATTTTCGATTCCTACAGCATGCCTACCGCGACCTCGCCTCCTTCACCGAGTTATCCCTCGTCTCCGTTACCCACTCCATTGACGCCTACAAGCATTACGGACGCATGCTCCTACCTCGATATTAGCAATGAACGCCTTCCCGTCAAAACCGATGATGCCTTACGCAGATTCATTGTGATCTCTGGAATATGGGTCGCCTTCGCTGAAGGTTGGTCTCCCGCATATGCTTGGTCCAAGAATACCTGTCCTTCACCTCTTTCCACTTCCGCAACCTTCCGTCCTGCGCCACCCAATCGCACTGTTTCCATGTCGTTCATTGATTCGCCTCGTTCAGCATCTCCTGCTTCCACGATTGACGAAAATCGCCGCACATTTCCTAAGATTCTCCGAACCGGCTCTCAGATGCTCCATCGCAATGCTAGCTTCAGTATCCCCTCACTGAACACGCCTACCAAGACTTCTCCATCGTCAACATCGCTCAAGACTCGCTCGCGACGTTCCAACTCCCTTGGCAATAACGACTTCAACCCAAGGACAGGGAGTACTCGGAAGAAGCGCTTCGGCTTAGCGCTAGAAGATCAGACCCTGCCCGAAACAGAAGAAGAGCGCCAGAGTAAGCGAAGTATAGAGCTCTTGCGGATCAAGGAACTTGCGCTGTCGGACACCCAATGCGGTACTCCTAGGTCCCCGCCTCCGGTTCAGATTGTCGAGCCTCCTCGCGATGAGACCCGATCACCATCGCCGGCATCACCGAGCTCAAGGACGTTCGCATCGCGCTCCGCATACGAACCTGTCACGACGAAAGGGCTCTGGGACTCTGGTGTCGTAGATGGACCTGGGCTGAAGGTGCGACCAACCAGCCTTGTCGTTCTCAATGAGAAAAAGGAGAAAGAAAAGAAAAAGAAAGAGCGCTCCAAGAGCAGAGAGAAAAGGGGCAAAGATGAGATGAAAGAGAAAGAGAAGGACAGTCTACGAAGAAGCGAACGCTTCAAGCAACGTTTCATCAACATCTTTAGGCGGGAGAAGACTTGATTTCCTATCGTCTCTTTCATGTTTTGATTTTGCATACCGGATTGGCTTCAACTGCCCGGTTCGTTCGGCGTTTTTCCATCAAGAATGGGTGGCATTTTTGTGGCGTTTGCTTTGGATTACCGGTCGTCGCATTACCGGTTGTTGGGCTTGGATTTTTGGCATTTTCACCTACGCTACGCTCGCTGTTCATATTTCTCCTCTCTTCTTCCTAGCCTGTCACGTTCACTGCCGCTCGTTCCGGAATGTTGATACCACCGAACTATACCCCTACGTAGCAGTATATTCTTATTGGCTATTGTTAAATGAAGAGCTTTTGGATATCAGAATCGTGCCTTTTGTCACTTTGCTTGCCTCTTTCGTTGCAATGATACCTCATCAAGCCTTTACACAGGCTTGTCTGACTGGGGGCCAGATATCGAAGTGGACCGAGCTCTATAGGATGTACACTTATACGTGCTCTTGTACTAGGTTGAGGTTCACGAATCGACAGATATGTTTCACGTGCAGTGTTTGATGCTCTTGTATCACACGTGTACACGCACACAGTGCACATCACAAATGATAACGACTATCCCTACAGATTGTTTGCGCGATGCTTGCGCAGTAGAGCTGTGGCTGCTTCACATGTCACTCATTCCGTCACATACAACCTGCACCAACCCACGCGTTTCGCTACAAACCGCTCGACAATGCTTTTGATAAGGATAAGTTACACACCAATGTACAAATCAAATTGTACCATACGAAGGTGCACGACAACTTGCAGGAATTAGCCTTACTTCCTGCTAGGAAGGCGCGTTCGGTGAAGCTGCCTACCCTGCACGGCGATGCTGAACGTTAAACTCCGCCGTCACACTTCAGAGTCCTCGAATAGTCTCGTATAGACTGATATCTGTCTAACATTCCCTTGCTGCCTTATCGCTTCCTCTGCCTCCGTTGAAGAGCGTTCTACTGCCGAGAAGGTCGCTGTGATGCTACGACCGTTGGTTGGGCTTCAAGCGACCTCTTTACTATCAACGCCCCCGTTAAATACCTATTGACACGCAAACACCGCCATCAACACCCCGCAGTCCCTAGTCCTACTGTACTTCACAAGCCGACTTGCATACCCAATTTCGCCGCTGCACTTCAAACAACCTGTACATCTCAGCCCGCCCATCATGAGTAAAACACTAGTTTAGATATTAGTTTAACTTAACCCCCGACTTCCCATTCTTCAAAGAAAAAGAAAAAAAACGAGAACAAGCAGCATTGTCTAGCACAAGCAGAGAGGATAAGAGCGGAGTTGCTGGGTAAGTTTGTCTCGGACTTCTTCGCAGCTGCCTCTATGAGTCAGATATCTGCCACCTAGGTGAAGACCACAAAAAAATTCCTTAATCGACTCAAAGTGGGAAGCTGAGAATAGCACTTACACATAACAAACCTACATGCAAACCTTGCCCCCTACATCTACATCTAACAGGTACACCGTTCTCCGCTCCATCCCTAGTTGAAACGGACGAGTTGGATGTCAGCTGGAAAATCGCAGATGCGGATATAAGCTACTTTGTCGAGGCACGAACTTAGGTATTATATTGATATGGTCTAATTAATAGAGAAGGATTGTGGTAGTGACAGCAAGCATTGTTCTGCCACGCCGTTGTAGAGCGAAAAGTGGAGCGCGGAATCGCAACGCACTATGTAGATCCTTTGCTTGCGGTGTAAAGTGTACTAGAAGACTGACAAGTTGTGGTAGTTGGGCTCTTGATATAGGGAGCTCAGTTTCAGAGATATAGAGATAGGTTCGTGGCACTAGAGGAACTGAATTGGTGGATTGAAAAGGCGGTGTATGAGAGTCGCTGGGTAAGTTTCTGTCGAGCAAGGGCGTGAAGGGCCCAGGGATCCAACACAAGTCCAATGGATACGATGGATTTGGTATGAATCAGAACGCTAGAACAAGTCTATTATTTTGATTACAAGGTCACTAGAGTCATTATACCGAGCCACCGCTGTCCCTATCCTATCACAGTCTATGAGCCCATGAAGCCGAACAGTCCAACGCGTCTCTGCTTCCACGTCTTGGTCTCCGTCTCCTGTACTCCAACACGCTTACCCTTCTCTTGCACATACACCTCGCTAGCACCATCTTCCATAGCTCCAATCGGGATCTCGTCATCAGGCGCCAGAGTGATCGACATATGACCTTCGTCGTCACCCCTCATCTTGACTTTAAGGGCACCATTGCCTTCATCCGGATCACTGAGCAGCCAAACATGTTTCATCTTCTTCCTGCCATCCTCATACACAAGCTCGTCCGCGGCCATGGCGACGTCAGTCCCACCTCTCGAAGCAGCGATGATCAAGTCTCGAGGATCGAGGTAGTTAAAGCGGCTCAGCTTCGCCCAGCCATGCGTTCGGTAAGCTTCAACAGCGACAGCGAGGATGATGAGCATGTTGAGGGTAAAGATGGCGTAGATGTACGCTGGCTGACCGAATTGCAGAGCGTACACGTACACCTTGGCGTTCTGAGATGTGAAGATGCGTCCAACCATCAATTGGGATGAGGCATACATGACGAGCATATCGTCCGCCATCGCCGTTATAGAGTTTGTGAGACCAGCGAGTGTTGCTTCCGACTCCGAGAATGGATCGCGTGAAGCCGAAATGCGCGTCATGTTGTAAGCAGCAATACTGGCATTGAGTGCATCGCCTAGTAGCGATACATACAAGTTCGTGAGATCATTACTGAGCAATTCAAATTGCCTGACAAGCGTCCTCGTGATGTTGCGCTGAGGATTGAAGTCTTGGACTGCGTTGGCGGGCGACACAGTGATGTTGAGGTTGGAAAGGTCCACAGTAACGTTGAAGAGTGTTGGTGTGAAGCTCAGTTCGCACTGAGTACGGTTGAGATTTGCATACGACTCGCCAGCGGTAATTCCTACGTAGCGGCGCGGAGATCGATCGCTGTAGGATACGCCCATTGCCACGATGGCTTTTCCGTCATGACCAATATAGTTGGAATATTCAGGGCCGTCAACACTATCTGGTAGTCTGCCTGACGCAGCATATATCCACTCATTCACGGGTCCAGAGAGGAGGAAATCCGTTGTCGAGTTGTAGATGCATGTCACGTTTGTGAGATAGCCTTCCTCTTGGTAGATGTATCCTGCAGCTTGATTGTTGGACGAGATCAAGATATCAGTGAGACCAACAGGTGCTCCTACACCATATGACCTGCCCCTGTAGCTGAATTGGGTGTTGTCAAACTTGGGATGAACGTATCTGGTCCCTGCAGAGGAGGCCGATGAGGCGGAGGATAGCAGATTTCCGATCTGCTGAATGCCTGGGGAGTATGTGAAGAAGCCCTTCTGGTTGCGAAGGGATGGTCCTTGTTTTCCGATTTCCATCGGATACTCCTTGATCAGCGAGACGTCTTCGTAACTCGGCAGCAGCAGAGTGCCACTGGTCCTCGTCCGTGCAATCAGTGGCGTAATGGAACCGGCCCATAGCGCAGCGGGTACTAGAGAGAGGAAGACAACCATCAAGACTGGAAAAAAAAATCGTAACGGTAGATCCCAGTCGACCCTGGGGATACTGTCGGAGAAGAGACACAATCAGCAAAACATCCTAGTGGTATCTGCATTCGTGATTTACCTCATGTCAACCCAAGTTCGTAGGATGTCCAGCGTGACACTCGCCTTCCTGAGTCGAATACGGAGGGCAAAGTTGATCAATCTACATATGACGGCGACGTGGATGAGCCCAAAGAAAGCCGCGAGCAACTGAACAGTAAGCGCCACCGTCGCCGGGAATCTGTTTGCCACAAGAAAGAAGTATCCTGTCACACGCCATTGGTTCCGATCCGCAGCCAGAAGAAGTGTGGCGAGGGTCGTAGTAAATAACAGTCCGTAGAAGGTGTTGTATCGAGTCCAATGACTGTAATGTATCGTCCGTCCATCGCTCCTTTCCGCCCTCCGATCGGCATTGGGAAGGAAAGTTAGTTGTCGTGGAACCATTAAAAGAGAGTATTGCAGAATAACGACCGACAATAGAAAGACAGACAGCGAGTGAAAGATGGAAAATCTCCTAAGGACCAGCCATGAGGAAAACTCGGAACGCGAACCTACCGTTCTATAAGCGGGAGCCCATCGCGTAGAGGAGTTGTTCGCGCTGCGGCGTTCTGCGGCGCAGGCATGAACCGAAGTTCGCTTGCAGACCCGTTTGAGGCTCACTGCGACGGCAACGCTTTGCCGCATGAAATGCATTCAACCGACTTTGCCTGCACAGAGAGGGCGTCTGCGGGAGTACATGTCTCCAATCCGCGTGTGGATTCAATTTTGCCCTGACACCGGTTTACATCTCAAATCTTGCAGCGCGACCTGCCTCCAGGAGGCTGCTGATGGTAGTTGGCGGTCAGAAAGACGGACTTCGTTCATGATAATAGCAGAGATTGTGCAGACTGTTCGGGTTCTAGAGAAATACGTGCATGTGTAGTCGAAAACATGATCGCGGTGGTTGTTCTGGACACTGGATTGTTCACTCCTTGGACTAATGCCGCGAATAAGACGGAGTACCCTACCTCTGAACCCAGTGGTTACTGGGAACCGAAACGATGGGCCATGGTGGGTCATGATGACGGTCATGTGCTTCTACAAAGAGAGACATCGAGCTGGCGATGCTTGGAGATGTACGTGTCCGGGTCGTCAGCAAGGCAGCAGTGTATGCGTGCGAAGATTGAGATAACCAGAGGCTGGCTGGCGCGTGCCATAGCTCATCGAGGCATGGGCTCGGTCATCTTCATGCCTTCTCTATCGGAAAGTACTCGAGGTCGGCAATGTTCACTTCTGCATGCGCGAGTCAGGAGGAGCAGTCAGCGGGGTGAACGAAGGATAAGGATGGTGGAGGAGGCACGGGAACAGGGTGCTGATGGCTTGTCGGAGACTTTCTCAAATCGAGCAAGTGCGACTCTCCATTCTCCACGAACGCCAGCCAAGGCCAACCGCGGCAGCCGAAGGCTTCAACGTGAAACACTTCGCTCGAGCCATGTATGATCTCCAACGCAGACACGAAGACGCAGGGATGTGCACACAGACGACGTGTCTGCAGATTTACATCCAACAATCCAGCACGGCACCATTGTTGTTGGCTTCCATCGCATTCGCCTTCACCGGTTATCTGCCGTGTCGAGCTGAGCCACGACAGCCTTTTGCGTCTGCCTGTCGGTGGGATTGCAGAGAGCCACTCGACCATCCCCGAGCTTGGCCTTATGGAGCTGAGGCTGCGAAGGCTCGCCTCGAGCAGTGCTGTGCGAGGCCGAATCCGCGACCATCATCAAGGCGGGGTAAGTGTGCTCAGCAGCAATCAATGGAAGTATTGGAGAGGAGCGGCTGAGCGACCGGTGTACGGAGTACATCGTATTGCATATCGCTGCAAACGTCGGCTGACGGCGTTTTGGTGCAGCCTCTCGTGTGACGGGGCTTCTCCCTGATGTGCACGAGGAACGTAGCTCAGCTGCGCCCCGGGAATGCTGGCTGGTTCGGCATGGGGTGGAGATTGCAAGATATCACGAGAGAAAGAGTGAGAAGTGTTTGAGGTTGAATCATGTTGATTATGGTCTTCCATTAGGAGACTAGATGCTATCCTGACTAGATGCAAGTGGATATCGCAGGCTCGCCGGCCTTCATCCGTGTAGTAAATGCTAGACATTACCCCCAGCGCCATCGCAATGCTATGATGATAATGATGATGATGATGCAAAGATGCGTGTGATGCCAAACCTTCAGACAATATCGATTAGGTTCCCATCCAGTAGGTTCCGCATCAATCATATCCGTACGAGCTTTCCGTGAGACAAAAGAAATAGCGAGTGGATCAGTACGCTGCCTGTCTGCCAGTGTATGCACCAGCAGTGCCGAACATCCGGTTGAAGAATCCGCTAGTCGACGTTTTCGCCTTCTTTGATGGCTTGTCGTCGTAGCGGTCAAGAGGAAGAGGATGATCGAGCTTGGCGTGAGCGCCTGGTGCGTGAATATGCACAAGAGTGGCACCGCTGTCGGCGTCGTAGCGCTGAACAAGTGCCTCCTCGGGCTCTTCGGTGAAACTGATGGGAGAATCCGATGAGGTGGAGACCGAGGAGCTGCGAGTTGGTGGAGATAGCGATGGAGTTCGTGATGGCGCTCTCGATGAGGGAGTGGGGTAGGCGCGTAGCCTCTGTGGTCCCATGGCGTAGGAGGTGAAAGTAGTAGGAGAGTCGTAAGCGGGCATATTGAAACGAGACCGCTGCAGGTTCTCTGCAGTGAGTTGATACTGCTTTTCCCTCTCAGCAGCACGTGCCTTCTCAGCTTGGCGAGCCTGGTAGATTCGGATGGGAGCAAGGAAGGGCTCGAGATGATAGTAGAGATCTTCAGGGTTGATCCTTAAGTCCCAATCGAGAAGAAAGAGGAGCTGCTTCTCCATGAGGTTGACCTCGGTGATGGAGAAGCCGAAGTTCTCATAGCCTCGGACAGCACTGTACCTGGCCCAGTGCTTGTTCTTTGGCGACGAGTCGTTGAGATTCTTTGCAGCGAGGATGAGAGCAGCAAGGAAGATGCGGTGGACAGTGCACCGCATGCCCTTGGCGACGGGTGGCAGGCGAGATTTGAGCCGGCTGAGGTACACAAGGGAGGTCATGAGGGTGGGAACCTGGACATGTGACCTCTCGACCAACGACGTGATGAACTCTTCAATTGATGGCAGCGGAGCTTCTCGAACAGCAGAAGTAGCATGCTGTGGAGGAGATGCCGGCGGCGTTGGTGGCAGGTTCTTGTTGAGTGGTGATGACTCGCAGCGGATAACCTGTGTGGCCTTCTGCGAGAGGTACGCAATCATGTCCTGCGATACCGGCAGCTGGATGAAGTGGTCCAGCGCGGCCTTGTTCTGGGCAGCCAGATTGGGTGAGTAGGTCATGGTGATCCGCGGTGGTGGAGTGAGAATAGACGGGTAGTGAGATTCTTAAAGCAATGTGTGCTCAGCTGGTGTCGTGGCTGGGCAAAGGTATCCTTGTCGATGGGATGGACGATGCGGAATCCACGATCCCAAGTAGGAATATCAGGTATCCACGGATGACTTGGTCAATTAAATTAAGCCCTGCGAGGCGGAGACAAGGGATCAATAAGGTAGGTCGGTCTGTTCAAGCGGGTGTAAGCTGAGTTCGGAGGCTGTACCACACGGCCGAGGGCAGAAACGCTGACGAGAGTCGAAGCAAACAGGCGGGGACGATATTAATGATGAAAAGTCCGACCGGCGGAAGGCGCAAGAGAACAAAGAAACGGGAGAGCGATGGGGCAGACTGCAAGGAGCGTCTGGAAGGGAGTATGGGAGGTCTGGCGCGGCCAGATCGGGTAGGTAGAGTGTTGTGAGGTTGAACCGTCAAGGCTGTGCGCGGACGGCGATTGGTGGAAGAGGAGGAATGTGGAATGTGGAATCGTGCCTGCACCGCAGCTGGGGAAGGTAGGAAGTAGGAAGGAAGGAGAGGTGCAACGAAGGGATAGATTGCGAGAGACTTGCACTGACCGAATCGAATATATGTAGCAGCGACAGACGCGCTCTCTTATTGTCCACGCCCCTCTGTAGGCGACGATGCCTCTTCTGAACTGCTCAACCGGCGGGCCGGCGTGCGGCCACGAAGGGACTGGGAGGGTGCGTCTCGTCCAATCGTTCGGCTAGGCGCGACTGCGAATCGCTACGTCCCGCGGCAAGAGAAACAGGAGCCAGGCGGTTGACTGGCTGTCTCAAGATGCCTGGGGAGTCAGAGAGATGAGATGCAGGAGTTTATAGAAGCTCGTTTCACGTTCTCGCTGGCGGTCAGCCAATCTCTCGCAGGCCCCGGCGGTCTGCGTTGTCGTGCGTTTCGAGCCTTCGTTTTAGAACATGCCGCGCTCTGCAAGGTCGCGCAGTAGGAGAGACTCGCCCAATTTTATGCCAGGAGGGCTGTGGGTCTGATCGAGGCCGGGTCGCGAGCGGTCAAGATGGCGGTTTGCTGTCGTTCGCTGTCGTTCGCTGTCGTACGTGCGCACTGGGGCGGGCGGGCAGCCAGGCGTCTGATATCAATTCTGCTCGAAGCGGTGGCTGGGATGGCCTCTCTGCGCTCGAGGTCTGCTGGCCGCGGTTGGGTCACGATGTACGGGGCGGTGAGGTATGGGCGGATATGGGCAGCCGGTACTCGATGAATGGCATATGGCCACGACGACGACAGCACGCATCTAGATATATCCAGCAAGCATCTCCTGCCACCCGGGGCGAGCATCGCAATGCCGGACTTCGCCAGCATGACAGTGACGAATGCAGTGGCCCAAAGCTCTACGAGTGCTATGCATGGCAAAATTTGATCGTGCCCAGCGCCAGCCCCCCAAGCCAGCCGAGGCGATCGATACTGGGGAGGCCAGCGGAAATGCATAGACGACTTCAAGGTGTGGCTGGATGACCGCGTCGTCCTTCCCAACGGTGTCTTTTCGCCGTCCGTAGAACCTGCTCGATGCAGGAGGGTGCTTGGAGGGTGGCATTTGGCACTGTGGAGAGCGCCGATGCAGGCCTGGAGCCGGTTTGCAAGCAAGCGTCCGGGCTGACGGTACGTAACACACGCACGACGTCTGTGGCTGGTGCCAGACTACAGATCCACCATCTCGCTCTTGGCTCCCGCGCGCTCCATCATTCGCGAGCTGCTGTGGCGGTGGAGAGTGTGTCCTCCGAGATCCAACCACCATCCGACGGAGCTCGTGCGAGTTGAGCATAGCGCCGATCTCGACGCGGCAGCGATCGCCCAAACGTTTCGAAACCACTTGCCAGATGCCAGATGACAGTCCCTATTGACCCAGCATGAATGACCCATATCGACCACCCTCGCTCGTTGGCTACCGTGCTCAGCTGCTCTACATTGCTGCAATAACACACCAGCCGGGCATCAGGATGCAATCTCAACCCTTCATGCTGCTGGTAGGCGCCAATCACCGTCCGGAGCCTGCCACTCTCCGGCCTTCCTCACCAAGCGCTGCCCGGCACTGCCTCAGCCGCCGACACCAATAGCTGTTGATCGCTGGCTTTTCTTGTCTTCTAGAAGGGCCGCGGTTGCTACCCAAGACAACAAGCACCACCAACGCATCTGTCTGTCAGAAGACAAGCCAAACTCTGTCGAATGGTGTCTCGGATTGCCCGCCTGCCTTAACCGTCCTATCCGCCTACTGTTGTATGTTCTACCTGGGCGTCAAGCGTGGGGTTAGCTGCGTTACAACCGTCTGAATCCCCCATAGCATTGCATCTCCGACCTGCCCAATCTGCATACAACGAGCCGCCAGGGACATTGATCCAGATTGAGCGCTCGAGCGAAGCGCTGGTTGAGGCTCTGTGCTCCGTTTCGTTCCGCTGCGGCACGCACGGTTCGCGATCCTCGATTTAGACAGCCGCCCACCATAGCGCCTGTGTTACGCCAACTCTACTCCAAAAATGGCACAGTTCCTCCTTTCAGTTGACGTTTACAACAGTATGCACTTTCATCCAAAGACATAGAAGGCCAATACGTTCGTGCAGCGGATCTCTTCTTGCCGTCCTTTAGCCTTCAGCCCTCGTAAATCGAGCGGAGAAGTGCGTTGCCGTTTTATGTTGCCTCTCCACCCTCCGCACGTCGACTCCGCAACGCCGCAAGATACTCTGCGATTATTCGGCCCCCGAGCCTCGCATATCTACGTCGTTTGGACCAGATTCTGTCAGAAAGCGGCTGCTGGAGCGATTCAACTAAGGATCCTTCATCATCAATCGATCTTCTCACGATTACGATTCGTTAGGGCCGCAGTCCAGAGCAGTGGTCCATGATCTTACGAAGCAAGACGCAATGTCCTCAAAATCTCCGAGGTGCGATGGCTGCAATTTGTGTTTTCGGATGCAAACACTCTTGGAAGCCGCTGAGTTCAGCAGCATGCCGTAACCTGCCGAGCCATCTCCGTCCAAGCTCGCAGTGACGATATTACAAGAATCGAAGAGAATGATTCAAGATCCGGGCGCCAGCCGGGCTGCGTCCTTCTTGTCGGGGCGAAGGAGCCTCCTTCACCTTCCTCCATTCTGTACTACAAAGGGGAAGGTGACGTCCACATTACATGAGAGATCGTGTAAACGAACATACATTTTGCAGTCGAATTGCGGAGCGGCCGAACCAACATGCCAATCTGTTCGTACGACAACGGAGCTGACGCCGGATTGCGACTTCGATAGCCTTGTTGATCCTGCATCGGCGAGACATTCAAAGTCGAGCAAAACCCCGATGTACAGCCTTGTAGAGGATGCGATCCGTCGTTCAACCCCGCATCTTGATCGTGTAGATGTAGTGTCCATGTGGAGGCCTGACTTGGAGGAATCGTGGATTGCCCAACAGACGCCACGGAAACTAGTGTACATTTTCCTCTAGATCTCAAGCCCGTTGGTCAGCCTCGCGCTCGACGTATACTTCGCAGCACCAACCATGACCGTGCTCCAAGAGCTACGTACACACCGGAGATTAATCTCGTTCCTTTATCTGTGCGCTCTACAATCCTGATGTTCGCATAACAATCACCGCTGTACCTGGAAGGACCCCACAGTGCACAGGTCAGGGTCATCGGCAGAAGTGCATATCCAAATCTCCAACCGAGCAGATCATCCGCGTTAAGCTATTCTAGTTTCATGAATCTAAACGTTATCGGTTCGGGAACACGCTTTCCCGCATGCAGTATCCGGGGCCATGAACGGATTCCGCAGCCAATGACCTGTCTTGACCTCTCCCAGAGGACAGCTGTCAGAAGCGCGTACATCTACTCGACCTGTTCGCTTATTTTAGGATCTGGTGATGTTTCACTGCAAGCCTAATTCATGCGTTGACCCCCAACTTTACCGATGGAGTTAATCACACGAAGCTCGCTTTTGGCCATCAAGCAATTGACCGGCAACCATCGTGATGCACATTTCAGCTTCCTGATCAGGAAAACACTCTCGCGGAGTGGCTTGCGTTCGGATACCTACAGCGAATATCAAAGGATGACAAGGCCTTCTACCCTGATGATCTCGGCTAAGGCTAAGATACTTTGTGGTTAATCATGGAGATTAGGCGGTTGTGGTGAAGTTCCTTCAATGTCGGTGACGGCAGCTTGCCTAATCCAGTAACCCACGAGAAATTGGAAGGACTGTGGTTCATCGCTCGAGTCATAGGCATACGTTGTCGGTTTTCTATTGCAAGCAGGCTAAGAACATAGTTCACGATAACGTATCTTCTAGCGAGTCCTTTCTCTTCGCTACAATCAGAGGATATCTGGCTGGCGCACCGAACAGCCGCGCCACAAGAACAGCAACACCTCCACGGGACAACTCTTGAAAATTTCCGGCAGCCGCGACGAAATACTTTCCTATCTTCGCTTTGATCAGCTACGGAGTCGGATTAATCCGTTGTCACTACCAACTGCAAGGCCAGCTCTCCCAACATCGCGCGATCTCCTTCTAACTCGCACGATTGTCCCTATTCGCGTAGAGCTCCAGTAGCGGCGCACATCAAACCATTGCCAACATTGCGTTTCACGACTCGGGAAGTGATGATGTTTGCTGCTGCGGTCATACGGCACAGCTGTTAAGCATATGTAAGATGCAGCTAGGTACTTGACCATTGAGCCGCCCCACAGCCACCACCAACCCCATGTCTTACCTTATGCCGGAACCTGCGCGACTAGAGCCAACCGAGTTGGTTTCGCATCATGAAGCTGAAATGGCAAGACCTTGAGCCGTTGCGGATATGTACGTTTCTCGACAGCTGTTGCGCCCGATGACGAATGCTGTCGTCAGCGTCGTAGCTTGCACGACTAGAGAAGAACGGCAGCAGAAACCGTCTAGAAGCTTATGTTGAAGCTTCACGTTGTTTGAGAGTGACCGCGATAGACCTACTACCACTAGCCAAGCCAGCTCCACCTCCTATCAGCGGATAATAAGTCGTCAGTAGACCCAGCTTCTGCGATCCCATACTCTGTATGATTTCAGATACGGCCTTCTCAATCTCTTGTCTCCTGTTCTCAATTCTCAACACTATATCGACCACTTCGCCATTGAGCGGAATCTTTCTCTTATTAGCGAGTAGTTGTGCCGTCTTCAGAGCGCTCTTAAGTTGCCGTCCGTTTAGATCCAGCCGTGCTAGCTCATCGAAGTCCATCTTCTGAAAATCGTTCATCTGCGCATTTACGATATCCGTCCATATCTTCCGGTGAGACTCGAACGTGAGATCTAGATACTCTAGGGGAACATACAAGACCGAAATACCAGATCGATATTGCTGACCCCATTCGTCGTCATGAACAGAATACCCTTATAGTACTCCAGCGTCCGCAGGAAGCTCGAGACGATCATATTCCAACTCAGATCATGCGTTTATGGAGCTTCGAGGAAGACGTCGCACACGTCGATCAACAGGATCGCGTTCGACCTCGCCACAGAATCCAGAGCGGACGTCAACCCGAAATCGACTTCGATTGCATTCGAGCCTAGATCTCCGGTTGTGATCGTGTACAATGGCACTTTCATGTTCTCCGCCACTACCTCTGCAGTCAGCGTCTTCTCTATCTGCGGATTGCTAGAAAATAACGCGATGATACCCTTCCCTTCCCTTAATAACAACATCGAATGCCATCTGTTCCCCAAGCCTAGCTTCTTGCCCTCCACGACGTCTTCGAAGCCATGTCGGGTTTCGATCTGTTACTCTTTATACTTGTAGCCAGCGAGAGACTCAAACTTCTCTCCTACTTTGATCAAATCCTTCTTTAATGGAACTTCAGCGGGAAAGCAGCTAAGCTCTCAACTCTCGTAGTCCACGAAAGTTCTCAATATCCACAACACGACTCCCGCGGCCGAACTTCCTCCCATCCCATTTCACACATTTGCGATTCAGCCGCAGGATTGTGCCACGGTCGGTAGTCTCGATATACGCCGAGCTCTGGAGTAAGAGCGCGCTTTCTGCGCCACTGCTCGAAGATATCACGGTCGTTCCTGCTTCGAAGATCATCTAGATGTGCTCGAATGTGCCGACCTCTGTCAAGATGTAGTCCTCGTACACGATCTGTACGCCTTTGAATAAATCCTTCGAATGCGAAGTTACAGGGCGATAGGTTGACCTGTTTCACCTCTCGATCTTCAAGAGCACCCAGCTATGCAATCAAGTCGGGTTCTGTCGGCTCATTCGGGGCTGGTCCCTTGGAATACTCTATTTGGCTCTTTAGATACCTGCATGTTAGGCAACAAAAGCGCTTCTGCACCTAGTATAGACGTCTAAGTGGCCAGTCGTTCAGTATCATGACACTTCTGGGCCCCTTTCCACGCGACCGTTGCAGCTTCTTAGCGTGACATCGTACTTGCTCAACCCAGCAGGCGCAATTGCTTGATTCGTTCCTCGAGAACGCGCAGTCGCAGACCGCCTGTTCCAATCTTTGTTTGCCATCGCTCAATGGATAGGTAAAAGACGTTTACTTCCGCCTGCGGCGTCTTTCTTCTTCCTCACACCTCGCTGCATTCTCAACAACAGCGAGCGAGCCGCTCTTTTTAACACAACACCTCCAGCATGGTAAGTTCTGAACACCCTCGTATTGCTTCATGGAAGCAGCGCAGCATGCACGACGTCGCCAGCTTCCACCTCTGAATCTGGTGCCGAAGCGCTTTTGAGACATTTTCCGAACTGACAAATGTTAGATTCAACTACTGTCCATCGTGTTAACTGCCGGCCATGCTTATGCCTACGACACCGTCCTCAAGTCTCCTGTCGATCCGAACATCACCATATCATTCCGAACACCTGAATCCCACATCTGCAACACTCCGTTCCTCACGCAGCTTCAGTACACTGGCTACGTCAACATCTCACCCTACACGCTACAGCCGCATCAGCAAGACTATAGCATCAACACCTCCTTCCGCTTCTTCAAGACCCGAGAAGACCCTGAACACGCGCCCCTCATCATCTGGCTCCATGGCGGTCCCGGCTCCAGCTCTATGACCGGCCTTTCCCACGAGGCAGGATCTTGCGATGATGCTCAATTCTCCTATGGCACCTATGGCACGCACCCGAGCTCGTATGCATGGGTCAGAAGCTCGAACATGCTCTTTATCGGCCAGCCCAGGCCCTGCGAAGATTGCACATTCCTGTCCGGCAACGAAAAGCCTACACGCAACACCAGCATGGTTGTCGCTAGTGCTTCGTGGCACTCTCTGCAAGCCTTGCTGTCAGCCTTTCCACAGTACAATCCCGACACGCGCCCAAATAGCACTCGCACCGAACTCAAGCGTCGCCAACTAGGCCGAGAGCCTGCTGTTCCGCAGCAGCAGCAGCCGCGTTCCCGCTGGTCAAGGCTCCTGTGGGTGGTAATCCTAGCTTCGTTCTTCGGCGCAATCGTCATCGTGTGGGTGCTGAACAACAGTGCTGAAGACCCCCAGGCATACCTGTACTAAACGGATCCAGCTCGATGCTCACCTGTTGCGGCCTCTGTGCCTGGCGGTTTTACCGCACCAAGAGGCACAGTCGACCTTTTTGCCCGACGTTCAATCTCTGTGACGATGATGACGATGACGACGATGCGAGGGCATTCAGCCAGGGTAATGCTAGAAGTCGGCGCCATAGAGAAGGGTTCAGCGTGCATGGCATCATTGTGATGATTCTCACGGTTGTTACTTGCACCGCTATCTTCATGGGTAATCTCACTAACGTGTTGGACTTCATGGAGAAGAACATCTACCCCTAGACGCTAGACTTAGTCTTAATTACTGTACTGTAGCGCTGGCGTTCGTTCCTAATTGATATCACTTTTCCTTGCTTCAATGTGTACTTTTATGTGTGCTAAGTAATTTAGAAGCACTTCAGGGTGTAACATCTGGCTAGACAGAGCGCTTCCCTAGACGCCGAGGCACTTCAGCAATGGTGTTCAAGTATTGAAATTATAGGTATGTATGCCATATCAACACATTATCACGGGCTCAGACAAGGCCATTTTAGGTCGAGCATGGGCCATATGTCTGGGCCAGACATGGTCGAAGGGTCGCATTGAGACACTTACTCCCCCCGGTCGGGCTGTTTGGAGCGGCTCCGACATGTGCGGAAAATGTATCAGGAGCACTTCAAGGTATCATATCTGGCTAGATGGAGTACTGTTCTACGCGTTACGGCACGTCAGGTAGGGTGTTTAAAAGTTGATATTATAGGTATATATATAGTCATGTCTAGACGTAGGACTTGTATTAGGAGTACTTTAGAGCGTAATATCTAGCTAGATAGAGTATTGTTCTACACGCTACGGCACGTCAGGTAGGGTGTTTAAAAGTTGATATTATAGGCATATAGATAGTTACGCCTAGGTCGAAGGTTCAAGGACTATCTCTCAATATCTTTACTTTGATACGACTAATATGCTGCTATAAAGCTTCTCTTGCCAAAGCAATGAAGTCAAGTAGATGAATATAACCCTCATCCACCTCCTCTATCTAGAGTAGGGTACAGATACTGAAGTTATATTATGCTATAAGAGCGCTTCGTCTACTAAATAATACTCAAGTAGGGCCTCGTTTGAGCGATTATAGAGCTTCAAGAATAGTAATACGAAATAGGATATCTTTACACCCGCTCTACTACCCCATTCGCTCCCGAACAACAAAAATAAGGGACTTCAAGCACTTCCACGATAGACGCTTTATAGACAATCAAGCTCCAGGCAACCCCTAGGAAGGAAAAAGCGAAGATATTTCCAGAAACTCTCCAGGCTGCCTCTGCCAGCGGATCCGATTGGTACCATACGAGCGTGCATCACGACAGAAGAAGCGCAAACAAATATATATCGATGCGTACTTATTCTTGTATCACGCAGGAAGCCTAGGGGTATCATTCCAAGGCTCTTCCCACCCAAATAATCGAGAGAGAAAAGATGTTTCGATAGAAGATCCATCCGTAGCGACCTTTGCGCTAATACCATCTGCAACACCACAGCTTACTTCTGGTACCCAAAATAGGCCTTGGACGATACGAAGCTCGCCGTCTGTCGACGCGAGCAATGCGAATCTACGACAATTAGCATAATCTCATTTATCAAATGATAGAGATGTCTAGAGGGCTGTAAAGCAAGCAAGTTACGACAAACGCTGCAGCGAAGAATAGGCCAACGATTTCTCCTGGTGGTAAAGGGTCGCATTGGAGCCAGTTCTCCCCTAGTGGGGGTATCTAGAACGGCCCCAAAATGTGTGGAAAATTCCTTGAAAGTGCTTCAGCGTATAATATCTAGCTAGTTATAGTACTATTCTATATACCCTTACACTTTTAGAATAGCAATTGAAAGTGGATATTATAGGTATATACGTGTTTCTCCCGTAATTACACAGCTATTACAAGCTGCCTAATATTACTTCAATGGGTTGTTGACAGGTCTATCTACCATGTTTGAGCGTCGTTCGGCCGCAAAGGGGTCACGTCTATGGTGTGTCTTCTTCGGGCGGTGGGCTCTATGACACGGTTCTGCCACGGTTCTAACATATCCTAGAACGCAATCCAAAAGCACTTCAGTGCATAAGAGCTGGCTTGATTCAGCACTGTTCTAATCACTGCGGTACTTCAGGAACTGTAATCAAAAATTGATATTATAGATGCTTACGTGTCTCCCTGGCGCTCAAACGGCTGTCGCATGCTACCTCCATACCGCCTAAGCTTTGTCCGACCTCCATGTCCACACCGCTCGAGCGTCATCTGGCCATCTTTTGTTCACCGTATCGCCGCCGACGGCCTTGTACCTGATCTTTCTCGTCTCCCATCAGATCCGTTCGAAATCGCTGCCGCCGTTGCAGGTGCCCAGATAGCGTTCTCTCACAAGCCTTGCGCAGAGGAGGAGCTACAGAGTGCCATGATTGACGGGGCGATCTGTATGGACATTAGCTTCTGCTGTGCCTCGTCCGCCACCAGAGCGCTACTTACCTGGAATCGAGCTGAACTTCTCGGGGCTTTGCCTAGCAATCACGTAACGATCGCCCAATACATTGTGATGACACTGGATGAGCGGAAGGATGAGGTTTGAGCGCTGCTAGAGACGGCGAGGAGCAAGGTGGCTATAAGCGCTGATGTGTGGAGTTCACCTAACCATGTATCGTTCATCTCGAGGGTAATGTATTCAGACAGAAGTACATGGCTGTTCAGGACAGATCGTTTTGTCATTTGGACGCAAAACCTCATCCTCAACCTTAAACCTTACGAGCAAACCTTCGAGAAGTGGTACGAATATTCGCCAAACTGCTCAGATCAATCAACCCAAATGAGTCTACACCCAATCTCCAACTCTACAACCCCTTCAATATTGAAATATCCCTCACAGTCAACCACCTCTCCTCTCCTCATCACTCGGATCCCCCCAACTCTCCTCGACCCCCTCCCCTGTACCCAATCTCTCCAAATTCCTCCTCACACTCCACCGCACATACCTACTCCCCGTTTCCCTCCCTCCAGATCCAACGCCCATGATATCGCTCCCACCCCTCCCATCGCCAAACCAGTGACTGAACAGCGGTGGATTGACTCCAATGCACACTGGCATTGTCTCTCTCCTACTCCCTCTCGTCAACCCGTTGCAGAAATCGGAGAGCGCGAAGTCGTATCCTTTGCTGAACTCTCGGACGCCGAATTCGTATAGGATCTTGCGGGCCCCGCGTTGGGTTACTGCGTATGCGATTGTGCAGAGGGTGTGGTTGAGGTGGTGGAGGACGCGAGTATGTGGTGGATAGAGTGTGGATATCGGGTCTAAGGGGGCGCTGCGCATTGGCTTCAGGTGCTGGGGAGATGGAACAGTATCGTCGTTCGGGATGAGGATGCGATTAGGGCTGTTGAGTGCTGGAGGAGGAAGTTCAGCGCCGCAGTGGCCGAGCCAGAGGACGTCCCAGTCGGAGCCGTATACATTGTTTGTATCGTCGCGGCTGGAGAGGCTTGAGAGGTCGATGGACGAACGTTTGGCGAGCTCTTTCCGATCGAGCTTTGTGTCCCAGGAGGGTGGTTGCAGGGTAACCTGTCGCTCTGCTTTGGCGATCAACTCGGGCATCTTCCTCGTGCCCTTTCCAAATACCTCTAGTTGTTCTCGTATTCGAAGATCCCAGTCCCCATCATCTTCCATAATGAGCGCCGTCGTCAGGTTTCTCTCTATTACGGTTCGGATGGCATTCATATGCGCCCTCCAACTACCCTTGTTGCCGGGAGAGACGGTACGATGATTGCCTGGTGGGTAAGCCTTGTCTTGCATGTCTTCAACTGAAACACCTGGGATCCAGTCCAAAGAGATGCCAGTGTAGGACGCAGCGAGGGCTATGGAGTCTTTTCTGTCGCTCCGCCATGGTGCGTTAATGACGAAGATCTTCTGGAACTACACATAATGTGAGTTCAAGAGCATTCGATTGAATTGGGAGATACAGCCTTACACCTAGAGTATCATTACTGACCCCGTGGGTACGAGAGTTGCTTGGCCGCGAGTACTGTGTCGTGAACGAGAAGCTCGTTGGTGAATGAATGGCATACTGAAGCTTCAGCACGAGGAAAAAGAGAATGAAACCAAAGGCCACCGCCAAACAAGCGCGACCATGGCTCAATGAGGGCATACCGGCATCGCGCTACGAGTTCGCCAATACTGGCGGGTCTCGGAACCTTTTGAGCGCGAACGCAAGTCCGATTAGAATTCTGACAGTTGACAGATGACACCTAATCCACGAATCCGCCATCCTGGTTCTCGACGTCGATCGCATCGCATACAGAAATATGCATGGGAGATGTTGAGGCTAAATGAGAATGCGTGCATGGGGTAAACTCCGAACAACTGTATCTGAAACGGGTGCTTTGTACAGAAATACGACATGCGGCTCAATACCTCTCATAATCCAGGAAGCGTATACCCAAGACCTGGCAAGGCTTGGGAGTACCTAATACGTTCCGACAATACCGACTGGGCTACAACGCAGTAATGATGGTTCTAGTAGTTGAGCGCGCGATTGGCTAGTTGCATCCTTCTCCCCCAACCTCCGTATACCCATCCAACAGCATCAGCCATATCGTTGTAATATGGGGTCCAATCTGCAAGTCTTAGTCAATACACAAGAAGCGTGGCATCAGTTTGATAATGTCTCACCTGGCATAGAGAATCCGCCCAGTTTATCCTTGAGTTCTTTCCAAGTTTTCTTCTCAGAAAGGCCAGTCTGCACATAGACTGTTCTCTTCCCTCGCCTTGCCACGATCCTAACCTCTCCCTTCAACTCTTGTTCTGGAGTTGCGAGACGCCAGTTCTCTACGACCTCATGACCAGCAATTGCTGACCAAGGCCTAGTGCTGGCATCAGCAGCATCGCGGTTGCTCGACTCGGGTGTGATGAGCATTTGCACTTCTGCACCTGAGTCTTCTCCATCTCGTTCTCGGAGCATCTTGTCCCAGCCTGCCGGCTGAGCTACCCTCTTGCGCCTATGATCGTATCCAGATGCGATGAAGTCTGTGCAGGGCGTGATGTAGACTAGCTCTTTCCACGCATCGCTCTTCAAAAGCGCCTCGATGTCGAAGTACGTGACTACATCTCTCCAGCCGTCGACGAGACCGAAGCCATGGAAGGCGTCCTCTACCTCAAGCCGATCCAGGTGCAGACCTGGCAGTAGAGATAAAGCATTGTTAAAATAGTATGTCGAGTAAAAGTCGGTTCGTCCCGTAGCGTACAGAGGAAACGGGAATGCTTTTACACTAATGTGGCGCAGTCTGGTAATGACCGATTGATCGACGCTCAGGAGCGTATCTAGCATTGCTTCAGTCCCCCGAAAGTGGAATTTGATGCTTAAGGGCAGAATTCGCCATGCTTCGAGATGAATTTGTTTGCAGGTTTGGAGTAGCGCAGTGCGATTCGCTGGAGGCGGTTTTCCGAAGCCGTGCTTTACCGTGTACGAATTAAAGACTCGCTCATAGATGATTTCGCGAAGCTCGAGGGGAAGCGATAACAACGCTGGCGCCATTATGAACGCTGAATGTCGTCACCAAGACAAAATACTCAGTATTAGCTGTCAAATGAGGTGAGGGAATGTGTGAGACAGCAGATTGTATGGAATGCGCCCACAGAAGTGACGTAGTTCTGTAACCTTCAGAGTGAGGTTCACAAAGCTCAGTCTCAGTAAAAGCAGAGAAGACGGGTCTTTAAGCAGTGACAGCATCCAGGAGATCCGGGCGACGCGCCATGTCTGGGATACCGTCAAGCTTAAGAAGCAAAGGATGCCCTGTTGCAACGCGGGCACGCTAACGCGAGTCGGGTGACGACGCACCGCAACCGCGATGGTGCGATCGAAGATAAAGGCAGCTGAAGGATGCGATTAGCCGAGGATGGGATTGTAGTCCAATAACACGTGCAGAGCAGGACAGTGGCGGCTCTCGAACTTCTGGAGACCACGCGAGTTGCATTCTTCAGCTCATGCATAGAAGGTCTGGCGGAAAGGTCTAGTTCCTCTATGAATGTGATCCGTGCGCCATTGGGTATCATTACGTTCTTGCGGGTTCCAGCTCTTATCAGCTCTCGTCAGCCCTCGTCAGCCCTCCTTAATCATGTATTTCTCTTTGACGCAATCTGCATCGACCGTGACGTCTTTTCCTGCTCACGCAGTTTCTTCTGCTGCCACTGCCATTCCACAAGCACCGGTAGAAATTGCCAAAGGTCGAACTCGGGCCATAAGCATTCAAGGAACACAATCGATGTCTTTTCGTGGCATTGCCATAGCATGAAATCGCTCAGTCGCTGGACGCCAGAAGTTCGTACCAACAGGTCGAGAGGAGGCATACCCGCCGTCAACATGTTGTTGGTCAGCGTTTCCGTCGTAATGGTCTCTGGGTCGAGGTAGCTAGGAGCTCCCGATGGGTTCTCCCCCTTCTCAGATGTGATGGCTGTTGAAGTAGCCGAGGACTGTCCACCTGCCGACGAATTGAGTTCCTTCGAAGAGGATGGCGACGCTGACCGGGATGCTGCGAGGGTTTCAGCTGCATCTTCCGGAACTGTCTGGAGCATCTGTTTACGAATGTGGTGTGTTATGTGCGTTTCGGAAAATGGCCGCTTCGACGATATGCGGCCGCTCTCGATCGGTGTGCTGTATGCGTCGACGGTCTTCTGGACTGCGGTCGTGATCTCGTCCCGCGAGGTGTAAGGAAAGCAGACGTTGAGGATGGCCCTAGAAAGACGATGTCAGCATTCGTGCCTGAATTGATTGGTGGAGGCCATACTTCTTGTTCTTTGCTGTCAGAGCAACAGCCTTGTCGACGGCCTCCAGTACGTCTGGTCTGACAAGCTCGCGCTGACCAAGAATGCGAATAGAGGCGCCGTAGCGGTCCAGGAGGGCACCATGCTCAGACAGTTGGTTCAGCTTCAGCTTCGCCATGGCCATCAGAGCATCCACTTCATGCTTCGACCTCTTGAAGTTCTCGATGCTGAAAGCATAGATTGTGACCACCTTGACGCCCGTCTTGTAGCACACTTCGAGGATCTGACAAGTTCAATTAGCCCGCTGAAGCTACACTGAGCACAGCAATGCCATCTTACCCGTGCGAGAGCCTCGAAACCGAGATTGTGCCCCTCTACAGTCTCAATGTGGTGGTCCCGAGCGAACCTCCTGTTCCCATCCATGACGAAAGCAACATGTTGTGGAATCGGGCCCTGTCTGAGGGCCCCAATGAGCAGCTCACGCAGCTGACGAACGCCCCAGATGACAGGCGGCGAAGAGGAGAGCCACGATCGTAATCTTGAATTGTGTAGCGACTCCATGGCGGTGGAACTGTTGAGAGAGCGGTATACGAGCGGCGGTGAGGGCACAAGCGAGCGAAAGTAAGTGAAGGCGAGGAAGGAACGCTCAAGAAAACTACAAGGCGCGCAGGAAACAATTGGAAGGCATGCTGTATAAGGATACAAGCCAATGGCCACCGAGTTACGTGGAAGCTGGCGCTGCTGAGGCGGAGCTGCTTGCCGTGACGCGCCTTCCAAGAAATTCTCCGGATGCCTCGGCGGCGAAACATCGGACGATCGCTCCAGGATGCTTGGCGCGGAGAGACTCACATCGCTTCCGACAGTCATATCCTTGTCCCCGTCACCTTTCGATTCTGCCGCTGCCATGTCCTCGTAGCTTCGTATGCGCTTGCACATGGACTTGTAACAACGCTTTTATTGTTTAGACTATCTTCTCGGACCTGTTTGCCCGTCATGGCCGATCAGCGGCAAGACACAGTCCTGCAGCTGGCAGACCAACTTTCCGAAGGCTTCGCGGCCTTGACTTCAGAATACCAGGTCTTGTTCGACCAGCAACGGCAGCTCGAGAGCAAGTTGTCGTGGGCAAAGCAGCAGGTATGACTACCACTTCAGTTATCTTCCATATCTCTATCCTCCCTTTATGATGAATACCTTTAGCTCTAGATCTGGAGCTGCTCTGCAGCGTTGAAAGACAACATCTTACATATTCTGATCGCCGCGTTTTCTTGGATCATGCACGTTTGCTTTAAGTTCTTGTTCGGTCAACTGACTCTTGTAGTATCTCGACCTTCTCAAGCGCTTTACGCCAAACACACTTTCCCAAGACCATCTCAGCTTTCTGCAAGACTTCGAACAATTCGAAATACCCCGCCAGCGAGTGAACTGGGTTGAGCAGCTCAGCCATAATGAGGATGATGATAAGAGACAGTCGGCCAGTCTGATTCGCCAGGCCGACACTGCGTTGACTAGACTTCGTGGCTTGCGAGTAGACACTGGGGTGAAGATATGGAGCGGCCCTTCAGCAGATAATGAAAGGCCAGATATGTCACTAATGGAGAAGGACTTCACGACTATGGGAACGCCGAGCAAGCTTGGATGTCCTTTCTCTGCAACAAGTGGCCGGCAGAGTCCGATCGCTACGCCTCGCAGTTCCACTTCTCGTCTTAGCTTTCGTGGCAGTCTTCGCGGCAGACGATCGAAACGACCTTCTTTCACCGATCCCATAAGGGCTGAGATTTGCGGTAACGACCACGTATCTGCTGCAGCGTCTGGGTCAGCGGACGGATCTGCAGGCGTCTGTCCCATTCGCTTCCTAGATCAACATGCACCCGAAGAGGTTGCCAAGTACTTCGAAAACCATAAGCACGATCTCCCTCGTAGTCATGAAGTATGCATTAAACGCTTTCAGAGCAATTCGGAAAGCATTCAAGCCCTCGATCGGAAGTATGGCAACCTGGTCAGTATGATTCAAGGCCTGGGTCAGAAGCATCAAGAGTACCTGCCGAAAGACCTCGAAGACGAGCTTGAACAGGAAATGAATATTGGCGACGACGCGAAAGCCGATGCTAGGGTGGAGAAATGGGCCGAAGCTGTTAGTGTGAGCCTACACAACAGCACTCCCGACGAGGGAGATTCAACAGGAGATGCCTTAGAAGAGGGTCGCACTGCACATTTCGACCGGCCTATGAAAGAAATCAGAGTTGGCGAGTCCCCAAGTCGACCATGGGGCATCTCTATACCAGCAAAGTACACCAACGGAGAGAGTTCCTCGTCTGTTGGATCTGCTCCTACAGCTTCACCCCCGCTCCCACTCAAGATGGATCTCCCAATCGGTGAGACTCCTCGGAAGCCTGGCGGCAAATGCCCGTTCGATCACGCAGCTATGAGCAAACCACCTCAAGCTGACAAGCCTCACATCGCCGACGATACTGCTGCGACAGCAAAACCTGACCTTCCTCCCAGATCACCCGAACAACTTGCACAGGAACCGAAAGTCGTAAACCCGGAAGCGCCTAAAGTCATTCCACAGATGGTGTTCAATGGTCCTGTCTTCCTCGGATATCCTCCAGATCAACTAATCAGTTTGCTGCAGAACAGCAATCTTGGGGGTATGATGCGATGAGAACTGATGATGGTCGCCTAGTGTACTATGTCTGTGTACAAACTGTTTTGACCAGGTACATATATGTCAACATTGATGATGTTGTTCGCGAGCACCTCCTGCTTCTTGTTGTTGCGTTTTGTCGCCCCTGTTCTTCTCTCCCACCATCGCGCCCATCACATCCCATCTCTTCCTAGACCTCACTGTGCCCGGACTTCGACGGGTAGTGGTGAGCCAACAGTACGTTTCCATGGCCGGTTCATTCTGCTTTGTGCCCCCTTTCCGCCTCCTTGAATAGCCTTCATTTCTTCTTGATGTCCGTCATCCACGCGCGAACGGCCTTTGCACTGTCGTGTGCAGTTCGAAACAGCTGCCTCTCGTTTTCGTCTAAGCCTCGCATGAAGTCGGCGCCTTCTCCAAGAGCACCCCGCGGGTTATGGGCTTGATCTGCTATAACCGCCGATCTGGACTTGAATGTGTCGCTCAACACCTCGATCATTTCTTCCTCTTCAAAAAGCTCTAGTATCCGCGCGCCTAGATTGTAGAAGTGTGGTGCAAGAGCTCGTAAGTCCACAGTCCTGGGATCAGCCTTCAATGCATTTAAGACGCGAGGGGCCAGAGCTGAAGGAGGATCGAGCGTGACCAGAGAGGATGTGTTTAGACTCTGACTTCGATCCGTAAGTATACCGACTGTAGCTGGCCGTAAAGTCCTACCTCAATGCAAGCATCTCCCCTAGCCATAATGGAAGTTCTATTTTTGATCCTTGCTTCATCTGTGCACACTGTTACAAAGCGATCACAATACACCGAGTGGGAGCTTACATCGCCACTCATGTTGCCTTCCAGATAGCCCAGGCCAGGCACTGTCAGCTCGAAGGTGCATGGAACTTTCTACAACTAGTCAGCCCAATGAAAAGATGCATGACTAGTGGGTACTGTACCTGGGCATCAGTGAGGATCGCGTCCACGTCGTAGTAGGAGCCCATTTTGACTCCTGCCGTCCGATCAGTATGTTCCGAGAATAGCGCTAAGATGGGCGATTCGTCTTGAATGGTTTTACTGGGGCAGCGGCCACGTTGTGGTGCAGAAAGGACAGCGGTCGGATATGCTCGTGGTGGGAGAGCAACAAGCGTGTCGCGTGTCGTGCCACGGCCGGAACCAAATCATGCAGATGGATCCAAAAGTGCAGAAGAAAATGAGAGGTCGAAGGACGGGGGAAACACGGCCGAATCAGAGGACCAGGCAGACTCGACGTGACGCGATTGAACGGCAGCCTCGCCAAACCACTGCAGTGAAATACCTACCTTCGCGGCTCAGTGAATTGCGCGTCTGTGAGTGCCTGGGACGGACTTCCGGCCATAAAGAGCGCGCATGCGCCTCAGTGTCGCAGCATTCGCGTTCCTCCCTCGCGACGCCCGTCTGGAATCTTCAAGGTAAGCCGAACAGCGAGTTTTCTTTGACCGGACCGCCTGGTGTTGGTGTCGACGGCGAGCCTCGACGGGT
Source organism: Lophiotrema nucula (assembly GCA_010015825.1). NCBI lineage: Eukaryota > Fungi > Ascomycota > Dothideomycetes > Pleosporales > Lophiotremataceae > Lophiotrema > Lophiotrema nucula. The sequence goes on along the minus strand of ML977321.1, from coordinate 126,514 downwards.
TGCGGCTGTCTCGCGTACTCGTACTAGTGCGTGCCCCAGTCGCCTCACTCGCAGTCGAGCACTGAGCTGCGACGGGATAGGTCATAGCTCCAGTCCACCGACACTCCCCTGCTGGCCTTCATCGACCTTGCGTCGGCTACATACATGAAGGCGCCGGCCTACGAACCTCTCCACACCACGCCGCGCACAGCACAGCGCCTGCCAGTAACATCGCAAAACTGAGCCCGCGTCCAGAGTGTGTATTAGTGTATTAGTGTATTAGTCGTGTGCACAGCACCCCAAGCAAGTCTCCCTGTCCGTCGCCGGCCTGGTGTCGTGGAGAGAGCTCGTGGCTGTCCATCCAGCCTTTCAGTCACAGAACTGTTGTTGCTAACTGCAGTGCAGTCACACAGGCTCTCTGACAGCGCCCATCGCCCATCGCCCATTGCTAGGCTAGTCTTTGATGAGCGCCCGGCCATAATAGCACCCACTGCCTGCGCCATAAACCGCGTTTACCACCCCTCCTCCATCTCGCGGCCATGGCTGGCAACGAGCGAATATCCCAGCTCATGGGCGCCCTCGATGCGGCGACTGGGCCCGACACATCTCGCGCGACCTCGCCCGGCGGCGACTGGCGCCAGACGAACGGCGGCGTCAACGGCCTCGACGGCGACAAACGGAGCCGCATGCGTCCCCGAACGTTCCCATACTTCGAGTATCTGCCCTACCAAGTCGAGGGTGCAGAGGAGCGGGAAGAGAACCTGAATACCATTCTGAAACATCTATACATTGCCATCTCGGCCGGAGACTTCGCGCCTGGAGCGGTGCATTGGACGCGCGAGATTCGAGGATGGCTGTCGCTCAAGTTCGACCTTCCCCGGAGCACGAGGGTGACCCTCGCGAAGCTCTACTATGAGCTTGCGCTTGCTCCGGGGCTGGACTATCTGGTGGCAGAGCGCTTTGCCAGCATGTTCATGGTGTTGACCAAGTAAGTAGAGTTGGAGGGGTGTTCCGTGGTTTAGCATGAGCTGACAGTATTCTGCAGGCGGAAACACTACATAAAGGCTGGCAAGGACCTGACGTTGGACTGGCGACCGCTGTTCCGCGAGCTCAAGCCCTTCATACTTCCATCAGAGTCCGGCTCGGGGCACCCTCCCAATGTCAAGCGCAACATCCGAACCTTGACGAAGCTATGCACCTTCGCACAGCTATACTTTGACCCGAAGGAGATACTGGCCATGTTCGAAGAGTTTTTGCCGTTCTTCAGCACCTCCTTCTCTGAGGGCGCATATGTGGTAGTGGGCTTGCTCAACTTGCTGCTGCCTACAAGCCCAGCTCCAGAGGACAGGCCGGATCTGCAGCCGCAGGAGTATCTGCCACTGTTTTTCCACCTCTGGTCCCTGGTGAGTCGATCGAAGATGTTCGATATCCAGTTTATCGATATCTTCTCACGCCTTTCCCGTGACTACGTTTCGTGCGACCATATTACCTTCACGGAGAACGGTCTGTTCACAAGCGAACAGTCTTCCCTCATCTTTACAGCTATCCTTAGACTGCTCGAGATCCCAGTCGGACAAGCAACATCGCCTTACAGCGCTACAGTGGATTTAGGTGCGGGTCTGGCTGTCATGCTGGATAGGGACCATCGGAAACACCCCACATCCCACCACATCGCACGCTGGATTGTCATGTCGCTCTCGCCGGCATGCGTCGAGCACCCAGACTCTATTCTTTCCAGGCTTGAGGGGCTGATACAGGCGGTAGAGACATTCTTCCATCCATCAAACTCTGGCGGCTGGACGAAGACACTTTCGCAGCTGGTCTTCTACCTAGCTGATTTCTTCGTCATGCGCTGGAACCGAGAGCACAGCGGTGAGATGGAAGTGCCAGAAGAGCGGAAGCTGAACGATGCTGTCAAGAAACGCTTCGTCCTTTGCCTACGAGAGGTCGTCTTCATGGGAATATTTGCCAAGAGCGGCACCGCAATCAACTACTCCTTAACGTCGCTTCAATCTCTAGCCTTCTTGGAACCAAATCTTATCTTGCCAGGGGCACTACAACGCATCTATCCCGCAATGCAGGGGTTGGTCGAGGTGCATCGCACGAACTCTGCGATACGAGCGTTGCAGGTGCTTTCGAAGGTCATGGCGAGGACTAAAGGCTACCGGTGTCACGTTACTACTGTCTTGGGGCTCGCGCTACCTGGAATAGATGCAAACGACTTGGACAAGACCTTGGCTACGCTGTCTTACATTCAAAACGTCAGTTACATTGTGCCGTTCCACGACCTCACGAAAGAGCGCAGTGGCGCCAATGGACACCCCTCTAAGGATGGTACGGAAACACCAATGGAAGGTGTCGACACAGACACTGGACTGGCTGTGCGATGGATCACGGAGCAAGTGGAACGGCTGGAAACTGCTGGTGCCACTATCGAGATCGACTACGATCAAGAGCTGAGCGACCATGACGAGGCTATGATCCTTCGATCCTCAACTACAGGACTTGCGGAATTTGTGATCACATTCCTTGGCCGTGTATTCACGCTACTGGAGAACCTACCAGATGCTACGAGAGTCCGCAGCGGTTCCCCCGAGGAGAACGTGGTGAACACCCTTCCCGCTGCGTTCACGCCGCTTTTGTCTGCTCTTTCGCCGGAGCTATATGATCTTGCCTTGGACAAGATCGCAAACTTTGTCTCGAACCATGTCATCCACCAAGCTAGGGACGCGATGGCCTTTATATGCAATGCGCTGGTCAAAATAAACCCCGAGAAGGCACTCAAGCGTTTACTGCCGCTTCTGTTGGCTGGTATCAGGACAGAGATTTATGACAACGGAGCAGGCTCAACTCGCACGACAGGTTCTGAGGTGCTTCCTCGAGATCGGGCGCTAGTGTGGAACATCAGCCTCCTGAGCATGTCCATCGTGCATGTAGGCGATGCTGTCTTGGCTTGGCGCGATGAACTGTTCGACATCGCCGAGTACATGCAGCAAAAGTGCCGTGGCGGCCCTACGGTTCATATTTCGAACTTCATACATCACCTTCTTCTGAATCTTACTGTCACATATACAAGCGACTTCTCGGTTTACCAAGCAGAAGAGCTTAAACAGGGTCTCACGACAGACTCATGGGGACGACTTGTAGACGTAGGGAAGCTTGACATTAAGTGGCACACGCCGAGTGCGGATGGGATCGACTTTGCGGTAAAGCTTTTCGAGTCGCAATCCACTACTGCGATAGCAGCGGTGCAAGCATTACTCCACGATAACTCCCCCATCAAGCGTGACGGTACTGGGAAGGACTGGTCCGATGAACTTTCCAGGTGCTTAGTTCTACTTCGGTTGATCGTCTCTGGTATCTCTGTACTGTTTGACTCACGGCATGACCTTGCAGAAGGCGCTGCGGAAGCAGAATCTGATACCGACACGGATCCAGACGCTATGGACACTGAGGGTATCGACGATGATGCAGGGCTTGGAGAAGCCGAGGACGAGGACGTCAAGCCTACATTTCAATACAACACAGGTTATCCGCTCGAACGAAACGATAAGAACTACAACATTGTTCACGACCTTCGCCACAAGATTGGACAGACTTTCCACGATGTTCACGCGTTCTTGATCGGCAAGCAGGCGGATGATGTGCCCTGCTTCAACGCTCTATACAGTGCTTATCGCTCCTGGTTCATCGACGTTGGCATCGAGCGATCGGCACACGTCCTTGATAGAGTCACTCGACTACTGACGGCCGACGTTCATCCATTCAAGTTCAGCGGCCTCCGAAAAGAGTACCCTAGGCCTCTGCTGGTCCGCCGCGCAAACGTGTATCATCTTCAACGGCTCCGACATAACGCCAATCCTCGACCCAAAACGGACTTGGACAAGCTACTTCTTCTTGATCTTGCCGAGTCTAGCGTATCCGTATATACTGAAGTCCGCCGAACCGCTCAATCAGGGAACGAATCAGCCGTCAAGTGCATCCTAGGCGCTCGCCCTCTTGTGGTTCCGCCGCTTCTGAGGGCATTGACGGATGCCATCGAGAAGGAAGACTTCGCTCGCATCAAGGGCGCAATGTTCTCACTGCTTTTTGGAAGCCTTGCAAAGACCATTAGTCGCGATTGGAGGTTTACGCCTATCTTGATAAAAGCATTCATTAAAGTTACTACTGTCGACAGGCAATCCGTGCAGAAGCTCGCCGCAAATGCTACGTTCCAGGTCATGGACATGGGCAAGGCCATGGAGCGTATGGTTATTCTCGATAAAGACACGGTCGAAGGTATCGCATACGCAATTGATTCGGACGAGGAGGCAGCTGTCCAGTCAAAAGTCAACAAGCGACGAAATTTTATCAAGAAGAAACGAGCCAGGATCGAGGGCAAGAAGGCAGAGTTGGCGAAAGAGCTAGTCGAGCACAGCAAAACCGCATTCTGGAAGACAGTCAGTAGGACTGCTCCGATCATTGTCAACCTAGGAATGCGATACGACACGATTGCATCGGACGAGCTCATCGACCTTGTCGCCAAAGGCTCTATAGACTCTCATCCGAGTTTGCGAGGACTATACGCAGGAGCATTGGTCGGCCTCTTCTCCGTTATCCAGACTCGTGCTCTTACTGGCCATAGCTACGAGAAGTATCTCCTCTGCGAAGAAGAGCTACCGGACAAGATCACCGTGCCAACACGAGCCGATGACCCCAACTGGACCGAAGAACATCTAGCGACGTTTGCCCGACCTGAAGCCAAGTACTACGTGGATTTCGACTATCCTGGATGGCTTGTTTGGAACAAGACGATGCCTGCTTTCCTTCCCAACGCTCCTTCGCTTGCCTATGACGATGTAGAGAACGATGTGCGAAAGAAGATTGGCAAGCTTCTCAACCGCGACTGGTTCGCCAAATACTTTGCATACATGAAGCAGGAACCGCGAGATTCAGGTGCAGATCGGTTCCGCATGTCCAGCGCCATGATGCTTACCCACGCATTTGAGCTCGTCTTTGGCGGTCTTACTGAAGCAACCTTCAGCGATATCAGGGATCTCACTCAAAAGGTTTATGAGGATGGAAGCGACAAGCATCAACACCGCGCTACTGCTGAGATTATGGGAGCTTTGTTATCTTGTGCTCCAGAGCTTCGTCCAGAGCAGCGTCAAGAGGTCTGGGAGTACGCCTTCCCTATCATCCGCACTATTTTTCAGGATGGTTTGACACCAGAGAACAACGGCTACTGGACTACTTTCCTCCATGTCGTGCTTCAGTCCAAAGACCCACGGCGAGGCTGGCCACTGATCGATTGGCTGTCGAGCTACCGCCTAGATCTGAACTCCAACGCCGCTTTCAAAGAGAGCTCCAAGATCCACTTGCTTACGCAAGCCATCAGCGATGCTGGCTGGCACTTCCAGCTCGAGAAGCCCATCCTGGAAGACTTCATGAAGCATCTTGATCACCCTTACAAAGGTGTCCGGGAAGCAATGGGACAGACCATCGCTACCATCTACAGGACGCGGTATCACGAGTCGTACAAGGATGTTGCGACCCTCATCAAGGCGCAAAAAGATGCTTCTTCCATTGGCATTCGACCTTACCAACCCACGGAGGAGTATTCCAAGACCATCACCGATGTATTCGACCGCTTGGAAGTCTGGCGAGGTCAGCGTCCGGCTGGTCAACAGACTCCATCTTCCTACACCTCGGGCGGTAAGACTGTTCTCCTCTGGCTCGACACTACGCTCTCCTCGTACGAGTGCACGCAACTTGTCAAGTTCTTCCCGAACGTATTCATCGAGCAGCTTCTACACATGATGGACATCAAGGAAGATCCCGAGCTCCAGTCTCTTGCCTATCACGTCTTCCGCCACCTGCCTAACATCCCGCATCGCCAAGGCGAAGATGCAGAATTCATTGCCGCCCTGATCCGCATCGGTCGCAATGCTACTTCATGGCATCAACGTCTGCGTATCCTGATCAACATTCAGGTCATCTACTTCCGTCGCCTCTTCTTGATGAGCGAGAAGCAGCAGCAGGACATCTTCGACTGCGTATCTGCCATGCTCGGTGATGTTCAACTCGAAGTCCGCATGGGTGCCGCAACAACCCTCTCAGGCATGATCCGTTGCTCGCCCATTGCTTTCCGCGAACGCCAGGTCGAAGCTCTGAAGAGTCGCTTCACTTCTATGCTTGCCAAGAACCCGCTTCCCAAGAAGCGTAACCCTGGTACCCCAACACAGGAACAGAACAAACTTGTCTTGACTCGCCACGCTGCAGTTCTAGGTCTTGGTGCACTGATCCAGGCTTTCCCTTACATGAGCCCGCCGCCGACGTGGTTGCCGGACGTGCTGGCTACGCTTGCGCGGAAGGCTGCTGCAGATCCGGGTATGGTGGGTAAGAGTGTGAAGAGCATTCTTGCGGACTTCAAGAAGACGAGGCAGGACACTTGGCATGTTGATGTTAAGGTAAGCATCCCATTCCTTAATTACTTCATGGGATTTGTACTAACGACTCGCAGGCTTTCGAACAAGAACAACTGGAGGACCTCGAGGGCGTGCTTTGGAAGAGTTACTTCGCATAGACAAGCGCGAGAACAATGCATAGCAGGAATGGGAATGCGTCATGTGGTGGTGTGTACGATAAATAGATTACGAGTTGAGATGGGATGAGTTACGGATCGGAACATCTTGGGCATGTCTACACTTGGTCGCGTTGTATCTGTCATGGTAGATGTATCATTCAACGGACTTGCATGGGCGGCGTTTGATGCAAGACTAGATTATGCAATGCAAGAGTCATATCACATTATGGTGCTTGAAGCGCTTCAGTTGACCGCCCAGAATGCTCTCTCGTATCGTCTCGTAAAAACGTAGCTTCGCCCTGCCATCCGAAAATTGAGGGCGGGAGTGCAGGTGCATCCTCAGAAGTTCTCTATCCTCGTCCCAATCCCCCGCTCGTCCGCCAACTTCACAATATCGCTCCCTACCACGACATCCATCAGCCCCAAACCAACGGATTTATATATCACATTCCCCTTCTGCAGCCACTCCATCAACCCCTTATCAGCAGTTTCCTCCTTCTTTTCACGGCCCTTGACCTTCTTCGCCTCGCCCAGCTCCACACCCGCACGATCTAGTTCCTCGGAACTGCTGTTCGTGGCGTCCTGCCGCCGACGCTCCGCATCGCGCTTCAGCATCACTAGCTCGCCTATCTCGACGACTTCTCGCCCGCTGAGACCGGCTTGGATGATCTCCCCTGCTTCTTTCAGACACGCTTCTACGCTGTCGACGATTATCGCACCGCCGGTAGCAGCGTGTTTGTGGTGGTGGTGATGGTGTGCCGGAGCGACATTCTGCTTCAAGATATCGGGGTGTAGTTCTAGCATATGCGGTTTGTAGGAGCCGATGGCTGCTACGTAGCGGCCTTTCTTCCTGCCTTCCGGGTTCGTGAGGTAGGATGCCGGGAAGAGGGGAGCGAGGGACGGCGTTGTGCAAAATATGACCGAGGAGCCGCGCACGGTGGCTTTCAGTAACCTCTCGTACTCGTTGTGGCTCGGGGTCATGATTTGTATCTTCGGTCGCGCGAGGGTCGTAGTTTCGGGGGTTGGGATGTTGATCCTGGGCCATTGAGGCGGTTCTGCGTGCGGTTTGTAGAGTTTCTCTATCAGCTTGTGTGCGGATTCGAAGGAGCGATTTATGATGTTTAGGTGGTGGATTTCTGGACCGCGGAGGAGGAGCGCGAGCCGTATGTGCCAGTATGCCTGCTTGCCGGCGCCGAAGACGACGACGTCGTGGACGTTGGTGCGCTTCTTGAACATCATTGTGGAGGCGAGGGCAGTTCGGAAGGCTGTGAGCTCTTCTGCGTTTATAAAACCGCGGGGGTTGCCGTGTGAGTCTAAGAGTGTGAGAGTACCCTTTGGCGTCGTGGACTGAGTGCTGTCTATCGACGCTGGCGGTACCTGGGTGTTCGTGTCTGTAGACGACTGTGTTGAGAGTGACATGGAGTCGAAAGATTTGAGACTACCGACATCGACTGATTGCTTCTTCTTTGCATCCGGCTCTGCTAATGTCACGACTTTGATCCCAAGGCCCTCGTTGCTAGACGCGGGCATGAAGAGCGTTGTTTGGCCATCGCTGCGTTTGAGAGCGGTACGAAGAGGTTGCATTGAGGAACAGCAGCCGTTGTGGTCTTCTTCCGTTGAGGTCGAGTAGTAATGTAGGGAGTCTGCCAGAGATTGTTGTAGCTCGAGAACATCTTCTTTGGTCAGCGTAAGTAGAAGCAGTCGTACTTCCTCGTCCGTGAGGATGGTCAAAGGCATGTTGTGGGGCGTGACACGGCTTAAGAGAAGTGCTGCTCAGACAATGTCAGTACTGCTCAATCCGTACGAGTAGAAGGAGCTTTGGCGTTACACGTCCAATGCTTGCAAGGGAATGCTGCGTTGAAATTGTTGGAGCTCGGCGCATTTAAGCGGGGAGGGGTACCTGCAGTTAAAGTAGTTCACGCTGGCGGGCCCGAAACGCCCCCACTACACGCTTATTCATCACAAATGATTGCAACATGTTGTGAGTAATCCTCATGGAGAAGCTCGGAAATGAATTCGGTCGTTAAAGACCCTTTTTGTCTGTTCCTAAACACCGAGGTATCGTATGAAGACCGCTACATGCAGGAAAGTGTGACGCCAAGCCCATGAGAAACCCGTAACCTTCGTCAACCATCTCCGACCTAGATCTTGATGGCGCTCTCGAGGGCCTTCCTCCGCTTGTCCATGCGAGCGTTGGCCTTGGCACCCATGATGCCACCACCCCAGTGACGAGCGCTCTCGTTGTGCTTCTCAAGGTAGCCGTCCTTGATGGCGGAGACGAGCTTGGAGAGCTCGCTCTTGTCCTCGGAGCGGACCTCAGTCAGGGCGACGACGGCGGCAGTCTAGCAATCGTTAGAGACGTTCAACTTGGGTAGAGTGCCGGGACATACCTTCTGGTGGACGAGGGTACCGAGCCTAGCCTTGCCCTTGATGATAGCGTACGGGACGCCCATCTTGCGGCAGAGAGCAGGAAGGAAGATGACCAACTCGATGGGGTCAACATCGTTAGGGATCAGGACCAACGAAGCCTTCTTGTTCTCGATAAGGCCGACGACGTGGTTGAGACCATACTTGACGGTGTAGGGCTTCTTGCTGACATCCTCCTTCTTCTTGCCCTCGGCAACGGCGGTAGCCTCCTTGGTGAGACGCTCTTTCTTCTCGGCCTTGGTCTCCGGCTGGTACTTCTTCAAGAGCTTGAAGGACTGGGCGGCGGTGTTGCGGTCGAGGACGTGCTGGAACTGAGCAATCGAGGGAGGGACCTTCAATCGGAGGTTGAGGATCTTCTTCTGGCGCTGAAGACGGACATATTGCGGCCATCGCTGTCGTTCATCGTTAGTAGTGGCTGTGGTATATTCGAGACTTTATACGTACCACCATGCGCGACAGGTTGCGCTGGGGTTGGAGATCCTGACCTAGTGGCTGTTAGGAGGGCCGCAATAGCATGCGAGGACAGTCTACTAACCGATGCCGAAGTTCTTGGACCGCTTCTCGATGAGAGGGTTCTTGGGGGCCTTCTTGCCGGCCGAAGCCTTTGAACCCGGGAAAGGCGCAGGCGCCGCTTTCTTGGACTTGGGAGGCATCTTGATTGTCGAGGCTGGTCATGGAGAAAAGATACTATCAGCGAATGCTCATCCACTGAAAAGTTCACAATCTCTAAGAGCAGGAAAGCATTGCTGCAGTCCAAACTCTAGCCATCTTCAAGGATCGACATGGTTCTAATGGAACATGCGATTGAGGTGCTGCTAGGCAGACTCGAGGGGAAAATTGCGCTTACCGTGTGTTTGGCGGTCGACAAAGTTGGCGGTTGCAGAAGTCGAAGTTGTTGCGCGCCTGCCGAAATCGAAGTTCACAGACTCGCTTGTGGGGTTCGGCTAAGAGCCCGGCGAAACAGATTTCCCGCGACTAAGCCCGATCTGGCGGCTCTCCTGCATCGAGCTTCGACACCCTCGCAAGGCCTATGGGAACGTGGGCGCCGATTCTAAGATGCACAATCCCGTTGCACGCCTGATAGCTGTCTTTTTGAGTTGGAAAATCATACTCATACTATTCGCCGCTTTCTCCCCAGGACCCGGCTACGACACATCGAGTCTGATCTTGCTCGCCCCTAGCAAAGACCGAAATGTCCACTACCAGTCTCTTACTTCAGTAGATCGGCTTTTACTCAAGCTGTTTCGGTGGGATGCATTGTACTTCGTCAAGGCCGCGGAACGCGGCTACGTTCATGAACAAGAGTGGGCTTTCAGTTGGGCTTACTCGCGAATCCTGAGCTTTGCAGTACGCTGTATGACTGCCTACCACATCTCGCTGCTTAAAACACTGACGTATTGACAGCATCTTCGTCGTCCGATCATGTCCCTTTGTTACATTACATCAGAGCAGGCGTAATCATCTCTGTCTTGTGTCATCTCGCCTCGGTCATCATTCTCTATCGGCTCTTGAACCTTGCGGTAAATCATCGAAAGAGCAAAGACATCGCTTTTATTGCTTCGACATTACATGTAATGTCACCCGCCGGCCTCTTTCTGTGCTCTTCCTACACTGAGGCTCCTTTCTCGTTCTTCAACTTTTTGGGCATGCTCTTTTACGCTCAAGCACGCAGGATCGAGAAACACGACAATAGCTGGGGACTCCTCCAAGACACCCTAATCTTGGCTTCTGGCGCTTCCTTCGGAGCAGCAACCCTGATGAGAAGTAATGGCTTGCTTAGCGGGCTAATTTTCCTCTTCGATGCGTTCTGTCTTTTGTCACACGTGCTCACCTTTCAGCTGCAGGCACGAGAAGCTAGGCGGCTTACCATCACATGCATAGCTGGCAGTCTCCTTGCACTTGGGTTTATCACCCCACAAGTTCTGGCGTACAAGGAATACTGCGTTACCAGCGGCCTTGATCCGGGTGCAAGGCCCTGGTGTTCGGACAGATTGCCGAGCATCTACTCCTTTGTCCAAACTCATTACTGGTGAGCTGACTGCGGTCATCCTTTGTTCCAACATTAACTGATTTCGCAGGAATGTCGGATTTCTGCGGTACTGGACCCTCTCGAACTTGCCCCTTTTCTGCCTCGCTGCCCCAATGCTGTGGCTGTTGTTTGAGTCCAGTGTAACAACCCTAAGAGACATCGAGCGGTCAACGATCCGCAAAACTCGCCCCGGCTCCTCAGATGTCTCTGTTAAGCCGAAAGATACCGATGCACCGTTTTGCATCTTTCCTCAACTGGCATTGCCGCAGCTCGTCCTTGCTGTCATGGCTTTCACGAGTTTTCATGTGCAGATCGTCAATCGTCTTTCCTCTGGATATCCTATCTGGTATCTTATGGTCGCAAAATGGATATCTGACTCAGAAGCTGAGGACATATCCATCGGGCAGATCGCCAAGACAGCGCCAAGATGGACTTCTCGCGGGTTGGTGATGTACTCGATCGTGCAGGGAATGTTGTTTGCAAGCTTCTTACCTCCTGCTTGATGATGGTCCGCCCTAGCAATCTTGTAATCATACCAAACCCATAGGAGAAGCAGCTTGAAGTCTACTCGCCCCCAGCTGCAAGTACTTTGAATCCCAGGTAAAAGGCTTGAAAATACCAAAGAGACCGCAGCTCGATCCTTAATTACCTGTCTGACGGCTCGTGCTTGAACGGATGCCAGCATCAGCTAGGACATCCAAAGTCTTGATTCTATGATGCACAGGAAGAGGGGTTTTCCATGAGCTCGGTTTCCTCGAATGCTACAGGTTATCCTGCAAGAGACCTTTATTGACTGATCATCAGCCGCGAAACATGCTGCCTTAGCAGAGCGAATCTAGCCGCAGACCATCACATGGTTCTGCCCCTCAACTGCTGACACGGCTTATAGATGTCCATTCTTGGAATTGTTTCTTGTCTGAAACTGCCAGTTTCTGTCCAATTTATGTTGGTACCACCGGGCGTCTTCGCGCGTTACTGTGATGGTCGGCTCCCTGCGCCACTTTCCAGCCATGGTCACTCAAACATGAGCCCCTCTCGAAGTACACAATACTTCGCTAAGCTCCGGGTCGAACTCATTCCAGAGATAGCTTTACATCCCGGGCAATCGCGAAGGGCCCACCAAAGAGACTAGCACGGCTGATGCGATCCCGGACGACTACGATTGTGTATCTGTGTCGTTTGGATTCACGTCTTGTCTTCCTCGATTGGATCCTCGAAACAGGTCGTGGAGCTCCTCAAGGACATGTGTTACAACTGAATCCGTTTACTCGGAGCTAGGAGGGACGGAAGTATCGTACATGTGGAAGGATGCGACCGTTCGCACACTCGGCCGTCATCACCACCGGTGTGCTGCTCTCACTCAAGTATACACTTGACGCAGAGGCCACAAACGCCGACGTAACAAGGGAGAGCCACCAATAGAACACGACGAATATCAGGGAGATTGCAGCTGATGATGCTGTCTCAGCCTTACTATATTCCCCTAGACCGAAGGCGATGTACCTGCATTAAGCTGTCCGGCCGGATGCGCTAATTTATTCATCGTTCACGCTCTCTTCACCTGGCACCACAGCATGTTGTGCTCGCATGGTCAGCTGTCATCCTGTCTGCTGGTCCCACCTTATACGTCTTTATCAACGCTCCTTCCGCGGTAGCTGTAGCATGTGGGCGTCCAACGTCTGCAACTTTTCTTCTTTGAAGCTAACCCTCGAGCAATCCACCCTCTATACACTAGGTCGTATTTGAATACTCTACGCCGGTTTGTGCTGAAGGGTACCAGCGTCCCAGCATTCGTCGCTTTGGGAGTCCTCCGCCACATCCCGCAAGGAACTATCGCTCCTCCCTTGCAAGTTAGATGCTTGCCTCAAACACAATTCAACTTGAAGTCTTGCAAGGACGCCAATGGCTTGTTCGTTCGTCTCACAAATCAAAGACGGTCGAAGCTCTAATCCTACCGTCTGGGAGGTGAACCGCGGTCGGACATCGATGTCGCTTCACGAGCTGGTGGGATCAGATGTATAAAGAGGGGATGGGGGTTGTCGAAGCACCAGCAAAGTAGCTCCCACGGCCCTTGAACTTCTCCATTTATTCGGCATCATGAAGTTCCTTCCACTCTTTATATTTTCTCTCTTTTCTATTTCTATTGCAAGCTTTCTGGATGGAAGGCAGGACATGCCTGGTTGCTATCAGGATGACTGTTTGCGAGCTGTCAATGGAACGAGGAGGGGTCCTAGCCATCCTGCAACTGGTACAAGCGATTGCGTGGAGTTCATGACGACTACCGTGTTCATCGATCCAGTGTTAGTACCCCCCCTTTGAATGCGCTGCAATACTCTAATAATTACAGTCTTACCACTACTACAGTCACCATTCAGGCGACGACAACAGAAGCATCATTATGCCCCACTAGTACTGGAAGCTCTTCGTCTTCTGCAAGTGCAAGTTTACGAGTGAAGCGCCATATTGCGAAGAGAAATCCCATGCCCCAAGCCGATACAACAGCTGCTGCGATTGAGACTACACACGGAGCGATTCCATACTATGCAACGAGTGCTTGCCCAACAGATCGCTACTCGAGCGCTTGCTCCTGTCTGGACGTCTCAACCGGCACTACCACCACGTCAGGCGCAGTAAGTTTTTTCAAGTAAAAGATGCCGGGAACTCCACTGATCCTGAACAGACACTGGTTAGAACTCTGACTACTACGCTCACCAACATCGCCTCTGGATCATGTGTAACGAGCCTTCCTCGCAATTCGACGACCTCCACCCCGACAAGCAGTGCGACGGTGACTACCATCAATATCACCATGTCTAATCCTACCACAACTATTACGACCTCGGTTGTCATCTCCGATGACCCAGGCAGTGGATCTAGTACCGGTACTGGAACAGGAATTGGAACAACCAGCTATACGACTGGCACCACTTGCTCAACCACGCACACGTCCGGTCCCCCTTACGCAAATACCACCTCTACAACCGTAACATCTTTCAACACGACAGCTACCGCAACTACAACCTCATTCAACTTCACAACCACAACAACCGCCTTTAACACCACAACGACAAGCAGCCCAACCAACACTACGACCTCAGACACCACTTCACCTACGCCCTCACCCACCCCCTGCGGCGGGGTCGACATTCCCACGTTCCTGTGCAACGGCACCTGCTCTGACCTCAGCACATCAACTCTCAATTGCGGCTCCTGTGGCAACGTCTGCGCGCCAGGCAACATTTGCACCAATGGCGTCTGCACGCGCCCCCGCTGCGACTCTCGCTGCGGCGAAGTCGCGCCCTGCCGCACCCTCAACACTACAACTGCATCCTGCATCTGTGGCACCGAGACCGGCGGCAATGGCGTCTGCTTCAACGCGCGCGGATTCTGCGGGCAGTTTGATACGTGTAATGATACGAGTGAGTGCGGGTTGGGGACGGTTTGTATTCCGACGACGTGCTGTGGCACGGGGTTATGTTTGAGTGCTGAGGGTTGTGGGTTAAGTGGCGGATTGGGGCCGTTGCTGCCGAAGAAGAGGAGTGTAGTACAAGAGGCGAGGGATGTGTTTGGAGGAATGAGGAGGCTGGATGGGACGTTTGGGTATCCGGATGATTTCTGAGGAGGCAACGGGATGAGATGATGTCGTTGGTGAGAGTGTGCGAGGGTGTACATCTGGGTTTGTGGGTGTCAGTTGCTGAATTGCATCAGTATTGTTAGTTTTATCTTCTTCTTCCATGCCGCTTCTGGCTGGCTACAATAATAGGGAATTGAGAATATACAACGGAGTCATTATCTCTGGCGCTCCCCTTACCGGAGTCCCCTCGCAAAGCGTTCATATTAACACGCACGTCCACTGAAGGTTCATGCTTGTTATCCTACTGGTAGTTGACTTGTCGACATGTTACCGACTCCTGCCGTCGACGGCAGCTGCAATAGTCCCTTCCCTATTTGCATTTGAACCAAGGTTCGCAGGTGCTACGGACCAACACCATTGTGTCCACTCAAATTTCCATCGCGCTCGGGATTGAGAACATCGACACAAGAGAAGCACCGTATAGTATGCTAGTCAAAACACTGGAGGCACTATAGCAGACGAAGTAATTGTGGTTTGTGGTGTTGTTCGGATGAACGGACTCTGCAACTACCTTCGCGTACTGCCTGCACGTGTCGCGGGCCTCGGCCTCGTTAGCGCGTCGGTCGCCTAGGAGACGCGGCGTGTTTACTGCCTCCGTCGTTGGCATGCGCTATGCAGCCCACGGGCCCCGACGCTTTCTTCTATAATGCCAAACATCTTTCTGTTATAGCCAAAAACACGTTCTTCTGTTTCTTCAACGGGGTGCGCCCCGGCTTCAGACGACAATAGCGACGCCAACATGCCTTCTACCGCGCCCAGAGTCGTCGCCATGGGCCCGCCCGCGGATGGTCAAGGCCACCGACGCAACAAGTCGTCGTCGGTCCTCAAGTCTATTATTGTACCAAAGAACCACAAGCGTTCGCCGTCAGATGGCACTGCGCTAAACACCACCCAGCCCGACAGTCGACCGCAGAATCCGCGCGCAAACATGCAGCAGCCGGTGCTGCCTCTGCTCCCGCCCGACCATCCTCACAGCAAGCCGCGCGCCGCCCCTCGAGCCCAGAACATCCCTATCAACCCGCCGTCGCCTCGCAAGTCGCAAGACACAAGGCCGGGCCTGCACAAGAAGACATTGAGCTCGGTATCGCTGCGGTCGCTGGGCAAGGGCAAGGGCAAGGACAAGGACAAGGACAAGGACAAGGAGCAGCCGAAGGAAAAGCAGTCCAAAGACAATGGGCTAGCACTAGAGGAAACTGCGGCCTCTGGGAAGCCGCCGAAGAAGACCAAGTCCTCCACCAACCTGTCGGCCATGTTCAACAAGGTGAAGTCACCCAGCAAGGACAAGGCCTCGAAGAACGCGCCCGCTGCACCCAAGGACAAGGAGAACACCACCCCGCCAAGCTCGGCCACTGCATCTGGGCCGGTGCAGACGCCCATCTGGGCACAGTTCAGCTCACAGGCGTTTCAAGAAGTGACGAGCACGACCAAGGTGCCTCTCAACGACCGTCGGAGCCTTGAGCGAAGGAGTCTCGAGGAGGAAATTGCACTGTACACGCCCGCCGACTACTCTCCGTCCAAGCAGCGCAACTTCTTCGACTACGGTCAGCCGTCTCTGCAGAAGCGCCCGACTGCGAAAGAGCGACCAAAGTCCACCTTCATTCCTAGCACCACCTCGGCCACGTCCATCTTCGAGACCCTCACCCGCAAGAAGAGTGGAGACCGCGCTCCGCTCTCGCCCACACAAGGAAACGAAGGGAGAACGAAAGATGGCGGAGGCGCTAAAGGAGCTACGACTCGCGCTATGCTCAGTCGCAGCAACTCCGAGAGCAGCAAATCGAAGGAGGCTGCTGCGAAGGCCACGAAAAAGCAGAACCGCGTCATGGCCGCCGTAGCAGCCTTCAATGGCAAGTCGAGAGAGGCAGGAGCCGGCGCTGCATCGCCGTCCAAGCTGGACCCGAAGATTGTTGATGCTGAATTCGAAGCTGTTCTCGAGTCTCGCAACATTCCTCAACACCAGCGCGCAGCCATGCGCACATTGAAGCTGGAAGTCAAGGCCGACTTTGTTCGCACCCACAAGCTTGACACCCCGCAGTCCGTTTCAAGAGCGACATCTGCACACTCAACGAAGGTTGACTTCAACGGCAAGAAGTCGGGAAAGCCTACCCTCAGCAAAACCTCAAAATCCCGAGACGGCTCAGACGGAGAGGACGGCACACCATTGCAGGCGGCGATTTCGGGAGCTTCGTCCAAGCGTGAGAGACCTCGAAGCAGGACCTTCACCTTTAGCAAAGGGGACTCGCCAACGAAGAAGCAGAAGGCCGATGCCGCTGCGGATGAAAGGAAGTCTTCTCGACCGACCATTCCAAAGTCACCTTCGACTAGGTCACTGGTCTCCAACGGCTCGCAAAGGTCCAACAAAGGTCCAAAGACTGCTGACCCGGATGAGTACGTCTCTTACATCAAGAAGACCATCAAGCCGCAGGATGTGGAGATTGGAAAGCTTCACAAGCTTCGCCTTTTGCTCCGAAATGAGACAGTCGAATGGGTTGACACTTTCTTACAAGAGGGCGGCATGACTGAACTGGCCGGTCTACTACACCGGATCATGGAGGTGGAATGGCGGGAGGACCACGAGGATCAGTTGCTCCACGAAGTCCTTCGATGCCTCAAGGGGCTCACGACAACTGACACTGCCCTCAAGCAACTCGCTGATATGGCACCGACATTGTTCCCTGCTCTACTCGCCATGCTCTTTGACGAGGAGCATAAGGGTCCTAGCGACTTCACAACCCGTGAGCTGCTCATTCAGCTGCTCTTCGCCCATCTTTCGGCTGCTCCAGAAGATCAGCTCCCCTCTCGCGCTGATGAGCTCTTGAAGTACCTGAAGGACCCTATTAAGGAGAAGGAGTCCTCAACCGTTCCCTTCATCCTACAGATGCACCAGTCTCGCCCTTACCAGGTGTGGTGCAAAGAGATCACCAACGTCACAAAGGAAGTCTTCTGGATCTTCATCCATAATCTCAACGTCATCCCAGTGCCTCCTGCTCCTGAAGGTGCGCCAAAAACTTATGCAAAGACCTTCTTCCCTGGCCCTCGCGCCATTGTACCAGCAGCTCCCTACGTCGGCGGTGTAGAGTGGGATGCAACCAATTACATCGCCACGCATCTCGACCTCTTGAACGGCCTCATCTCCTCCCTTCCTTCCCGTGAAGCTCGCAATGCTCTCCGCTCCGAGTTCAAGATCTCCGGCTTCGAAAAGCTCATGAGCCACATCCGGGCTTGCAACCCGAAGTACTATGGCGCTGTACACGATGCAGTCAAGGTATGGATCGGTGCCGGTCTCGAAGACGGCTGGGACGTCAAGGTCGTAAGAATGGGCGCTGGTGATGGAAAGGGCCCCGGAAGCCCGGTCAAGAGTCCTAAGAAAGTCGAGAAGGCGCCGCAGATCCAAGCACCGAGGATGGATCTACAGATGGGGTTGGGTCTCGATATGGGTTTCGACAAGGAGGTTGGTGCGAGGAAGAGAGTGGATGATGACTGGGTTTGAAGAAGTTCTTGGATCAAAGGTCGAAATTGAGATTGGTTATCTGCGTCTGCGACATTAACTTTTACCTCTTGGCCCATTTATACCGGCATTATTGGACGACATTCGACCACCTTATCTTGGTCTATAGACTCTTGGATTCAACTTCATCGACCTCGGACCGATACAGCTTTCGATGATTCGTCGGATGATAACTATCCAATTACCACAACCATATCGATACATTGGATCTGTTCATACAACCTTCTTGTGTACACACTTGTCTCGGCGCCAAAGCAAATTGCTTTAATCCTCTTCTCTTATTCATCACGGCGCACGGCACGGCTTGGATGTTTTCTCGTTGTTTCCTTCCTGAACACGCTCTTGTCCTCGACGTTCTGGAAGCAGATTGTTTGGATGCGAGCCTATTTCGTTGCTTGTTGAGCATGGCGATGTAATGACCCCTACGACGTAGTCACGACGAAACGGCAAGATGCATCTATGTCAATGGCTGGCTTTTATGACTCTCTATTGTTTTTGATGAACCAAGTTGAAAGGGAGGCGGATGTGTATTATATCGATATTGCATAGTGAATGAACGGTCTCTGGATTTTCTCATCTGTATTGCGAAGTGCACGAATTCGTTGATTGAAGATAATGTAGGTTTCTCCTTGCTAAAAAATCATGGCGGCCAAAAAAGCCTAATGCGTCTATGGGGTATCAATGCCTCTCATATCCCCCAAGTACTCCAGATGTAATGCAGATATGCAAGTCCATAACTCCTCTCCTCCGCTCCCCCGCTCTAAGCAACTCTTTAACCTTGCGCTTTCTTCTTCCCCTTCCGCTTCTTACTCGCGCCGACTTCCAGAGTCCCCGCCTCTACCTCACCTTCCTGCAGTCCCATAATCTCATTGCCTTGCATCTCCTTCAGCTTCTCTTGTCCGCTGATAAAGAAACTCAAATCCCGGTTCTGCTCCTCTAGATCCGCTTTCTCGGCCTCAATCTGCTTCACACGAGCGTCGGCGTCTTGGGCTTTCGTCTCAAGGTGCTTGATACGCGTCATGAGGGATTCGTTCATCGTCTGCTCCTCCTTGTACTGCTTCGTCAACTTCCTAGCCAGTTCTTGCGCTTGTGTCGCTCTCATCGCGTTCCTAGCGGCTTCCTTCTCCAGGCTCTGGATCTGGGTTTGCGCGTCTTTATACTGTATCTGCAGGTCTTCGAATTTCTGCGTAAAAGAGGTGAGCGCTTTCGTAGCTTCCTCCGCGGAACGGGCGGCTTGTTTCGCCTTGTCTGCTGCGCGCTCGACTTGCTCTTCAAAGTACGCGCGTTGGGATTCGAGTTGCGAGGTCAAGAGATATGTGTACTCCATCGTCATGGTATCCATTTTCTCCCTCGGGATCGTGTCGCTCGCGAAGCTGGTCATGGAATTGGGGTGCGTGGACGCAGGCATATCGACACTCTTCCCATCCGCCTTATTCTGGATCAAGCGGTGGACATACGCGTCGCCGGTGTAGTCCCACACGCGCTGTGTCCCAACGTCCATCGCGTAGGTGTGGCTCGTAGCTTCGTAGTGGGCGAATGCATGCGCACTGTCGTAGCGTCCACATCCAATGTTGCCGCAGATCAAGCATATCCAGAGGTTGCTTGTACTTCCGCATACGGAGCAGAAGTTCTCCTCGTCCTCGGAGGTGGAGGTGGGGTGGCTACCGCGGAGCCCGACGAAGGCGTCGTTCTGCGTGTACCGACATACTGGGCAGCCGCTGCCTCGCCACTTTTCGAGACAGGCGCAGTGGAATACGTGCTGGCAGAGAATTGTAAGGAGGCCCGTCGATTCGTCCATGCGCTCGAGGCAGACGGGGCAGGTTGGCAGCTCGACGAGAGAGGGAGTGGGAGGGGCGAGAGGCTTCGTGGTAAGTGTCTCAACACTCGAAGGGAGTGGGGCAGTCGGCTCTGCGGTTGGGGCTGGGGTGAATGGATCATTTGTGAGGTTTGGGTAGCTCGACGGGTCGCGGTTGGAGTCGCCGTTCTGGAAGGAGATGGACTTGACGAAGACGACGTGGCAGTACTCAGGCTGTTGTTCTGTTAGCTCTGGTTCACTCTACTCCATGTTAGGGAGATGTACCTCCATACTATTGAAAGTCTTCCCGTTCCACTCCTTCCTCCACTCCCTGGCCCGCTCCGCTTCCCGGAACTTCATCAGCACCATGTACTTGTTCGCCCGACTTGTCCTGATGAGCCTGAAGTGACTGACATGCTCCCTCGTGTCCTCGCCCACGAAGCCCAGGAAGTCTGAAGGCGTCATGTACGACGGGACTGCCAGTATACACAGCGTCGTGCAGTCCTCCTCGTCGAACTCTGTGCCGGCGCCTCCACTCGAGCCCGCTGCCGTTCCAGCGTCATCGTACAGGCCCGGTGTTTCTTGGTCGTCGCGGTACAGATGCACGACGCCCCAGCCAACGTCGGTCTCCTTCAGGTCCGAGGGTATGAATTTGCCTTTCGTAGCGAGGCCACCGGAGCTCCGAGGATGAGTGGGCTGCTTCAGCGACTTCGCGCGCGGTCTGCTCGCATCCTCACCAGAGCCCGTGTTCATGTCGATGCTCTGCAGGGTGATGGCGTCGAACCTCCAGTCCTTGTGCGCAAAGCTCTGTGTTCGCTTATGGGCGGGCCGGGTAGGTGGTTTGAAGACGGGAACGGGGCTCTCGCCGTGCTCTGCGAAAGAAGCCCGCGCGCGGTGACTGAACCGTCGTGAATTCGCGCGTCGTTCGCCGTGGTTGCCCGAAAGAGTGACGTCGCTGCTTGAAGCAACCGGTGTCAGCAGAGCCTGGGGTCGCTTTGCAGTTGCGAGTGAGCTCCAGGACAGCGTGCGGTGGATGGGCAGCTCTGGGTCGAAGATGTCCGTCTGCGGGGGTGGGGTGAAGGCCGAATCTGGCGGGGACCGCGATGGATAGAGCTCGAGAGCAATGTGAAAAAAGTAGGCCGGCATCAGGTACGCATGCTCGGGTGAAGCATCGCAGCGAGCGTTAGTTGTTATGCGCGGGCTTGTGATGCGGACCGCGAAAGCGAAGAAGAATGTTTGTGCTTCATAGCTTCCCCAGGTTCCGTCACCTTGTGTGGCGTGGTAGCTCTAGCCGGCAGCAGTAGTGACGGATCAAGTCAAACGCATCGACACCGCTTCCAGAGACACTCTAGCCAGCATCGCTATCTATAGCAGTCATTCAAATGATAACCTTGCTGCTGCTACCACCACTACTACTGACATCACGTCTGACATAGCACAGAAGGGTATTCGTAAAATGTGAATTCTTTCGTCTAGCTACAGTACCAGATACTGTACAATAGACTCTGCCAAAATCGTCCTAAGACTCTGCTCATGAATGAATATGCAGCCCAGAACCGATAGGGAATCGGACGCCGTTAAAATGCAAAGCTCGAACCCCTGAGCAAAGCCCCGCCTAGATATACTCCATACAGACCCGATCAAACCATCCGGCTGATGCGCAAAACCAGAAAATAATGTTGAAAAAGTTAGCTATGCCAATGCAAGCTTTTTTTTACTCGTGGCGTTCGACACAATGTCCTTTCTGTGTCGTCGTTGTCTTCAGTCGTCGTAAACAGTACTCGAAAACTCGCATAAGGGTATTGTAAGTAAACCGTGATCGTAATATGTGCAAACGTGCCAGATGCGCCCAGGTGAAGCTGTGAGAATATCTTTATACAGGCTCAGCTTCGACAATCTCTTCAATGTCTTCCGTCTCTTGCCCTTTGGTGTTCACTACTATCCTGCGTCCGCGTTGATCCGCAGGTACGCCGTCTCGAGAAGCTCCAAAATCGAGAACCTTAAGATCAAGTTAGCAACGGTCAGGTATTGGGCTACTGCCGGTTTGGCGATTAACGTACCTCGATATAAGTCATGTTGTTGCGCTGGACAGCAGCAACGCAACGTCGTTCGTTGAACTTGACCTGCCAGACGCCGCTCAAGTCTGTCAAGAGATCTTTCACAAAGTCGCCCGTTCTGACGTTCCACATTTTCAAGGTGCGGTCTGAGCCAGAAATGACCTTCTGCCCGTCGTGCTGGAAGCAAGTGATAGCGCCAGTATGTGCACAGAGAGTGCTCTTGCATTGCCCATTCTCTGGGTCCCAGATGCGGAGGGTAGAATCAGCGGCCGCTGATACAAGTCGTTGGTGGCTCAAGTCAAGCAGACCGACAAGAGACGTGTGACCTTCGAGGTTGAACAAACAAGCACCAGTCTCCAACGACCAGACTTTCACTAGGTTGTCCATGGATCCACTGATGCAGCGGTTTCGCGCATGGTCGAGGACAACGCTGTAGACCTTTTGGGCATGGCCCTGAAGCCGGTGAAGTACATCACCAGTGGAGATCTTCCAGACACGAACGGTGCAATCGTAGCTGCCACTGATGAGCGTATCGCCATGCGCGGCGATAGCGCGGACGGAGTGGTGGTGTCCAGTCAGTGCACGAATGAAGTATGGATTGTCATGGTCATTAGTAGGAGGTCCAGCCTGTATGATGCTGCGATCACCGGGTTGAGGGAGTCTCCAGACACGCAGAGTCGAGTCGCGAGAGCCAGTAATGATCAAAGGCTCCTTCGGCATCATGATAGGCTGGCCGTCCAGAGTCTCTCCAATCTGTGTAGGCTTGAGGATGACTAGACAACGCACAGTCGAGGTGTGTCCTTGGAAAACTTGAGTGCATTTTCCCTTCTCGATATCCCATACGCGCACTGAGCGATCGGTGGATCCAGAAACTAATGTGTTGCCCTCGTATTGCAAAGCCCACACTCCACCCTCGTGGCCTTCTAGACGGCTGCGTAAGGCTCCTGTCTTCGTATCGTAAACGTTGATATTGGTGTCATCGCTTCCAGTGAGGATCTTATCTGTATCGAACTGGAGGCACGTCACTACGTGGCGCTGGTGAGCACGAAAGGCGATGTGCTTTGGTCGTGTATCTTCCTCCATCCAGCTCTTGCGAATGAGGTGGTGTCGTTGATATAGGGATTTGTATAGATGCATACTTCGTAGGCTCGGAAGGCCAATCTTTGGGCTCGGAATCGCGGCAGCAGCAATTTCGGCGATAGCAATAGGGCCCTGCTGCATGCTGGTACTACGCGAGGATACAGTTCCATATGTCTTTGTTGAGGATGGGCCCTTCCTGCGCTGCTTCTTCGACGTGCCATGCTTACTGTTCGCTTTCCTCTTCGGCCTGCCTGAACTCAGCCTGGGTGCTGCCCCTTCGCTGTCAATGTAGTTGCTGAGGACACTTGAGCCGGAAGAACCAGGAGAGTTCTCCCTTTCGGATTTGGTGGTAGAGTAAGAAAGGTCGCGCTCGTAGCTTTCAGATGAATGCGGATATTGCCATCCCCATCCTTCCTTGACAGCACGCTCCAGCTCGCGGTCAGGGAGGTTATATCCATCTTTCTCGAGCAGCTCTTTCCAAGCGGTCTCGTCCGTGTCAATGATGTGCCGCCATTTCTTGGAAACCTGAGCCGCGCTGCACAGGCTCTTCACGTCCAGGAATTTGATGATGTTAAGGCCGAGCTCGAGGGGAAGCAGACCAATGAAGTCACATTTGAGGGCCGGATTGACGACGTCAGCGACGAAATGGAGAGTAGGCTTGGTGCACCTTCTGAGAAGCTGATACATAACGTAGGTCTGCATCTTCTCGGGCAATGCATCGAAAGAGTCCAGCATTGTCGGGATATCCATCAAAGATGGGGTAGGCAGTTGTGGGTTTGCCCCTAAGCTCATGGTGGCATTGGGGAGCTCAATTCGCCCTAATCGAGAAGGAGACATGGCGTGTCCCATAGTTTCTGCACTATCAAGTGTATTTGTCTGTGAGATGTCGAGACTGGACACGTCGTTGGAGTCATCGTCTGCATCGTCTCCAGCGAACGATGCTCCTCCATGAGCGAGGTCAGCAGCAGCAGCGACTGGCGACAGACCTGGGCTAGGGATACCTAGGTTGGCATCTTGTAGATTTGTAGTATCGAGAGGCGGCGGTCGTGTTGTTTGAATGAACGCTCTGTCGGTGGCTGGGAACGGCCCAATAGGTTCCAGGTCGGTCTCTGCAATTGGAGGTGTTGCAGCAATACCGGGTCCATCGACGACCGAGGTCGAGAAGGGGTGGCCGTGGAGAGGACGTTCATCATCATCAGCGTGCAGCTCAGCAAAACGCCCTCCCTGCTCAGCGTTAGAAGGGACTGCATACGGCTGCTGAAGCTGCCACTGGGTTGGCAGCTGTTGCCGGCGGCTCTGCTGAGACGACGATCTCAAGTTCGCACGTCGGGAGCCTGTCTTCGTCCTCGGTACCTTAAACGAACCTGAGCCGCCAACATCTGTGTCGGGTGTTGCTGGAACGGTCTCGTCCATCTCCTCGGGCGTGAAGCTCGAGCTAGCATGTGGGCCACCCCGTATCTTAAAGCTTTGAATAGTGTTGCGTGGCTTCTTCGTCTTTCGGTGTAAACTAGCTATTTCTGCAGCCTCGGCAATCGACGGAGGATACGATGGAGAGGTTGGGGACTGCGAGCGCTTTCGACGGCCTGAAATAGAGCGTGCTGCAGGGTTGGGAACCGCGAGAGGAGGTCGTGTTAGTCGGCTCGGTGTGGCGAACTCGGGAGGGCCGTTGAAGGATTCTTCAGTGCGAATCTCCCCATTCGAAGTGCGGAGGTGGTCGTGGAGAGTTTTATGCTGAGTAAGAAAGACGTGTTAGCTTTGGTGTTCTGAGTCTAAAGACGGCCCCCGGAGATGGAAGGATTGTGGGAGGAGGAGGCTGTTCCCTGCCCGCATCAGGCGTACCTCATGGAGTGTGTCCACAACATCACTTGCTTCCTCGAAGCAGGCCTGACTCCCTCCAACCGCAAAGTAGAAGCGACGGAGCGACTCTGGAGGCGGTTGGTGTGCAAGGGGGTACTCCTTCGAGTCCCGCTTCTGCAGGTTCTTCGGAGCAGGCATGACAATGGGGGCAAAGGCCGTCGTAGTGGTGGTCGTGGTCGTAACAACCGTCGTCTGCGTTGCTGGCGCGGTGTAGAGAGTCCCGGCAACCGCGCCATACTGGTCTACGACCTGCTTTGGGTGGTTCATTGACGCTGCCTCGCCGCTGTGCCCAGGAGGCAAAGCGTCCATGTTGCACAAGAGGCCACCGACGCGGCAGGCGGTTCAGGCGAATGTGCACGGGAAGGGCAGCCGTCAGAAGCCAGTCGTGCGTTTGTCGACCCTCTGTGGACGAGCTGGAGAGCCCAGCCGAGGGTGCTGGACGGGACACGGAGGCCGAGGCAGCTCGAGACGCGAGGGTGACACGGAACGGGCGCGAAGGAGAGTGGCCGTCGTCTTCAGCCAGACATCAGTTCCGCTCTGGCTCAATCGAGCTGTGCACGCAACTGTGAGGGCGCTGGAGGCAGCTTGGGGGTGCGGGAGCGCGCTTGGAGTCCTCGGGGGCACACGCTGACAAGCGGCGAGCTAGGAGGTGAGAGTGGCCGGGGATCGTGGGAAACAGAAAGAGAGCGCCGGAGGAGAGATGCACACCAGAATAGCCCGAAAAGAGAGGAGAGGAGAGAGCAGAAGAGAGGGCCGTCGTCGAGCGTGGCGTGGTGCTTGGGGGTTGGTGTTATGGCGGGGAAAGTGCGAGCAGGCCGGCGTCCAAGAGCGTCGGCTAGCAAATCGCGCCTCCGAGTCGCTGTGGTGAGAAAATAAAAGTGGCCGGCATGTATCGTGCTCGTTATTGCTGTTCAGTGTCGCGGCGCGTCATGCAGAGGCAGCATTAGTAAAACCGCCGCTGCAAGTGTTTCAGCTCCTATTCTACACTATCTGCTTGCACCGCCCTCTGTGCGCGCATTGCCCGCGGCTCGCATCCAGAATGCTGTTCACCTCCAGCGTCCCTCTCCGCCATTAACGCTCCTGCTATAGCTGCACACGACGGGATCCGTACTGCACAGCGTCACCTGGGACTCAACGCCCTCCGCTTCTGGCCTCCTCCGCACAAGCTCTGCATTCTGGACACGCAGCGCTCACGTCTCGCCTGCCGGTGGCGATGGGGTGGCCCGGCCGAAGGAACCCGTGTCGTTGCAGGCATCCTCCCCAAAGTCTTTGTCTCGTCGTCTCATATCTGGAGAATTGCAGTCATCACCGCAGACGAGCGCAAACAGGGTTACGGCCATTGCGGAATCTAGTAGGTATTGGCGCCATCTTTGCGTGTAAGCAATCTGCAGCCAGCTATCTCGACTCAAGCATTTCTATATTGCGATAGCAATGTCCACCAATCATTGCGCTTTCTTTGGTGGCCACTTCTTCGCTCTATCTACACATATTCTTCTAGCTTGCTTATCATCTCACATGCAATAATTTCTTGTTACATGAAGATGAAGTCCATTTCCATCCGCTGGCTTGACAGTTTGACAGTTGCAGTTGCATCTCTCAATTGCTTCCCAGCGGCAGAAGACTTCATATCCAAGAATGAATTCCCACTGTTCGAAAGAAAGTACCCCTATGCTGTTTGCGGCCCGAACAGATTCAATTCATTGATCGATTCATTGATATTGCGAATTCGTGATGGCATTCGTGGGCTCTATGTACGTAGCCGTGCATCGCAACAGCCCAAGTGCATCGAGTATACGTCGAATGGGCACGGTACGAGCATAACTGAAGCGTCGATAGACTGACCGACCAACCTCCTCTACGCTTGTCGATAGCTGCTGGCGCTCTTCTACTGACTCTGGGGGTCGGTATGCCCTCAGACGCACTCCCAATCCGCGATGTGAATGAGCATCGATTGCTCGACGCAACGATAGGCCTGATTAAATTGAACTATCAGGAGTGAGGGATAGTATACGGGTGCTTGACTAGCTAATAGCTGGGTCAGTGCAATGATTCTTGTGAGCAGCGACCATGGCAAGCTGTTCCGAGGCTATTGGGCAACTCCACTATCCGATGAAACCCCCTCGAAGGCCCAAGATGCATTTTGTAGGGGAGGGAGTATTCGTAACATACGCTGGGATGCCTTTGAGCAGCACTTCACCCTTCGAGCACCACTAGCGGCGGATCTCACTTAACTTCTTGCAGTGCGCTCACAGAATTGACTTAATCTACAGTACTTGCACCTCCTTTGCGGAGCTTTCTCACAGTCTTCGTAAGCCTTAGGAATTACGATGCAAAGCACCTTTCAAGGTTTGTCTTATGACCTGACTTCCAATATAAGTAAGGGTGGTGGGTGCGTCATGACGGATTGCTCCTTCCTCACCCTCTAGCGTACTGATGCTGGACAAGCTTGGATGGGAAGTCGCGCAGCTGCCTCTGTCGACACCCCTCATTTCCTTCAATCTTCCTCCCATCAACTTCTTTCTGCCTAACCGTACAGCTCCATCATTTTTCGACTCCATCGGCATTGGACGTTGCCAGTCTCACGATGGCTGGCCAAGCTAGCCGCAAGTCGACTCGCCCGAGGCAACAGCAAGCTGTGCAGCAAGAGCAGCGTCAAGCGGTAGCTGCTTCCACTGCCGTCCAGACCGGAGTTGAGACGGAAACAACCAACGTCATTGACCAAGCCGTCACCGTCAAACAGAGCACAGAGGTGGCACAGTGCTTCGTGCTTGGCGCCATATCGAGCCTGGCTTATACCAGGAATATCTTTTCAGACCATTGCTTCGAGAACCAGCACTTCGACATACAGGACAATGAGTCTGCCTACGATCACTTCGCCAAAGAGCATAGCGAACAAGAGACTTCGAAGCGAAAGGGCACAACGCGGATGTACGTCCTCAAGCGCGGTAGAAGTGTCAGAGCGGACAAGTTCCTCAACTGGCTTGTAAGTGTACCCAAGTGGGACCATTAAATCTGACTCTTTCAAGCTCATTATAACCATTGTAGGAAGAAGGTGTGTTCGACGCTCTACAAAGGGGTCATCTTCTAGGCCTGCACATCACAATTCTTGCAGACCAGAACCAGCCGGCCAACGTGCTTGAGGCATACACATTCACATTCCATTATGCCGTCCAAGACGATGGCTCACACGCGGTCACAAGCTTTGAGGTCGACGGCTCTGGAGAGCAGCCCATGACTCTTCGCATGGTCCGAATCGCGATGAGGCAACTCATTCGGCAGACCTTCGTCTACTGTCAACGACTGCCGGCACTTCCAGAGCATCGATTTCTCAAGATGCATCTTACGTACAACGACACGCGCCCAAGTGATTATCACCCACCGTATTTCGGCGATGGCGAGGACGATGAGATGTTTTACCCCGATGCAGATTGGAAGGTGAACCAGGAAACGGCGGGCGCTATTGACACTGGACACCACACGATTTGCCTCAGGATTTCCCACTTGGAACTGGAGGGGATGGATGAAATGGATTCGATTGACATGGACAACCTCACAATACCCCAGACTTTGGAGTATAGCATTCCCACCAGCCGTTTTGACGACTTGGACTTGGAGAAGAAGGAACAGCCGATTGCAGTACCAAAGCCGAACGAAGGCGAGCAGGCACCACACCAACCGACTGTCTCAGAAAGATCACATTTTCCTAGAAGTACATTAGAAGAGTCGAATGCTACACAACTTCAACACACAGTCGGCGATGCAGGTCTTACGCCTCCAAGTAGGCGAGAAGTCGACCTAGACATAGTGGCACCTCTCCCTCGTCTTGAAGCAGGAGCCTCACGAATCCTTTCGGCACGACTTGCAAGAGGAGGTTCGACGTCGAGCCGTGGCAGCCAGACTGCGGATCCTTCACAGCCTGGGGATGTAGCTACTCGTGAAAAATTGAAGGTCATGGTAAGTAGTCCAATGCACCCAAGCTATACGCGTGTTCAGTCTTCAGTGCTCGTGTACTAACCGGGGCAGCTTCAACCGTCGCAACCGAACGATGTCGGTCGCGACACTCAGCAGCAGAATACTCAAGTCCAAGTCGAAGAAATCACGCACGCGGTTCCACGACTCTCACAGACTGTAGTTGGAGAGCTTGAGAAACGTCGAAGTAAACAGCTTCCACCCCGAAAGTCCGGTCTGGCAAGGCAACAGGAGTCTCTCGGTGTTAACTCGAGCGAAGCTACAGATAGCGTCCTATGTGAGTGTGAAGATAACAAGGATGAGGCTTATGTGGTACTGTCTGCCCACGACTACATAGCGACAGCTCACTGACGGTGCCAGATCCAATGCAGCTTCTGCTTGAAGTGGCAGCACCTTCAGTGCTACGGATACAGGCATGACGGAACGAAGATGCCAGCTGAAGATCATGCGTGTTATCGGTGCTTATTGCAAGGGAAAGACGCAAACCTCTGGGACAATCTCCGATGGCTGGCTCTGATGAGGCGTGCGATCTGTCTTCTCGAGACGAGTGGGTTTTCGACGAACAAACAGCTCCAAGCTGATCTGAGTAAGTTTTGTCTCCAATTTGAGCGGTGAAGCTGTGAGGTCTAATGGAAAAAGAACGTCCTGCGGTGACCACAAGTCTCGTCATCACCGAGCTTCATAAGAAAGAGTTCCTTGCCACTGGTGTAGGATCCAAGAAGGCGAAAGCTGGGAAGCCGAAATATTCAGTCAACAAGAATGAGCCGGTGTGGAGCCGCATTCTGCAAGAGTACTTCGATCCGGTCTCTAAAATTGCCCACTTTGTAAGGCTCGGAAACCTTTCCCCAGTTCAATGGCTGACTTGCTCCTAGTACGAACTCCCTGAGATGCCGCACATGGTGACACAGCCAACAATGCAGACTCCAATCCGACCTCAGTTACGCGACAAGAGACAGCGCGATAGTGACATAGCCACGGAACTGGTCACCCCTAAGCGGTACAGGTGGAACACCGCGACTTCGATGTATACCCTTGCTGTGGACGACATGGCTACTCCAGATCACCCTCGATTCTAGGGTGTGACTTCGCCAGTCAGATGCGATTCCTTTGTCCTCGAAGAATAAACTACTGCAGCGTTCAACAGCGTTTTGCAAACACATTCGTAGCCAAAGGCCTGTGACCGCAGCGTCCGCGAGCAGTGTAGCAGCAATCGAAATGAGCCGACTCGAATCACATGTGGGCTAATATACTCATGGGATCTCTCTTTCACTGCGATCTGTTGGAGAAAGTCGGGACTTTCTACTATATTTCACGTTCCAGGGATCTGGGACCCTCTTCATTCCGACGCATGTTACACCACAGCTACGCCCGTCGCAAGATCTCCTTCTCTTTTCATGCAGGTACTGGCATCCTGGCTGGCAATGTAGCTACGTATACAAGTTAATGAATCATGTTGACAAGCTGTCGCTCCACTGTCCGAACAAAAGCAAAGTAGGTTTCGGAGACGAAGGAGGGACTGAGGGGTTGAAAAAGCACATCATCAGACGCGCGAGCTAACAGGAGAGACAGGAGACCCTTCGAGATGTCATTGTCGTATGAGAGTGATCTCGGTGGTGGTCGCCATACTGACTTGTAGACGAGAGTGTGCATAAAAGCTATGCTCTTTGCTGTTGTCGTTGCAGCAGCGCGAAAAGGGGACGGCGCAGGGTGCACGGCTGATCCGCCTATATCAGATTGACGAAAACAGCACAAGCCAGCGCGAGACCAAGATCATGGACAAGCGAATGATTGGTGGCGTCACCTCCCGCTAGTGCCTGCAAGTCATGTCACGACTCAGACGCCACCTGGGCATGCCGGCGTTGCAGAGGTCAAACCGCGGTTTGACTTTTTTGACAGCCTGCTCGAGACTGCGTGTTTCTGCGGTTTGGGAGAAACGCCGCCGAGGTTACCTATACGCAGTGACGTCGCCATCGAGGTTCGATTGTCCTTCAAGAGTCGAATTGACCTCCAGGGTCCTGGATGATCGCGACTGAGGGGCTCGGAACGTGCAGCGACAATCACGGCTCCATGATTTACGACTTCGCCAGAAAGAGCGTACTGAATCGCTGATCAGCCATCGCCCGCCCAGAAGACACCGCTGAACGCAGTATAGTCATGTGGACTGGGACCGCTCCGCTGTGGCTTGCGGTGCCTTTATCAAATTCGCAGTGGGTTTCCGACGGCGGAGGATCACCTTCCCGAGTGGTTGTGTGACCGTAGAGTACCTTCTGCTTCTCTTCCACTAGTCCTGTCTGCTGCAGTCATTCTGGCTGAAACGGAGCTGATGCCTGCCCGCATTGCCGGCCGTTATGCTGCGGTATGATGGAGACTGCTGCGTCGACGGTGCTTTTGCTGCGTTCTGCTGAGGCATGTACGCGTTAGACACATGCAGACAGCGGGCGCGCTATAGAGCCTGGCAGGTCTGGCGGACACGAGAGAGAGTTTGAGGTGCGACATCAACGTGCATTGGCCTGGGATGCCGGCCTTCCGGATCCGGCAAGCAGCTTCAAGCCGTGGCTGCGATCCGCAGAGCGAGCCAACCATGGCCGGGCAGGTGGACACTAGTCGGCTGTCGTCCCCTGGGTCTCTTCACGAGAGCGCCCGCAAACCTCGTCTTGTCTCGACGGATTTCTGCGGTCCAGTCCAGGTGACGACGGCTCTCCAAGCCAGCGTCAAGCCAGAGAGACCAGCTCCGCCAGAAGTTGGAAAAGCAATCAATCTCTGCGCGCCTCCTGAAGACCCCAGCGGCGCCGGGATCACGGCGAATATTGCTGCTCTTATCCGCCGCACTCATCCTGCTCATGCGTCCCTTGTGCTGGGCGTCGCGTACCGCTCCACGGCGGCGCTTTCTGCAAGCTTAGATTCAGGTACCGGCAGGGTCGGCGAGCGTGAGCACAGAGCAGCAGCCCGCATTTGGTGACCACACTTCTCCTCCTCGAGGCCCTCGTCCTCCCACCGCATCCACACGCACACAAGGTATTCACGACGCTGACACTACCCTCACATGTGCTCCGCCGCGCCGACAGTGTGCTCGAGTACACGCCGGGCACGTTGCCGTCATTGTCCCTGTGCAATTGAGCCTAGGTATGGCCAGGTAGATAGACCCTGACCCCAAAAAGTACCCTGAATCGTGCTCCTGGATGCTGCGTTTGCTGAGTCGCACTGTGTCTTATAGTTGAACGCCACCCAGCGGCCACCTCTGCTATAATCATGGGCCGAAGCCGAGGACCCAAGTTCTCGTTCCCCATACCAGGACGCAAGTCGCACACGAAGGTCGACAAACATACGCCTGCGCCTGATATCGCCATCCCGATACCGCCGATTCCCTCAAGCGCAGAATGGTCGCCACGGCTTGAGGAAGCGCCTTCGCTCTCGAAGGCCCAGCGCCTGCTCGGAAACGTGCCCCTACCACGACCGTCCTCCAGATCTCGATCCTCGATTCCGCAGAGCCCAGGTTACATGACAATTACGGTCTCGGAGGCCAGCTTTGGCTCAGAGTACGACGATAAAGCGTCTTCGACCGTTGTGGAGGATCCGTTGCTCTACCCAAAACGCCCAGGCATGGTTTCCCGCTCTTCGTCGAACCTTCTCGGACAGGCATATCGCGACGATGGCAGGCGCGGCTCGAATGGCAGTTCAATCAGCAGACGATTGCATCCACAGACATCCAATTCGACTATGCGCTCCTTTTACGACCCCCAGAAGTCCCCGTTGTCTGTCTCGCAGCAGACCTCCGATTCTGCTGTCCGTGACATGGCGTTGAGAAAGGGCATGCCTCCCGTTGCACATGGTCAATTTATAGACGATCATGTTTCAATGTCATCATCTTTTCCCACATCGGACGACAGCAGGCACGCAAAACGGAAAAGCAAACCAGCACGCCTGGATCTCTCGAAGCTGTTCCCGAAGCCGAAGGCCAATGGTGGTTATGAGCATGCTCGGACTCTCCTCTCGCCCAACAAGCTGGTAAATTCTCCCAGCGCCATGTCGGCCGCTTCTGAATACTTTCCTCGTCCGATGACCCGCGAGCCTACCCCAACCCCCAACACCAGAGGTCATGCAAAGTTAACAAAAACCGCAAAGCGGCAGCAGGCGTCCCCATTGCAACCATCACAGTCATCGTCGCCTGTCAGGTTGCACAAGCGAGATACATATGACAATGCTAAGATTAACGTTCGAAGACCTCCTCGTGGAATCCAGCACTGGTTCGAAGGCCTTGACGAAGTTAGCGATGAAGACTATGAAGACGAAGCAACTCCTCTGTATGCACCGGTTGCTGTCAAAGCACTGGGACCGAAGCTCGCCCCAGTTCGAAAGAGCTCACTTGGTCGGGTACTCCAGGACTCTTTGGACAATTCTCGACGGCCGCACCAACCGCATTACGCTGGTTCCACAACAAGACAAGACCATTTAACACATGCAAGCAGCCCCCTTGCTCACCGTCTCAATTCGCCAAGTCAGTTCTCTGTGCAAAGCCAATCATCCACTAAAACGAGGGAGTCGGCCATTTCACGGACGAATCTGCAAAACTCAAGCGTGCTATCGATATCGTCCTCGGAATCGGAGTCTGAAGAAGAAAGTGCCACGCCGAAGAAGGTTTCGGTTCGCGCGAGCCTAGACCTAGGAGATGATCATGGGGACATTATCATTGGCAAAGCACAGGCTTTCGAAATGCGACCACGACTTGGCAGTCGTGCCCCTTCCGCCTCGAAGCTGAGTATGATGTCTACTTCGACCAATGCGGCTACCATTGAAGTCATGTACACCCCAGAGCCCTACAACCCGGACCTCCACTTTCCACGCACATTTGGAGGCAGGAGGTCCAGTCAAGACCGAAGGTCCAGCCATCTTCGCCAACCATCGACAATCCATGAAGACGATAGCATACGGCCGAAAACATCAGAGAATCGATCTATGTCACCAGCCTCAACCAGCAATCAAAGCGCTCGAAGTGAACCACGACAACGGACCGATGGACACAAGCTAATGGCAGTGACTCAGGAGGAGGAGGCTTTGCTGGAGATGATGCGCAGAAAACGAGCCGCCATGGCAAAGCATAGTTTTACTGAAGGCTACAAAACAGCAATGCTAGCCGAGGAAGTAAGACAAAGGACACCACCAGAGCTTGTCTCTCCCAGAACATCCGCGTTCTTGACTATGGAAACGCCCTTTGCCAGTCCACGAGTATCAACAACCAACTCACGAAAGGCAGTCACCAGTTCGGTTGCTCCGGCCCTTTTGCCTGTCCCAACGCGAGGTCGCGCCAGGGGATCTGTTCAGGATGTTGGCACTGGCACAAGCGTCCTTCACGACAGCTCCTTATGTGACTCTCACAATATTCCAGACGCGAGATTCCTATGCGATATTTCTCCCCACACCCCCCCGCATCACCTCGCTCCACCATCCGAGCTTTCGCCTCTCGATCCTTTCCCATCCCCTGCACCAACTCCAACAACCATTAGCGTAGCGTCTCCAACTACAACAGAACACGCATCACCTCTGCCGTCGCCGGTCACACCGGGTCTCCGCAGTAGCGTTGCCGATATCAACGTCAAAGTAGCCAGCAGCGAGCCATCCTGCGACGGCGAGGATGAAGTTCCGGTCCTTGAAACGGGTGTCATCGACCTTCCCAGTGGTAGCATCAAGCCCGAGGATTCCCACACAAGCACTATCGGCATCCATCAGCGTCGTCGCACAGCCTCAAGCGGCGCAGACGTGGCCTTTACGACCCCGGGCTTGCACGCCAAGCATTCCCACTCCCAATCCCATGCGACGATCCCTCTCAAATCCAAATCCTCCATCCCGAACCCTTCGGCATCCTTTGACGAGCTTCCTCTCGCGCCGGTGTCGGAGGCTTCGTTTACCTCTTCGGGAATCGGAGATGGGCTTAAGATCCCGCGTAAGAGTTCGAGGAGAGAGAGTACGTTGACCGTTAGCACCGGCAGAGGATTGAAGAGTAGTCATAGTCAGACGAGCATGAGCTCGACTAGGACGTCGTCACCGGCTGCGAGCGCGCTGGATCGAAGGTCAAGTCGGATTACGAGTGGCAGTAGTGTGGTATCGCGCGGCAGCAGCGTCACCAGCATGAAGCGCGAGAGTGTTGTTGTTGGCTCGGCGAGCACGCGATGCAGTGTTAGTGAAGACGTGCTGGCTGCTTGGGGGAGTCTGGGTGGGCTTCGCGATTATGATTATGGGCGGGTGTAGTGGCCACCAGGCCTGTCATTCGTTTGTGCATGTTGGGTCTCAATATCCGACCGACGTATCTCGGCGCACTTGCGCCATTTTTCCCCTTTCTTTCCATCATCTTTACTCAACGATTTCCATTCCTTTTCGATTCATCATAGCGGTTCGATACCCGACGTTTGGCTACGGCGCTCGCGGTGCTTCCATCTCTTACGACTTTCACGTATTTCTTTGTTCTATCTCTTGATATCTGGGTATTGGTGATATCTGTATCATATTGATTGTTGGCATGCATTTTATGTGGACATTTGGTATGTCGTATCTCGGGTAGGACAATTGGGATGGGATACGGGTGATGACTATAGCATCGTATAGCTGAGTACTTGAAGCATAATCTAATCTATCAGATACTATGTGTTGGTTTCTATAGGCGATTCTCGCGATTGATGAATACGCTGGAGTTTGCCGACCCCTGTGAAGAGAGGATGGGGGAATCCCCACGCACTAGAGGCTTCGACCCTCACGATGTCAACCTGATGTTCAGTGACGATTCGGCTTGGCAACTCTGACTTTAGCCTTGTCAACTCAAAGTACTCTATCTATTAACTTTAATAACTTTACGATACACTGTAAGTAGGCAGCGCTGAGCGAACTATCGCCGAATTGATCTTACCACTCATGTACTGATAAGCGAGCATATAGAGGCTGTTCTCTGCCGTTCAACTGTGTCCCATAGCCTTTCTGCCAACGAAGATGGTTGATACGCTTCCAGCCCTTCATGGACTCTACGAGGCAGTTGCTGCGTTGCTCCAGACTACACTCGATGTAGCTGATGTCGGGGCTAGACATAGCTTACGGGTCTTCCGGCTACTTC
Source organism: Lophiotrema nucula (assembly GCA_010015825.1). Taxonomy (NCBI): domain Eukaryota; kingdom Fungi; phylum Ascomycota; class Dothideomycetes; order Pleosporales; family Lophiotremataceae; genus Lophiotrema; species Lophiotrema nucula. The sequence continues at coordinate 90,521 of ML977321.1, read as the reverse complement.
AGGTGTACGACTTGTCCGGCTTGTTCTTGTTCATGTTTGGGAGCGAGATGACCTGGCGTCTGGAAGCTCAAGTTCTCGGCCAGATGGCGGACGATGACGCATTAGCCTTCAAGAAATACGTCCAGGCTGAGTGCACTATGATATTTGTCGCTGTTCGTACACCCCATCGCTAATGTGAAAGCTTACTTTGTGTTGACTCCTGATTAGGCAGCTATCATGGCACAGATTTCCATCACAGCCTTATCACTAAGCAACATTGGTGACATACATTGATCTGCTAGAGAACTACTCGTCCTCAGTTTGACGTGTGCTCTTATGGCTGTCTACTATGCCACGACACAACAGCGGGCTATGGGTCGCTTACTACACGCACATCAAATCCGCCTATGGATTAGAGGTGGTGTAGGAATTCTTGATGATGCTCGAATCGTGCCTTCTTTCCAACAACTCAAAATCAAGTTCCTGTCAAAAACGACCGCGGCTTTAGTCAAACGTAATGCCAACGTAGAAGGACAACTACACTCAAAGAATATCCCTTGTTTATCGTTCCGGGCGAGAGGAATTACGCCGCTCTCCTTTGGCCCATTTTTGGAAGTCGGAGCAAGTTTCGTCCGTGCGACCCCCAAGACTTCGACCCGCAGCTATCAACGGTTACGACTCTCAAGGAGAATCTAAAAGTACATTGTTTTACTCCCAGTGTGGCATCAGTCATCAATCTCTCAGCACCTCAGATGCTCCTCTCTACATCCCTCATATCCCTGGTAATTGCGCTGGGGGTCTATCTGGGACACATTTGGATCTACAATCCGGACGGAGCAGCAGGGGGTAATGCCAACCGGAATGTTTTCATTATGTATATTGCAGGGCTTGGTATATGTATTGCTGTCTACTCTCTTTCTCGTGTTATACAGCACTGGGATGATCGCGGAGAAGGTGCGATTCTTGAGGACTATGTTGATGATTGGGTGAGAAAGAACATTCACATTGTTCACGAATGGGGGTTTGAAGCTCCAGATCTGGGCGCTGGATGCTTGTATTTCACTGCTCTTGCAGCAAATCATGGAGAGGAAAAGTTGCTTGCAGAAATGATTGAGCTGAGCAGGCAGTAGTACCTCAGTGTAACTAGGTCATGCTAGTTCTACAGTGAGCATGTTTGGTCTACCACATAGTCATGCAAAACACAAACCAGACCTGACTCCTTCCAGACGACCAAGTATTCGTGAGCAACCAGTATATGAGGATACTGCATGGGGCTCTCTGTCTTGGGGCTGTCAACTCCAGAAAATGATACTTCTTAGGACTAATAGCTACTTTTCTCCGGGCTCTGCTTTCAAAGCCTCATTAAGGTGAACGTTTCCCCTTTGAGAAGAACAATAGCAACCGCACCTACAACGCCCGATTCGCGAATGAGATGCTCTCCCCATCCTTATCCCAAACACTCCAGACCCCACTCAAGAACGGTGCGCCCAGCATAATAAACCCCATCTCGCCCCTCCACTCCATACTCTGAAATGCACTTACGCACTTCAATTGTTGAAACAAATCATCATAAACCTCAATCAGATAATCCCACGGGGAGAGCGTGATGCTTGGAGCCCCGGCTCCCAGGCCGAGAGTCATATTGGGTAACTGCGGCCGCGTCTCGCATTCCACCCAATCGTACAATTCTTCGAGGCCTATAGCGTGGTTCGCTATCGTTGCAGCGTCGTCTGGTAAAGCGATGTATGGATACGAAGAGGATACTATCGCCGTATGTTCCGCTGTGAGAACGGGTATAGAGCCATTAGGCGAGTCCATTGAAATCCGCTGCGTCGAGACCTGCCAGCCGCTCGACGTGTAGAAGTCCCACCATTCGTCTCCGCCGCCATCTCTTGTGTGGTTAAGGGGGATTTGTATCATTTTGTCACGCGTTAGAATTTCGGGAACTCCGCCCAGTACCAATTCCCCTGTTTCATTATCATTGCGGGGAAGCTTGAGCGTGAAGATGTTCTCGTCTAGAAGGTTCTGCTGTACCATGTTCTGGAAGGGACTTTGGGCGCTGAAATTACCCCACGACTCGGGAGTCTGGTGCAGGGATAGACCAAGCGCCGTATCGAAATAGTCATCGCGCGTGAACCACATTGGGTGCCATTCTAGCGCTTCTTCGAAGACTTGGTTGCGAATCTCCATATTTGCTACGTGCAAATCGTCTTGTGATATGATACCCCACGTATACACGCCGTTGTAGCTATGGTACAGCAGCTTGCCTGGCCTGAGGTCAGCGCGGTAAGTTGATGACTTGGTGGAGTTGTAGAGTGGTGCATGTACGAGGCATGAGCTCCGTTCCTTGGGATTGAGTGTGCAGTTTGCGGATGGGATGAAGAAAGAACTCCAGCTCGTGTCGATGAGAGCGGTGAGGTTTAGTGGAGGTTTGCCAATGCTGATTGGAGTGGTAAACAAGCTCCAGAAGATGACTTCGTCATCGCTGTGGTGGCCCGTGGAACGAACAGGTCCGACGGGAATGTGTACTCTCTCCAACTGTTCCTGATGGTGTCCAACATTGGCCTGCTCTCTATTCCTCGATCTCAAAACTCGTCGTTTTCGTTGGTCTTGGGCTCCAAATGGTAACTGATGAGCCTGCAAGAGAAGTATTAGCAACCTGGATATCTAGGAACTCATCAGAAGGCACACCTCTGCTTTCCTGTTCGGACCGACAAATCTAAAATCCCAGCCTATCGTAGTCCGGTTGATTGGCAGCCGAAATACATCAGCACTCGCCACGTTGGCAATGCACGCCACTGTAGCAACTGTCGACACGAAGAACATCATGTCGAAAGGAAATTTCATATTTCTTCGTGGATAATTGTTGCTTAAAAGCTATGTGTTCTGACAAGAAACATGGCCCTGCAGTGATGCAGTGTCAAACCCGTGCCACATCCAGCGGGGCGGTGCATTGAAGTCCGCATCCCACGTGCACTTGGCCCCAAAACCAGAACGTGTATCGTCTCGAGCACACCAGCCATCTATTATATGGACAGATGAGACATGCTGAACTAAATGAATCATTTCAGGTATCTACAATCCAGTCGAGCATTGGCGGACAACTCGATTTGTATCATTCCTTATTTTAACGTCTCAATTCTTAAAGGAGCAGGCATAAAGCCTGGTCAAGATCAAGAAATATAACGCAAACTGTATTGCATTGTGCCTAGCTAAGATCGAGCTGAACGAGACCTTCAGCTAGTGTACTGGTCAAGCGTTGTCTATGCCTCCTCTTGGAGAGTGGTTTGATACCTTGTTATACCGACTTATAGCGCACTTTAGTCTGCATTCACGTCGGTTCTGTCTTTCCTGTCGGTGAGACATGCCATTGGTCGCCCGTGTAAGGCATGAAAACCATGTGCCTCACAACGCCGCCTCACAACGCCGCCTCCGTGTGCGCCTTCAATCTTACGACGCTCTCAGCCTCCAGCTGTTGGTCTACACGTGTCTGAAATATGCAATTCGAGGCGAATTTCATCGATTCTCTCAGCTCCTATATAGTTTTCGGTAGTATCGAAGGGACTCAGGACAGATCGTAACATGAAGAGGCGTGGCGCATCGAGTATCATAAATCTCGAGAGAACTCGCTTTGATCAGAATGGCCTCCCGAATGAACAATTTGTGTGAAAATGTTTACTCGACTTCAAAGATTCGTGGTACTATCATCCTTCCTTGTGTTACTGGCAACTTGTGGTATGTTCCCAATGGTGTGAAAGACCCTCTCATGCTCTAATCACTGACGAAAGGCACAGACGACCCTCCGAGCACGAATTCGAACAGACCTCCATATAGAGTAGGCAATTGGATTGCCCTCGGTGACTCGTTCTCTGCAGGTCCCGGCGCAGGGACAGAATATGACGATGGCAATGACGGACGCCCCGAGGGTGGCTCAAAGCATTGTATGAGACGACAAGAATCGTATCCTCCACTCCTACAGGGTGATGAGCAGATGCCAGGACCCGACGGTCCCGAATCGGACAAGCCCGAGTTCAAATTCGTGTCGTGCACTGGGGACACAACCAAAGAACTGTTGGATACAAAAAGGGAAGATAACCAACTAGAGCAGATACCGGACCGGACGCCGTTTGCAACCTTGTCCATCGGTGGTAACGATGTTCTCTTCGGCCCTATCCTAAAATCCTGCATTTTAGGGGCTGGAATCAATTGTGAAGCGAGAAAGAAGGCTGGTATGGATGTGCTGTACTCGAGCGATTTCCACCGGCGGTACAACCAAGTCCTGACGAAGATTGTACAAGAAAAGATGCGATGGGCGATCTCTGATGATCACACATCGCTATACGTGACAAGTTACCCGCAATTCTTCGATGACTGGACGGATCAGTGCAGTGGGATCTCCTTCACGAAAAGTCCCATTTCCAGTTATGTTACGCAAAGTTTGAGACGCGACATGAATCATATGACCCACGAACTGAACGAGGTGCTCCAATACAAGATCGACCTACGAAATGTAGACTGGACAGGAACCGGCTTCCAGCCACAAGGGCCAGCCTATCTATATACGGCGGTTCAATTTGTTGATATGAACTGGAAATACGTGGACCATAGATTCTGTCGCGATGGCGTCGTGGAGCCGGACGAACATACCGATACTTGGTTTTATCATCTCAAAATATTCGGATCAAAGGAGCAACTGGAGTACGACGAGTCACAGAAGGACAACGAGACGTATGTTGACCAGCTTATTCCAATGACATGGACCCCAGGGAAGAATGGAGACCCCCCTTTCGATGAGAATGATCCCGTCCAGGTCCAAAACGAGGAAACAAGAACGCGAACCTTCCATCCCAAGCCCGACGGCTTCAGAGCTGAGGCTAAGAATTTGGTCGACACGCTGTATGAAGTTACCCTGCAGACAGGTCTAGCGGGAAAGAACATGTTCATTATGTGTATCGGCGACATCACCTCGCTCGGCGAGCACCTCGGGTTCCAATCAGAGACCCGCTTTGGCTATATTCCGTACCTCAACAACATCCTCAATCATGATGGGAACTTTGATGGGCCGCTGCGACACAATTTCATCGGCAGGCAAGGGGGTCAATATACCGGCGACTACTCACACGAGATCTACCCGTGGGCGAGCTCCCTGAAAGACATATCGTCGAGGGTTTTAGGCTCTCCATTACTCAACCAACCGGTCTTGAAGGGACGATTGGTAGTACCAATAATGCTGGGAGCGAAGGATTTGTTGATGACTAGGAAGATTGAGGATATGCTGCCAGAATTGCATGAGCTCCTACAGTCTCTTTGGGCCAAGGACAGTAATATTGTCATACTCCTTGCCACGATTCCTATGATCGGAGACTTGACGGACAACGGTGACGAGTTCTGGCCGCTGCAACGCGCTATCATTGAGTGGAATGCCGAGATCAATGCTATATGCAACTACTACATGCGAGCGGAAAGGCGACCCATTGTCAAAGTGCACATATCTACAACGCAGAAAGAGCACATCAACCAAAATATCTATATTCCAAACGCGAGAGGTTATCGGCGAATGGCATATGATTGGCTTTCGGGGCTGGTGCAAGCCAACCAGCGGGGTTTCTTCGACGGAGACTCGTGGAAATCAGAGATTGCGCCATTCTCGTCCTACGACCTGGAAGAGGTTGATGACACAGTTGATGGTCATATATGCGCCCAGAATAGGGTGATTAATGAAGGAAATAGTGGACCAAGTGTAGAGGATATAACGAAATCGCTGTTCCGAGATGCGAAGGACAGGAACGACTGGGTTGAGAATTATGCATGCAATCCGGAATGGCAGTGCAAGTATAGTCGGGACATCGAGGTGAGTCTGCTGCTATATCGCGTGTTTGAAAACCAAATGATTGGATTTGACGTTCTTTACTAGGAACCGAACATGGATACACTATATCCGTGGGGAAACGGCACGACGTGCGTCTCAGCGGGCGGGGCGAACGCATACGATACGACGAGCCACCAACTACTGATCCGACGAGAGAACCCGCAAGATGATATGGGAGATTGGTGCGTACAAAATTTGAACGTAAGTCCGATTATAAGCTGCACAACGCGTTGAGAACCCGGCTGAATCCTCGAGTAGAAACTGCTTGAGGACTGTGTCGAAAAAGAGCTGTGGTATGGCGGATGGTGGAAGGAGGGAAACAGACTGATCAATCTCACCAATATCGTACGTCATCTTCTGACTGTTAGTTGAAGAAAGTTTCTGACTGCCACATGGGCGTGGAATGACTTATTTAGGCTATATTCAACGACTGAAGTGAGAAATTGGAACAATGTGTACGGGAAGTACGAGGACACGGTGGAAGCGATGAAGTCGGGCACTGTTCCGGCTGGTGTTTCTTAGCGTTTTGGTTATGATTTTCGAAGGTGTAGACGCGAACGCTGGTTGACAAAGTGCGAAAGCGAAGATGAACGACCGGACGGGGTGGGATTTGGGCAGGAGGCATTCTATGAGATCGAGCACGAGCCGGTCCACGTGACGAGCCTCACCGGCATTGCCTCGGCCATCAAAACTCCACACCTGCACCTGCACCTGCACCTGGGCACCTGCAGGCTCAGTGTTTCGAAACATCGTCAGCCATGTAATTTAATGCCAATATGCCTTTGCGCATTCCTCTCTTCCGCATCTGGTACAGCACCACTTACACTGTCCTCCTCTTCATCGCCCTCGTCTTTCTCGCCGTCACGCCCGCCGAGACCATCTACCAGTCGATCCGCAGCGATGAGATACAGAAGATATTCGTCATCGGCGGCGCGTATCTGCTCACCTTCCTCGTCGTCCTCCTCGTGTACTCGACGCGTCTGTACACGAACCGAAGCGTGCTCGCGACGATCCCGAAGCCGTACATTCCGATTGAGGACGGCGAGGTGGGCAGACTGGTGCGGCGCATGATTGTGAAGGCATTGAAGAGGAGCGCGCTTGTCGCATGGGACTCGCGCCCACGAGACGTCAGAGGCGAAGGGGAAGGGAAGCACGACGAGCACGGGGAGGGAAGTCGCCATCATTCCACCTTCAAGCGGCAGGGCCACCACGCAACGACGGTTGTCCCTGTGTCCGCCGACTCGCCGCCGTGGGGCCATGTCTCGCACCCGGGATGGGCGTCGCCTGCTCTGCCAGATCTGCCGAATCTGCAGTATTGGAACGTGGTCACCGAGCTGCCGAATCTCATCGAGGCCAAAGCCGTCTCGCTCGCTCCGGCCGACCCTGCGATTGACGAGCCGTTGCACGCCCAGAACACGCCCATGCTCCCGGACGCGCAGGCAGTTGCGCTGCTCCAGCGACCTCGCACCATGGGTTTGCGCGACTACCTGGGCATGCTGGGCTCTTACGGCCTCGTCAATCCGCCTGGCTTGGGACCGAAGTTTATCGCACAATACCAATACGCACGCTTCTCGACGCAAATGCTGACAGAGACCGAGTTTCGGAACATCATGGCTGTGTTCGCCGACATCTTGAATGGAATGACTGAGTTGGATCCTGCGGTGCTTGAAGCAGCACGCGCAGAGAGCATAGATTCGGAAACACGAAGCCTTTCCCAGTCAATGTCGTCTGGCAGCAGTTCGACTAGTTCGCCCGACTACTATCGCACGCCTCGTCCTAGTCAGTCCTACTTCTCTTACGAAGGGAACGAGAGTCCGCAGACACTGCGCACGGCGCCATCTTTACCACGAAACCTGAGCTCCGGCACGCATAGCTTACCGAGAACACCTTCCCAGAGATCGTTCGCATCTGGATCTGTCAGGATACATCGTGTGCACAGCAGTCCATCGACTATTCTACCGAATTCTTCATCTTCATCTCTGCGGTCAGCTGGCTCAGTGGTAAGACTGCATCCTGACCCAGGGCCAGGAGATCTCCCCTATCATATTCACTTCGATGACGGATGAGAAGCCAAAGGATGAATGCTATCTACCTTCAGATTATTAACGGTGCGCAGGAGCGAGTAGAATCGCACCAGTCATGCCACCAGCGGATGCGATAGGAGGACAGCGCCAGTACGAATCCGGATCACGTCTGCAGGAGGGCTTCGCGACAGGTCAGCATCTTCGAACAGCCTACATATAGTAGGACCACCAGCTTCAGCGCAGAATGTGATACCCAGAGGAAGGCTATAAGCATAGGCCTGTGAAGCATCTTCACCAAGTAATACTCTTATCAAATTTCTATGTTTATTTATCTTCATTCCTGTTTCACTGGCTTTGCACTTGCCGTCAAACTTCTCTTTGGATTATCATGTGCTTCCTACTTCAAGACTTGGTATTCAACGTAACACATCTCTTCTTACTACTCTGGAGTGCTTCAGCACGCTCCTCCTAACATTCACCGTATCCTAGACTTCGGAGACCCAAATTTATCGACATTACCATCCCAGCACGGCACATAGACACCCCTCAGAATCCCTCCTCTAGATACTCATCCCAAGTAGGCAGATAGCTCTCTGTGCCCTGGCTGCTAGAGCGCTTCTCCGGACTCTTGTCAGCGCCGACCTTGGTTTGTCGAGCCCACCCCTTGAGCACGGCTGACGTCTTCTCGGCGTCCGCGTTCTTCTTCTCTGCAGCCTGGGTTGGTGGACGTGCGGTTTGTACTCCATACATCGGGTCCATGGCGGCGAGGAACGGGCAGGTGTTGGTGTTTGTCGCTCGCGGGGGCTCAACGCGCGAACGAGCAGCTTGCGCAAAGGTGCGGCGCGGCGTGCGATGCTCGGAAGATGTACATGGCTTCGGTCTGCTGGGTCTATGCTGCTATTCTGTCAGCAACATTCATCATACGAAGTCAAAAGAACTTACATGAGGGTTGATGCCTCCCAGCGTCTTCTTCCTACCGGATCGAGGCAGCAGAGCTGCAATGTCCTCCTCCTCCTCCTCCTCCTCAACGGCATTAGATTGGAGCAGTGCTGAACTAGAGCCGACGAACAGCGTCTCGTTGTCGCTAAACAGCGAATCGTCGTCCACAAACGGATCGTCCGGCGGCAGCGGCGAGAATGGAGCGTTGCTGTCGAACAGACCGATCTCTGGTGCTGGACGGCAGTCACCCAGCGCCGACAGAGGTTCCTCGCGGGAGCGCTTCGGGGTGCTGGGCACGAAAACTTGGACTGAAACTGGATCATCAGCGCCGAAGTGCCTAAGGGGGTAACGCTGGTTAAAATACCACTGTTCTTGGAGGCTGAAATGCTTCCACCAATCTTTCCAATATCCAAACGCCCTTCTTCGTATCCACCCACGATTTCAGCTTCAGCATCTGTTGACTGTGAAGCTGGAGCGCTGCTTCCCTCGTCGAAGGCCTTCAGCCCATCTTGACCGAATCCGAACTTCTGCGCGGCGGGAGTGCCGTATACGTCCTTGACGCCGATCTTCTGGAGATATGCGAGGTACTGATCGCCCGTGGCGGTGCTTGTGGAAGTGGCTTCGTGGACATGCTTGCGAGGAGGAGATACGATTGGTGTGGGTGTGTAGAAGCGCTCGTCCTCGGAGTCAGAGGTGTCGGACTGGAAGATCTCGCGGAGTGGTGGTACTATGGGAGCGAGTGAGGTGTTGGCGCTGCCTTTCTTGGGTGTTAGCGATGACATCTTGCTGCAGTGCTATAGGTGTTTGTGATGGGTGGTGCAATATAGACAGGGGGGCGGGATGTGGGGAGTGTGGATGCAGGAGATGGATTGGTGCAAGAGTAGAGTTTGTGTTGATGCGAAATTCGTGCAAACGAGTGTGCGCGTTTTGGTTGCTATGGCATTTGGGGTTGCAAACAGACGCGCGGGCAAGGACGGTTCTGTGAGGGTATGGGCGGGTCTGAGTCTCTGTTGAGATGGAACATCGATAGGTTATTTTGTGACTGCTACGCTGCCAGCTCTCGCTGAAAGATCCCATCCTCCTCTCCATCACTACAAGTACTTCACGGGGATGAAGAACGGGGAGTTGGACTGCTCTAGCCGCTCGGAAGGAAACAGAACGCCTCAAATCGCTCCTACATCATCAGGCGTATACCCTTCTCACAATACCTCGTCTCTGATCCTCCTCACTCAGGTCCCCGCCTTCGCCACCGTCAGCCTCCGTCACCGTGGCCCGAAAGCCATGCTCCCGCCTCAGCAACGTCTCGAATGCGGCACTCTCTCCTCCATCTCCTCTCGGCAGAATCCAGAAGCTGCTCCCGCTGATGAAACCGTTCTTCAGCCAATCGGGTATTTCCTCTGCGAAGAGTTCGACGCGGCATGTGGGACAAGTGGTGGCTTTCTCCAGCCAGGCGGAGAGACAAGTGCTGCCGAATGTGTGGCCACATTTGTTGATGGTGACTGGAGGCTCTGATTGCGACGAGGTATTCATGACATCGGACGGTGTTGAAGAGGTGGGTGTATTTGACCGAGGCGGAGGAGGTGGTGGTGGGCATTGAGTTGGTGGCCCGAGTAGTCGTTATGGGCTCGGAAGGTGAGGAAGATGGCACGAAGGGTTTCGTGACTTGTTCAAGTTTTGACTTCATTTAGATAATACAAGTCCCCAGCTGACTCATAGTCTGTTAGGAGCTGTGCGGAGTGAGCTATATATGTACCCAATCTCAGGAGAGCAAACATGTCTGAACCATTCACTTTTCATGCCAGGTCCACCTTGTGTGATGAGAAACTCAAAAAGCAAACTCTCGCAAACCATACAAGCAAATGTTCCACCGCACTGCTCTCGAATGTAGATCAGATCCAATTTCCTCAGATCTCAGCATCATCGTCAGAATCATCCTCCTCCTCCTCCTCGTCGCTGCCGAATCCGAACACAATGAAATCATGACCGATCCTCAAGCGGTCGGCTGTATGTTCCTCTCCGTCCTCATCGCTGCTCCAACCTTCCATGCTCTCCAAGTCGTCCTGAAGGCTATCGTCCATGTCATGTACCTCAGCCTCACACTCGTCCTCCTCAAGTGGTCCTTGTAGGATTGGTCTGAGTCCAATACCGATGCTGGAACGAAACGTATCAGTTGCCCTAGCTGTTGCCAGTCCATAGTCGCTACTCTGGTTCTCCTCATCTTCGCTCGTTCCTTGACCACCACTGCCATCGGCAGCCTCGGTGTTCATACCCTCTTCCTCGCTGCCAACATCCTCTACAACGAGCGATTCGTCATCGTCATCGTCGCTGTCACGAGTCCCGAACGGTATGCTCGAAGTGCCCGACGCCAGAACTACGGCGCGCACATAATCGCCCGCATTCATATTTGGGTCCCATCCTTCAATCAATGCGTACATCTCACTTGATTGTGGCCCGATTGGGAGTCGTTGCTTCCGGAAAAGCTCGTGTCGACAAGTCGGACAAGTGTGCGCATCTAGCAGCCATGTATCCAGACACTCGGACCCGAACACATGTCCACAGGCTTCGATCTTGACCGCGGTTTCCACGCCGTCTCTTTCATATTCTGGAATACATTCAGAGAGGGCGGTAACCCTGAAACCGTGAACTGCTGCGTTATGTGGATAAGCGAAGGTGACGTTGGGAATGAGACAGTCTCCGCTTTTGAGGGGCTCGTAGCAGATTGAGCAGCTATATTCGACAGATAGACGGTGAGGCTCGAGACCATCTTCGATGAATGAACTCTTGAATTCGAAGGCCGGATTTGACAGTGGCTCGGTATCTTCTAGTTGGACAGTCTCGAGGTCCTGCCCGTCCTGAACACGGTCAATGCCACCGTCCTCTGTGATGATGTATCTGTAAACATCTCGCCTTTGATTCTGCATGGCTTCCTCGTCGTGCTCGGCAGGGGTGGTAGATCCAGAGTCATAGCCAGGGAGGCCGTCTTCAGGTAGAGGCATGTTTGAAGCTATAGAGTGGTGGTGTGGGGTCGAGGGTGTTGCGGGTGGTTGAGGAAGGAGCGTTGGAGGGCCAGAAGAGTTGAAATAGATCGGAACAGCACCCCTGGTGAAGGTGAACAAACGGAACTTGAAGCGCCGATGACGTAACACGGGCTGCGAGGGGAACGTTCCATAGCGGTGAGAGAGCGAATGATCGAGGATTTGATGGGGTGCCCTGTAGTTGTAGCCCCCGTTCGCGTCTTCGTCTCTCCCAAGTTTACCACTGCCAATACGACCACTCCTACTATTACTGCTTCAGTACTCTTACTTGAGCGCTATCTAAGTCGTCGTGGCATTGCAACCAATTCCAAACATAGCCATAGCCCTTTCCCATCACTGGCCTCATGATGAGTTTGTGTACCCCTACATCAAGGGTTAGGAAAATGTAGGCCGATAGAGATGCGTCTCGCGAGCAACCTGTCACTATAATAGGTATGATATCCTGATAACATCCTTGCCCTTATGATCGGACAACTTGTGCACGGCCATGGGGTTGAGCTGGAGAATATACATGGTTCGTAAGGTATTATAAACGCCAATGCGCTGGAGATTCTTCAGTCAGTCCTCAGGAAAGGTACTGGGTTATATGGAGCAACCAAGAGGACCCGACCTGCTGTCTCGCAGATGAGAAAGCAGCGATGAGCGCTGATGAGAGTTAAGGACCGGGTGCGCTCATTAAGATGCTGGCGGTTCAACCCCATTAATATCAAGCGCAAGTGGTTCCCAAAAGATTGAGTTGACTCATTTCCTGGCAACAACAATAATGCCTTTGACGACGCGAGACTGTGCCCACCAACGAGACGTCCATTTTGCGACATGGAATGGGCCCAACCCATAGCCGATGAGCTGTAGCTTCTGATGCTGTTCGTCCATATATTCTGCAAGATGTCCAAAAACATGTTCGGATACGTCTCTAATCGTGATGTCGGTGTAACCAGCTTCCACGAGCTTAGCACGATACTGGTCCTCGGTCACGAAATTGGACCACGGAGCTCCCATTAGGCGCGTGATCAGCTTCAAGATAAGTCTTTGAGAGGAAGTGACACAGTCTGTGAGGCACAGATCGAAGGCCATGAACGATGCTTGAAGCTCTTGAGACGCGAAGGAGATAATGGGCCAGCGCGAAGGCGAGAAGTGGTATAGCGTATCCAGTGCGAGTACCCAAATCTCATCAGCCTCAGCTGTTGTACCCTGCACGGCTTTGGTGATCTCAGCGTTCCATTTCCGTGGATCGGCGGCGTCCGCACAGAATAACTCGACGGTGTTCTTCGTTCTCTTACTCGATATTCGTTCCCTAGCACAGTCGAATTGGCTCCTGTCGCGCGTGATGCCAATATAGGACGCAAAGCATGAGGATGGGTACATGAGGTGCAGCGTCTGGTCACCACACCCGAACCCAAGGTCGATCAAAGCTCTTCTATGTAAGCGGCGTGTAGCAGGCCTTGACACCGAATTGTTTCTTTTGAGACCAGCGTCTGCTAGGACTTCGTCTAGTAGAGCTTCGCAAGCGGATTTGAAGCGCTGTTGCCCATTGATATCGTTGTTGAGACCTTGCCAGTAGCCCATATTCATCCACAAGCTCGAAGGTGGTAACGGGAGATTCAGTCTGCCATGGTCAAGACTGTAAAGAGACGAAATATGGTACTCACGGTCGAGCCCATCGTCTTCGAGTCTGCGCACCGCAAGCCATGCGAGTCGCGTTAGAACTGGTAGGAACAGAATGCCGCCAACAAACGTGAAGACGTGAGAGCGATCGAAGGCGGACGTGGCCCAAGGATTCAAGGCGCAGCCGGCACAAAATGCAAGGCCGATGCCCGCCATGCCGAGAAGATCTAGCATACTTATTGAGGTCGATGTTACGCGTTGATTGATTCAGGTGCGGAGTCCTGATCGCGTCTTTCTCGTAATCTGGGAATTCGCTAGCCATGTTGGGACAATCCGGCGAGGCTGAACCCAACCTAAAGACCGATGGTGGTTCTTAGTTTGAGTGTACACAAATGTCCTGGTAGCATTTACACCATCTTTGATACATGTATTTACATTTCCCAGGGTCCATCGATGCCAAAGGCGTCTGCTACTCTCATGCCTAGCCGATAAAACGAAAAACCGAGAGCTTATAGTGGGTGGAGCTGTAAACGAACAATCGATACGACGAAAGCCTTCGAGCAGAACAAGACCATCCCAGCACCAGCCCCCTAGCGAGACATTATCATCGCCGTTCTCCCACGAAAAGAAGATCTTCCCGCACTGATTTAAGATGCCACTCACAACGCTTTTGCTCACTGGACTACGTGGATCGATTCGCATAGGAGCCACGGCTTCGGCTCAGATGCTGCGTCACCACGCGGAATCGCTCAAGCAAGCTGAGTCTTATCAGTGGAAGCAGCATTCCACCAAAATATCAATACTACTAGTCCGTTCGATGTACCTTCACCCTTCTAACATCCCTCCAAATCGCTCCACAGATATACCAGATATCCCTCCAACTTTCCCAAAGTGGCATGCACACACAAATAATGAAACTCGTCCACGCCCACACAAATGCTATAATAACATACGCGTAGAAGAACCCTTTCGAAAAAAATGTACCCAGTCCCGTAAAGCGAGAAGGGAAGAATGATCATGAAGCCTAAGGTGCCGACGATCAGAGCGATGAGCGCGAGACGTTTCTGGGATTTGACTTGCGCGGGGCTTAAAGCCGCAGACGGGGACTACTGGTTCCTCAAGAACGGGCTTGAGAGTTTCTGCCATCGAGGACTTGAGGACTGTATGGGTGCCTGGGGTGTGGCCTTGTGGTGTAATGTTGGCTTCGGCTTCCAGCTTCTTCTCATCCACAACCTCTTCTGAAGCCGATACCTCTTCTCCCTCGATAATCTCGACTGATTTCTTCTTATCCGGGACGAAATAGGAGAAGAGCACGATGCAGACAAGTCCCATACCGAGACTAACGCAATCGCCCGTCAAGCTATTGTATACGTCGCCGGTGGTCGTGATGTTGATCGTTCCAGAGCGAACTTTGGTAGCTACCATCCAGGAAATGAGACCGGAGAAGAGACCGACAATGGGTGACACGTTGGCTGCAAACGTGCTGGTTTTATCCCAGAGAACGATGAAGGCCATTGGGAGGGCACCACCGCCAAGTAGACAGGCCTGACGTCCGCGTTAGCAATGACAAGATTTGCAGCGAACCTACAATGCGTACCAACATACTGATCAAGTAATTCAGAGAGATGGCAGCGGCGTGGAATATGCAACTTATCGCACTCAACGCAGCGCCGTAGATTACCAATCCAGCTATTGACACCCAGAGAAGCGCCTTGACCGAGGTGCGTGGGTTGATATACGCCTTGTAGATGTCGAAAGTCATCAGCGAGCTAGCAGCAATGCTCTCAGCGGACACACTCGATGTCACAGCCATGAAGACAAGGACAATGAAGAGATATGCTCCAGAGCTCCCCATAAGGGATATTATAGCTGCTGGACCGGCAAGCCCTGCTGAGACATCTGCTTTAGAGAGAGCAACGTCCATAAGATCGTTACCTTGGAGAGCTGCGGCTGCGAGACCGACGGCCTGATCTAATCGGATTGTATCTTTTTAAGAGTAAGATTGTGAACATACCGTACTCATCCCGAAGGGGATCGCATACCATGCCACACTGCCCAACACATATCCTTTGACTGCCGTCTCAGGACTGATTGCAATCGCACGCTGCCAATAAGCCTGGTCAGTCCACACATTACTGAATCCACCCAAGAGAATAGTCGCGGCCTTGACAAGGCCTTCATGAGACTCCACGGTCAAGTAACTCTAACCGGCACTCGCTGCCGGCTTAGTCTCCTGAGCACTCTTCAGCAGATCGTACAACTTCCCCGGACTCCCAATATCCGGATTCACGGCATAGATTTCGAACATGAAGGTGAATATGCAGGTGTATAGAATAGCAGAGTGTAAGTAGTCGCATATGAACGTTGAGCGCAAACCACCAACAACGATATAGGCTGTGATGACGGGTGGCAAGCCAGCGTTGATCGTAATCGATGTGGTGAAGGCATACTGCTCGCCAGGCTGCGTACTGTATGCACCGGAGCGCTTCGACATTGCTAGATTGAGCATGATTCGAGTGATCGAGAAATGTCGCTAGCTTGGAATACCCGTCATTTTTACTTCAGCCATCTATAACACCAAAGGTCAGTTTCGGTGTCTGTGCTCTATGATTCGCGTTTGCTGACGTGTAGCAAGGTCTCAGCGGCGGCAAATGATATAAGCAAAAGCTCCCCAATGTGCTCAACTGCTATGACGAGGGCAACCCTATGAGAGACTTTGCTGAAGGCATTGTTTCTCGAGAGGGCGAGGTCATCGTGTACAAGCAGTACAGTTCCAGCTTGCTAGTCAGTATGGGCATAGGCACCACGATCCTTTGCGTTCATTCGACCAGTGGGTGCGTGCGGGCAACAACGCTCGATGCGATGCAGAGTGGGTTCTCGCCGTACGTGGTCAGGGAGGCTTGTGGGGATCGGCACGCCGCGGTCAATGATGCTAATCTGTTCAACATGGATCAGAAGTTCGCAGAAGTGGTGAACGAGGAATGGATCATGAAGCACCTGGATGAGAACTTTGGTAAATAGGAGACTGGCAGTGTATTCCTTTATGTATCGAACCACTCCAAGGGGTCATCCTTCCCAAAGATTGCACGATAGACGTGGTCACCATCGTCCTTCACGACCTCCTCTGTATGTATGCTATGCAGCTTCGCAACCCTCTCGTCCACGGTGCTGCCATCGGTGCCGTCCTTGGCCGCAATGAAGATTCGGACGTGTATGTAGCCGTTCTCTAGGGCAGGTATCTTGACCTTGCCAAAGAGGTGAAGGCCGTATGCAGACTCGCCCGCGCGGACGGCGACGAGGTTGTCGGCGGTGAAGGCAGTCAGCTCATCGTCAGAGAGGTCTTTGACGGCGCGGAAGTACTCCGGCTCGTGCTCTGCATGGTGTCAGTACCGAGCGGGATGAGACTATGGGCATTCGGGAGCCTTGGCATCTTTCGGAATGGCTTACTGTCGTGATTGTGGCGAACCTTCTTGAGCTCGTGTTTGAGCTCCGGCAGGATCGACTCGAAGGTGCTAATGGAGGTGTCCTTAGGGGAGTGAGCCTCGGTAAGATCAACGGATCCAGCGGTCGCCATGTTGCTAGCTTTGACCAAGGTTTGCGACTTGTTGGACTGGGTGTTGTAACGGGTGCTGGTGTTATGAGCTCTCAGTTCAGCCTTGATCGAACAGGGAGCTTATATGCCCCTCCCTGCGCCGCGAGCGATGATGCCACCTCAATGCGGCGCGCGTTGTCCAAGGTCGCGAGGCATGTCGCGTTTCAGCTATGATTGTCGTCTGAGCAGTAAAACTTGATTCGCGAGTTGGAAATGACATCGTCCAAGCCACGCATAATCCTCAATTGATGGATGGCACTCTGCACAATTCACTTGTGGGA
Source organism: Lophiotrema nucula (assembly GCA_010015825.1). Lineage (NCBI taxonomy): Eukaryota > Fungi > Ascomycota > Dothideomycetes > Pleosporales > Lophiotremataceae > Lophiotrema > Lophiotrema nucula. The sequence continues at coordinate 73,197 of ML977321.1, read as the reverse complement.
CGTACAAAGATACTTCGAGCTGAGGGAGCGATGATTACGTGCGGGATCAGAATGCCGGGTGGATGAGGGCGAGATGACTGCAGGTGGAGCCAACGGACGGGTCCACGCCAAGCGGGTCACGTGAGGTCACACTCCCAATCCGCGGTCCTCACTTGCCGTCGTCCAACGAGATGTAACAATGCCTCTCCAACAAAATGAGGACCCTATCTTCGCGATCCTCTCGAATACATATGATCATGGCGTGCTCTCGCGGGCGTTGGAGTATTTCCGAAAAGAATCAGAAGGGCGCGGTCTAGCTCATTGGGGACAAACAACGAAAGTACATCCACGCTTGATGACCAATTCGATCCCGAACATATAACGAAGTACGTCTTCTAACGTCTTCTAGGGACTTGGTTACGCACTATTTCCGATCTCTCAAAACTTCCACTATGTCGACAACGACCACCACAACCACCGAGTCTGAAATAGAGCTCTCAACATTCCATCCAATCACCCAGGAGCCTCTCCAGCTACTGGAATCCCAAGTCCGACCCCAGCCTAACGACGATGAGCCTCCAGAGTCTGCATACTCAACGACTGCCATCCCAGACGGCGGCTACGGCTGGATCGTCGTGCTCTGCTGCTCCATGACAGTGTTCTGGTCGAATGGCATCATCAACTGCTGGGGCGTACTGCAAGCGGCGTTGCTCGACTCTACTCTCAAAGAAGTGCCAACCTCTACAGTAGCTTGGGTAGGATCGCTTGGTCTCGCTGGAAGTGCTGGATTTGGGATCTTAGCTGTAAGATGTATCAGGATCTTGGGCTCTCGTACGACTTCTTTGGTAGGGGTGGTCATCATGGGCATGAGCCTCGTCGCTAGCGCCGAGTGCGTCGATAATGTCCCCGGCTTGTTTGGCACAGCAGGTCTGATGGCTGCGGTCGGCATGTGTATGGTTTACACTGTTTCCAACACCCTACCTGTACAGTACTTCAGTGGACATCTCGGTCTTGCAAACGGTCTTGTCAAGCTTGGCGGCGGCATCGGTGGCTGTGTACTCGCTATTGCCATGGAAGCAATGTATCGAAGAGTGGGCATAGCATGGACGTTCCGGATCCAAGGACTACTTACCATCGGTGTCGGCTTCCCTGCCGCGTGGTTCCAGAAGGACAGGGTGCCGTTGCGCAACGTCCCTTTCGTTGACTGGGCCATGTTCAAGAGCATGCCGTTCGTAGCTGTTTTCGTGGCCGCCAGCATCGGGACGTTTGCTCTCTTCGTCCCCCCCTATTTCCTCCCACTGTTTGCGACCTCGATCGGCCTCTCATCGTCAACAGGAGCCGGCTTGGTCTCTGCATTCAACGCTTGCAATGCGATAGGGCGCTTCATTGCCGGCCCATTGTGCGACAAAATTGGACCTGTCAATATGTTCCTCATTACTATGCTCGTCAACGCCGTGTCAATGCTTGCCATCTGGCCCGTCTCCAACTCTCTAGGCCCCTTGGTTCTTTTCGCTACTTTGAACGGAGTCGCAAATGGGTCTTTCTTCACGACCGTTCCCACTGTTGTGACTGGAATCTTTGGACCCGGTAGAGCCACTATCGGGATCAGTATGGCCGTCACAGGCTGGGCAGGAGGTACGAAACCCGGGGTGCAAAGTGCCTGCGTTGTATACTACATAAGATCCCTCCTAGGGGCTTCTCAATCGTAGCAGAACGTTACATAAGGCAACTTTATATCCGTCCCTCCCTTGAGAACTTCACTGACTTTGTACCCCCTGCTTTAGGTTATTTGGTCGGAGCACCGATCGCTGGGTATCTGTTGCAAGCAGGCGGCGGGAAGCAGGACGGAACTGCTGGGAAGCAAGGTGTTGATGTATATCGCCCTACCATCTTCTATGCTGGAGGTGTCGCCATGGCATCGTTCTTGTTCGTTGTATTGGCAAAATGGAAGCTGGACAAGAAGTTTACAAAGAGGGTGTAGACACATCGACGTCAACTGGTGAATATACTCGGAACCAATCAGTTCGCTGCGAGCTCCCCTAGGTCGACTCAACAGATGGTGCGAGACCGATTTTCAGAGCTCCTTTGTACATCATCGGACTTCCGCCGTCGTCGATGAAGCTTCAAGCTCTCAACTTTGCAAATGCCGCTCTCTTGCTGCTTACCCCTGACTACGACCGAGAGTTCAAAAATGCACCATAAGAAGTTCGCTGGTGCCAGGCGAATCCGACCATTCGGTACATGGGCGTGAAAGGGCCATAAGACCATTGTCGACCACACACTGCTCACCTAGAAGAAACCGGGTCTACCCCCACAACGTTTGTTTCATAAGAATATCCTAATGAACACGTACGTAGAAGGTAATTGAAAGGCTGGTACGCAATGCACGAAGAGATTCAATCAAATTTTACTTGCTGTGTACGACGCTAACCGTTTTGAGCTGGCTGTACGATAGCGAAGGCAAAATGAAACGCGTCTTCGAGCTATACAGGGTACAATTGCGTAAAGTCTGCTTCTTTTGTTCTTGTCGATCAACACAGCCTAATAAGAGACTTCAACGCCGCGTCACCATCTGTCGCTTTCGTACTCGTTCTCGCACCTAAATTAGTGAACTCGGATACATATGGACCATGCAGATGCCCGAATTTTGTCATATCCGGAAGGACTGTTTCATACAAACATTCGTATTCATTCATTGGCACTTCAAAAGCAGTGTGGAGTTTTGTTTGATAGTTGCAGTCGACCGTAGCTTCATACCTTTACATCTCCATCTCAAGCTCACATGGGTATCATAGCAAACCTCCTTGCGGGCTTTGCGCTTGCTCAAAGCTCGCTCTTTTCACCTGCTACGGCTGTGACGAACCCAGTTGTATCTATTCACTATGGAAAAATACAGGGAACAAGGTCTGACTACGTATCCGGCGTTAACGTATTTAAAGGCATACGGTTCGCTGAATCAACAGCTGGCTCAGGACGGTGGAAAAAGGCACCCAGTCCAAGCAACTGGACCGGTGTCTATAATGCGACTTACCTCCGGCCTGGATGCCCTCAGGCTGGCTCTGCAGGCAGCTCTATCGAGGGCGACGAAGACTGTCTCTTCTTGAACGTCTGGACGCCTGAGAATTTCACCGAAACTTCAGCATATCCGGTGTACTTCTGGATCTATGGGGGCCGGTTTACTGGCGGATCTGGATCTGATCTCACTTACGAAGGGTCAGGGCTTGCAAAGCAAGGCATCGTCGTCGTGACCATCAACTACCGACTTGGATCACTGGGCTTCCTGGCTCACCCCGACCTTAGTGCCGAATCGGCGCACAATGCATCAGGCAATTATGGACTAATGGACCAGATTGCTGCGCTACACTGGACGAAGGAGAACATCCAACATTTTGGTGGGAACAACAGCCATGTTGTCATCGGTGGACAGTCAGCAGGCGCTGGCTCTGTTTTGGATCTTGTCTACTCCCCGGAAGCTGCAGGACTGTTCGTTGGTAGCGTTGCCGAGAGTGGAGCCCGAGCCCCCCATGACCCGATGACAGGCAGTTTGGCTAGTAGTCATAACAACAAAAGCCGAGCAGAAGCCCAGGGTGCAAGTTACTTGAGCTCTTTCAATATCACAAATCTCAGCCAGGCTCGCAATGCCTCTGTGGCTACCATCCTTGGCACTGGCTCCATCAGCCAAATGGACACTTTGTTCGAAGGCACACCGTTTGAAAAGGTTTCGGCGTACATGGAGCCTCCACTCTTCCGACCTACAATTGATGGATACATCCTTCCTCGAACATACGAAGCAACACTGTCTGGTCATCTCCAGAATGACGTACCCATCATGACAGGCAACAACCGCGACGAGAGTGGCGCCTCTCCCAACCCCGGCGTCAACCTCACAACTTACAACACGTCCAATTCCGCGATATTTGGCCCAATGGGGCTAGAAGACACTTTCGTCTCCCTTTTCCCCGCCAGCACCGACCTTGAGGCCAGCAACCAAACCAACAACTTCTACCGTAACCAAAGCCTCATCTCAGCTTGGACGTGGGCGAATACCTGGTTATCCGGCGGCGCCAAATCGAACGTCTACACGTATTACTGGACTCATGCACCGCCAGGCCAAAATTCGGGCGCTTTTCATGGCAGTGAGATCAGCTACGCTTTTCACAATATGCCATGGGGTACTACGCTTATGGGTGTAATGCTAAACTGGACGAGCACAGATTATGATATTGCCAATACAATGTCGGCGTATTGGATCAATTTTATAAGGACAGGGGACCCTAACGGTGGGAACCTGACGAGGTGGGGGACTAGTACGGAGAAAGAAAGGAATACTATGATGCTCGGTGATGGATGGGGTGGTATTAGTGTTGGGAGTGAGGAGGTGATTGAGTTCTTCCAGGACTACTTCTCGAAAGAGATTGCGTTCTAGTTGGACTATGGGTCGATGTCGCAATACCTTCACAATCTCAAAGCCCACGCTTGTCGGGCTGAATTCTTACATTGATTAGGTACCTAGTCGCCCAACAATATCTTTGTGATGAATATTGAGTAACTGTCGGTGAAAGGTGATGAGAAATACCAGCGCTTGTTGCGTTTCATGAATGCATACAGGTGAAACGTTGCGGGCCGGTTTGGAGGTGATTCTTGCACAATAGACCAACACAGGTCACCGAGTTCTCTTGGCCTGATGTGGTGATGGCGTACAATTGGATGATGCAAAAGGTAGCGATGCGGGGTTTCAGTGCTTGTCTAGTGGTGGCTATGCAGTGGCATCGAATCTGCTACATTTCGATCTACTACACATTTCGCTTTCATCCAGGATGCGACGAAGCCGCAAAGTGGTTTACCTGCCGACCTCGTCTAATTCAGGCTCTCCGAGGCATCACCTTTCAGAGCCATTTCCTACACCTGGGCAGTGGAGCAAAGGATCGTTGCATCGTCATTAGAGGCAAGGGGCACATTGCCATATCTGCCAACGCTGAGAACAGGTCACAGCGACTCCGTCCAAATGTCGGGCATACCCCTCAATATTTCTGGATGGACCAGTTGTGCATCAATCAAGACGATGATCGCGAAAAGTGGCAGCAAATTCACATCATGAAGAAGATCTACGAAACTGCCAGATGGACTTATGTGGTGCGTGCAGATAGTAGTGCTTAGCTCGACCGGACCGTATGGTTTCCTGGAGCGCTTGAACCAATTGAGCGTCTGCGAAGCATACCGCAGCCATTTGCACGCATTGTAAATAGCCACGGTGGTTTTTCGTTGGCTCGTACTTATCAGCTCGAAGATCTGCGTCCGTACGCCCCCCGAAAACGAAGATTTTCGCACAGCTTTCCAATCTAGTTTAGATAACCCTGCCTTCCAACTCTGTGAACAATATACTATCTTAGAATGGGATGAGTTCGCTAGAGTATTTGAGTGGGCTATGCGACTGGAAGTTCCCTCCAAACAATCGACGTCTCCTCTCAAGACAGCTTATTATCGGCGACCGCATTGAACATCAAGGAGGTTCTCCTCGGAAAGACTGGGTATTGCCGTATTCGCAGGCACAAGGACTTCTAAAGGCGACTGATTCTCGGGACAATATTATAGCGCTGTCCACTTTCCAGGAACTCTACGATAGGCTTCCGCCTTACGGGCACGTATCGATCAACACGCCATACACGGCAAACGCTACACTATGATCGTCCGTTCAAAGTCTCTCGATGTCCTCGCGGGTATAAATGGGTCTAGATATCGAAATGTTCGCAACGAAGGGAGGATCCCTTCTTGGGTGCCCGATTGGTCGAACCCTTGGAAAACCATCCCGGTGTACTTGCCAGGCTTGCAAACTGCTTTAAATACTGCCAAGGGCTATAAGTGTGATTTGAAACCTACGAAGGCTAAGGACTGCGGTCATGAGAGGATACTTACTGTCAGAGGCAAAAGAATTGATACTGTAACCGTTCAGTCCGGCCCGACTTCGACGACTGCGCACAGAAAGAGAATCCCGCTGAGGCCCTTCCGGTTCAGTTGCTCGGAACTGAACGGAAGCAACATGCGGAAAGACTGGGATATCCACTAATCGAAGGTGAGACGACATACCAGAATTGTAGATTAGTTAGCCAGGCAAAGATAGCTGCGATGACAGCGTCCTTCACTAGATATTCTGCATTCAGCAGCGAAAACTCCTCGGGTCGACCTCCGGACCTATTGTATGATGAGATCGTCTTCTGCCTTGCCTGGTACGATGAGCATATGCAAGACGTGGTTCTTTACCACGATGCAAAGCCTCACGCCTTTTCCTACACAGTATGGAGTTGGAATGGCGGCCTACAAAGGATACGGCTGTGGAAATATGTCTTTCGTGGACGTAGGACCGTATTTGGTGGACGTCAAGGAATGGTACTGGTGCCGAATACAACGAGAGTGGGCGATATGGTTCCAAGGTCACTGTTGTTCTGAGAAGAGCTGGCGAACAGGACACTGTGATAGCGCATTGTTACTAGCATGACTGGATATACGGGGACATAGTTGATTGGGAAGAGCACGAGGCGGATGAGGTCGAACTATTATAAGGACTCGAAGTCCCATGCCGCCCATTCCTTGGCTAATACCGTCTAAAGTATGCTTTCCCTCAAAACCCTTGCTACCGCTGCCTCGACGCTTTCCTTCTCCTGCAAGCCAAACTTCTTGTTCTCTAGAATGCTGCACTCCCTGAAATCAGAACCAGCTCTAGGCTTGACTACGCTACAAAGCGCCAGCCTACCCAGCGCCATGAAATCACCCTTCTCTTGGAAAGCCTTGGATGATGTCGCGATGACTTCGTCGACATCTACGTACGACACTTCCCAGCCTTCTTGACCAACAACTTTCTTCTGTGCTTCAAGGATTTCGTTCAGTGACGTCTCGAACGAAGCAACGAAGACGACACGATCGGAGGCTTCCTCTGGATTTTGCAAAAGTTTGATAAGTGCTTGACCTATGAAAGCAAAGTTGGAGGCAGAGAATTTGATGTCGCCTGAGCCTATGAGCCGGCATTTCTTCTGCTTTGGATCAATGCCGAAGAAGGGCGTGGAGAGACAGCTGTATGCGGGTCAATATCGACTCGTTCGCGCCAGGTTCTTGCCAGATAGGCTGACTCACAAGTCAAAGAATAGTCCTGGCGCAATAGCACTCCACTTCCATCCGGTCCTCGCCCCTGCTTGCTCCAACGCCTTTAGCTCATCAACCATTTGATCCTTCCACACCGCGATGGGGAAGAATTCCTTCACCTCTTTCGTATCAGCGCCTCCCCAATGGTTGGCGATGAAGAACTTCACGCCCGCTTTTATACTGGCCTCTGCAAGCGCCTTCTGCCTCTGCTGTGCAGCGAAGCTTAGAGAAAGAACAACGGCATCTTGACCGGCGAATGCCTCGACCACCTCATCGTCTGGGTAGTCATCGCCGACGGTTACAATATTGAGTCTGGGATGGGATGCGATATTCAAACTGGAGTTCTTTCTGTTGATGACGGTAAGTTCGAAATTTGGTTCGTCGAGGAGGGCTTGGAGAAGGTGGGGACCAAGGCGCCCGGTACCCTGTCATTTGTCAAATGTGCAACCACAAGGGAGCCAGGGAAAATACGTACTCCCACTAATGTGACCTTTCGGATCGAGGACATACTTGTTGTCCTTGCGAGGCAGTGGTTGTGTGTTGGGGTATGCACAGACGACAGTCCGAGATTCAGGTCCGTTTCTGAGCTCGAATCAGTACTCGTCGTGGTACGTTTGTGGAAACACGAGTGATGTCCACCACTCGTACGATACTATGGGCGCTTTGAGCTTTATACGCCGCTCGCGTGCTTCAGCAATGGTTGCTTTCTGCCCAATACGATCCCAGAACAGCAAGAGCAACTCTAAGCATGATGGTAGTGGCAAGGCAGCCCGCAAGAAGTAAGCTCTAGCATACCAAGCCGCAAGCTCCTTCCTCTGATGGAGACTTTTTCGGAGACTTTTGTACCCTCAGCTTACATGCCTTCCCATCTCTACATCAACGGTTGAAAATACGCTTTAGCCCTTAAATAGCCGTAAATCGATATTTTTCTTTTCGAACAGCAAGAGCTATGGAGTGGTCATATCTACCTCTTATAGTCATTGGGTTCATGCTCGTGAATGAGTTATGGGACAGAACTAGATATAGGCCTTTCCGCACGATCGCGATTCCCTGGAGATACAGGTTGACCTTCAGCAACCCAGTCGATGAATTGGTCGCGAAAGGTTATCACGAAGTACATACAGCCTTCAACCCATTCAACGAGATCTCACAGAAGATAGGTTGCAAAAGCGGGCAAACCGTTCACAGTCTCCTACTGGCGATCCGATTACGTCGTGTTCCCACCGAAATATCTGCCCGATATCCGGAGAGCAGGCAAAGCACACCTGTCGCTGGGAGACAGCATATGTGATGTCTTCTTCCACAGGAAATGGGTCGGTCCATTGTTTCAAAGCCAGAGGATGGTTGACGTTACGACGAAGGGACTAAACCCGAACCTTGGTGCGAAAACCCTTCCGCAGCTGTGATTTTGAGAGCCAGTGCTGACAAGTTCATAGCAAGCGTCACAGATACCATGGCCAGCTATGCAAATGAGTCGTTCGAGACTGAGATTAGTAATGGCAAAAGCGATGTCGGCGCCATGGAACTTGTCGCCAGACTAATCTCGCATATTGTAGCACCTGTCGTCTTCAACAAAGAGCTAGCGAAGAATCCAGAGCTCTTGAAAGCAACACAATCCTACCTCAACGGTGTATTCATAACCGGGTTCTTGATTCTCAAGTTGCCATTCTCGGAGGTCCTCGGCTGGCCTCTGTGGAAGCTACAACAGCGACGCATGAATCGCGTCATCGATGTTGTTGCTCCAGTCGTGGAAAAAGAGATCAGAGAGAGGGCTCAGGGTCTACCGCGAAATGGCGATGTTAACGCGATCTCGTGCTCCGTGGACTGGCTAAACAAGGATACACTCGACACCGACACCACGCAGATCGCGAGGGACATCGCAAGCGAAGTAAATCACGACTTTCAAGCATCGACACCAAACCCAGCATCTATAATTGTGCAGATGATCTTCAAGGTATTGGAAGAACCAAAGTGGCTTGGTCCGCTACGGGAAGAGGCAGAGAACGCGGTGAAGAGGCATGGATGGAATGTGGACATGATCAAGGAGCTGAGGTTGCAGGATAGCTTCATCAGGGAGATTGGAAGAGCGCAACCCATTGCTCATCGTGAGTTCGTCCGACTCGTTTCTTGTGTCATCATATGATGCTCATACTCCGCCAGTCCAGGTACAAAGACGCGTGATGGGCGAACCGCTGACTCTCCATGATGGCATTGTACTACCAGTCGGCACAAAGACAGCTATTGCCACCGATTGTCAAAACGACCCCGACATTATCGGCCATAGTCCCGACTTCGACGGCTTCCGCTATGCTAAACTGGCAGAAGGCAACGGTGAAGATGGGACCTGGTCAGCGACGAAACCAGCGAAAGACAACTTGCTGTAAGGTACCCACACAATGTGCGCTTTTCGCATCTGCTAACGCAGGTAGCTTCGGTTACGGCAACCACGCCTGCCCAGGCCGACTGATGGGTGTTCGCATCATCAAGCTCGTCTTTAGTGTTGCTCTGCAACGTACTGGAAATACTGTCTCGCCGACCCGTGGACGGAAAATCGATTAGCCGAAGCCGAACATAACCTATCTACGAAAACATTTCAACACCAACGCTAACGCCACCCACCCTAACGCCCTACAACCCTCGAACGCCGACTCCACGCGCCTCTACCTATAGTCCATCCGACGATACCTTGGTCGATTAATCCACCGCTAGACGTATTACCGCCCTTCGCCTGACTGTCTACCAAATTAATTCTCCCTAAGCCACTATTCTCGTTAGCGCGCTCTACTTCTACCTACTAGTCTCCGCCCTCTGCCCTCCGCCCTCCGAGTCTACCTCGAGCACTTTACGCTTAGAGCAACGAGTCTACCCAATTCTCCAGGCTTCTCTTTATGCGGCTAGCAGTATTAATAAAGGTCTTTTCAGTAGGATAGATAGTATATTAAGTTTTATTATTCTCGTTATATACCAGCTTAGCGAGTAACGCCTTAATTACGACTAGCTTACGCTCTAGGTTAACCTTAATCTTTAAGTATCCTACAGGTGGTTAGTAAACTAAGACTAAAGCGCTCTGACTAGAGGACAACTTACGAGGATCTAGGACGTACATCTTGTACAGTAATCTTATTAACGTAAGCACGATAATACCGACCGGCATCTCTATTTCGTCTTTCTCTTCCTTTACCTCTATCTTCTTAGCTAGTACCTCTAAATCGCGTATAAGCCTTTTCCTAAGGTTATTACTCGGCTTAAGATTCCTAGACGGAGGCGCGCGCATAAATAACGTAGGGAGTAGCATAATAAGTTAGATACTACCGACTTAATAGATAATTTTAACGACTTAATAAGTTCGGTAGAGGAAATAGGAAGTAACCTATACTTAGGACGTGATTTATACCTCTAGTGCGCAATAACCTCTAGTAGCGACTAGTCATCACAGCCATACCTTAAAAGACGCGAGCAACTCGTCACGATAAAGACTAAACACTAATACACGGCTCTGAACAGCACGCAGAGAGATACTAAACACTGGCACTCTACTCCTAAGGGAGCACTGGCTATACTGTGAACTTAACGGGTACGTCCCATCTAAGTCTGTTCTGATTTCCAAGCTCGTCTTTAGCAAGATGATCCTCGAGTACGATGTAAGCTGGAATCTGAAACCTGGACAACGCGCTTCGCATTTCAAGATCGAGGGATTCTCGCTGCCGAACCCGTCGCAGAAAATCTCTTTAATGAAGAGGCATGCGAATACTGTACCCGGGAAGAGGTAGCGTTTCTAGAAGCGGCAGGGGTTGCGGGTCTTGCTATACGAGTGCAAAGTTCGTACGGTTTGCTTACTTCTGCTTGTTTGAGTAAGTGCGAGAGCGCTTTGACAACTTCGGAGACTTCTGTAGTCAGATTCAGTAAGCGAATACAACACGGACCACCTGCAGTTATGGAAGGGCATGCTTTAGGCAACCTGGAGGCGTAGCAGATAATATATAGCAGTGTAAAAATCCAGATCACGTCCAGAAAGCGGGTGCCTGATTCCGCATCCCAAATCATTGTCTCCCATCCACAGTTCCTCGACGAGCACCTTGATCCCGGCCAAAATGAGTCTTCTGAACAACGCAATGATCGACCCAGCAGACATCCTCATAATCGGCGGCGGACCAGCCGGCCTCAGCGCTGCGACATCTATAGTCCGCCAATGCCATACGGCCATCATCTTCGACTCTCGATCCTACCGTAGTGAAAGCCCTTTCATGCACACAGTTCCAACCTGGGACCATCGCAATCCAGAGGACTTTCGAGCCGCTGCAAGAAAGGATCTGGAGCGCTACGGTACGGTCACGGTCGAGAATGCTGAGATCGTAATGATCGAAAAGAAAGAGGACGGAATGTTCAAAGTTAAAGACGATGACGGCAAAACCTGGGTAGGCAGGAAAGTCATCCTAGCGACGGGCGTGAAAGATGTCTTTCCCAACATCCCCGGATATGCAGAGTGTTGGATCAGTGGAATGTACTCGCACCTCTTTCTCTTCCAGGATTCATGCAATTTCTTGTCATCTGATATCTTGAGTAGTTTCCATTGTCTCTACTGCCATGGCTGGGAAGTCCGCGGCCTTTCCTCTTCAGGCATGCTCGCGGAAGGCGACACCGGCTCGACTCTGACGGCCTTACACCTGGCGCGCATGAACCTCAGATTTTCTAGCAAAGTTACGCTGTACACGAATGGCAACGATCCCCTGGCTAGCGATATCGAAGCGGCTCTCGCAAAATCTTCGACAGCGCCGATGGAAGTCGAACCGCGCCAGATCGCGAAGTTCGAGAAAGGCGCGAAGACTGCAGAGGTGGTTGTGCACTTCGTCGACGGCACTTCTAAATTAGAAGGCTTCATCAGTCACAAGCCGCAGACGGTTCTAAAGGGGGTTTTGCATGAGCAGCTGGGATTAGAGTTGACGCCTAAGGGAGTAATCCAGGTTAATCCTCTGGGCGGGACTAGTGTCAAAGGCGTCTTCGCCGCAGGGGACATTGCGCAGCCATTCACGCAAGCCGTAGGGACAGCGATATCATCTGGTACGGCGGCGGGAGCGGGTGCGCCGCTGCAGGTACAGGCTGAAACGTGGGGACAGCAGCCGCTATTCTAGGGCACGGAGTTGTGAAGCGTAACTGTCAGTTAGAGCAGCCGATAGAGTCACATCACAACCCATTGCATGCACATTTATTGGAAGAAAGATCTTGCATTCTTTGACTCTCGCAAGATCTGAAAACTCCCAAATCGCGCAAAAGGATCTGCGGTTGCTTACTCGTCAAACAGACCGAGGCCTCCGAAGTCGCTCTCATCGTCGTCGTTATCCTGCTCGCCATCGCTCTTTCCGTCCCCATCATTCTTGTCTCCATCGTTGTCGTCAGTCTGCGGGTTGGACGACTCCTGGCCCTTGCCAGGGGCGGCGGCCGTCGCAGCAGTGAGGAGCTCCTTGACGTCCTTGCCCTGGAGTGCTTTGGCGAAGAGGGTAGTCCAGATAGGTTCGACGTCCTCGATGCCGGCGGCTTGGAGTAGGTTCTGGAGTTTGTCGGAGGTGATCTAGGTTCGTTGTCAGTAAGTGGTACAAGGATGGTTGTGGGCAAAGAGTGGGTACTCACGTCGATGGTCTCGTCGGCGAGGATGAGGGCTGCGTAAGAGACGGCAACTTCGGCTTTGTTGGACATTGCTTGGTCGGTGTACGTGGTTTCGAGTGTGCGCTAGTTGTTGGTGATGTCCTTAGTGAATTTGGCTTTGTTGGGATCGCGTTCGGTTGATGTGGGACGAGAGAAGGGGATCCAATAACGGCGGGTTTATATAGACAAAAACATCGCTCAGATCACGGAGGCTCAATGACTTCTAGGTATGACTCAAACCGCTCGTCCGGTAATTGTGGGGTTTTCCCGAGAATATCGACCAGTTTCGTATAAATTCGCGGATGATGATGGTCGACGCGTGCAATTATGGATGGCCTTGTGAGTCACGGGTGACTCAGGCGCACATCGCCACCCTAGGAGCCCTGTTCCAGACATGCCAGTGCGCATCCTTTTCCGATGGAACAGGTACCTTTTGCGTAGTTGGAGCGCTGTAGCACGTGAAGCGAGGCTCCAACAAAGCACCTGGGCAGTTCTTGGACGCTGCAAGGCTTTTCATGCACGAAGCATCCCTGCTTTTGGGTCGGAGGAGTAAGACAAGTTCCTTCGCGTCATGAACGAAAGGAATACCGAGTCGCTCAACATGCGCGAATTGTTCCAGTTCTTTGCTATCAAGACTTGGAAATCGAAGCTTGACGAAATCTCGGCGACAGTCGCATGTCATAGCCCCAGGGGTCAAAGACCGTCATGACGCAGAAGCCTCCGTCCGTAGGAATATCTGATGACCATCACAGAAACACGTCTCGAGTTTCCCAGTAGGGGCTACTGCCAGCTTGCGTGTTATCTCGATCGCATCTCGCGCGTGAGTGCATCGTATGCTTAGTTCACCGACATACCACCGGCCGCTATAGGTCCAATACTGTGTATCAGGCGTTGTTGAAAAACCTCTCGAAATCAAAATCATCTAGGATTGAGTCGAGATCAGAGGTCCCGGATAATTGCTGCACAGGTATGGCGGGTTCCGGGTGATACTGCACCTGTGACGACGTCATCTGCTTCGAGGTTCCGCCAAAGTACAGATTGGTAACCGTTGGATAGCGTCCGATCGTCGTTGGTGGGCCGGCTATCGAGAAACCGCCGTCCTGCGGCTGGAACCCGTCGAAGGTTGTGGAGTATCCGAGCTCTTGGCCTGGGTAATCGAATGGTGGCGACGCAGCGTGATCAGCACCATTCACTGTGTTGTCGGGAAACAGTTGGAAGTCGAAGACGTCTACACCCAGATCGGTCTGATTGGTTTGCTGGTGGGTAACAGTTCCGAAGCTGGGTAGACTCTTGTCGAAAACGCTCTCCGGAGACGAAGAGTGACAGGAAGCAGAGCCGTCTGCGAGAGTAGACCTTGAGGCATCGGATCCAGCGCGCTGTGCTCTTTTGCCTTTGGCCTTACTCGTATGGTCTCCTTCTGACAGTGAAACTAAGTTTGCGACAGAGCAGCGCGAAACCGACCGGCTAGTGTCTGTCGTCTGTAGGTTTGATCCGAGGCGATCAGAGTCACTGTTGCTGTTGTTCTGTTCGCTTGTAACATTGGTCGATGGGGTGCCAGACGTGGCTAGGACTACTTCGTCATCGGAGCTCAGTTGCATCAACTTCATCCGGCAAGACTCGATGATCATCGGAATGCGATCTTTGATCCTACGCAGAATCGGCTCTAGAACGGGGGTGAGTTCACTCGTGAGCTGTTCCTCCAAAGCTTCGGCCAGCGCCCTCTCCATACGTGGACTCATTCCGCACTGGTCAACTGTCGATGCCTCGCGTTAGCAAAGTCCGAAGAGCTTCAGTGCGATTGGTTGCTTACAAGCCGATGGAACATCTCTGTCGTTGGGGAACAGTCTCTTATACATGATCTTCCACTTGTCTTCAACACTAGCCGCGTGTGCGTATGGCGCCTTCTTGAAGTCCAGTCGTTTTAGAGCTTTCTGGCTGATGCGGTTGTCGCCAGCTGGCTCTGGACGCACGTCACAAGCCGTTGGTCGCTGTAGGTGCGCTTCATACGCATCATCAGATTTCATCTCTTGACGGCAGCGGTGGCAACGCAGCGGCTGCGTGTGTACTCGCTTGATGTGATCTCTGCTACCAGTTAGTAACAACTCTGCCAACCATCCACGGAATACCGCATCTCACCAACCTACGTCGCGTACTCATCCTCGTCGATTCTCCGTGACGCTGTTGGTGCATTGCGACATTAGGAAAAGAGCGGGTGAGCGACGCAATCAGGTCAGATACGGTAGGGGCGCAACCTTCGCGATTCGGATGGTTCTGTAGAAGCACTTTGTCTCTTAAGAACAAATTGGTTGGTGACCTCGCTTAAGCAACTGAAGCGCTTTTGACTGTCGTGGTCCAATATCTGGGGAATACCCACTTTAGCTTGGCCATATCCGCAAAGCCTTCTCCCCGACAAGCCGCTTTAGTGTACTTTTCAGGCTGGCGCTGATAAAATGGGCATTTCAGCCTGCGTGACGGCCCGCCTGAGGGTCCTTTGCCATTCCTTTTTTTAGGGCGGTCATTGTCGTCGTCGGTCGGATCGTCACTGTCGGGCTTAATCGCGATACAAAGTTAGTAGGGTCCCTCAAACTAAGGGGATATGCCATCGTGGATTGCTGTGTAGGAGCGCTTCGCCAGTTAAACACGACTCGGGTGGAATATCGGTTGGCTAACTGCAGCGCTTCGGAACAGCCATACTAGCAATACTCACCTCTTCGCCTGGGTCACGGCCATCACCCCTGACCCTCTTCCGGTTTCCTGATTGCACGATACTGCGCGAAGTTGGGAGTACCTCTGATGAGCTTGAGCTTTCGACTCCATCCATAGCCTCTGGGAGCGCATAGTCAACAAGTTCTTGCAACAGAAGCTGTTTCACTCCAAAGATGGCAGTTTCTAAGAGCCTGTTTACGCTCCTAGGTAAAGTATGCATCTCGCTTGTATCACTTTCAGCATCTCCATTAGCATCACTTCGCTCTGTCCCTTGTGCATGCGAAGGTAGTTCAGGGGAGCTAACGAATCCTCGCACACCCAGCTCCTCCAGTTCCTGGCAGATGTAACCGGATTTCGGCAGCTGCTTTGGTCTTTGGGGCTGATCCAGCAAGGAAGAAACTTGACGAGAGCTATGTTCTGACACATGGCTGTGCGGAGACCGACTTCGCCTCTGCGCGGGCACCAAACAAGAGAATTTGACTGGCTTAAGTTTCCCGCCCAACAAACTGCTATGGGAACGGAAGCCAGAGGAACTGTCGGATGAGATGGAAAGACGCCTCAGACGGTTCATGGTATGGGTAGCCTGAATTTCTTCAGCCTTCCCTCGTTCCAGGGCAGTCGTCTCCGCGCGCAACCTTGCTGTCTCTGAAGAGTCGAGGAGCTCAGACCTCCCTTGGCGCGACTCTTCTTGTGTTGCTGTCAGTTGGCGCATCTGAAACTCCCTCCGGCTACCTTGCTGCTTCTCTATCCAGGTGCTCTTCAGTGTGCTTGCCTCTCCTAGAAGCCGCTCAGCAGTCCTGTCGTCCGCTAGCATGCTTTCCTTGATCTCGTGGGGACTCAATTCGATTCTTGCTTGGCGTGACTCTTCTTCTCTGGCCAATTTCTCCGCTAGTAGACGATCTGACTGTTCTTGGCGCCTCCTTGCATCTGTTGTCTTCCTAGTTGTCGGATCATCTTGTTCTTTACCACCGCTCCGAATAACAACAGTAGATCTCTGCTTTTCGAAGCGTCGCAGAGCTTTCACATCCGACTCGTACAGAGACCCGCGGGCAGGAGGGTCCTCATCGTCCTCTGAGGCATCAGAAAGCCTGAGGATTCTCGATGGAGTTTCACGGGGACCGGAATCCTCGCTGAACGTCACTGCACGTCTTATGCTCGCCGATGGAAATTTCGCTTTTGTCCTGGATGCCCTCGCCACCACGAAGGCTGAATCGCCGATACTCTTCAACAATTTTCCAAATTCTATGAGATCCGAAGGAACCTCTACCCGCACGGCACTGTTCCAGCTCATGACATCGCCTCGCTCGGTCATGTAAAACAAGCTCTCCACTCGTTCGGCGTGGCGTTTACCGGCATTGCAGAAGTGGTGGTGAGCATTCCGAGCGCCATTGATCGTGCGACACTCGAAGCAAACACTTGCATGCGTCTCGAAGGTTCTTGCTGTCAGGTCTTCGTGGGCGGTAAACGGTCGCGATCCACGAGTAGTAGAGCGGTAAAATTTCGGGGCGAATTGTTGATCAATTGCGACATCGTCGCTGTTGTACCGAGGAGGCATCTTTAACTGTCCGCTAGACGTGGAATAGTATCCGGAATCGTTCGAATATGCCGATAATGTGCGCGCATCGTCAACTTCTGATGGAGCTGACAGAGGTATCTCCGGTGCGGCGTATGCCACTTTAGTGGTATAAGTTCCAGAGGCCCTTCGACACCCTTCTGGTTGAGATAGAGCAGACCCCGTAGAATACCCCGAGTCATTCGACAACATGGAAACTTCGCGCCTCTTGCGATTGCCAGTGACAGGCTCCCCCGTCGACTCCATGACAGCGATGGGTCTAGCTAGAGAACAGAGCCCGCCTTGCTGTATCAATGACAATGTTTCATGAGAGATGTCGCGCGACGCGATTCGCACTGAATTCCCACACTATCGCGGAAGTCAGTTGAGAGTGCCCAGATAGCCAGACTGAAGGTGTCATATCAGAGAAAGTACCAATGTGCCAAGATGTGGCTGATGTTCCCATCCTCAGGCACTTTCGGGGCCCGTGCGCCGCAAAGGGTGTCAGAGGGTTGACCGGTCAGGCAACACCTCGTATTCTACACCAATAGGACTGCCTCACCACTATCCCTCCCAAGTCGATTCGCACATTTGCGCGCTCGAATTGTTGCGGAAGAAGAATGCTCTCATCACCAAGCTCGAGGATATCTCGCTGAAGATACACGCATTGTCGAGCTGCAACCGTGGCTATGGAGGACGATGGCAGTCGTCCGTATAAAGAAGCCGTCACTGGCTTGTACCGTGACATCTACTGCCCCCTCAGTACCTACCAACGAAGACTCACGGAACATAACCGTCTAGTGACCAGATATCTGTGAGGGTTGCATCACGTGATACCCCGGAGCAGAAAGAAGATGCCGAAGTCCAGTGAACACACCCTGGAAGGGTTTCAACAGAAT
Organism: Lophiotrema nucula; assembly: GCA_010015825.1. Lineage (NCBI taxonomy): Eukaryota > Fungi > Ascomycota > Dothideomycetes > Pleosporales > Lophiotremataceae > Lophiotrema > Lophiotrema nucula. The sequence continues at coordinate 55,287 of ML977321.1, read as the reverse complement.
CGAAGGTGTGTGTCTTCTAGAGCGTGCTGGCTGGTTGCTATTCGCTGCGATGGCGCCAAGCTGCGTCTCGATGAAGCATGATAGTGGAGGCTGACTGTGGCACAGCTCCAAGGCGTCGAAGTCACACGCCCTGCGACAGTATCTTGATGATCGACAAGACACTGCGGGCTATCTCCAGATAGCAGACCCAGGTCGACATGCGGCGCGAATGGACCGCATCTCGAAAGTAATTGCACAGGTGGACCGACTCGGGTTAGATCCTCGATGCGGAGGCAGAAGGGCCTGAAGGAATCTAGTCAGCTGGAGCTCAGACGAGAAACGAAGGATGCATCGTCGTGTATTTTTGCTTCTAAGGCGGGCATGTATTGGATGGCCCGCCACTGGAATCAGCTGCTGCTAGGCTTTGAGATGTTTGTGAAAAGCTGGTGGGTGGGTGGAAGTTTGGGGGCCATGGATCTATTTTGGGTGGGGGTATCTCCCGCGGGAAAAAGGACGCGTCGCGCCTGCGCCTCCTTCCACTTACTCGTCGCAATGCTGTTACACACTGTTCAACACCTATTAAAATTCTACTCGGTGCTCTTCTCGCCAGGCTCTTGTGTAAGTGCGCGAAATTGTTCATCGACGGGTTTATGATGTCTGCACTTTGAACTAGTGTGACTCGGTCGAGTCTGGACAGGGAGAGCCTCTATCGCCGAGAGATGGGAAATATCATGCTTTAGGTCGTGCAATCGAGACGATATGTTGACCCGGACAGAAACACAGTACAATAGTACAGTAGTCTGTGCCGAGAGATGGTGCACCACGGATTATACCACCTCGTGGGGACAATCAATCGGAGGAGAACAGCCGCATTGAAGAAGGCAATATCTATACGACGCGCAGTGGACTCTGCAAAGGACGGCTCAAATTGGCTCGCACTTTCCAATTTGCTACCACGCCTGATCACCAGACAGATCTCTGTGCTACCCATCCAAGCATTTGACCTGGTCGGGAACCTCAACATCCAATTGATCGCCAGCATCGGTAACTGAAACGCTGCAAGTTGCGGGGCTGTATGCATATTGGAAGCTTTTGGCCCCCGGCTGCTAAAGATACCTCAACTGCTGTGCTGTGCCGCAACTGTATAACTCCAAAGTCAGCCTCGGCTTCTGACATATACCAATCCATTGCAAGAGCCTTCGGTCACCCCGGGGCATGTGTACACATTTCGAATCGCGATTTAATAGTGCTTTCATCGTGTGAGCGACGTCCTATCTATATGATGTTCGAGCGACGACGCGCTCTTACACGACGTTCCAAATCGCAGTAGAGGTCGTCTTCCGTTCGCGCTAGTCACAATACTTGAAGGGATACCTACCTGAAGAATACCAAGTTCGCTGAGGAAAACGAATAAGATGAGCCTTGGACCAAGCGCACGATACTGGATCGAAGATGACAAGAGTTGCAGTGCCAACGATGACTTACTCAGATACCACTTACCTGCAACCGAGTGCGTGACTCGACAGAAGTCCAAGGAATTCGTACAATGGTTCCAGGCCCTCCTCTTCACACTCCGACGAATCGTTGCCACCAATAGAGGCTACCAACATCAATAATCAGCCCAACAACGTGTTTATGAAGCTTCTGCACGATACCAAAAGGACAGCCAGTAGCTCCAAGAACAAGGTCTCTGAAACGACACAGGCAGTGAAGAGACTGTTTGGCGGAAGGACGAAGAATCTATGCAGCTCCTGCTCGCAAATCCCATTCGATGCATGCCTTCCAGACGACCTTTCCGGCGTCAGTAATGACACGTTCAATGACGAACCCCTGGTATTCTGCATGAGCTTGAGCGACATCTTGAGCCATAGAGAATGGTGCAAGTTCTGCCGCCTACTTTTTCGAGCTGTTTGCCAGGAGCAGTACGATCTCTTGAGGCCAGATCACATCAGAACTCATTTGCAAGACAGCCAGAAGTTGAGGGATGTCGAGACATTTGCGCAATGGGCGGAAACATTTCCGCAGTGGAAACGTTTAGTGGGGGGCGAAGACATCTGGCACAAGAGCAACGAGCGAGGCAGCCAAAGACACCCTGAACCGAGCGCGAGAGCTATTCCAGACCTCTGAGCACAAGGATATTAATACCAAGTCTCTTATGGCCAACATTGACAGTACCTATAAGGACGGAGACACTGCGCAGGGAAGTCGCAGGAAGCGCAAAAGTTTATGGCTGGCGCCCAGCTTGCAGCTTCACAGCTAGCGATTCTGACCAGCACCAAACGACGTCGCCTTCCGTGTTTATTTGTCATACGAGCCTATCGCAAGAATGAGACGAAAGCAGGCGTTCTCAGCGTGTGCGTCTATGGTCACGGAAGAGCACCCCTAGCTCCCCTCAAGGAGATCTCGCATTTCAGTCTACGCTTCGAGGGCTTGGACGATCCGAGGGTCACCAAAGAGCAAATATAGTATGGGAGGAGTCTCGGCCGCAGAATTGATGTTGAGTTCTTCAAATCATGCTCAGATGCCTGCAAAGCTCTTCATAAGAACTGCGAGATTGTCCCGTGGACGCCAATAGCACAGGAAATAGAGAAATATCGCCACTTTCCCTTCCGCCTCATTGACGTCCTCACAATGCAAATTATAGAAACGGATTTCGAAGAGGCAGTCAAACCAGATCCGTATTGCTACCATGTTGACTATGTCGCATTAAGCTACACTTGGGGCACAGCATCAATGGATCACGGACACTCTCGAGGTACGACACCAGCGCATTCCCGAACGAACAGCAGCCTCAACGGTTGGGCACGGGACCCATTGTATACGCAGTCCGGAACTGGCAGCGGTCGACAGCCTACCAAATTGACATCCAACAACCTTAGCTACATGCTTCACGAAGGAGCTCTCGACAGCCAGACTGTATACATTCCCGCAACGATTCGCGACGCTATTGATGTCACTAGGCGGGCTGGCCAGAGATACCTGTGGGTGGATAGCTTGTGCATCATCCAGGAGGAACGCCATCCAGATAACGAAGCCAACATAGCCCGCATGAGCCGCATCTATGGAGAGGCTCTCTTCACAATCGTTGCAGCTGCCTCACTACAATTCTACTACGGGAGAAGGTTACTGCTATGGAAATGCGCTTTCGGAAGTTTCTGTCGCCGATTCCTTTTAGCGCCTGGTCTCGCCTACATAGCCTTAAACTTCATGGAGTTTGTAAAGAAGTTACAAAGGATACTTAGCAAAATATACAACGCGCTAATCTAGAAGTTCACGTTTATTACGATGAAAATGTCAGTTGGTTTTAGAACGGCATAGTCGGAGAACGGTCACGTCATTTTCAAGACAATATTGACCATGACTTTCTCCAGGGTGTCAGCTCTAGGATTACATGTGACAGAATGTGGAAAATTGTCATACTTGAAGCCGAGACAAAAGAACCAATTGGCCTCGCATCGTTGATCTGGACCTCAAAAACATGGAATATAGTAAAAGGACATGTCAAGGACGCTCCTGTTAGTGAAGGCTGTATCATCCCGGGCTTCTCTCTAATTATTCATTCGCGCCTTAACGGCAGTTTTGAGTCGCGCAATATATGCAGAGCTATTCTCGCAGCAATCATCTTCAACGCTGTCTTTTTTCAGACCGCTATAGTAGTAACCTCCACCGGCCTCGCCGCCTTAATCCACGGCAACGCGCATCAACACACTCAGCTATCCCACTAGTTCCGCATCATAAAACCATTCGAGAGGCTTCAGATTAGCTAGACGTCCGTGCAAGAGTTCAGAATATCCCTCTTCTACGCCCACCGCCCACCAATACCCCAAAGGTCGCTTCGCGCAGCAGGAAAAGACGAAGCGAGCAATGGTTCTACCTGCCGTCGTACATATCATAATCATTTGCCTCGATATCTCCATTATCGTCCTGGACTTCTGTAATTGTATATAGCTCAAACTCTTCATTCATGCGTTCGTAGCATCTGTCAAACTAGAGCTAAGGTTCCTCATCCTCAACCAGCTGGTTGAGCTAGCCAGTATGGGTGTCCCCGGCATCCTCTCGTTCTTACATGCTGTCTTGACTCGGCGAAGCGATACCGAGACGAACACCGGTGTATTTAAGTCAGCAGGCATGACTGTAACGATGCACACTTCACTAGACAAACTAGAGCCTGAGTCTCTCTGGTTAAAGAAGTCGCATGGTTCTTTAGAGTTTCTGACGGTCGCGGAGTGAGCGAAGAAAGTGTTTTTCCCGTACACGATGTTAGGTATCACGAGTAGGTCGTGACTGCATAACGCCTAGACGTTGGGTGCATATTAAGCGAGCTCTAATGTCTGCTGATAGTCTCTGCTGCTCAGCGATATAGCGCAGCTTGTGGGGTTGAGAGCCTTGTTGTGCAAATCTTGATGTGATTGTCGACACTGGTGACCATTCAAACCATAGTTTCACCTTTCGTTCATGGTAGGTCTAAATGACGGCCACGTAACGAATAATCGTCCTCCAGCCTCACAAAGCCATGCCTTCCATTTGTCTCAACAAAAGCCACATTGTCTGGTTGCTTTATGCTTCCTTTCCCCGACTTCATTTTAATGTGGTTTGTTTTGATGATCTGTCCCAATATGATTCGGCTTCTTCTTGAGCCCTTTGATCGAATATGCGAGCCGGAGAAGGAAGCCTTTGACTCCTTGACAACGAGTCGCAACAATGGCCTGACCGTAAGTAGTGTCGCTGCCATAAAGTATGTACCCGGCTCAACCAAGGCCCATAGCATGGTGTTCGCACCGTAGAAGGTCATATCGACGAAGATATCTTTTCGAAAGAATTCGGCGAAGCGGACAATGCTCATTACGAAGCCCCTGTTATTGTGAATATCATAGTACTCTCGAAATGAAGGGTACACGTCTTACACAGTACCGAGCGCAAAAGTAAGAAGCAAACTAATTTTTGTCGGTAACGGTACCTGCAACCTCCATGTCACCAGCAGCGACTGACTCGTCAACGCCAAATCAGTCATCATATTTGGGAAGCCGCACCATCGATAGTCGCCCATGATGTCCCACCACTGCCCTCCTGGTATCATTTTGTTCCAGTTATACTCGAACGGTCGACAGCTGACCAACGGCGCGATAACACCGTAGATGAAGAGTAGGATCAGCACAGCGCCAGTTGCATGCGCAACGTAACGCGCGACGATTCGGTGAGAGGCAAAGAGTCGCATGTATAGGCGTAGCATGGCGAGCTTAGGGAAGGTAACAGCAGGGATGTAGAGAAACTCTACGGATTTCGTGAGCTTCAATCGTCGAGTAATAGTAGCTTTGTCCACCGCAGCCATGTGCCGGCCAGCACCTCCATACTTGACAAGGACTATATCTTACTCAGCAAAGATTGTTTCGTAAACATTTATACTAAAGTTACACCGGATGGAGCATTTAAAGCAAGAGAGGTTACGACTTACGAATTCCAATCACGGCTAGGCCTTCACAGAATGCAAAGCCAAGAAGCACAAGCCATAGCATCTCGCCCCCATCCGAAGGTCTCTTGATATATCGAGCAGCCAGAAATATAGTTAAGACCACACACTCCAGAACAATGAATGCCACGCTCGTATGGAACAGTGGTTGTGAGACATTTTCAGCCAAGTACTCTAGAGTAACTTCAGGTCGACCCGACATCATGTCAGCTATGTCGCATGGGGAATTATGAACATCAAGTATTTATCTTAAACTACTTAAAACTTTTTAACTTTTATTATAATTATTATAACTAATTAATTTACCACTTTTATACTTTTAAAACTAAATATTTTAAACTAAATACTTGCTTCTTATACTATATAATCCCTATAAAGCTCTATATATAGTTACTAGGAGTAAAGTAATTAAAAGGATTAAATTCTATAAGATTACGGCGGCCTAGGTAGCTAGGATATTTAATCGGTAGCCAAGTACGTAGTAGTGAGATTCCGATTTAAACCTTGTTGACTGTATCGGCGTTCGGGTTGGGATACGTATTTGCCCTAGACCACTAAACCCTTGACAATGATCAGCAACGATCAGCATGGGGATAGATCGCTTTGTATGTAGACCAGGCTCACAACATAGGCAGCACATCTGTGACTGCGACAATTATACAATATGTTTCGCTGCCGCAACTTTTTCATGTTTTGCCAGTGACCAATCGTGACGTCATTCCTAGTTCGATCAAAACGGGTAAGCGCAGCACTTGAGGAGTGATGATGTACTACAAAAATCAGAAAATGTGACCCCAAGCGCATTAGAAAACTACCTGAGATTCTCTTTCTCGCCTTTCATCAACTTCTCAACAATCCCTTCATCAACAATACCCACAAACATCTACCTTACATTACCACCATCATGCTCCGCTCCATCCCACGCGTCACCAAGGCCACTAGCGTCGCTGCCTTCAGGCCATTCGCTTTCCAGGTCAGGACGATGGCTGATAAGGGCACGGTTGAGCAGGCCTCGCAAGCCGCAGGCGAGGCGAAGGATTCTAGCCCCGAGGTACTTTCTTCCTAACTATGCCATGCCTCTACAGTCTCTAACTACGCTACGTCCAGAAACCCTCGGTTGTCTCGTCAGGAGGCGCAGTAGGAAAGCAGTTCAATCCTGATGGCGCGGTCGGACAGGTTGGCGAGGCAGTCGGTGGACCGTTCTCGAAGGTATGTAACGTATTCTTGCTGTTTATCAGGCATCCTGCGTCTTCTGGAGTTCTCTTCGCTAACATGCGATCTAGGATGGCGCTATTGGAAGTCAATTCGATGCCTCAAAAGATGGTATTGCTGGACAGGTGGAGAAGGCCGTCGATGGTCCTTCTAGGCCTGCCACTGAGAAGAAGTAGAAGTAGATGTTGCCATTCTCGACTAATCTTGGGCGCGAATGAAGCTCAATTTCTCTAACCACACATTCCTAGCTCCTTGGGCCACCATTGCGGGTACTATTCTATCGTTTCTGTAAAGGAAAGGCGTCACCACCTGAGAGGCGAGTAACTACTATTCAAGAATGAATAGATATGCAACGGGTCTCACTGCATCAACAATAAGGAAGGTGACACTTTCCTCACGATTGGTAAATGAGTCGTGATCAAATATGCGCAGTTATTCCGTAAGCGTGCCTGTGACTGTGCACCCAATTCCCAACAAGTGCAACTATCGAGAAGCGCTCCTGCACTCAGACGTAGGTTGGATCCAGCGGCTACAATGCGCGATTTTAGGATATTAGAGACACTCAATATTTTCATCCTCCGTACACTTTAGGATTCTGCATTCGTTTCTCCAAGTCCCTTTATTCCGCTACGACGCGCAAAACCTTACACCAACTAGACATTCGGTATTCGTACCGGGAACGTCGAGTACGATTATTGTACCGCGCCGTTGGAGTCAAGATCTGTCCAATTCAAGACGAGAAACCTGGCTAACATGTCTCACTGCGCGAACAAACTCTTACTTCCTTTCCATTTCGCAGGCTACTATTAACAGGTTAATTACCCAACCAAAGATGTTAGATGCATTCGAGCGACACGATCCACCTCTGCCGGACGCTGGCCCCGGCCTTGGGATCCTAGGCAAGGAGGAAGACACGGAGAAAGATAATGTCTACAGTCGAGCCAACCCGTCCAGGCCTGGCTTCATGAAGGCTGACCAAAAGCACATGTATCGAATGGGGAAGGTTCAGGAGCTGAAGGTAATCTCCTATATGCATTGCGGGTTGAGGAACGTGAGACTAATGAGAAGAACTAGCGCGGATATCGCCCACTTTCCGCTTTAAGCTTTGCTGCCATACTCACTGATATCTGGGAGTATTTGATGATAGCAAACACCAGGGACTTGCCAATGGAGGTCTGGCGGGTTTATTTTGGAGCTACATCTGGACATTCATTGGCTTCTGTTTTGTGGAGATGAGCTTAGCCGAGATGGCGTCCATGGCTCCACAGGCGGACAGTATCATTGTACGATGTGCCCAATCACCCGAGTTCCTTAAGCTAATCTGACCGCAGGGGTTTCTGAGTTTGCACCACCCTCGTGCCTGCTATTCCTGTCCTATATTGTGGGCTGGATATCCACACTCTCCTAGCAAGCTGGCAATAGAGCGGACTGCTTTCTCACTGGCACGATTGCGCGCAAGCACTAATCCAGATCAACGACCCAAGATATAAGCTACAGCGATGGCAAGGGATCCTCTTCGTTTTCGCCATGGTCTCCGTCATGGGTATAATCAACATCTGGGGCAACAACTACTAGCCTCGTATCGATAACGGTCTGATGCTTGTCCATATGCTAGCCTTTTTCGCCGTGATAGTGACACTCTGGGTCATGGCTCTGCACAACACTCCCAAGGCAGTGTTCACCGAATTCTACAAAGGTGGCGGTTGGCCAGATATCAGCTATTTAATCGGTCCTGGGCTCGGACCCAACAGCTCGTATGGCTGAGGAAGTCCGCGACGCTGGCCGCTACGTCCCTGTCTCGCTTTTCTGGTCCTATATCGGGAATGGGCTAATGACGATCGCTTTTTTGATAACTCATCTCTTCACCATCGATAACGTCGAAGCCGCTATTGATGATCCATCAGGCTATCCCTTCCTCTACGTCTTCGAATCCGCTGTCAGTCTCGCAGGCGTCCATGGCCTTACGATTATCGTGCTGCTCATAGCCAGTGCTGCCAACGTCAAATTCGGTGCTTCGACTGCGTGACAAATCTTCGTGTTTGCTCGCGACAAAGGCCTCCCATTCTCTAACTGGATTGCGAAGGTCGACCACGGCAAGGAAATACCTCTTAATGCCATCCTTCTCTCATGTGCCATTGCTGTTCTACTTGTGCTTATCAACATCGGCTCGATGACTGCCTTGAACGCCATCATCTTATTGCAAGTAGTCTCACTTATGTTCACTTACGCCTGCTCGCTATCCTGCGTTTTGTATCGCCGTGTTCGTTACCCAGACCTCGTTCCAATAGCACGCTGGAGCCTTGGAAAATAGGGTCCATTGACCAATGCTATTGGGTTGGTATACGCACTCTTTGCACTATTTTGGAGCTTCTGGCCAAGCTCTCCGGAGATCACAGCGGACGAATTGAATTGGAGTATCGTAATTGTTGGCGCATGCCGCGATATATGCGACATCCCAATTCCGAGAGTTACGTCCGCCGAAATCGGCATTCTGCTTCTGTTAAGCACGTCGTGAGGTGACGAAGCTTGTTACAGAGAGAAGGATAGTTGTGAAAAATTAGGAGATATAGAGTGGACAACGAATCAAGGGCAGAGCTAAGAATCAGGGGTTGACTGGCCAGGCATAGTCACGCGAAAGGACGGCATCCTGACGTTGTCCAACGAGGATGGGGAGGCATCCGAAGTTCCCGGTCACAAGAGCAAGGGATCATTCCGTGAGAGCCAACCAATTAGATTACTTATTACGGGGGACTAAGGAGTGAATATCTGTCTACCAAGCTGAGAAGCTATACTTCAGAGGAGGTGGCCAATGTCCCCATATATTATCAATATCCGTCGTAGAGTCATACGTAACATGTAACATATCTCTAACGGGAGACAAGCTGTACTGTTGTGATTCAAACGTTCGTGACTCGTTCTCGTCGCGATAGCGCAAAGCACTGCAGGCTTTCTCTATACGCGACCTCAGTTGCGGTAGCCGTCGCCATAACCACCATGTTTGGTAGTGCAAGCTGTCTTTGTCTCGACCTTGGTCGTCGTGAAGGGAACCTTCTTCGTCTCTGTGCAAACAGACGTGCTGGGCTTCTTGGTGACCTCGGTGTATGGCTTGGTCTTGGTCTCGGTCTTGTATGAGGTGGTGGTCGAACTAAGGGGAGAATCAGTCACAGGTTGATATCAATGGAAGAGCCTGCATGAACTTACGTGACTGGGTAGGTCTTGACCTTCGTCTTGGTCTTGACCTTGGTCTCGTACTTGGTGACGTACTTGACGGTCGTAACGGGGTACACCTTCTTCTCGACGTCCGTCTCGTACTTCGTCTCAGTCTGGGCAACTGTTAGTACGTAGGCAGCTTTTCGTCAGTCGCGGAGCTGCAATTACCTTGTACTTAGTACTCGTCGTGGTGACTGGGTAGGGTTTGACCGTTGTGTAAGGCTTGCCCACCACAGTCGTGTATGGGACATAGACGGTCTTCGTGGACAGGTAGGTAGTCTTATGCTCGCCGGTCGTGGTCTTCGTCACCTTGACTAGACTTTGTTAGTGTAATGGCAACCACATGGTGATGGGACAACTTACTTGCAGAGCAAGTCGTCTTGTCTCCATAACCACCGTTGCCGGGGAAGGCTGTGGCCAGCGAAGCCGTGGCCAGGACGGCAAGAAAGCTGTTCTTGAAGAGCATACTGAAGAGTTCGGTCTGGCTGAGAGTGACAGAAACGAAGGGAAGATCTGTTGATGTGATCTTGAGAGCGAAAGTGTGAAGCGAGTGACAGAGGTCTTCGATGCTTTGATGTCTTCCCCGTCTGCGGACATCGAGGCCTTTATACAAGCCTCTGACCCCGAGTTGTCTCTCTTCACCGCGATCCCGCCTCGTTGTCTATCTCAGTCCATCCGATGGCTTCCTCCATCCAAGCAGGATCCAGCTTGCATACGCCCCAGCCATTGCTGATTCTCGACTTGTCGACTACGAGCCTTTACGAACATACAACCAATGTGCGTGCTCGAGTGTGGAGAATCAATAGAGTTACTGCAGAGCCAAACAAGCGTAGAGACGGCCAGGTGATATTCCATTGGGGGTGGGGTGGAATCGTGTAGACTGAGGTCATGCTACTGAATGCACCATCGCAAGATGCAGAGCAATGAGGTCGCTGGGGTCCATGATCGAATTCGCAAGTAACCGGAAGAAGACACTGAGCACCCGAGGATCAAGGAAGATCCCAAGGAATCGCGCGGATGAGGCTTAAAACGACAGCGATCAATATTGATTCTTATTTTAGAAGCGACACGATTGGAGTCTTTGAGGCGTTATGGGTGACAGTTGGAGAGGCGGCTGAGCTTGGCAGTGGCGACAGCTCGTATTGGGGTGTCCCAAGCCGAAAGCAGCCTGAGGCTTCCCCAGGCACGGCACGTAGCGTGCAGTGCTAGACGCTGTCAGCAAGCTGCTGCGGGGTAGGTCCAGAATGCGCGCACGTTGTTCGTATCCGGTCAGCGTGGAATCATTCCTCTGCATCCGTGGAGAAGGCGAAGCGGATCCGAGCACGGTTGACTGGTGCCAGCGTGCCGGAGCCACAGCTGCAGCATCGCTTAGAAACCCTGATCGAATCTGAAACACCAGGAGACTCCCAGGTACAGAGGTACAGTAGGAAGAGGCAGGTACGCTTCGAAGGTTTCCACACTCAGCGAAACACGACGGCGAGAGCTGACATAGGGACGCAAACAGAGGGCGATGAGACACCACGTGGTGCGACTTGCACGCAGCGGAGGGGTTGACGACCGACTGCATCCTACGAGAGGGGAGCGTGTTAGAGATCCTCCAATGAGTGTATCCTCTGCCCTACGCTATAGCCCTAGCTGACAGGCGAGCTTGGCATTACATCCATGAATTGGCCTGCAGTCACCTTGACCGTGACACACATGGGTGACTGGACATGCAGTCTTCCGGGGCGACCGAACCTCACGGCTCGAGTGATCTGACATCTTGCTGAGTAGTGCTCCCTGAGTCGAGGCACTCTTTGGGCTCGTGGCCTTACTTCTGTCGTCACCATTCTGTACCTTGACCAGTAGAGAACGTTCATGTACTATCCGCAGAAGCCAATGACAGCGGCGTAGAGGAATCGTGCCCGGTACACCAGTGCTAACACAGCGACAGTGACCTGGTTCTCGCCGCACACAAGCCTTCTGAAAGAAGTAGTGCCGGCCTATCGGTATTTCACTAGGTCGCAAACGGCTCAGAACTGCCCTAAGAGGATTCTGGCACTATCGGCGTCGAGTCTTCCTCAGCCAACTACCCCACGTGAGATGAAGTCTTCTTATTGGCCACAATGAGCAGTATATCCCTCAAGTCTCGGCAATATCGCATCGGATGTTGCAGCCCGCTCAACTCGCTTCGACAATCGATAAGTGACCCGTGGCCCCGTCCTCGCTCCAAAGTGGCTGCCTTCAAGTGGAGTGCCTCTCGCTGCTGACGGCGTGCCATTTCCAAGCCACCAACGTATGTCAAGCCGTCTACAGTGAGAACCATTCTTGTCTTCACCGGATAGAGGACATGCATCATGCCTCCGTCATCTAGCTGAGCGCATGAGTCGAGGTTATCGGCCCAAGTCGTCCAGTTGGACATGGTATCTTGTACGTGGGAGAGTATGAACGGATATCAGGTCACGGAAAGTAGTCGAACACAGTAGCTGGGTTAGTGGATCGTGTCAGGAACGGGCATTTGGGTAACCACAACGGCTCGTACTCGAGACATGACCTATTGGATTCTTAATGGCATACGTAGTCCAGCTCAAGGGCAATAACGGGTGTCCATGTCCATATCATGAAGGTGCAAATTATGGTCAATGAACAAGACGAATATCATTCGCGCAACAACCTTTAAGAGAGCTCACACTATTGCTACCCATGGTAGCAGGTGCTAGCCAACCTCCTTCTGGGAAGTGGAGCAGACTATGATGCAACACCGCTGGCCGCAACCTCGAGAGGGAAGGACCACAGGAAACAGCACAAATGTCCTCGCAACAGCACAAAGGAGAGCTCTAAATGAGCACACGGCAAACACTAGGCACACGAGCCAAAAGGGAGCTGTGGCACGTCAACAAGCATACACACTCCCGTGTCACCAGGGTCTGTAAGTCGAGAGGATGCTTGCTTAGGTCAATTCCCGTCCATCCACTTACAAGGACTAGACCGCCGACTGTGCTAGCATATTTCTTTAAATCTTCGTATTTTTCCTGCGCTTCGGCGTCAGTGGCGCCAATGATGGGCGTGAATGTTGCGAAGAACTTCAATGAACGTGGGTCTCGGCCCTTGTCGGCTGCAAGCTGTCTGATCTTTGCGGATTTTGGGCCTAAGACGAAGGGTGAGTGTGAAGACACGAAGCGTGGCAGCGAACTCTGAGCCAGCGGGCGAGGTTCCGGCTTGGAACAAGAGGGGTGTGCGCTGTGGCGAAGGGTCAACGATGTGTCGGGAATCGAGTGTGAAATACTTTCCTTTGTGGTGGATAGTCCGGATCTTGTCGGGGTCGGCATACTCGTCTTCATCAGATTTTGGCGAGATTGCATCAGGTGCCCAGCTGCCTTCCCAGAGCCTATGTGATTTAGGAGAGGTATTCAATCGAGTGATTCAGATGCCGACGTACTTGTAGAGCACACGCAAATACTCGTCAGCTTGCGCATACCTCTTGTCGTGCTCAATTGGGCTGTCTAATTTGATGGCGTTGAAAGCGCCTTCTTCTAGCTCGTGACGATATTCTAGCCGAAACGGCTACCTGTCAAATGATCTAGAGTACTGAATCGTTTTGCTAGTAAGAATGGCGGCTCGAAGCTCGTCGATGCTGTGATAGTAAAGGCTAAGTTTTTGGTAACTGTGGCTATCGCAGAGATTGGAATTGATGGGTCCTGTGCTGCACGCCGAATACAGTTGTCGAGAGATCCTTTATATGTATCGTAGCTGCTATATGTGTCGGCAAGGAACAACGCATTGATTTCTCGCGTTCGAGGAGCTTTGCTAAGTCGACCCAGTATTGAAGATCACGCTTAGAAAACGAGCGATCTTTTGGATTCTGAGAAGGGTTAGAGATGTAAGGTGAGCAGGAACTTGAGATACTTGCATTCCATTGGCTAGGCGACAGATGCCCGACGGTGGACATATCAAATGCATTGAGAAGAATCTGCTTCTTTGACCCTGTACCATTGCTGGCACTATACGTAGCATTGACTGTAGTGTTTGCCATGGTGCAAGGAAGCGATGAGAATGAAGGGCCTGTTTAGGAAGACTTATTCTCGACCAGAGGCTTCTTTCGTGAGATTGAGACCTGGAGCCTTGAACATATATGTCTGCTTCGACACCTTGCCTAGCGCTTGAGAGGTTCATTATTGCGGCGATATCGCAATGCCGCTAGCCGATTGCGCAATGACGATAGCGCCATCTTCAGTCCATGTCCCAACGATCATTTCTCGTCATATCCACAATAGAGTACCTGTGTATGGATCAAAACTTGATTAATGGAAGTCTAAGCAACGTTCTTAGTAGATTCCATGCCCGCCATGTTGATACTGGTATCCAGCCTGGACCCAGAAGCCATGTCAAACAGCGCCCTTGTGTGAGGGATATGCATTTATCCTTGCTTAAACCTGATAGCAAAGAGAAAACAGACCCACCCGTGCTCCCCAGCTCCTAGTTCACTACCATCTAGGACCCGGACATTACCAAACAACCTGCCACTTGACATCGCTGAACCCCACGATCTGCGAAAAAGCCTGATCTCTGCCATTCACGTTCTCCAAGACCAATTCCCGCTGATCTTTTCCAACGATCTTGATATCCTTACCAGATTCTAGCTGTAAAGAAGAGGGAATGTTCTTAGTGATCGTGCGATCGATCTTCTCTAGTTGATCGAGCTCGGCGTAAGGTATGGTGAAGTGGATTTTGTGGCCAATGTTATTTGTGAAGATGATAGCGGTAGGAGCCAGAGAGAGCTTTCCGCGTGAGGAGTTGTGGTGGGCGGTATATGTGCCGAAATCGGGCGACTTCTCGCCAAGGGCAGTTTCGTTGGAGGAGGCTTGCTCGTAGCGTCTCCCTCTGGCTTGGAGAGATTTGATGGACCACTCGGCTGTTCTCATTAGTATGTGATTCTCCTTTGAAGAGTGGTTCATGTTAGGTAGGAAAAGTATTTCAGCTTACCTTGCGTAGGGATATTCCACAGTACGCGCTTGAAGGGCGATACTAACAAGCGGTACTCAGGGAAGTTTGTACCGATGGGAAAGAGAGCGAAGAATGAGATACCTGCGCTCAAGGTGAAAGTTCGCACCAGCAACCAGGTTGGCACGAAGCTAGCAGTGAGGATGGCGGCAACGAAGATAGAGAGAGTGACCAATGTCCGACCGGGAACACGCCATTCGTAGAAGCTAAAAAGTGTCAATCACGCATGCCATCTTGGTAGCTGGAGAAGGCATAAACGTACTTTCGCATCGCCTCAAAGAAGTTGGCTGCGTCGCACAATTGCAGCATCAGCCAAGGGCCGAGGTCTTGCATTAACTCGTCGGCCCAGTTCTCGTCCCCTCGCTTCTCGACAAACTCGGTCAGGGTCATCGCAGTCTGGTTCACGTCCTCCGTGCGTATGACATCGTCGCGGAGGTCTTGCATCCTACGCCCATGAACGCGGCGCTCAACGACAAAGTACAGCAAAGCAGATAGGATGCCAGCCGCCAATAGGTCAAATGTCCACAGGGTGAGGTATATGATGATGTACTTGATCGTCTCCCCGCGGTTTTCCCAGCGATAGACTCGTCTAGATGTCATGATGAGTTCCTGAAGAGGCGCCGACGCAATGATCACACGTTCGAGGCATGGCATGATAGACTCTTTGGAAGGTGCTGGCGGATTGGAGCCATAGCCTATGTACTGACCGCCGTACTGGTGGCTGTAGTATTGAAGTTGCTAGTGCAATTAGGACACGCGTTGGTGCTGGGTGGACCGATGTCTGTACTTGCATAGGTCCTGTAAGCCGACCAGTCCATCACGTCCTCGCCTCTCGAATTCATGGTCCTAAACTGTGCAGCCGTCTTCGGTTCGAACGACTCCAAAGGTAGGCGACGGAGCTTGGTGACATGCCTGTCCATCGTCCAACGCACGAACATACTTTGCCGCTCTTGCATCAGGCCATCAAATTCATGAACAGCAATGCGCGTCTCTGCTTCCGTTCCAGCGTTCTTCACTCTATCCTCGCTGCGGAGAAGCTCGACATCTTCGCCATGTGATATCTCTTTTGCCGCTATATTCGCGGCGACTTGATGACTGCCTTGTCCGGAGATGGCAGATTTAACGGTGTCAACAGGATTATGAGCCATCTCACGTGCCGTCTGCTTCGCTGTACGCTTTGATGGGGACTTGTTGTCAAGACGAGCATCGGATTTCTCCTTGCCAGACTCAGCAAGTACGGGGACTGGGGGATGCTCAGGTCCATCAGGAGGCTTGCCGATATGAAGAAGCTTCTTGACCTTGGAAGCGGCGTGGTGACTGCGCTCGCGGACGCCATGTGGGCCATCTTCAGGCTGCAGGTCATCGCTAAGAGGCTGGTTCTCTGGTGCAAGCTGGATCTGGCCGTGGTGATCGATGTTGGACCGATCGATACCGGCGCTATTGTTGCCAATTGCGGCGTACTCCTTCTTGGGGTCCATTGTTGATTTGGTGTATGTAGAAAGATTATCTGTTGCGTAGGGCTTCAACGCAGGGTAGGATGCCTTTGTTTGTGGCGCACAGTTCCTGTGATGTCATTGTTGGTAGAAGGGCAGGTGACGATGCCATTTCTGTTGACGTCACAGATTTCTATTATTTCCCATGGAAGGGCAACAATCCGAGATTGCGAGTGTGAAGCTGTTCTACTACTTGCTTCCCATCGTTGTGTTGGTGTTCTGATAGCGTCTGGACCGCAGGCTGTGCGGAAGTATTTCCGAAAGGGCGCTCGCCGATCATTACCTGTTCGAGCCGTTCCGCTGCTCAGGTTTGCAAACTACGCCAGGCAAAGCTAATGATTCGCGCGAAGCAACGGGTGAGTCTGAGACAGCAATTGATACATTAGACCTGGCTGCTTTTGGAAAAAGTTTACAAAATTCTGGGCAAGGGGATTGCAGCTCCACGTTCGCTATGAGCTTGCGTCGATCCTGTTCAAATATTCGGTCGACGAAGAGCAAGCTCAAGATTAGAGAAGCGGTGTTAGTGGACCTTTAATACTAGAACAAGGAAATTACGAAATTCAAACTCATTAGGTGTATGATGCCTTTGGTAGACCCTCGTGTAAGTCCAACGCGATCCCTAGGTACTCTGGTATTACCTGCGCCATCTGCGCACACATAATTGGAGGCTTCTCTGCGGACATTATAAAATCAAGGCCAGGCTTGACTACTCGTTGTGAATTTATTGCAACTTTGTCTTCGCGGTAACTTAAGAGCAATACTAGCAACGAACGTGCAGTGGTGTATACGTTCAGAAGATACCAAAGTGCACAGAGACAGGCTTCATAGATATATTAGATTGGTGACATTGTCCATACACGATATGGGACAATGAGTAGTTTGCACAAAATTTGTTACACCTTATCTATCTATAATCCGTGAATGTTAACAATTGATGCTACAGTGTAATATTTGAAGATAGATCTTCCGCGCTGCTCAGTGCGCCGTTTGGAGCATTCACGTTTAGCCCGAGTTCGGCAGCTGCTGTGTGGGTATAAAGGCAAGGGGCGCAACGCGTAACCTCACCAGCACTCTGCGATCCACCCGGGTCTCATAGGAGCAAACAGCCTCACGCTTAATGTCAGCCCCCTCAACCTTCGAAAACATCCAAAGTCCTCAATCTTTCGGCTCGCCTGAATATTCGATCTACCACTACAACAACAATATATTTCGATATGATGTCATCGGAAGCAACGGACCGCCAGGTTCACGATGGAATTGTCAATGCCTTGAACCTCTCGGCAAAAGAACGCAAGAAAGAGCTTGAGGGAGTTCTAAACAACTGGCAAGGAGCGGGTGACCCGACAACTGTGAGCGAGCCCCACATGCTCGTGTACTTTTTCAAGCAACAGCATCCGCTTGCCAGCCTACCAGGCGCTTTGAAGGGCAAAGATCGCACTCACTTCAACACAATAAAAGAGACATGCGAAGAGCTGGGTTTCAAGGTCTACCTGACATCAGTTGGGAAGAAGATGGCGGCGGAAGTGTGGGTTGACCCGTACGAGGCTAGGCGATGGCAAAAGAGCCGGCCGGCGATCGACCCCCGAGAGCAGTATCTGGACGAGCTCTTGCTGGAGAAGGTGATGAGTTTGGATGGAGAGGATGTAGCGGGGAGGCTTCCTATCAAGGATTCTGAGACTGTACAAGAGCAGCCGTTCGCAGGTCATCGAGCTCAGATCGACGTTTAAGAGAGTGGTGACTCATGAGGTTGTGGAGACCAATACATGCTATCCTATTGGTAAGTTACTCCTTCAATCATATTGATAAGAATGTACTAAGAAAGGGAAAGATTTTCTGCAACAGCAATGCTCATCGTACCACCACGCAACATCCCTGCCCTTTCCGTCCGCCAGTGCTTTTCAGTCTCAGAACCTATCCCCATCACAGAAGACGATATCGAAATGCCCGGTAGAAAAGAGATTAAGCCCGCGAAACTCAAGAGTCTTTTGATCCAGCTGCGTCGCAATATTGCCGACGCTCAATCCAAAGACGACAAGCTGGCGGCTGGGAAACTTCTCTGTGAGACATGCAAGACGGTTCTTCAACTTCATGATTTTGAACCGGATAAAGATGAGAGGAATATATGGTCTAAAGCATGGAGGTTTCCATCGGTGCCCCATGAAGCACTTGACCGCATCGCATCCTATTGCAAGGTCTTCGCTTGGGCGCCCACATTTCGAGCAGCGATCAAGCTCCTTGTCAAGACTTTTCGCTCTAGCATGGAATCTGAGGTTAAGGCAAATCTTACATGTAAGGGCTTGGGCAGTTCCATGCGACGGATCCGTGGCGCCAAGCGCATAGATCAGGTACTCGAGTTCGCAGACTTCTTCATTACGGAACAGCGATGTCTAGAGCAGAAGATGGAGGTTGTTAGACAAATTCAAGATGCTTATGAGAAAACAGAAGTTACTGATAGGTGAGTAATATTAGCGACTGTTTTCGCCCTCAACTGATTGAGGCCATACAGGTCAGAATCGACAGACACAGGATTATTCGATCTCGTACAGTGGAGACAATCGCACATCCGCAAGGCGATAACTGAAGCAATCCAATCTGATGAGACGACATTGAAGAACACTAATGACACTATGCTTGTCTTCAAGCTCGGCCTAGAGCTCAACGACCGGGAGTTCCTGCGCACGACGCTGCGATCAATGGCAGGAGACAAGGACCCCGCACTCGTTGTAATCCTGTTGAAGAGTATACTGGAAGCGCGAGAATCTCTCCCAGAAGAAGAGGTGCAACAGTTTTGCCACGACGTAATCAGTTCTGCAGGGAAAGCTCCCAAAGGCCTCTGCCTCTCACACATGGATTCGTTAAAGTCAATACTGGATCTGCAGCTGGGCAAATGTAGCGATACATTTCTTGAATATTGCAAAACCGTCTTGACAACTGATCTCCATGGTTCAGGCACTAGTGATGCGGACGCATTCACCTCAGTAGGAGAATTTCTGGGAAAGCCACACGTCTCGTTGCTTGTTCCGTTGCTTGCATGCATGACAAACGACATGCCTTGGCTCATCCAGTTCCTGTCAAAAGCGGTCAAATCAGATATCTGGAAAGCCAGCGCAATCACATCCCGACTCCTCAACGAGGTCCTGCATCCCGCCATCGACCGAATGGAGCCGCTAACGCAGATGCACTCGGATTCCTGGCGTAAATCAGCTGATACGGTTCGTGACACGAATCATGGGAACAAAACAGTCACAAAGCATGAGCTCATGGTTCTGATTCCGCTATTCAAGACGCAAGAATGGACCCAGACGCTAGATCGGCTGACGGACAGGATGTCGATCTTCGACAAGTTCGCTCCCGAGATCTTTAGCGAGGTATTTGGGCAGGACAAGGCACAGGAATTCACCAAGAAGCGCAAGGCGGTTGATGATGCCATGAGCGAGAAGAAGAAAAAATCACGCGTCGTGTTGAGGGGCGGTAAGCTTGTGAGGGAGCATTATTAAGTGTGAATATCGGCGCAGTGGCGGAAAGTCGAGACTCAGAGGTTATTGAGAGCGATATGTAGGGACTCAAGGGGTGTCTGACTATTTTGTATCCGATCAATGTAAGCGTGGCATAAATTCAGGGAATCACGAGTCGATTCAATAGACCTGATGAGCGTGTATGGGACCGCAGTTGTGCACAGCTGTTCTCAAGCTATAACTGTATTGTCATTCGGGAGATTAATTGTAGCGGCGACGACACTGCACAGAAAAAAAAAAGAGCGAACAACACGAACTTTCTGGATCAAGTAAGACGCCTAAAGCGTAGCTCTGACACTTGTCGAGAATCAAACACTGACGAAATACTATAGACATGCTTGGCGATAGGTACTAGCCGCAATATATTCATCTAATGGTTATTCAATGCTCACTTCACCTTTACTCTTACTTGAAGATGTTCAAGATGATCTTCCCTGCTATAACATCTTCGATCGACGTAGAAGATTTGTCTCGGAGGACCAAGTGAACAGCCTGTGGCGCACATTCCCGATCCTCCACTCGTCATTGAGCCAACAGCGCACTGTTAATCCCATCGACAAGGGTGTATGTGGAGAAAGCGGACTTATACTGCGAACTTAAAGGGCAAGTCCCATCTAAGTCTGTTCTGATTTCCGAGAAAGCGGACTTCGATCTAATAGAGCGTAGAACATCACACATTGCGCTGCTCATGTGATTTCTCGTTGATGTACCCCAACCGCAAGCACCGATGAGCTCCTTCCGGGGTTTGATAGTGTTTTCTTCAGGATCAGAAGGCCTCCTTCTACCTGTCTTCTTTTGCTATGTTTTCGGAAGTCTTGTTGCTGCTTCACGGGTCCTGTCCACTGCTATAGGTGCATCTTGAGACTGAACCTGCTCGGGTTTCTTCGATGCCCCAGCCTTGTGCTTCGCTTTCGCTGTTTCTCGACCCTGTCCTTTGCTTTCTTCCGCGCTGCTTCGTTCTTCTTGTGCTCGTATTTGTTGCCGCTGTCACGGTCACTCATCTAAACGCCATGAGCCTCCAATCTGCCCCGAGAAATGGCAGACTCATTTCTAGGAAGTTGTTCGTTTAAAGCAACAGGCGAATCTGCTAATGTTGCAGCAGCTAACCCCGCTTCGCAACAGTGGAGAATGATAAGCGTGTCACTATTGGCTCTCATGATTCTAGTCTTGATATTATCCCATTTAACTTCAGATACTTCTTCATATAATATCTTATATTGGTATGAGTCTAGGGACAAGGTAGCATCTTCAGTTTTAGCATACCTAGGTTCCTCCACTTTTACCCTAGACACCGTGAGATCTCGAAGCATCTTCTTTCACATGTCCTCGGCACCTCGGCGGCGGTTATGGCTTTATGATAGGTAAAACCAATCCAGTCTCTCGAAACGGACGAACATACCTGAAAAGTGAGAACCGTTTGTCATTGTTTCGATCTCCATGCCCGTGATAGTAGATAATTCTCAAGCCAGCACCCTGCTTCTTGGCGCCTTGATGGCTTTTCCCAGTTTGCTTCTCATCCTCACGCTTCTCGTTTCCACGAGGAGATGCAGGCTCTAGATTTAGGAAAGCATCCATTGTTGTCCTTAATTCGTTTACCGGACTTTCCATCTTAGTACACTACAGAGACACCCTGTAAACATGCGACCTGAAAGCTTGCTCGACACTTTCCGTCTCCTTGGTCAATCTGAGGTGGGCATACTTGAAAGTAAGTAGGAAGACTTTTACGTTTTCGTTGTCGTATCTAGGAGTCTTTCGAGCCTGCTCGTGACGTGTTCGCTGTCTATCTTCCTTGGCGCCATGAGCGTCTGCCATAATGTGAAATTGAGCTTTACCGCTGCCGAGATTGTACGCCGATACCAGATTTCAGAAGAAAGAGAGATAGAACGATTAAAAATAACCGCACCCTTGGCAGCTATCAACTCAAATTGCTCATTGGAAGTTCTCCATATGATAGTGCCTTCTGTGGCTTTCATGTTGGGCATGGCATAAGCTGCAGCATCCCCGTCGCTAGTCGCCAGTCAACTTCTTCGTACCCAACAGCTTGCAGAAGTGACATGAAAGTTTTCACCGA
This sequence comes from Lophiotrema nucula, assembly GCA_010015825.1. NCBI lineage: Eukaryota > Fungi > Ascomycota > Dothideomycetes > Pleosporales > Lophiotremataceae > Lophiotrema > Lophiotrema nucula. The sequence goes on along the minus strand of ML977321.1, from coordinate 33,360 downwards.
TCAGACCTGTTGAACGTACAGAGATCTGCGTCATCGAGTGGATCATTCGGGTCTATCTCCTTAGTTTGGACGTGATTTGCTCGTTGGGCGACTTTCCCAGAGATACTTTGATCTCGAGGATAGGAATACTGGTGAGCTTAGATGCAGGATGAACCACGTTAATGATACTGAGGATTTGCAGGACAGGACTGTCATCTGAGCTCACGTGAACAGCTTTATGTCATGCAGTTCTCTCCATGACTATGGGAGAAATCCGTGGCTGTAGCATGGAAATTTGCCATTCCTATAACGAACGTGATGCAGTTCGTAATACCACTCCTCACCGAGCTATCGCTCTTAGGCCTCGTGAATTCTCCGATACCACTATAGCCTCTCTTTTATTAATAGTATTACAATGCCCAGCTGTGTCAGGCCAAGACCTTTCATCATTACCTAGGTATGTATCGAAGGATATGAGTCAGATCAATTGGCGTCTTATTTCACAATAGGAATTCACGATCTATACATAGGGCCAGCCTCATGGCCAGCATCACGTGCCTACGCAGGCGTTATAACCGCAGATCAACAATAAGGTTCGATTAGTCTCACTATACCGTTGAAGGTCGAAAAGAAATTCATTTTCATCTTATTAGTCCGCTCTTAGACTTGCTAGGTACATTGTTTCCGACCCCAAAATCGCTCTCGTCATGATAGTACCTACATTTGTTATCAAACAGCTAATATACGACTGCCTACATTGTGTGTTATCTTTAGTATTGCTACTGTTTCAAAGCCGAGCTGAATTGCTACAGCGTTGTAAGGCTACTTGAATAAGACTACGTAGCATGAGTTCAAGTATTTCATCGAGTGGGCACGCCTGCAGTTCGACCCCCCTGAGATCGCTGCATTATTCGTTGGTTCGATCTGCTGTGCTACTAACATGATAGGCGATACTGCTCACCGCTTGCGGTGACCGCCCAACATGCTGCATTGATGATCTTCGGCCTGATGCAGTCCCAACCAATAGCTAGCTGGATATTCTCCTACCGAGTTCAACCAGATATTTTAACCAAAGTAGAATGAGTGATACCAAAACCGTCATTCTGTGACGGATGCCCCCACAAGCCACCTAGGATGGGTGCCACAGCAGATGACCACCTCTCTAACTTCTCTTTCCCTCCAACAGGATCTCAGCCTGGAGCTTTCTATTTTGTACTTCAAACTCGAAGGCCTGAAAATGCCTGCGATATTATTCCTGTTCGCTATTTGGTTGACTATTTGGTTAACGGTTGCTGGATCTTTATGTGGAGGTAATGATACGCCATACGCACGTTTCTATAGGGATTGATATACTGACGTAAGATTAGCATGTCAAGGGATTCTGACTATCAAAAGCCCTGAACAGGCAACTGCAAATGCGAGCTGCATACCTACAGCGGCCCTATTTCCAGCATGGCCAACAATGGACCCTTCTCGGTACAGGAGCTGAGCTTGAATGTCAACTTCGCGGACAACGTTACCCTGGCATATCTCAGTATTACGAAATTCTCCCTCCCGCTGAAGAGCGTGGATTCGCTCACTATCAACACGCAGCGCGATGGCGAATCAATAGACTTTCCAAGCCTGACTTGGGCGGACAATATCGATTTCTCTTTTCGTACTAATGTATCAATACCGGCGCTGGCTACTGTCAACAATGCCTAGACGTATAGCCAATAGGTGTTCTCGCCCTGCTTGGCGGAGCTATCTTCTTCCTGCTACGTGAAAGGAAGCAGAGGGAGGCTGTGACAACAGACCAAGACAGTTACGCGAAGGCTGACAAAGATGGAAAAGGAAATGATGCCAGCAGACATGGCCAGTGGAAAGGAGGCGCACGAGTTACAGGCGGAGCATAGGCAGAGTGAGACTGTTGGGGCTGATTTATGCGTTGTCGAAGGCACTCATGAGCTGGCGTCTTCATATAAGCAGCGAGTGATGGAAAGAAGGAGATCTTCGTACGTATTGTTAATGGCATGAGCGCCATAAAAGCCGTTTTCCCAGGTTTCCAAGTAATGTTCTGTCCTCGCAGGAGCCAGATAGTTCTAAGTTGAGCACGGAACGGCGGGAAAAGGCGATCGTACCTAATTCTTGTCGGTTTGGGCGACATCGCTCCCAAGCGTTTGACCGTTGCCGCGCGGATCCGGTGGCCGAAAGATGGCCCGAGTGTGGGAAAGATCGACAGCCGCGTTATTCCATCCCGAGCTGCCAAGACTTGATTATGCACGAGCACGGCGCCGCATTAGTAGGTACCTAGTGGCTCAGCACTGCCCCGCTACTCTGCTGCTCACGGTTGACGAGAATCTCGCACAAGAATTTTGTCCAGTATAGTGAGAGTTGACGGTAAAGGGCAATATAAGGATCCGTATACTCGGTGGACGACTGATCAGATTTTGCCTGAGTAGATCTTGTTACGCTAGCAAGGAGCGCTGTGTAACCATGCGTGCCATGATCCAACACCAGATCCGTCAGGGCGGATCCTACAGTGCCTGGCAACTTCGGAGTGCCCCCTTGTAAGGATCAACAGCGGCAACTTTACTACGTAAAGTAAAGATACGAGCCAATCACTTCTTATAAAGGCTTAAAAGATACGCGTTTTTGTGGCTTTTACTAGCAAGGAGGCACTCCGACGTTGCCAGGCACTGTACTTAATGCTCCGTATCCGCTGATGTGCTTCACCAACATCTCTTCAAGTAAAGCTCTCATGCAGCTTGAGGAGCCTGATAAGCGTAGCGGCCATCATAGGCGCGTGCGCAAAGTCGTCCCGCGACGGTTCGACTAACAAGGAAGTGCCCAGAAGCAAAGTTCGGAAATTTAAATTGCCGGCCTGTCAATTCCAAGGTCCTACATATCGACTTAACAACCAAGTACTGCTATCGACGTTCTTTTTCTTCGACACCATCTGCGCTGCTCCTTCCCTGCGACCTGACACCAGCCCTCACTATGGAACTCAAGATCTACCTCCTCGCGCTCACGCCCCTCGCACTCCTCCTGCTCTTCCGCCTCTACCAGTACAGCAAGCTATCCGCTCGTCCGCCTAATTATCCACCGGGGCCCAAGACGCTGCCCTTCCTCGGCAATCTTCACCAGATCCCCATCAGTCGGCCCGAGCTTAAATTCGCCGATTTCGCGCGGCAATTCGGGCCCCTGACTGGCCTGAAGATCGGCAGCCAGAACATGGTAGTGTTGAACACGTGGCAGGCAGTCCGAGACCTGATAGAGCAGAAGGGCTCGATTTATTCATCGCGGCCGACGCTGCCGGTGTTCCATGTCGTGGTTCCCGGGGGCTTGAATCCAGCGTTGAATGTGTATGGGGAGCTGTGGCGGCGGCAGAGGAAGGTGCTAATGGAGTTTCTGGGCGGCGAGCATACGGATCGAGTGAAGCCGGTGCAGGATGCAGAGTCGACGCAGATGATTTACGATATACTGTGTGCGCCGACGAAGTTCGAGGACTTCATTTCGAGGAGCTTTGGGGCCGTGATTATGGCGACGGTGTTTGGGCAGCGAGGGAAGACGATCGAGCCTGGTGGGAAGATTAGTCGATTTTTCAAAGTCGCTGAGGAGTGGGCAGCGGCTGTGGGACCGACCTCTTCTCCGCCGATTACTACGTTTCCGTTTCTAGAGATGGTGCCGGATTGGGTGACGCCGTGGAGAGGATGGAGGAAGAGAGCGCTGGGGGTCAAGAAAGAACAGGAGCGCATGTACCTTGGTCTTTTGACAGAGACTAGGGAAAGATTGGCGCAGGGCAAAGGCGTTGATTGTTACATGGCGCAGTGTCTCAAGGCACAAGAGAAAGAGTGGTATGACGATGTACACCTAGCGTATCTTGGGGGTGTGCTGCTTGAAGCAGGTGCAGAAACGTCTGCGAGCACCGCAATGGTTTTTGTTCTCGCAATGGCAGCGTTCCCAGAAGTAGTGAAGCAAGCACAGGAGGAGGTGGATCGCATTTGTGGGACGTCAAGAATGCCGAACAAGGATGATACGAACATGTTACCATATGTTCGCGCATGCATGTCGGAAGTTCTTCGCTGGCGTCCTGTTGGCCCGCTGGCCATTCCTCACCAAACAACAGCTGAAGATACCTATCAGAATTACACTGTACCAGCTGGTACCGATGTGGTCATCAACACTTGGAAGATCAATCACGACGAGTCATTCTACAAGTCGCCCGCGCGGTTCGACCCGTCTCGGTACCTCGACAATGATTTTGGTAGCGCATCTACCTTAGCATATCCGGACGCAAGCAAGGGAAGACAAGCGAACTATTCGTTTGGTGCCGGCCGTCGTATTTGTCCCGGCCAGCGATTCGCTGAGAATAGTATGATGATGCATTTCGCAAAGCTGGTGTGGGCATTTGATTTTGAGCCTACGGGAGCATTACCTGTAGATACATGGGATGGCTGGACCGAGGGGTTGGTAACAAAGCCTAAGGATTTGAATGTGAGGTTGCGGTTGAGGGATGAAGGACGACGAAAGATCATCGAAGACGCTTATGTGGAGGCGGACACGTTCTTGCGTCAATTTGAAGAGTGAGTCGGCAACTGCCGAGAGAACGGGCTGTATGTCCTCCGTCTACACACGAAGAACCACCGGCTGGAGCTGCTAGAGACATTGTATAGCCCAGCAGCTGGCTGCGAGATTTGTGTATAGAGCTATGGCTCTAGTAGAGTCTTGTCAATCGGCCCCTTCAATCTCAAGTCGTCAAAATACTCGATGCTCTCCCTCGTCTGCTCAAAGTGAACAGAGCCATACCTCAGCAACTCGGCAAATGTCCCCTCGGCGCAGTCCTTTCCAGCATTCTCCGGCCGACTCCACAACGCACCGAGATGCGGCGTAATTGTCATTCCCTGTGCAGACGTCACCTTCATCAAGCTACTCCTCGTCAACATGCGCCACGTCATCTCATAACCTGCTTTGTAGTCTTCAGACCCAGCGTTTTCATCTCGTCGCATCGCAAGTCTTTCCATGATCCACGGATGCGGACCGGTTCGAGCAGCCATCTCCTCGGCCGCCCAATGTTCGCTAAGGCAATTCCAGACCAGGACGTTCTTGCACCAGTACTCATAGCAGTTGAAACCGTCCTCATCCGCCTTATTCAGATGGCATATTCTCTGGAATGCCAGAATCTGGCCCACGTACTCCAGAATCGTAACGAAGTCCTTCATGTCCCATCCAAGAGGTTTTCTCACATCGGCATCCCCACTGGCATCCTTCTCAATGATGAAGCGGATGAGTGGGTTGGAAATGATGGCGCCTTTGCCTTCGGTTCGACCCTCCCAAATTTGTAACAAGATGTCGTGCCAGCGTTTGATGAACGGGTCGCCGGCTCGACAAGCGACGAAGTGGTTGCATATGTTGTCTTTCTTCAAGCTAGGGATCGCCATGTTGTATGGTGACGCGGGGTCGGCAAGCTGGTCCCAGCATATGCGATCAAGACGTCGGATGAGGAGGATACCTACGTCCATGAAGACGCCTCCGTGGCGGTAGATGACGGCTGAGCGCACGAAATCGGCTGTGTGCTGACCCGTGAAGGGCCCTGTCATCTCCCCTTTGACGATCGCTTCGGGCATCACGTCTTCGGAAATGTATCTGAGGAGGAAGTTGGGGGAGCTTGGGTCGCTGTCGAGGATGCGCACTGTCCATGAGGGCCCGTTGATGCGCAGCCAGTCGATCACGTTGCGGCGACACCAGGCTGGCATGCCGTTGACGCCGGAGTGCCAGAACCCCCAGATGTTCTTTTCGGACGTCACCGGGTGGTTTTGTGTCAATGAGGATACTATTTCGGCATCGCTGCGGGTGTCGAGTGGCTCGACCAGCTTCAGTCGCGACTGGAACTCTGGCGGGATAGAGAAGTCTGGAGATGCGGAGCCCATGGTGCTAACGGCGCTCGATGGTTGGTGCTGGATGCAAGACCGTCGACGGAGGCAGCCTCATCTTATAGCTACGCACGCCGTCCGAAGCAGGCGTCCCACGCGAAACAAGTAGCATCTCGTCCGTGTCGGCCGAACCCGAACCAACATCTTCTTGGCATTGGCTGGCGAGGTGTTTGTACTCGCTGGAAGCTGGACGAGTGGGCCGTTAGATCATAATGCTCAGCTTACCTCAGCGCCAGAGCCAAACGGCACCAAACTACTACACGACCAGTCAAGCTGATCGACAATAAGGCTCGATCCGAGGAACGAGATTGGGGCCAGGCAGATAAGGTGCAAGTACAATTCGCGTGGTACGCAGCCTTTCGGGTCGTGTTATGTCGTCTCCCATTGCCTTCATATAGCCACATGCATGTGGGCCAACAGAGAGTACAAGCAGAAACACTGAAATCCGAATTGCTGTACAAGTCATCCATCAGTCATCAACTTTCGTGCCACGATTTATTCATTCTACCGGGACTATCTAGGTCGCAGCAGGATACACATAACCTAGACCACCAGCCTTATCAGTCGTAATATCAGGATACTCCGTAGGCTCCCCATACCCTCCAAGCAGATTGTTCGCGTCCGGCGGCGTGAACGTGCGATGCGTAATCGCAACCTCGAGATGCGCTTCCTGTTCTCGGCCCACAATGAGGCTGGACGCGAGATCCAGGATACGCCACTGAATCTGCTCCTTCAGGAACGGCACCACATCGTTAGGCTCCAGCGAGGCGACAGACCGATGCTGGCCCTCCGTGATCAAGCCCGCGCTCTTCAGGTTCGAATCGAGGTAATCGGTTAGATAGCTGGTGAGAGGGACAACAGACTCGATGACGATATCATCAGCGCGGTTCTTTTGGCAAGACTGGCACTCCGTTGACGTCGCTTGCGGTGCCGCAAAAATACCCGTGAAACCGACTTCATTCTTCTTCGTGAAGAAGCGCTCGGTTTGCTCGTCTTTGACCCAGCCGATGAAGACGTGGATACTGAAGGAGCCGTCGAAAGCGAACTTGCGCACTTTGATGTGGGCGTCCCAGATCTGCTGCACTTGGCCGTCCGCTCCCGAAGATGGCGCAGGTACGAACGCAGGCTCGGGAAGCGACTTGTTGATGCTGTTCACGGTTTCAAGAATCTTCGCGGTCTTGATGGGCGTCTCTTCGAGCTTGATGGGCTCTTGACGGACGAGCTGAGCGCTAAAGGGCGCTGCGGCTAGGACGAGCTATAGACCTGCTGCAGATGCTGAGACCGAGGTGAACACGACTCTTGCATTAGGATTCTTCTTGACAGTCTTGCCTGACACGGCTTCAGAGAGCGACTTGACGTCCTTGGGCCAATCAGCTAGAGGCTGGTCACCGGGCTGCTCTTTTGTGGTCGCCCAGCAGTAGGCGTTGGTCAAGTACTTTTTGACGATCTCTTTGATGGTACCAGACTTGTCTTCCTTGGTGCCCGGAACAGCAAAACCCGGAGCCCAGTAGTTTTTGACGACGCCGTCCGCAGACGTGAAGCACTCTTCGGTCTGTGCGTTCTTGGTGAACAGGATGAGTTCTCGCTTGATCAGCTCGCCTTCGACGTTCTTGCCGTATAAAGGTTGATACAGAGAAAGAAGACGATCGATATTGTGGTGCATCCACAAAATCGGGTCGAAGGCAGCGTACGCTGGGTCGCCCATCTGGCCAACGAATCTAGCGCGGTCCTTGGAGCGACCCTGACCAACCATAACGTGGATATCGTCATGCCAGCCTTCGAACGATTGAGTAGCAAATCGGCGACCTTGGATGGAGACACTGTTGATGCTGTCGTTGACGAAGGAATTCCAGGGTCGCGTCTTATTCACGAACTCGTCTGGGTTGAGCATCTTCCAGATCTTGGTCGCAAGAGTGCTGGCCTGGCGTCTGACTTCAAGGTCCAGGTACGCGTGGTCCGACTCGCCGGTGCGGTCACCTAGAGTACGAGCGGTATGCTCTTGGTTGAACCATCGCGATATGGTCAATCGGAGACGATCTGGATGGGCGCCCCAGTCGTCGCCCTTAGGAAACGTAAATTCGTACAGTGGATTAGCCATTGGTGTCAATTCGTTGGGTTTCTTGGGCGTCCGCACAAAGACTTGCTTTTGCTGGTAGATGACTGGGAGACCGAACACTGTGTCGAAAGCTCCATTGGGGTCGCGCTTGTTACGTGGCATAATGGGATCCTATTAAGGCAGTCGGAAACGGGCGGCCGCACTGTGGTAGACGGTCTTTTGCGCAGCATCGCTATACTGACCTGCAATGTTCAACATTTCCTTGTAGATGGCGATCTATTCTTGCAGTCAGTACATGATCGGCCTGGTAGGGTGGAATGAAACTCGTTTCTAACCTCATACGACATCATGTAAGGTCGATGCCAGGTCGGAAAGGTGTCTTCAGAGTGGTGACAATAACCGTAACGACCGGCCCTGTTCTCGTACCCGTTCCACTCTTCGCGGGGCGCGCCATGAACTGCAGACAAAGCGTAGTGATTGAACATGTTCATGCCGCCATTGACTTCTGTCAGGCTGTTCAACTGAATGTTGCGCAGCGCTTGGAGGAAGAGATTAGCGAGATCGTTGTCTATGAGTAGCTCATCGATTTCAAGACGCGGACCGCGAAGGCCATCGTCCTTGAGGGGCTCCAGAACATACTTGGGCATTGTCGATTGAGGAAAGCGAGTGTGGAATAGAATGCTTCGAGGTCAAGTGAAGATGTTGGAGCTGTTGCTTGGGGACAGACAATGTCGACCGCTCGTTGGAAGCTTCAGCTCGCTGTTATAGCTGTTCTACATCTACTGCAACGCTACGTCTTTTCACCCAGCTGCGAAAATTGGGCTTGTACTACTATGAGTCTGGAAGCTGAAGCCAGCGCCAGCTGCGCGAGACGTCGAAACCGTGCTGCGGACTCGTTCCAGTAGTGCGCATTGAGGGCAGGCCCAGTTTCGCAGGCCCAATTGAAGAGCTGGGAGATGCAATTGGAGGCATCGACGGAGCGCGCGTTGGCGATGGTCTAGACGGTGTTCGATCAGCCGTTTCGCGGTTGAGGAGGCATCGCGGTCTCTCGCGAGCGAAGCAGAAGACCATGGCACTGTCGGTTGACATGTAGCGAGAACGCGGAGGAGCTGTGACTGAATTCAGCGAGAGTGGCTGAGCTGAGAAGACATTTTGGGCTCCATTGAGTTTTCAGCTCCACTCTTCTTGTGGTGGCCACCATGGTTAGCGGCCGGCTGCGGGGTCGCTCAGCTACGGCAGTCTATTAGCGGGTGGAGGGATAAAACTCTATTAATAGTTTCCTTAACGTACATTTCTTGTAGATATTACCTAGCTATAACTTAATAACTATACGTCTATTATAGATAATTAGTAGCTTAATTAACTATACTTAATAAGCTCTATTAATTACTATTACTACTTTATTTTTATAATTTTTTTTTATTATACTATAGGGGGTAGAAGTAAGGCTTAGATACTACTAAAACTAAGTAGCTGCCTTAAGTAGCTATCTTAGTAGTATATAAGTAGTATTTACTCTTACTTATACTACTTATAGTATAGTAAGTATTAATACTAAGAATAAGTAAGTAATAATAATTAATAGAGCTTATTAAGTATAGTTAATTAAATTACTAATTATTTATAATAGATATATAGTTACTAAGTTATTTTTAAGTAAAGTTAGTATTTATTAAGTATTTTACTCTAAAATATCTTTATATTTAGATAACTAAAATAGATAATTAGTAGCTTAATTAACTATATTTAATAAGCTCTATTAATTACTATTACTTACTTATTTCTAGTATTAATACTTACTATACTATAGGTAGTATAAGTAGAGTATAAATATAAGTATTTTTATTAGTAAGTTTAGCTAAAGTTTTTCTAAAGATAGCTACCTTAGGTATATATCTACTTTATACTTCTACTCCTTATAGCGTAACTAAAAAAAATTATAAAAATAATATAATAATAGTAATTAATAGAGCTTATTAAGTATAATTAATTAAGTTACTAATTATCTAATATAGACGAGTAGTTATTAAGTTATAGCTAAGTAATATCTATAAGAAATGCGGATCTAGTTTTGTCCCTCCACCCGCTAATAGGCTGCCGTACTCAGCCCGCCGCCATCAGATCCACAATCACGTCGCTCGTTGGCCCACCGCAACTCGTACGCCAAAGGTTCGCGTGTGCGACTCTGCAGTAAGAATGCATCTGTCACGCCCTGTCCGACATTGGAGACACTGTGCGGTGTGCATATGCTCTTGTCTTAGTTCAAGCATCGCTAACTGGTCTAGACGTCTAGCCTTGGACCCAACCGAGATATTGCAATTAGACTTCACCCAATTTCGTCGAGCTGAAGAATGGAGAGTGCACTAGCGGTAGTTGCTTCACGCTCTCTCAAACGAATGACTGTTGATGCATCCATAGCGCATCGCACGTCCTCTATCTCAGATAACCCGGTTTGACGAAACACCCAACGGCATACCGACCAAATACTTCTGCTTCGTAGTCTGCTGGCCCTGCTCATCGAGGCCTGTCGCGCCCAGAACCTTCAAGTTGGCACCCTTTTCGAACACCAACACAATGTCCGACCCACCAAACTCAAAGTGCGAAATCTCATCACCCTTCTCAATAGGTGCGTTGGGATACACCGGGTAACTTTCACCCTTCGTAACATCTGGCTCCCAGATGAGCTTGACGGAAGACACCTGAGCCATGCCGATAGGAAGGACAGCGACTTTCCCAAGTAGTGTGTTGTCGATGATGATCAAGCCGCGCGTTTGCAGAAACTGGTAGCCTGCGTTGTCTGGAGCGTCAAGAATGCCTGCGAAATTGCTGGGATTGTCTCCTTTGCCGACTTTCTTAACAAGACTATGAGGCTCAAGGCCGCGATGGAAGTGCAGCTTGCCATCATTATCGGCGACGACATTGAGGTAGGCGAGGCCTTGGATCACAGACGCCTCGAGAACAGTACCGCTCACCGGTGAATGCTGTCGGTGGTAGTCGAAGGTGTTGAGGAAGGCGTGCATGAACTGCCCTCCGGCAAAATAGTCGGCATACTTGCTGTCCTTCAATAGGTCTGCTATGGGCCAAGGGACGTATTTGACCTCGAGCGAGTCAGGCTCTGCAGAGGCAATCAAGACACTATTAGGATTGTGCGGGTCGTTCAACTCCGTGATATGCCACGCCCCGTCGAATGTAGAATCAGCAGGATAGACGACGACACTGTCATCATTCGGGCAGCTGATGGGTCGCATACCCTTCTTCAAGGTGCGAGCGAAGAGCTTGTTGAAGGTCTTGAAACCCTCAGGTGGCTCAAATGCCTCGTCGTAATGGTACAGTGGCGATTGCTGGAAGCTCGCAATAGCTGCCTCAGAGATGGATCCAGGTTCGTCCATGTACTGGCCAACTTTGACTGCATAGTCGACTATCCATTGGTCGAGACGGTATTTCTTGCCTTTGGAAGTCGGCACGATTGGCACAGAGAAGGGTTCGATACCAAGAGGCTTCTGGTCTAAGATGAAGTAGAAAAGACACAGAGTCCAATAGATCAACTTGCCGCTCGCTATCTCAGAAGGTGTCCAGTAGAGCATACCGCTGACGAACAGCAGGAATCTCTTAGAGTCGGTGATACCCCAATCTTGCATCTGAGGAATGTCGGCCTTCAGGGCCGCATCGATCGCTTCGTCGAGATACTTGAGATTGCCTTCTAGAACACCATCGACGAAGGTCTCTTGAACCCACGGGTCGATTTCGGTAGGAATGGAAAATGGAAGAGGGGCTGCGTTGTTCGACATGTTGAACAAAGTGTTCTTGCTCAAATCAAACGCCGATAGCATTGTTGGTGTCGCTTGAACACAATGCCAGAACAGGCCGAAGAAAGCCAGGTACTTATACGTGCTTCTCGTTCCATGATCTTGCCTCGTCCAGACATTCCTGGCACACTCCTGGCGCAGCTGAATGTATGCCATTCCTGTTGGCTTGCGCCTCCCATATGCATAGTTTCATTGGTTTCACATTCTACGCACAAATTTGGGTGTGTGAGCCAGTTCTCCGGATCGGACTAGCTTCCAAGGTTTGCGCGATAGGTCCTACGTGGATGTGCTTCTTGGTTCTTTCCCACTTCTTTCGGTGCACGAAAGCTTCATAACAGAGAGGACTTGAATGAAAATTCACGATAGAAAGAGCCAATCGAATTAATGGTTTGACCGTAACGAGAATATGTCGATGCTGCTTACCTCATGTAGTTGTGATCGCTTCAAGCGAATGGCAAACGAAGGACCTCAGTTCACAGGGGCTTAATGGCAGCACGGTAGCTCATTTCACCAAGGAATGCGTCAAGACATCTGCATAGAGCATCGCGCCGCGCTTCCTGTGTATATCATGCTTGGTCTGGTGTGCAAAGACGATAGTCCTGTGAATGGTGGTGCATGAATAACGTTCCAAATCGTTAGCTGAGCGGGACGGCGCGCAGGTGAGGCGCCACCGGAAACCTACATTTGCACCACGAGCTGAACCGAGATTCGAGGGATGGCTAGCTGAGCAACCAGAAACCCTAGACGTTATCTTGCTTCCTAAGGCCTACCTCATAGCAGCTGAACAGACAACCACGTTCTGTTTTTGGAATAACGATTTTTCTAAACGAAAGGCTTGAGACGAACGAATGCTGTATGGTCGACTTACCCAAAGCCGAGTTAAGTTGCGCAGCAAAAGGCGGTCAAGCCATATAAGTGGAAGCGGATTCGTTACACCTCGCCCCCATGCCCAATCAATGAGAGCCGACGACTGAATCGTTCATTAGATGACTCAACACACCTTTGTCACTGCAGGAGCCACTGCAAGTCCGCTCAAATATCACCTGTACCTAGGTGCACACGCAAAGACGCCAGAGAGCGGCCTGTAGTCTACTGCACTGATGTGCGACAGCAACCATACTCTGTAGAGCTTTGCCTCCTTTCTTGTGCTCCTATCGACTCTAACAACATTGTTCGGCCAAACGTACGTGCGTCTCGTCGCATTAGTTGGAAGCTCAGGTTCACAGACCAGTGCGACATCCGTAAGACATCTTCATTGTGCTGTAAGTACCCGACCTTCCAAGCGAAGGAACACACCCGCTTGCGCATAGATCGTTAAGTTTGTCAGCCAAACAATTACGCTATTTTGAAACATCTCGTAGTAAAAATTGGCAGCAGGTGGCTCACCATGGATCGTAAGCCGACATGACTTCTGGTGAAGGTGTGGAGGAGAGTATTCGGAACGAGCTTTTGCACGTGCGCGAATGCACCCTCGGGAGAGGACAGATTTGTAGCGAGTGTCTGCTCGTCGTCTGCCTTCTTCGATCGATGGATGGCTTGAATAGTAGGGTTAGTAGAAGGGAATACTTAAAGAGTTAGTATCTTTTATCTCTATTAATACTTATATAGGCTATAAGTATTTACTAAAGTAGGATCTTTTAAAGTTATAGAAGTTTCAGTAGTTCTTCTAATACTTTAGAATCTAGGAACGCTCTAAGTACTAATATTATTCTACTGTTGTCCGCAGCTTGTGAGGTCTATACAGCTAGTACTAATATATTTGCCGGTGTCGGTGGTGGTGGCGGTGCAAGCGAAGGTACACGTGCTGGCGTCTGTGCAGTTGACCTATTTAAAAGACGCAAGTCAAATTCTAAGTTAAGTTATAATTACCAATTACTTATATAGAAAAAAAAATTTATCCTACTATACATATACTATTAATTCCTATAATGGAACGTCCAAGCCTCTCTGGTTGAGTAGAAGCACAATCGAGATTTGGCGATTGCTAATGCTGCCATGTGACGGGAATAACCAGCGGGGCTTCGTGGGAACTGTACGGGGGTGGTAGGTCGTCGTAATGGTTCCTCGTGCTTTCTCGCAGCTTTCTGCACCGGCAAACAAAAACTGCCTTAGTAATGACCTGTCTAGCACGAGGACCTGCCATTTATTTGCCTTTCAAATAAGGAAAGGAAGTGATAGTACTTGCTTGTTTCCAAAAGCAAGAGAAGAGACTGTAAAACTCATTTGTGGAAACGAAGAAATGATAAGTTTCCCTAATATAGCAAACTCAGGAATCAATATATAAATCAACACTGAGCAGCCAACGCTACGATTCTTCTTCGCCTACACTACAGCAGATGTTTCTGTGTCAGAGAAGCGACGGGTCTCATACATCACAGATGCTCGTCCCAAGAGGAGGGACGCGAAGCCAGAAAATGGGCGCATGTCTCAAGCCAGACGGTAATCACGGAGAACATGTGCACTTTAGTCGAACAATGAGAAGACTGCACATAGCACGAGTGCATTGTAGTCGAACTATGAACGGTATACCGAAGGAAAAGGTTCGTGGCTCCTCCACTTATAATCAGTACAGCTCACGATATATTCTACCCATCTTCTGTTCTCAAAGCCTCAGCAATTTGTTAACTAGACATGGAACAGCAACCTTTTCAAGGCCAACAGGAAGTTGACACACGATTGCCATTTCGAACAGGCTGGCCTATATTGCCAGTACTCCCAGTTGAAACCTCTTCCCTAAACGCACGAGTATGGTCAACAGAGTTGGATCCAACAGACGTCCAGCAATTTAGCAACATCCTAAGCCATAATGATGTGTATATGAGGCACATATTTTTTGCTCATCGGCACAACAAGGGAGTGCCTGTTTCAGAGCGAAAGCCAACATTGGTAGTCTATTCCGATATCCAGAAAGAAGGACAGAACATCGAAAACTGGCGCCAAGCTGTAAGGGATATTCGCAACATGCTCAAGGAACAAGGTATCAACAACATTACTGTTGAAATCACTGACTATAGGGCCAGTGATATGGACAAGATCGAGACAGATTTGATTATGCCTAACGAGAAAGAGGTGCTTGATGCATGGACTGAGCTTGCTCCGCGCATTGTCCAACGCCTTTCCAGCCACAACTACCTTTCGATTGAGCTTCTACACCGAAACTGGATTGGAGCACAAGAAGGCGCTAAAGCTACTGTCGTTATTTGCGCCGCGGATGCAAATGATAGCCGTTGGTGGGACGAGACAATACCTGCGGTACGGGCCCTTCTTCCAAGTTTCCTCGGAATCGAGCTGCTCTATCTTCGGACGATTTGTGCCATGGATGAATCTGGAAGCTTAGACCGCAACAAGAAAGAGGACGACCGTCTAGACAAGATACGACATAAGCTAGACATGATGCGATATTTGCATCCAGAATCAATACACATGGGGGCTTCTTGCGGTCGTAAATGGAAGGGCGAAGAAGTGAGCCTTGTGGGCCAAGAACACCTCCTTGCTCAAGAAAGTGGGACGCTAGGAGGTTTGATTAAATTCGAGGATGTCGCTCAGCAGTTCGGACTCAGCAACCACCATGTTTTTTTCGAGGGCAAAGATTACGATGGCAAAGAGAAGGAGAAAATATCAGAGCCACTTCGGCCCGGCAGCGCGCTTATATCCGCAGGAATACCTATTCTTAGTCCGTCTAATGCCGATTTGAGCCGAAAACACCTAGCGGTTCAGCAGGAAATTGCCGATATAGAGGATCAGCATAGTCTACTTCGGAACAAGCACATCCCTGACGCCAATAAGTGGTTGAGCCATACCGCCCAAGGGATTTCGGCTTTAAATGATATAGTTTGCAGGCTAGATCCCGATGTTGGTACCATATACGCATCTTCAGGCAGCAGATCTATACGCAACAAAGAGATGGAAAACCTCTTTCGGGGGACATGGGAATCAGACTGGTGTTTAATCCAGATCAACGCTGACAAGACAATAGAAAAAACGACTCCTCGGCTATGGGTTAATGAAGAGCCTACTCAGGCGACTGTGTACCACTCCATTTCTCCTTTTCAGATTTACGATGTCATGAAATATGGCAGAACGTCTGGGAAAACGATAGGGACTGTAAGCGCTGCAATGACCATTCTGCGAAAAGAGACGGATGACCTGCCACCTCTCCCCAAGAATACAGAGAAGTTCCCTTCAGTATCTCTCTTTGGGAAGCCCGGTGAGCCGGTCCCAAGAACAGGCAATAATACACAGGGAGGGGAGATTCCGACTAGGATCTGTCATGCTGTTCGCAGTCGCCAACAAGGCAGACATTTCATGGCAAGTGGAGACTCAGGCTGTTTCGTTTTGCTGGATCCCCCAGATGAAACACCGAGGAAAGTGTCGCCAATTGTTGGGCTAGGGTTTGGCCATAATGGAGCAACTGGTACAGCCTATATGATGCCTTTCGACCTTGTTGTGAACGATATACAGGATGTGACAGGTCAAACGGTGGTCCTGCCGAAGTACGATGGGGAAGCGACGCCAGCCCCACCCCGGACAAGCGCGACAAGAATGGATGGTTCGTAACGTGGTTCACCACCGAGCGAGCAACACCACCGAGTAGACGTAGCGTAGCGTAGCTTGGCAATACTTCGGTAGATGAGGACTTCTCCGTTAGGAACTGTTTTCCCCGCTGTCTTGTTAAAAATTGAAGTACCTGTAGTTTATTCCGTTACCGCGGTTGTTCCGTTACGAGTGGACGGATGTATTGTCTACTAGAATTACCACAATTAATATTACCTTGTTTCTACGTAAAAATGTTGTTAGACCCTATAGCTGTTACTAGGGAGTTCTAAGGGTATATATAGTTGCTATGTACGTAACCTAAAGTAGCCTATACGCCTATACCTATATATAAGCTCTTTTCTTTACATATAGACTTAATTTAAGTCTTCCCTATAGTAGTAACTAAAATTAGTTTCTAGTTTCTATACTTTAGTTATTCTTAGTATATAGTCTCTTCGAAAGATATTCATTAAAAGAGTCTTAGTACTTTAGAGGAGGCGCTATATATAGCTTAAAAATATGTATCTATTTTTTTAGGATATTTTAAAGTATTTATAATATTATAGCTAGAGTAGATTAACTATCTTCTTTACTAGTAGTAGTGAGTACTACTTTTTATAAGTATTACTATATTATAATCTAAGTACTTACTATATATTTCATGTGTCATACAAGCGTACTGTACACGTCGAATACGTTGGCGTTTTGGGTGTACAGCATAGTGCATGGTTCTCGAGCCCCAGAGAACCTTTCATCCGTTGTCAGTATTAGTGATCATATGAGGGAAACAGGCGCGATGTACTAAGGCTCCAGGATCCAGATGCGTCCTTGGGAAGCGTATCCGCACGGCCACAGACAGGTGGGCGGTGAATGCGAAGACGGGACTTTCGTTCATGACACACTAAGAGAAGATTGATCACCCAGTCGTAGAACGTCTTGAGATTTGGAAGACAAAAGTCTGTGGGTGATCGTGCAACACGGCACGAATGCTCCCAAAGATTGCTATTGCCTCTTTAGCTTCAACATCCCAATATCGTCCTGTTCCAGCGACACAGTCGTAGCTCTAGCAACCTGTAGAGAGACCGTCTTTTGTCAGCAGGTTTACTTCATCCTTGTATGTCGCCACCGCCAAGGGAGACCGTAAACAAAAAGCCTAAAATTATTGAGCCTCTCGGAATGGGCCACTGGACTTCCAATATCTTGATCAAACAACACCGCATTGCGATCACGACCCATGGTCGAGTTTTGACATCTTGAAGGCATTATCAATCGGGATCGTAAGTAATGAGTGCGCCCGAGCAGCACGATGCAGCTTTTGTTCCGTTTGAGTGCAACATCGAAGCGGAATATCCAATCCCTCCCCCGAACTCGAGCGTGTTTCTATCACGCCTGAAGAACGCTGTAACATCCAGGATTCCTCCATTGGGCAGACTACGACCCGTGCAGTCGCAATGGTGCAGCTGTCGCACGTCATTGGCGCGTTTCCGTTTTTGTAGGGTCCAAAATGGTGATGCTCGCCTCTTCCCCTGCCGATCATCACGCAAAAGTAACGGTTTCCTTGAACATCAAACCGCGAAAGGACAATCTTTCTATATTTGTACTGGACGGTTACCAGGGCTTTCCATTCTCGAGCAATCCTATACCCTATGCGGCGTTATAAGTCATGTTCAGAACCAAGTACTGTGGGGGATTGCCACGAACTAAAAAGCTCCGATGATCCTGCAGCGAAATTGCCAAATCTGCTGGAGAGCGCTGCCAATCAGGGAAAGCGCTACGGATTATCTTTGAAATGACATTGGACGGAGCACTTGACAGCCTTAAATGGAAGTAGCCGACAACATTGATCTGATTGTCCTCAGAACGCCCATTTATGTCGTGCTTTGAAAGATGGCGTTACAAAGTATTGACAAGAGCAAAGGGAATGAACAGAGGATGAACATCCAGTAATTTCAGGCAGGATATAACCTGCCGTTTTCTCTCTGTTCAATTGGGGGCAGGCAAAGGAACCCCCAGCTCGACCGCATCCACTCTTTACTGCTATCGTCTGCTTTCTTGAGCCCAGTCACTCTTTTTATCTTACAACATGAAGATAATTTCCATCATCGCCAGCTCTGCGCTCGTCAAGTTGACTGCTGCTGCGCCTGTCAAGCGTCAAGAGCTCCCGAGCCTTCCCTTCCCATCTCTTGCGCTCCCAAGCCTACCTCTTCCTAGTCTTGGCTTACCAGGCCTTCTTATCAAGCGCGATGCGGAGCCTCAGGACCTACCATCTCTTTCTCTGCCCAGTCTGGCTCTCCCCTCGCTCCCTCTTCCTAGTCTAGGATTGCCGGGTTTGCCCATCAAACGCGAAGCCGAAGCCCAAGAATTGCCGTCTCTCCCTCTACCTAGCTTGGGCCTTCCGTCATCGCCTGTTCCAAGCCTGGGATTACTCGGTCTCCCAATCAAGCGGGAAGCCGAGGCCCAAGAGCTGCCATCGCTTTCCATCCCGTCACTCCCGCTGCCGACGGTCCCTGACCTTTCTCTCCCGAACGTTGGCCTACCGACGAAGCGCGACGAGACTATCCCAGATCTCAATCTTCCTCCCGTCGGTGAGCCTCTCGGCGACGTCGACTTGAGCGAGATTACGAAGCCCCTCGATACGCTTGTTGGAAGCAAGAGGCGCGACGATGTTCTTTCTGGTCTTGACCTTCCTGCAATTGGCGAGCCGCTTGGGGACGTGGACCTTAGCGAGATTACGAAGCCTTTGGATACGCTTGTTGGAAGCAAGAAGGAATAATGATAATAAGGACACGATATTACATTCGGTGGTCAAGGGGAGACGCAAAATCTTTGAGGGATTACTATGAGGTTGTGAGAGAAGAAAGTTCTTACTTTGGAGGTGATTCAATGGTTGTATTGTATAATTATAGTCAGATACCAATTTTTCCATTCGTTCTACGCTGTATGTGCCGGTTCTCGGATGGTAACATCAAGTGGGAGAACCGGTCTCTTCTCTAGCGGAGCTATTTTTGTGAAGAGAGTCTTGTGTCGTATGCATTGGCTTTGTTCTAGGGGCGGTTGTGGTGCTATGCTTACTACTTGCTGATGAGAATGGTACTGGCTGCCGCATTAAAGGTGAGCTAGCCGGAACCTTAACGCTTACTCACTATGGCAATATGTAAGTAAGTACAACCTTGAATATATTCGTTTTTCCCATCAGAGCAAGACGTTCACCTCTGAGATCCTCGACAACCAGCATCTTCAAGATGATTATCTCCACAGCCAACTTAGTAAGCATTCATAGTCGACGATGTGCTATACTTGCCTACCTAGGTAGTATCGAGATCCATACCTGAAAGGCCAGTTGCGTTGTATGGGTGTAATGGCTGACTTTCTGACTGCTGTGATCACCACGAAATTAGATACGGTCTAGAGTGAGCTATTGACTACGCTATTCAACCTGTAGCGCTCATTTTACAGCGCTCCGAACACGATGTAGCCACAGCGAGTCCCTCAACGGCAGTAACACACCTGCTAGTGAATTTGACCGCCACGGAACTGCTAACCAAGAAAGAGTTAGGCATATACTTGAAAATCATTGAAAGTATGAGTATAAAGCTCGGCTGTAGATCTACATATCACCTCATCAGCACTCTAGGTCCTTATGCAAGGATCCACAATGCACTTCCAAGTTGCCGCTCTGTTCGCGCTTTCCCCAGCTGCAATCTTCGGACTAGCAGCTCCAGCCGAAGTGTTGAACCTACTTGAATCGAGGATGGAAATGACAAGAACACTACCGAGCGAGCTGTGGCCGTCAGCCACGAATTGACGACCGAAACCTGCTACTGCAAACTGAATCGCCAGGGAAACGCATACACGAAAGATTAAAGCCCGCTGTAACAACTTCAGCTCGAATAGTCACCGTTTAGTACTAATACAAACCTATGATGTACTAGGTTTAAGCTGGTCTAATGGCAAATGCTTCAACTTCGCGACCGGGGGCCGCTGCCTCGTTCCGCGTCAACCAAGGATAGATGTAGTGTCAAATGTACAACGATTGGATGCCATGTTTCGACGATTGGTTGGATCTACAGTGCGGAATGTTGGGACTAGGTAGATAGGCATCATCATAATGTGTTTTCTGGAAGTAGCGTGACATCGATCAACGGTGGTATAAATGTACTGTACGAAATAGTTGATTGAGTCTTAGAGACCACTACACTTTGCTCTGTTATACCCCTGTTGGCGCCCTCATGAATCACACCATGCGCTGATGTCACATCGCCCAGAGAGAGCCTATCACCCAGTCCAAACTGATGGCCCAATACCTGTGAACTTCGTGTGGTCTTCCAGCCAGCCTTGCCTGTTCATTCCTATAAGAACGTCTTAGCATATACATTGCACTATCTAAATATACTGGACTTACTCTCGTCAATCTCAGTATAATTATACGCCCCCGGAAACCTCGCAAAAGTGCTTGGCATACCGCCACCAGGACCAATAATATTGACGTGTGCGCAATTGACATAGAACTGCGTATACGGGTAGAACCCCTCCTGATCTATTCTCAACAGATAATTACCCGGTGGTGTCGTTTTCGGAATTGTGAAGTTGATCTGAACTTCATCAGCCCTTCTCTCACCAATAATTACTTACTACTGAGTATTCACCGAAGGCTGACGATCGATAACCCACTTCGTACTATTAATAGCGCCAAAACCCGCAATCTTGAACCACTCGCCATCATCTCCAGCCCAGCTCTCCAACGCCACTCCACTAGGCGGCTTCGCAAGGTACACATTCGCCGGCCCATCATGGAAAATCGTATCGTTGTATATGTTAGGCAGCCAGGGTTTGGCCTTCGGAATGACTCTGAGTCCTACCTCTGTGCCCGCAATGATCGTAGCAGTCGCGGTCTTCTGCGCGAACTTGATCGCATCGCGACCGCATGTGAAGTTTGTGGAGTCGAGGTCGTGGCCAAAGAGTGGATACTGTCTGCCGAATTCCGCATCATGATCGTAGGTTTCGTTTGCAGTTACGTCGCGGACGTATTGGAAAGGTTTGGATTTTGTGCCGTTGACGATTAGGTGTCCGAAGAGGTCTGTTAAAGGCTGTTACGGAGGACTGTGATGTTTAGTGGGGGGCTTACAGTGGGCTTGGACTTGATGCGATGCCAGTATGGCCAAAGTGATAATGGACAGACACATTGTTATTGTTTCAACCAGAAGTATGACTAGAAGTATAATCATATTGTAGACTAAGTATGATGATCGCGAACCCCTCGGTATGATGAACCTTTGTATAACAACATCGTTGCGGGTCCTGCTTTGGAAGGATCGGGCAGATGACTGCTTCTATGAAAATGACATGCAGCTAGAAGCGCAATATATCCAATTCTGCCTTATCGAACTGAGCAGAGACATGGCATGATTGCAAAAGAATCGCGGACAGGAGCACCGATATGAGCTTACCAGTTTATCGGATTCGCAATATAGTGGAGGATTCCTTTGCGCATGCTTGCACCAATCAACGCGTGCCGGCATAATATGCCACATGGTCGCAATAACAGCATCGCGTTGCGACAATCTGCCCTCGCATGTAATGTCACTTTAGGAGCGGAGGAGGATGTGATACTATACGTAGTGAGAATGTATTGGCAACTATCACATGTACAAGAGTCCCAGCCTACATACTCCGAAACGAAAGGATTACCCCTGTGAGAGGCCTATCGCAACGCCCAAATAACCCAAGCACACACCCAAAGTGTGCATGAAAACATGTCAGAGACCAGTCACTTCCTGTTAGGACAAAATCTGAAACTCTTCTTCTCCAAACCATACAGATGGTGAACAACATTCTCACCTTCAAGCAAGTAGGTAATGGAAAAGCTCTTCGTCTGCCCATGCCATGGGTCCCCACCGAAGAAGTCATTAGTGATTGTAAACTCGGTGCCGTCGGCCGCATGCTTGTACAGCTTGTCGATAATGGCTTGTTTGGAGCCAGGTTGGTAAGCCTGGCCACCATACTCAACGCTAAGGATGTTGAGCTTCTTGCCAGCAGGGATCGGGATGATGACCTTCTCAGCGGCAGCGAGCTTGGTCTCGAGTTCCTTGGCTTTCTTCTCGTAACCCTCGAGCTCGATAAGTCTGCTAGGGCTGATTTGGCCGGCGCGGGTGTAACCGGCGATCTCGGCCTCAGTAAGTGATCCCGCCTTCGCATTGTCTTCCCAGGCCTCAGCCAGCTCTTTGCGGACCCTCAATAGATCCCCCTTAACGTGTGTCAGGTCTGAGCGAAGTCCATCCCTCAATCCCTCGCACTCTTTGAGATCATTCTCGAACTTCGTAGCATCAGCTCTGGCCTTTTCCAACTCCTTTTGATTCTCCTCCATATCCTTCTTGGCAGCGTCGAGGTCGTTCTGGAGTCCAGCGGCCTTCACAAGGGCGGCATCCTTCTCCTTGATGAGAAGGGTGTTCTGCTTCTTGAGAGTTTCGACTCCGGCTTCCGACGCCTGGAGCTTTGTGTTGAGCTCGCAGATAGCCGCCTTGTTCTTGTTGTCTTCAGCCTTCAGGTCTGCGATCTTCTTCTTAGCCTCTTCATAATCGTGGAGAGCTTCGCGTAGCTTCTTGTTAACTTCGTCGTTCTCGGCCTTGAGCGTGCTGTTCCTCTTCACTTGCTCATCGAGCTTGGCTTTCACGTTATCAAATCTGCCCTTGAGCTCGTTGTAAACCTTCTCCTTCACTCCGTACTTGATCGTGAGCTCATCCAAATCTTGCTTCACATCCTTCAGCTGCGTCTCAGCCGCTTTTCTAGCATCGCGCTCCTTGTTGAAAAGGACGTGTTCCTCCTCAAGAGCCTTGTGGTCCTGGTTGTGAAGCTTGTTTGCCTCCTCAAATCTGGCATGCTCCTTAGCCGCTTCCGCACTAGCACACTGGAGCACTTTCACTGCCTCATTACGGTACTTCGTCATGACCTCGAGCTCCTTCTTGTATCTTCCAGCTTCAGTCTTGAACTTCAGAACCTCCTCGTGGAGGAACTTCTCGGTGGCGGCGGTCTTGGCCAGTTCGGACTTCTGACTGGCGATAGTCTTCTCGTGTGTCGTGATCGTGACTTTAGCCTCAGCCAACTCAGACCTGGCAGTATCTCTCTCCGTCTTGATCGTTCGTGTCTCTTCTTGAGATTCGTGGAGGGCGACTTCAGTCTTGGCGAGTTGGGCATCAAGTCTCTTGAGTTCCTTAGCGAGAGCTTGCATGTCTTTTGTCGTTTGCTATGAAGAAATCACGTTAGTTAAGTGCCCATGAAAACGAAAAGTTTAGCGGGCGAGCAACTTACTGCTTTTCGAGCAGCTGTCAAGCTTGCAACACGGTCGACGAAAGCATCAGCCCAGCCAATGACCTCTTCAAGCTCGTTTGGGAACGGCAGAGGATATGTGATGCGGTTGACATTAGGCTCGGTCGAGGGATACTCGCACTCGAACTCCTTGAAGATCTTGGCTTTCTCAAGCTCACAGTCGAACTTGGGTGCGGGAGGAAGCGCGCAGATGATGCGGTCATCGAGCTCGACGTAGGGCTCGCAGGCAGGAAGCTTGCAGATGACCTGTTCATTCTTGATCTCCTTGACCGTGGAGGTGACGGAGACCTTCTTGCTAGGGAACGGGATGATTTCCGTCTTCATGATGCCTTGGGTCGCCATAGCGTCTCAAAGAAGTGTGCGATGTTGCGCTGCGGTGGAAGAGTAGAAGTGCTTGTGATGGATAAATGAGCTACAACTGCGGGTATCGGTGGAAGGATATATAGACCTCTTGGAGTAGCTAGTGGTCCAAAGGCATTCTGGACAGCTGAACGGAGTGCCCGCTGGGCTTGCTGCAACCGAGCTGTAGACCCGGCCATGGCTGATGTTCTCGAACCTCAAATATCAGAATGCGATACAGGAAAGGCATACCTAGCGAACGACAGCCACTACGCATGCGTGGAGAGGGAGAACGATAGAACCTTGGTGCTGAAGGCGCATCGAAGTTCACTGTTCGGGAGTTCTAGAGCTGTGGGCGGACAGCTGTAAGACCACATGGTCCAAGGTGGGGAAGATGGATGTTATCGGCTCGTCAATTGCATCCCAGAATGGTTTTGTGGCGGTCTCGTGGATGCGCGTAGGCCTTCAGCCGTCGCTTAACTCAGGTCCGCGGTCCGTACCGTGGGCTCTTTTGAGGCTAGCTGATCGTGGTCCCGCCAGCCACAACATGAACGCCATTCCCTTGTGGAACCTTGCGGCCGTTTTCTGACTGGTGTCTGCCGTTTTCGTGCTCGAGGTAGCCGTCCGATAAACTGAGAGGCCGCTTGGCAGCCTCATCAGCCAGCCTTGAGATGCGACGACTCTAGAAGCGAATGAGGGCTCCAATGCCATTTCCGAGCGTGCACACCTCGCAGAAGAAGGGTCCAGACCTTCTATGCGACCGCTCGAGGATGGTGGCTATCGCGACTCGCAAATCGACCTTAATCTCTGCATAGGCTACCAGTCGCGCGACAATGGTAACGAACGCTTTCGTGCTCTTAGCAGTTACCTGCCGGTCAACATGAAGACTGATAGCGACATTCGAAATGTTCAGCTCGAGGCACCGGCAACCTGGAGGGCGGAGCGAACCGTCTATCCTGGCTTTTTCAACAGCATTCTTGGGAAGACGCAGTGGGAATGGGGCAGCCTGGACTTGAACGACTATGTTCGTAATAACGACGGTGTTCTGGAGTTCGTGGTCAAGACTGAGCAAGTATTACCTGAACTACCCGAAGGTATAAGCTGACGTAGAGCACAGATCGGGTCTGTTCCCCGAATGGCTACAAGGGATATTGCGCAAGGCTGCCAATGCTGCTGGGAAACGTGCGGCCTCTGGGGACCCAGTACAAGCAGAGATGGAGAAGATGAGACAACAGATAGAAGAGGAACAGAGACTTGATGGTGAAAGGCTGCAGAAGGAGTGGCTCAAAGGAACGTATATGGAAGGAGATTTGCTTGTTCGCATGGGTTCATGAATCGGGAGGACTTTGAGTAGCATAACTTGCGGAAACAAGCGAAAAGGAGACATCATATGTGATGACCCTCGTATGTACTTTCAGCTCCAAGAAAACAATGAGGTTCGAATTGCGAGTGTAGTCCGTTGCCTTCTTATTCCTTTGCCCACATACCTATTCAGGCAATGTTTGAGCGAATGGCGGAAGGAGCCATCTTAAACAATTGCTCGAGTTTATTCTATATTTTGCAGGAGGCCATGCAGATCAGAGGTATTGCCGATATATTTGTCAGGGTTGTGGCTCCCAATGAAGAGGATCAGACTGGCGCGGCGCCAAGGGAAGATTGGTAGTTCAAGGACTGCAGGCTTTGAAGTACCAACGACTGAAAAGCTTAGGGTAAGGTTACAGTGATCTTGGAGAGAGTCACAATTTGATCTGATGTAGAATTACACAGAACGCTGGGCTCTTCAGCTTCATTTGATAGCCCAGCGCTCGCCGTTCCCTTTTAAACCACAACCGAATATTCGCGCTTCAGCACAGATATCGATACCAAGATCTCAGCAACGAAACAGAGCCTCCATAATGAGCTCAGAGACCGAATTTGTCAACAGCCTCATTGCGACTAGTGATGCTAGTGCGCTGTGGGAGGAAGCGAGACGAATATTCGACGAGCAAAATGGCCACGACAGGCTTGATGGAATAACCGACACAACAAGGCTGGAACATACTATTCAGGACCTGAAGACGGTCCAAATTAGTATCTTGAAGGAGTATGGGAGCCGCGCAGTAAACATGGGTAGTAAATCACTCGAGGTAAACGTTAGCCGGATCATGTAAAAATTAGATTTGATGTTGCAACACGGTGACACAGCTATCAAATTCGCGCTAGAACCGGTTTCTATGGTCTGTGCTGCGTTGAGGATGGTTTTTAAAGGCTCCATAGTTGATCAAGAGAAATTTTAGGTCTTGATTGAGTCTGTAGACCATGTATCTGACATCATGTCCTTCTGTACGGTCTACGCACGATGACATCTCAAAAGAAGCCCGGTTAGGTCAATAGTTAGAAATCTTGCTGTCAAAACATTGGAGTAGATTCCACCGATCTATGCTGCAATTCTCAAGTTCTCGCACGAGACTAGACGGCTGGTGTGAAACAATAACAAGCTCATTCGGGCATAGAAAAGCTTATTTGGCATGAAGGAAGAGCTCACTAATATCATCGACGACGCCAATAGTAAGCGAGAGACGCTTCAGCAGACCGCGAACGTTGCTTTTTAAGAAGCCGTTACCGAGACTCTTCGAGAGCTTCAAATCAATACTGATACAATCAAGGAAGATGTATATACCGTGGATAGAGTAGCGGGTCAGCTGTCCAAGGATCGAGAACGTCGCAGCGCGAAAGAACGCAAGAACGTGGTGCATTCCTTATCATTGATGCACTCGACGAATGCACGAATAGGAAAGAAGGACTGCTTGAGGGTTTCAAGAATTTGGTGCAAACTCGGGCTAGAATACAGATAGTAGTGTCTACACGACGTTAGGAGGAGGTTGTATCCGTCTCCACGACCATTGAAGTCGATGCATTACGAACGGAGCAAGATGTCAAGGCTTATGCGACAAAATCGGTAAACGAGACACGTATATCTACACCGAAAGTCAAGAAGAAGGCACTCGAAAGATGACTAGGAATTCCGAAGGAAATTTCCGGCGTGAGAGATTAAAATGTAGCTCTGCCAATTCTTTTCAGTTTGTATGCCTGAATTTTCTCGACGCTATTACCGTCCTTGAAAGCTTGAAACTAAGCTCGGCGAAGTTGAAATCACTTATGAACTTATGGAGACACTTCCCGTCAGTATAAATGAGGTATTCGAGGGTCCTCATCTTGGTCGATCATCCTGTTCCGGCGACCTCCGATTATTACTCCTACGTCGTTACAATTCTTCACACCGAAGTTGCGCATCCGTGAGTGCAAGTTCCCCTGGGATACCAGTAGGTACGCTAAAGCTAGGTGCAGCATTGTAGGGGTTCGTTTCAAAAGTAAGTACACTGATTGGAGAATTGTATGCCGGAATGTCCTCGAGGTACCTACAGCTGGGGCTATCATGGCGACGATGGTAAGAAGTTCGACACTGGAAACGAGAGCAAGGAGTACTCCGAACGGTATGGGAAAGGGGATAACAGTGGACTGAGAAGGCTGACCCTCATCGCAAAGGCGTCTAATTCGCGCGGTTCGGTACAAGCGGCTGAAGGTGCTCATAGGTGAGTTGAACTTCCTGCGGTCGGCCTATGTTGCGACTGACTCGTAGCCTCATTGCTATTCCTTCAAGTCATCTTGTACTAACATTCAATCTCAAAAGACAGGATTGCTACAGAGCGGTTGTGACGCAGTGACATAGCTTTTCGAGGAGAAGATGTCTGTCGATAGCGACAGCGATGTCTCATTCTCGGGAACAGCATCTTCCAATGTGAGATGGGGCGACATTCGGCTTGCGAACAGAAATATACATAACGTATGGGTGGATTTTGAGAGATGAATGTGAAACGAGATGTAGGCAAGATCGCCGAAAAGTGGGGCGGAGGGCACGCCAAATTCGGCAGCCATTCGCGCGAGAGGGTGCCTGGCAGCCTGGCTACGCCCCGCCATCTTATGTAAGATGCGCACGAAGTCGACACCTTCTCGCTTTCACCAAGCGCGATCATGGATCAAGTGGCCGAAAAGCACAAATCGCTCATCAACGGGCTAACTGAGCTCTACAACATCCTCATAGCAATGCGCTACCTTGCCCCGAGTGATGTCATCCGCCCACCTCATTCCAACGACACCATCGCCTTTGATCAACTCAAATCGCTTGGCTACGAGACTGAAGTCGTCGACCTTATCAAACTACTTCCGGCGCTGCGAAGTGAAGTGACCTGGGGCTTCCAGGGCTGGGGTGTCGAACTAGCGCCGAGGTCCAAGGCCGTGACATATTTTCCCTACCCTGGAGATCCAGATTTCATTGATGACCTGCGATGGGGCGATTTCTATAAGACGGAGAATCCAAATGATACGAGGTTGTTGGAGCGTTGGATGTTGAAGTTGACGGAAAGTGGAAGGGACGGGTATGGCGTGAACTTGATCTACAGTTGCAGAGACCGTGCGTTCTACCTGTTGAACATGATGTACTATTCTAATTTGGCAGGAGCAGAGACAATCATAGAGTGGTCACACATAGGTCAGAAGTACTGGGATGAGATACCCAGTCGTCCCGCTGAAGTCATTCTGTCGGAGATGGCAAACAAACTTCACAGCCTGGAGTGGGTACCGTACTACGACCCAAATTACTACAACGCGCCATCTCTGCACGAGCGTGTTCTTGTCGAGAACCCCATAATCTTCCAGAACATATGGCCTGGAGGCGTCCGTCTGCCGACCGAAATCCCAGTAGCGATTGAGTACATGAGGCAGGAATTAGGAAAGGATGATGCAGATAGGTTCAGGCAAACGATCAATCGCTGGAGAGCATTACAGAAGCATTACCATGACCATGGCTGGGGAACAGGTGTTTGGGACCCGTACGCATTCTGGGCCAAGAGACAGGAGTGGATCAAAACGGCGAGTGCGATGCAACGCGAACGAAGTCGCCGTCTCGTTGGCGAACAAAATTATGCACCTAAGCCGAACCAACAGGAAATTATGACGTATGAGCTTCTTTCACAGAAAGAAGAGTTCAATAAACGATGGGAGGCTTTCTGGACGGAAAGTGCTGGCGAGCACGCCGTCTGAAAAAGTACGCCAGCGATGGTTCCTTCGAAGATTTCAGTTATACTGACTGAACCAAAAGACCAAAGTATGAGATTTCTCTGAGTGCCATTTTGCATTTCAAGTTTTAGAGGTATCAGTTCGTCTGTTGTAGGCTTTCTAGGAATGCTATGGGTCCGGAGGTATGAGTGACTGCTAGCAGGACACAATATTCCAGTTGGCAAGAGTTGAACTCAAATTAGTGGCTGCCTTATACATAGACTCATTTTTGATGAGACGCATCGCGGGCAGTTTCCCATTCTGAATACTTGCAATGGCCCAATCGATCGGGTGAACAAAGCAATAAACTTTCCGCGTGGCATCTACGATACGAGGTCGCGAGACCATGCTGGCAATCAAGTATTTCTACAATGCTTTGTGCATATCGTTCTAATCAACGACCACTTTCTGATTTTGGCCACCGACCGCTTCCGTATATTTCGTGGGGTAAAAAGAGTCACAACCAGTCAACCACTTCCAAGGGTGGCGACTGAAACCCCTCAATTGTTAGGCAAGCAATTGCTCATAAGATAATTGTTCTTCTAGGCACCGTTGTCTGTAGCGACTCATACAAGTACCCAGGTAAGTGCGACCTAACCTCAGATAGATTCTACGACATCTGCAATCTGTGTCATCATTGCTCCAGCGATTCTTGCAGATAGAATAATTCTATGAGTGACCCAACTAACCTGGATTCCGATAGTGAATATAGCATCATATATCAGGTCATGGGAAGACTGAACTTTCGGGCGTGAAGTATCTACTACTTGCCGAGGTGGCGATGGTGACAACATTACGCTTACTATGAGAATTCACTTGATTCTGTAGGTGGACACGTATATGTCGCAAATTGAGAATTTGCGATCAATAGATTAGCCAATAGCATGAGACTGGACGTTATGCAGCTAGGAATTACACACTGTGTCGAAACAAAGGATCCACACAGCAGAGGAACGAGCATTGCTTGTTGTGAGCGGCCAATAAGGGATCAATTGAAAAAGACCTGTCCGCAAGAAAAAGTTGTTGATTGCGATTAAGCTACGAATGAGCTTGGAATCAAGCTTTGTGCGGTTCTTCTTCCTAGACGTAGATGTAGCAGAACTTCCCACCGGCTCCGCCAATGCTATCATTCAGGTCCCAAGTGTTCTCTCGGCCGACAGTCCAGTTCAGGTCGACGAAGTCATCCTTGGGTGGAGTCTCGGGCAACACGTTCATGCGGTTCTCGGGGTCTTGCATCTGCCAGATCCACCAGATCCTGTCGACCATGCCGTGATGAAACCAGAAGACGGGGTCACCGGGCGACGAGTAGAAGTCCTAATAATAGTAAGCAGAGGTTCGCGAGCGACAGGCTAGGATCAATGGTGCACTTACGCCTCCTGGGTCACCACCGATCGTATAGTGACCAGCCATATGAACACCCCAGTCGTTTTTCTCTGGTATACCCAACATATCCTGCTGGAACTTATCGATCGTCGGGCTGTTCTTGATAAGTGAGTAGGTATAGTTGGCGAAAGTGACAGCAGCAGCATTCTTGTTGACGTCACGACGAATGCACCGTTTGTTGGCAGCAAAACCATCCGTACGAGGATTTTTAGGGACGTCTGGTAAGACACCGCCTATGGGACCGAGACTGATGGTCATGTTGGCGAAAGGGCCTGACATCATGCAACCACCTCCGCCGCCGGGAGGGATTACATCGTAGGGTTTTTGAAAGCCCATCGCCATGACACCGGAGTAGTTCGAGGGTGCGCCTTGGCCGCCCATGCTGGACGCATTGCCGTTGAAAAGAGGAGAGTTCACCGGGTCTGCAGCGGTGCGTCCCCAATTCCAGTACTGTAACGGAATTAGCAGCCGCCTTTTTTGAACCATATATCGACTTCACTTACGGGCTGATAGCCAGTATAGCCGCACTCTTCGCGAAGAGCTTTTTCATAAGCCCAGATGTAGAGGCGATGGGCTGGGAACAAGTGTGGCTGCGATAGTCAGTATTTAAACGAGTACTGCAGTGGTATATCTTCATACTGTGGAGTGAAGATGGAATGCCTGCGTTTCATGTGTCAAGACGAAGTCATCATAACGGCTGTTTAGTCCAGGATACTGCGTCTTATCGGCTTTGGCAGGCTTGGACTGAAGGCAGAGCACCGCTCGAATATATTCCTCCCGCTGAGGGATGGTCAAGTCGTGCCTGAGTCGTGTCAGCTTGGGATTAATCGGCTAGAACGGAGAGGCTTACCACTCCTGTCGCCTTACTGCATTTTCGAGTGTGCAACCATGGGAAGAGGAGTTCTTCTTCGCGAGGTAGGCTTGAAACTTGGGAATGAGATCCTCCTCGAGTTTGTCTACCTCATCAAGTGGGTAGGGAAAGCCATCAGTTCTCCTGGAATTTCATTGGTCAACGACTGTCAAGGACACTGGGCGAACTTACGAACCTGTTGAAACTGAAGGCTTTCTTCTCTTCTACTGGTGCGGCGCTCACTGCTCCTACCACGGCCGACAAAAGGATTGCCAAAGTAACAGTCACCATCTTGGAGGTTGAGCGAACGACTTCCTGGATTTCCGAATGGTACAGGCGGTCCCTCTTCAATTCTAAGAACTGTCCGGACATGCAGGTTCTCTAATACTTGCATGGTAGCACGATTGATTGTTTCCACCTGTTGGGAAAGAGAGAGGTACGCGAAACTGCCGCCTATGCTGAGTGGCACGGTTGCGAACGCAGGTCGATCCCCAATCTCAAGTCAACCATTTAGCGATGCGTAGGTGCCGTGAGGTACCGAGCGGCCAATAGCAGACATCCGCATCGATGGCTCGCATCACTGGCAAATTGGTGAGTCTGGGGAAGTGTGTAGCATACATTGAATGAGATGTGGAGCAAGCGCTGAGACGAGAAGACCTCTATAACTCGCTTGTTTATCTGAAGGCTGGAGCCAATAGAGAGCTGGTACTGGCAAGGATATGCGCTCGGCAGATCCGTTTCCTGCGTCGGATAATTTAGCCTCATCTAATCTTATCGAGACTTTGGAAATCCTCCTTCGCTTTGGGGCATCGATGTTTGCCTTAGGCTTATGCTCGTGGTAGGGCTGATTAAGGTATGTCCTAGTGGGGGCGAACGACCACATTCATGTGACAGGATCAGAAATCAGAACTTTGAGCCTTGTATACCTAGTACTCATGGTCGGAGAGATGCAACCTCTCTTGTACAATAAGATCCTGGAGCGACCTTGATAGTATCGCGACGCAAGCTCGATCGGCGTGATCAATGTTGGCCGTGTGGAGGCCAATCCATGAACCAACGAAGCTACTGCGGCTCCTTTGCGACATCCTCGACATGCCACTTCGCTCTCTCAACCACCGGTTCCATTAACGTGTAGAGTAGTGGGCAAGCGCGCAGCTGCGAACAAGGAGGGTTGGAACCATTCCAAGGTTGCGACCGTGGACGTGAACGGCGATCGGTTAAACTAGAGTGGAACAAGGCAAGCGCCAAACGCGTCAACGCGTCAACGCGTCAGCAGCCTCGTGACGTAAGCAACAAACCTTCCAAGGTTCCGAGGTTGGACAATTGTTGAAGGAAGCACATATCGACCTGTACAGCGACATTTCCCTCGCGAATGTGGTTCTACACAAACTTCCTAGATCTTATCGCACGCGCGTCACTTCGAAGCAAGAGTAGTAAGCAGACTGGTCCATTCCATGTAAATTGACATGCTGTAAAACAGCACAGGAAGATAAAAATCTGCTTTGCCTTGTCTATTGGCTGCCGCAGCAAGCATGCCATGCCCGTACTCATGAAGATCTTTCTCATGCCCCACTGTCCGGATTGGAAGGCGCAACGCTTCGCAAAGTAAGTGGGATTTGTCCCAACGAAGTATCATTCCAGTAGAGCGCATGTACACCGGTATCACCGACTGGCAAGCCGTACCACGCCGTCTCCAGTGTTCCATCGTCACCCCGTACCATGACAGTCGAGCCGTAGAAGACGAAACCGGTGGTTTGGATATCGTCAGTAGAGTTGCTGCCGCTAACGAAGCCCACACGGGCTGACGAAGCACCCGTGGTGGGGATGAAGAGCGTTACGTTAGACCAGCTTGGAGCAGTTGAGTTGGTAAGGTCAGTGGTATTTGGCGCTCCGTAGAAAGTACCGGTATCAGACGTCCCGGGAGAGACTGCACGACCTGTTAGTAACAGCAGCTCAAGTGTCAGCGCCCTTTCTACCTACATGTCACTTCAGCAGCATCGGTACTGTTCGAGAGATTCGGATCGCCAACATATGCATAACCTGCATATCTTTAGCACTAGGGCCGGTATTCTTAGGGGGGGG